>CAMZMU010000096.1:71668959-72167699 GCA_947311845.1 Poa pratensis | reverse complement strand
CCCGTATCGCGCAAGAACGGAAGCGGCAATTCTTTCCTGTTGCGCGGCGAATCTCATAAAGGCATGTGGGCCCCAAAAAGCACCGCCATGCGTCTCGTGCCAGCTCGCTCTGCGGCGCCGCTCGTGGTTTTCCCTTCCCCGAAGAAAAGAAGTTGACCTTTTTCGATAACACCCCCGTCTTTACACGGGGATCTCAGCTCGCTCTGCTCACGCCACTGGTTTTAAAAGGAGGCACCTCTCAGAAGAGACCAACCCAACAACCACCGTCAAACCAAAATCTCAGCGGTCCTAGAATATTCCCAAACCCCAACCTCTCTTGCCGCTTCTCTCTCGGTGTTCCGCTCCCACTCCACCACCACCAGCGTACGCGGATCCTTCGCCATGGACACCCGCATCGGATCCGTGGACCGGCCGTCGCCGGCGGCGGTGAACGGCGCGGTGGGCTGCCCGGCGTCCGCGCCGGGGTGCCGATCATGTCCTCCCACCCCGCGGCGGTGGCGCTGCCGCGGCGAGGCGTCGCTGGGGCGCCACCTGGCGCGCCGCCTCGTGCAGGTGGGCGTCGGCGACGTCTTCGCCGTCCCGGGGACTTCAACCTCACGCTGCTCACCACCTCGTCGCCGAGCCCGGCTCCGCCTCGTCGGCTGCTGCACGAGCTCATCGCGGGCTACGCGGCGCGACGGCTACGCGCGGGCCCGCGGCGTCGGCGCCTGCGCCGTCACCTTCACCGTCGGCGGCCTCAGCGTCCTCAACGCCTGCGGCGCCTACAGCGAGAACCTGCCGGATCTGCATCGCCGGCGGGCCCAACTCAACGACTACGGCACCAACCGCATCCTCCACCACCCCATCGGCGTCCCCAGGATTTCCCAGGAGCTCCGCTGCTTCCAGACCGTCACGTGCTCCAGGTACGTATACGAGCTCGCGCGGTTCCGCCGTCCTGCATTGCCTTCTTCCTGATCCTCTAATTTAATTGTTTGGGATTTGTGTTCCAAACCGATGTACTGTAGTAATTTGTTGGGTATTGTGAGGAGCGGCTCTTGATCTGGTTGGTTCGTATGTATATTCAGGCAGTGGTGACCAATCTGGACGACGCGCACGAGCAGATTGACACGGCGATTGCGACGCGCTGAGGGTGAGCAAGCCGGTGTACCTCAGCATCAGCTGCACCTCCCCGGGATACCTCACCCAACCTTTAGCCGTGACCCTGTTCCCTTCTTCCTCGCCCCAGGTACTATATCCTTCTCTGTTCTTCTCGCGAGCCTTACTGTTCTCGTGTATTGTTCTGATCCGAGTCTGATCAGGGCTTTTCCCCAATTATTATGCGAACACGTTTTCTTGGATCATGTAACTACAAATTATCTATTATGCACACCTTGTCTGTCCTGAACTCCTGATTTGCATGCACCAGCACACTAGGAGCTTAAGATTTTGTCACCCAAAAATTGCACCTAGTGTAATCATTAGAGTTGAGAATTTAAGATGGTGCATTTGATGCTACTTTGAAGTGGCCTGATGGATTGAATCGACTCTGTTGTATAGTGTTACACTGTAATATAATATAATTAACCACCTCTGTTCTTCCGTGAGCCTATTGTTTTCGTGTATCCTATGGTGGGTCGTATCACAGGCTTTTTCCCCAATTATTATGCGAACACGTTATCTCGGATCATGGAACAGATTATCTAGTGTGCGCCACGCTATGTCTTCACTCTTGATTTGCTTGTACAATAACTGCTGGGAGCTTAAGATTTGTCACCCAAAATTGCGCCAAGTGGAATCACTAGTGTTGAGAATTTAAGATGGTGATTTAGATGCTATTTTGAAGTGGCCTGATGGATCGAATCAACTCTTCGATGTAGTACCACACTGTAATACGTTAAGCCAGCTGATAAATTGAACTGTGTTCTGAAATTGCAGGATGAGCAACAAGATGGGGCTCGAGGTGGCAGTGGAGGCAACCGTCCAGTTCCTGAACAAGGCTGTGAAGCCGGTGCTTGTCGGTGGCCCCAATTGCGCGTTGCCAAAGCGCAGAAGGCCTTCGTCGACCTTGTGGATGCCAGTGGCTATGCCTATGCGATAATGCCATCGGCCAAGGCCTTGTTCCAGAGACACACCCCCACTTCCTTGGCACTATTGGGGCGCTGTCAGCACTGCATTCTGTGCAGGATCGTTGAGTCGGCCGATGCCTACGTCTTCGCAGGCCCTATCTTCAATGACTACAGCTCTGTTGGTTACTCTTTCCTCCTCAAGAAGGACAAGGCCATCATCGTGCAGCCTGACCGTGTCATTGTTGGGAACGGGCCGGCATTCGGCTGCGTCATGATGAGGAATACTTGTCTGAACTGGCGAAGGTGTTAAGAAGAATACCACTGCCTACGAGAACTAAGAGGATCTTTGTGCCTGAGGGCCAGGTTCTGAAGTGTGAGGCGAATGAGCCGCTGCGTGTCAATGTGCTCTTCAAGCACATCCAGAAGATGCTTACAAGTGACAGCGCGGTGATCGCAGAGACTGGCGACTCCTGGTTCAACTGCCAGAAGTTGAAGCTACCTGAGGCTGTGGGTGAGCATTCTAACATTCTTACTCTGCACTGTTGTAACTGTGTATGTTTTCTTGTTATTTGTCTTGTACTGACAGGGTTGTTTGCACTTTTCAGGTATGAATTCCAAATGCAGTATGGTTCAATTGGATGGTCAGTTGGTGCATTGCTTGGTTATGCTCAGGGGGCAAATGACAAGCGTGTTATCGCCTGCATTGGTGATGGGAGCTTCCAGGTGAAACTTCTCACTTGTCTTAATATGTTGGTATCTGCTGCAAATGATTGTGTGTTTCTAATGTGATCTCGTTGGCAACTATCTTCAGGTAACAGCCCAGGATGTGTCGACGATGCTGCGGTGCGGGCAGAACAGCATAATCTTCCTGATCAACAACGGTGGGTACACGATCGAGGTGGAGATCCACGACGGACCTTACAATGTCATCAAGAACTGGAACTACACCGGCCTTGTGGAGGCCATCCACAATGGGGAGGGCAAGTGCTGGACCGCCAAGGTAAGCAACTGTTCATGGCCAGTGCTCAGTGCTCACAAGAACGACCGAGCTCGGGGAATCGCTGCTTATGGATGCTGTGATATGTGCAGGTCAGTGCGAGGAGGAGCTGACGGCAGCGATAGAGATGGCTTTGGGGGAAGAAGGATTCCCTCTGCTTCATCGAGGTGATCGCGCACAAGGACGACACCAGCAAAGAGCTGCTGGAATGGGGCTCCAGGTTTCTGCGGCCAACTCCAGGCTACCGAACCCTCAGACCAAGCTTACCTCCTCTGCGTCACTAGAAGCATGCACCTAGCACGTTGGCCGCCATAGAAATTACTTGAGTACTCTTCGTCTTTGTGTCATCCGTATGTTCGGTAATTATTTTCTTTTTTAACTGTTCGGTGGTTATGATTGTGTCTACGTTCTGTGACCATCCTGTTTCCATGAGATCTCTTTTTCGAGGAAAAATATATGAGGAAGTTTTAGTTTGTGTTCTTATTTGAATCATTTTGTGTTTTTGTCGCCATCTAGTGCCGTGAGATGTCAATGAGCACGGCTAGGTGTTTCTTTCTTTTCAAAAAAAAAGTACTCCGGATTACTAAAAGTTTGACATTTATTTTTCCGTACTAAAATTTTGATAATTATTTTTCCGTACCTCCATGTTGGCCAGGCCACTTTTCATGAAATGTTTCTTTGCATAGCATCCACACCGAGCCACATCATCTAAATTGACTGTAATGGAGTCCCTCAAGAAAAAAAACGGTTATGGAGTATTCCCTCCATCACAGTTTATAAGGCACTCACGTAGTTCAAGAAAAAGTTTGACCATTAAATTTGGTCAACAAAATATAAATTATATGTAACAATTGTACCATTGAATTTATATTGAAAAGAAGTTTTTATATGATATATTTTTATGAATAATATTTACTTTTTTTTTACTAAATTAGTGGTCAAAGTATGTTCCACCATATGCGGTCGTGATTAAATGTAGTAGTTCTTTTGCTAGTCTAGTTCTTTATCCTTTCTTTCAAATATTTGCACTTGGACCATATCATTCTAACACATAGCCACTTCTATCTAAGACATAGTCTACTGATCAATCTGTTTTTAAATATAAGATGTTTTAGCTTCGTCCATAGTCACATGTACACAAATATATATAGACATCTTTTAGTGTGTGTTTTCTCTCATTTAAGTGTGTATCTAAACAACATGTGTAACACGTACAACATCTTATGTTTTAAAATGAAGGGAGTATCAATTTGTAAAGTATATGACCAAGTTTATAAAAATACACAATACAAATAAATATAACATGGAAATAAATTTCATAATTTCATAATTTATTTACAAATATTGATATAGAGTGTTGTAGGTGCGGAAAGTCATTTTTCCTCCCGAGCTCCACTGATCTTGCCATTTTTAAAAATTAAAAAGTATAATTATAACTTTCAATAAAATCTGAAAAAACCAGCATATTCTCAATGATATATGCTGCAAACTTCCAAAATACAGTACTCTTTGAGCTAGACAAAGAAGACAAAACTCGAAAATTTGAAATTACATATTCACTATACTCAGAATGTACATTTATCATTTTTGTGGAGCTTAAACCTAAAGTATTTTGCATTAAGATTTTACACGCTCATAGATATTAAATTTAGAACATGCATGATTTTTGTCAAATTTTTTGATGTAGGCGAGATCACTGGATCTGGGAGCACCAAATCCCTACTCATCGGTTGATATTTCGTTCTTAAATTTTCAATTTTAGGACAAAATCTATAGCCCTTCAATTTGAAACAGTTGGATTATCAAGCATTGTATTTTTTTCTAAATTATATATTACGTACTATATTAATGCTGTATATTCCTTGTTTTTCTGTCATACATCATGATATTCTGCTGGGAGAAAATTTTCCGATTCTTAGAAAACCCATGTTTGCTCAAGAAGATCAACTGATTCCACCATCGCGATTTCGCAAAGATGTATCCGTGTATTAAGTTTTATTTTGTTTACTTCTCATTCTTCTGTAAATAACCTAGGATTACCTCATATTTTTTGTTACTTAAAGTATACATAACAATATGTTAGTCAAACAATAAAGGTATAATTTTATCCTTAATTTGAGTCACACCTCTATTCCAAAAAACATGGCTTACTAGAAAACACACCGTCAAACTCCTCCAACTTGAATACATGTGTAAACAACTAAGATTGGTCAACCAAATATTATATTCTTATATTTATCATAAAATAGTTTCAATTGTTAGTTTAATACCCACTCCATTCCAAATTATAGGATGTTTTGGGTATTTAAAGTGGACTGCATACGGAGTAAAAATGATTAAAGCAACACACTAAAACGTGTTTAGATACGTACGAATCTAAAAGAAGTTAAAAAATATTATATACAGTAGCATAGGTAATAAGTAACTTATTCATATAAAAAAAAGGTGGTGAGTTGGATCCTAGTGACTGCGTCCGTAAATGCTATATCTTTGGAACAGAAGGAATATGTTTTTATCAGTTTATCATTTAAATAATACTACTCTATCCAGTTGGAATTATAAATATTTTTGATACTTCAATGTGGACTCGAGTAACTCCGCGTATGTTGTCTCAACATAGCCGGTCCCAAACCCGGATAAAGGAGGAGGGTTGTGATAGGCTTGGCAAGCCAACGGAAAAAACCCAGCCACTCTTATGGAGATGAAACCCAAAAGAACCTCGTTGGGGCGTAACCCTCTTAGCGACGCGCCATATCGGAACCCGGGTGTGGTGTCAAATGGGCAAGGGCCGGGCCGCCACCCCCTTGGTGGCGCGCCGTATCTTGATCTGGATACGGTGATAAGTGAGCAAGGATCGGGTCGTCGCATCCTTAGTGGCGCGCTGCATCGACGCCCGGGTGTAGTGAAAAATGAGCAAGGGTCTTCGCATTTGACTCGACGAGTGCGGAGGGTAAGGAAGTTAGCCGAGCCTAGGAGGATCCGCTTAGGTAGCTGGAACGTAGGGTCCCTGACGGGCAAGTTACGGGAGTTAGTTGATACGGCGATAAGGAGGCGTGTTGATGTCCTATGCGTCCAAGAGACCAAATGGAAGGGACAGAAGGCGAAGGAGGTGGAGGATACCGGCTTTAAGCTGTGGTACACGGGGACAACCTCAAACAAAAATGGGGTAGGCATCTTGATCAACAAGAGCCTCAAGGATGGAGTAGTGGACGTCAAGAGGCAAGGAGACCGGATTATCCTAGTCAAGCTGGTTGTTGGGGACTTAGTTCTCAATGTTATCAGCGCGTATGCCCCGCAAGTAGGCCACAACGAGAGCACCAAGAGAGAGTTCTGGGAAGGTCTCGAGGACTTGGTTAGGAGAGTACCTACTGGTGAGAAGCTCTTCATAGGAGGAGACCTCAATGGCCATGTGGGTACATCTAACACAGGTTTTGAAGGGGTGCATGGGGGCTTTGGCTATGGCATCAGGAACCAAGAAGGGGAGGATGTCTTAAGCTTCGCCCTAGCCTACGACATGGTCGTAGCTAACACCCTCTTTAGAAAGAGAGAATCCCACCTAGTGACTTTCAGTAGTGGCCAACACTCTAGCCAGATTGATTTTGTCCTCTCTCGAAGAGAAGATAGACGCGCTTGCCTTGATTGTAAGGCGATACCTGGAGAGAGTGTTGTCCATCAACATAAGCTGGTGGTGGCTGACTTCCGTTTTTGGATTCGTGTCCAGCGGGATAAGCGCCCAAAAGTTGCTAGAACAAAGTGGTGGAAGTTAAAGGGAGAGGCAGCTCAAGCTTTTAAGGAGAGGGTTTTTAAGGAGGGCCCTTGGGAGGAAGGAGGCGATGCAAACAGTATGTGGATGAGGATGGCGACTTGCATTCGGAAGATTGCATCAGAGGAGTTTGGGGTGACCAGGGGAAGTAGAAGGGATGCTAAGGATACCTGGTGGTGGAACGTTGAGGTCCAGAAGGCTATTAAGGAGAAGAAGGACTGTTTCAGACGCCTATACCTGGACAGGAGCGCAACCAACATGGAGATATAAGGGGGCAAAGAAGGCCGCAAAGCGAGCGGTGAGCGAGGCAAGGGGTCGGGCGTATGAGGACCTCTACCAGCGTCTAAACACGAAGGAAGGCGAAAGAGACATCTATAAGATGGCGAAGAGAGAGAAAGGAAGACGAGGGATGTCAACCAAGTCAAATGCATAAAGGACGGAGCGGATCAACTCCTCGTGAAGGACGAAGAGATCAAGCGTAGATGGCGAGAGTACTTCGACGACCTGTTCAATGGAGAGAATGAGAGCTCTACCATTGAGCTAGACGATTCCTCCGATGATACCAGCCGACGCTTTGTGCGGCGTATCCAGGAGGCTGAGGTTAGGGAGACTTTGAAGAGGATGAAAGGAGGCAAGGCAATGGGCCCTGATGGTATCCCCATCGAGGTGTGGAGAGGCCTTGGAGACATAGCGATAGTATGGCTAACTAAACTTTTCAACCTCATTTTTCGGTCAAACAAGATGCCCGAAGAATGGAGGCGGAGTACATTAGTGCCAATCTTCAAGAACAAGGGGGATGTTCAAAGTTGCACTAATTACCGTGGAATCAAGTTGATGAGCCATACAATGAAGCTATGGGAGAGAGTCATTGAGCACCGTTTAAGAAGATTGACAAGCGTGACCAAAAATCAATTTGGTTTCATGCCTGGGAGGTCTACCATGGAAGCCATCTTCTTGGTACGACAACTTATGGAGAGATACAGGGAGAAGAAGAAGGATCTTCATATGGTGTTCATTGACTTGGAGAAGGCGTATGATAAGATACCACGGAATGTCATGTGGTGGGCCTTGGAGAAACACAAAGTCCCAACAAAGTACATTACCCTCATTAAGGATATGTATGATAATGTTGTGACAAGTGTTCGAACAAGTGATGGCGACACCGATGACTTTCCAATTAAAATAGGACTGCACCAGGGGTCAGCTTTGAGCCCTTATCTCTTTACTTTGGTGATGGATGAGGTCACAGGGGATATACAAGGAGATATCCCATGGTGTATGCTCTTTGCGGATGATGTGGTGCTAATTGACGATAGTCGGGCGGGGGTTAATAGAAAGTTAGAGCTGTGGAGGCGGACTCTAGAATCGAAAGGTTTTAGGCTTAGTAGAACCAAAACTGAGTACATGAGGTGCAGTTTCAGTACTACTAGGCACGAGGAGGAAGAGGTTAGGCTTGATGGACAGGTGGTACCTGAGAAAGACACCTTCCGATATTTGGGGTCTATGCTCCAGAAGGATGGTGATATCGATGAAGATGTGAGTCATCGAATCAAAGCTGGTTGGATGAAGTGGCGCCAAGCTTCTGGCGTCCTCTGTGATAGGAAAGTGCCACAAAAGCTAAAAGGCAAGTTCTATAGGACGGCGATTCGACCTGCGATGTTGTATGGCGCAGAATGTTGGCCGACCAAGAGACGACATATCCAACAGTTAGGTGTAGCGGAGATGCGCATGTTGAGATGGATATGTGGCCACACAAGAAAGGACCGGGTTAGGAATGATGATATACGTGAGAGAGTTGGGGTAGCACCAATTGAAGAGAAGGTTGTCCAACACCGTCTAAGATGGTTTGGTCATATAGAACGTAGGCCTCCGGAAGCGCCATTGCATACCGGACGGATAAAGCGGGATGAGAATGTTAAGAGGGGTCGTGGTAGGCCAAACTTGACATGGGAGGAGTCTGTTAAGAGAGATCTGAAGGATTGGAATATCACCAAAGAACTAGCCATGGATAGGGCTGCGTGGAAGTTAGCTATCCATGTGCCAGAACCATGACCTGGTTTCGAGATCTTATGGGTTTCAACTCTAGCCTACCCCAACTTGTTTGGGAAAAAAGGCTTTGTTGTTGTTGTTGTTGTTAATGTGGACTCGAGTGGACATACACACTGAAAGTCTAAGAGCATCTCCAAGCGAGGCCCCAAATCCGGCCCCCAAACTGCGAGGACGTGTCCGGACGCGTCCGCGGACAGCCCCTAAAAGTGGCCTCCTCCAACCATGTACCCCAAAATCCCCCCAAATTGTAGGGCTAGCTCCCGGGGGCACATGTTGACCACTTGCCGTCGCGACGCTGGCGAGGAAGACGCTTGACGGGACGTCGACGGCCATGGCTGAGTCGAGTTTGTCTTCCGCGGGTGTGTCCGCGCAACTTTGTCATCCACGTACATGTGCATACACGCTCAGAAGACAAAGCAATTAGTAGACAAGAGTTAATATAATAACTGAATAAGACGAAATCGATTAATTAATGAAGATCTGGACCGTGCAGCATGCACTAAATCCAAAGATTTTTACGAATGATCGTGGCTTGCTTTTACTTGCTTTGACTCTTGAATTTAACTCCTTGATACGGGAGAGATCTGATCGTATTCTAGCACAACCTCACGTGGAAAGAATTGCTTCAGTTCCCTTCCACGCGTATGGCGTATTGGACTCCTGTTCGTGTCCGGGCTTAGCGCATCGGATCAAGTCACGGCTGGTCAGCTGCTGCTGCTTGACTTTCTCAGGCACGATGATGTCGTGTAGCTCATGCAAGAACTCGAAGGCAGCGAAGCCCTCCACTGGCTTGCATAGCATTGATTCCGTGAATCCGCTGGCGATTTCCGAGTGAGACGATGGATGGTTGTGGTAGTAGAGGCACTGCCACGGCGTATGGTGCCGGTCGGAGCATCTGTGCGGGATGCCGCTGCAGATTGGGTCGTCCGCACGAGAGGCCGCCACCAGATTGGATCGTGGGTGCCGCGCACCAGAACGCCACCGTCGCCGCAGTTGATGACTTGTAGATCCAATCGGCTGCGCGTGCGGGCGGTGGTGATGTCGAACCCGTGAGCTTGATCTGTAGCGGCGAGTCGCCGCCGTTGTTAGTGAAGATTGGAGCCGCCGGAACCGTGGATTCAGCGCGCGTTCTTCCCACAGACGCGCCAATTGACGAGGTGTGGACTCGGCAAATCCTAGGTTGAGTATCCCGGGTTGATTGAGGGGGAGAGAGAGTGCGCGCTGGTAGTTCTGTCGGCTGGCAAGCAAGGATTTACCCAGGTTCGGCCCTCATGGTGAGGTAAAGACCTACATCCTGCTTGTCTGATCTGTATAGATGTATGATGATGTTACATGGTGGCCGCGAGGGTGAGGTGAGACGTGGTCTCGTATCCATCTCCCCTATGGGGTGCCCCTGTCTGGCTTTATAAAGGGAGCCAGTAGGGTTTACATGAGTTTTTGTCTTGTACTACAAGTTGTAGCTTGTTGGGCTTCATGGGCCTCCAGGTGCTGGGCCGCATCGGGTACGCCAACGGTCGGGTGCCCGGAGGTACGCCCACATCAGCGAGTATTGAGCCTGCGTTCTCGCATTCTAACGCTCTCTGCCTGTCTCCATATATTGTAATAACACCGTTTGGTCCTGGTATCTTTAACTGTAGCTAGACGTAGCAGGGGCGGGCGGTAAATTTGACATAAGCTTCTCTTCCAAAGATCGCATGATATGAGCTTTTGACTGCTACAACCTCAAAGTCTAGGAGTTCTGTGCAGAAGTTCCGCTCTGTCCCAAAGCTAACTTCAAGAGTTATCTTTCCGATTGGTCGCGTAACAGCTCCTGGGATTATTCCTTGAATTTCTTTCCTGGATGGTCGCAGCCTCGTCTCGGGTATATTCATTCTTTGGAGTGTGTCTTGATATAGGATGTTCACTCTTCCTCCGTCCATTAGGACCTTACTTAACTTGTATCCCGCGACTTCAGGCGTGACCACAAGAGCTCGCTGTCCTGGATCTCTTACTTCTAGGGGTGATCGCCGCGACTCCAAATAACCGATTGCTCTGTCCAGCATTGGTACCTTTCTGGCGTTGAAATCTGACCGCTCCTCCGGCTTCCATCCGTTGTTTGTACTTCCACTGTATGAAACTGTCCTATGTTTCTTCTAGGTAAAACGTCAGACCCTTGATGAGAGCTAGATTATCCTTGTGCTGCATTGATCCGCTGCGAGCTGTATCTAGCACGTCGCCTTCTTTCCACTCCGGTAATAGTGACATTGCGCCTTTGTGTGACTCGCTGGCCTGCCATCTCTCCTACGATGTAAGTCGCAAGGAACGTCGAAGATCCCCTAGGAGTTATTAGGGAGTAAGGCCTTCATTCCCTTGCTCGTTCATCTGGTGTGCGCGATGTTCAGTTTGCGCGACCTGCAATTTCCCTGTTGGGTTCTGTGATAAGCCGCCTGTCCCCTTATCTGTTTGCGTACTTGTCAGCTGTTGCCAAAAGCTGGTCGAATCTATCAATCTTGTGCTCAGCGCGACTTAGTTTGTGCACCAGCGGCTCAAATCTACAGTTCTTCCTCATAGCTTGTATTGCAGCCTGTACTGTTAAGCTTTTGGCGGAGCCAATAATCTCCGCGATTCTCTTGATCCAATCACCGCTGGATTCATCCTCCTTTTGAATGCATTGTCTAAGGCTTTTCATGTCTTCTGTTTGGAATCTGTTGATGAACTTGTCCTTCAGGTCTTCCCATGTGTTTATTGATTTTGATGGCAGCTTTAACAGCCAATCCCTGGCTTCTCCCTGTATTGCCAAGTGGAATATTTCGCGCGCACTTCCTGAGTTATATCAGTCCCTGTTATGCTTGCCTCATAATCTTCTATCCATAAGGCAGGGTCTTGGTCGCTGCGATAGGTGGCGACTTGCTGCGACTCGCCGAAGTTCGGGGGGAAACGAGTGTGCCGTATTTCTTCTCCAAAACATGCTGGTCCTTTCAATAATGAATAGGAGTTTACTGGCGCTGAGTCTTCATCTGAATCGGTTTCAATCTGGGATGGCTGAGTCGCTCCGGATGTCCGTGACTCGCCTTCTATCTTCTTCTCTTTTTCCAATGATACCTGCAAGCCTGCTAGCTGGTTGACCACTTCTTCGACGCTGCACTTTTCTCTCCCCATGATACCTCGTTTTGCGGCTCATTGGCGGTGACTCCATACATATTTGCTTGTTGCAAGGCAGTGGTTTGCAGTAGGTCAATCGCATGGCAAGCTTCCTTATCAGCCCGTGTGTCTCCAAGGTACTATCTTCGACAATATTCCTATCGCGGCATATACGTTGCTCTCTGGGTCGCCGTGGAACTGTGATTTCGTCTCTCCTCTGTCCATCTTAATCTGATGCTTTTGCTGCCAACGACGGAGTCGCCAATCCTCTTCTTGGAATTTCTTGCGCTCAGATGTCGCCTTGGTTCGGACCGCCTGGTGCTTTGGCTGCCAGCGACGGAGTCGCCGACCTTCTTCTTGAAGTTTTTTGCGCTCAGCCGCGAGTCTTTGTGCCTCTTCACAGAGTTCCGTCCTGATAGGTTCAATTTCTTCAATCTTGAGGTTTCCTTCCTGATTTGGTAGAGATCCCCAAACAGGTCTTGATGGACGGGGATGGGTAGTTTTGCTGTAGCTTGTTGTAGCTCCTCCAACACGCGGACCCTGACTGGCCGCAGTTCCTCCACCGACCCGCTTCCTTGAGTCACATCTATAGATCTGCGACTGACGGATCCGATGAAAACTTTTACTGATCTGGGGAACAATGTATCCAAACTCGATGCGATCTGCCTCGGGTCCCCACTCTAAGTTGTCGATGAAGGGGACTCCATTGATGTCTTCAACCTGGCCGATGGTGATGTCCTTGAAGCCTGATTTCGATCCTGCGCGGAACGTGACGCTCTTGACCGCATGCCCCACGGTGGGCGCCAACTGTCGTGGGTTTGTCACGTCAGGTGTCATAGATGACTTCGTAGGTGTGGGATTACGCGAGTCAAGCATCTCCGAGCTTGGGATCGCAGGAACAAAGATAAACACAGATTTACCCAGGTTCGGCCCCCTCAATGTGAGGTAAAAGACCTACTTCCTGCCTACCCTAGATTGGTATTGATATGATAATCAAGGTGTTTACAATGGAGGCGATCCGATCTGGTACTCGCCGTATGAACTAGGGTTTAGGGCTTGATAGCTTGACCCCGTCTAAGTCCTGCGAGTCCTCTTTATATACACAAAGGCTCGCTAGGTTACAAAGGAAACTTCCCCCATAAGGAATACGTCCACAAAGGCCTACTCGCAGACTACTTGGTCTTCACGTCCTCCGGGATATGTCTTCTAGATCTTTCTCCTTATGACGGTTACATACTGGGCTTGCTCCAATGTGGGCCTTTGTCCATGCGAGTAAAGTAAGTCGCATTGGGCCGCGGGCTAATCCAGAAAGTTTCCCCCGACATACCCGTCGCAGGTGCCACCGACGCAGGACGAGGAGGTGGTGGGTGAGTCTCCGCCTCTCCAGCGGACGCGAGCTTCTTCCGGCCTCACCGACAACCAACTCGCCCACAACCTATTCGACGAAAGTCAATTGGACTTTGGGGTATGAATTTCTATCCGAATTGCATAGTTCCGTGTCAATTTTAGGTCCGTAGTGTAATTGTTAGCATGATTAGGATGAATATATGATGGAATTGATCCTAAATGGGGTCGATCCGCCATCACAGGAGCCGTCCGCATCCACAATTCCTCCCTTTTACACTGTGGGTGAGGATGAGCCAGGACGCTGCGACGACGAAGAAGAAGGCCAAGAAGGTGTACACGCCAAGAGGCACTTCGTACACAACTTTCGAAGATGTTTTGCTTTGCCGTGCTTGGTTAGCCACAAGCATGGATGCTATATGTGGAACCAAGCAAAAGGGCACCCGATTGTGGGAGAAGATACATGCCCACTTCCATCATCAAAAGGAATATGTGCAACCCCACCCGATTGTGTCCGATCGCAACGTCGGCTCTCTCAATATAGGTGGGCTTCAATCCAAGAAAGCAGGGCCGGTGCTGGCCCAGGGCAAGAGGGGCGACGGCCCGGGGCCCCGCCAAATTTGGGGCCCATAACTGGGACGTGTATATTAGTGGCGTGCATTACCAGATACACGCCACTAGTAGTTTTGAAAACTGCCTGGATTATTACTGGTGGCGTACAGAACAGGGCGCACGCCAGCGGTAAGACATAAACAACATAGAAAAAATGGCTAGGGCCCATTGATTAGGGGGCCATTTATAGAGTTCGCCCCGGGGCCCCTAAAATGTTAGAGCCGGCCCTGCAAGAAAGCGTGAATAAGTATTGTGGTTTTCATGCACAAGTGGTGAATAGGAAACAAAGTGGTGTCAATGTGACTTTCCATGTAAGCAATTGCTTCTACTTCTTTCATTGACATCTCTTCATTTCATCACATTTCGTTGATGTAATTGCTCTACTTGTTTGCTTGCTAGTCCGGTTTGGCCTCCACTTTGTACCATCAAACGGAGGGCAAACCCTTCACCATGGCACATTGTTGGCTAGAGTTGACCGGGAAGCCCAAGTGGATCTCCCAATATGATGATCACAAGAATCCGGCTAAAAAATGGAAGACCAATGATGGATCATGCTCTTCCATCCCAATTGGACTTGATGAAGAAGATGGGCCATCCGAAGCCGGAAGTGGCCGGAAGAGGATGATGATGGGGAGGAGGTGGGAGAAGGATCGAGTGGCTAGAGACGGCGCCGCCATGAAGATGTCCACCCCTTGGAAGGATATCTTCTCAAAGAAGGATGAAACCATGCACAAGTTGGAGAAAGATAGAGAGGACAAGAAGGCCGAGAGGTATGACGCCTTCTTGGCTTTGCAAAGGGAAAGAATGGAGTTTGATCGCCTCCGGCTCAAGGAGAAGATGGACATTGAGAGGGAGAGGTTGGAATTGGTGAAGGAGGAGGCTTGGATGAAGATCCAATTGGAGCAAAAGAAGATGTCGGATGCCTTTGCAGTCGAGCAAGAGAAATCCAATTTTGCAAGAATCACGGAGGAACAAAGAATCATGTTCCAAGACGCTTCCCTCTTGGATGAGCCTATCGCAAAGTGGATCCTCATGATGAAGAAGAGGATCTCCGACCGTGACCTCGGCCTAGATGGCTCCGGTGGAACCGCCCCTTGAAGAAGAGATCACTTCTCATTCTTGTATCGGACAACTTGTTAATTTCATTTGAATTTGAACCACTATGTTTTGTAATTTGGATCTGGTATGTATCGGACGTTGCATGGCTTGCATGAGTTTAGGGACAATATTTTGGGGGATGTGGTTGTAGTAGCCCAACTATGGGGGTCGTCCGGACGCGTCCGCAGACAGTTTGGGGGCCGGATATGAGGGTTGTGACTGGAGATGCTCTCACCCTGCGCAAGATCTGAACTCTCCAGACAATGCTTTTAATAAGGAAATATCCATGTAAAATCAATGAAGACCAGACATTTGGTTTTCACTATAAATATCGAGTCACGATAGTTAAAGAGCACTTCCCAAAATAATGCCCCCACATATTGCCGGCCCCACAGAAACCGTTGGTAGATACATGCGAATTAGAAGAAGAAATGTGCTCCCTCCGTTCAAAAATAAGTGTCTCAAGTTTGCCCAAAAGTGAATGTTTCATGTCTAGATATATCCATTTTTGGACAAACTTGAGACACTTATTTTCGGACGGAGGAAGTAGGACATATTATAAAGAGGAAGGGAGGTAGTACTATCCAACGACATGGTTTGGCGGGGAATCCGTTCGCACATATGAAAATTGCAACATTTGAAAAACTTAGACGTGCCTGATAAGCTACAAAGAAATCACGCTGCTATAGAAAAGAACAACGGATGAATTGTTCATCGTCACGTTTGAACATAACAACCAGTCCAAGATCAACCTGCACTCCGCATTTGCAAATTAGTGGCAACGGTTGATTTCAGTAAACTACAAGGAATTTGAGGTGAGTGCGGGTTGATTTTGGTTAAGCACAAGATTCAGTATGCAAATGCTCCAGCAAATCATCTGGCCGTCCTTTCTCTATCCAACGGCGTGGTTGATCTCCTCGCTGCTTGCGGCTCGCGGAGTGCTGATCTCAGATAGGCTGCACGGTGAAGCACGGAGGCTGCTCGTGGCCAGATTGCGTCCATCAACGAGAACGTGGCCAGATTGCAAACCATGCCGTGCTGCGGCCTGCGGGCGACCGGCGACAATACCACGGAACTGCGTGCCGTGGCGTGCTGGCGTTCGATGAAGAGGATGAGACCGGGTGTAGGTGTAAGCTGTAGGTCTAGAGCCCACTGGATCAGCTCGAGTTCAGAGTCAGAAATCTACAATACAATCCTACAAATCAACTCTGTATCGAAAACATTCCTAAGAATTCATATTCTCGAAAATTTCTTGAATAGAAGAGACCCTAATAAGTTTAACTATTATTCAGGATGGAGATTTCGTTCTCCAGTGTTCTCTTCAATTTATTATTGGCTCCCACAAACTTGTAAAATTTCAATTTGAAAGCTCCGGTGATCTCTTTATTCGAGGGATACATGGGATAGTAGTACTTGGTATGCTAGCTACTCCGATCGCATGGACACAGTTGAAGGATTCAATGGTGCCATCGCGCTACTGCACACCATCACGAAACACCTACTCACGTAGTCACGGAGTCGGAGAACATGGTAGGATCGTTAGAGGGTGGTTGTACCCTCAATCCATCAAAGTTTAAACCCAGTTTTGATACTGATGTTTCTCTTTTAGGCGAAATATTTTTTTAATAGGAGGCGACGTTTCTATCGACAGCGAGACGCCTATGGTATCGTCAATCTTAAGACTTAACCGTTAGCTCAGTCTCTCGAAAGTACTCGTAAGGTTAAGTTATATGCAAAGGCGAGTCCAATAGGGGGCTTTAACAGGCTTCAGCCTGCCCTCCAAAATATCAACAGGAAAAATTACTACTACTAATCTGGTTCTCTTCCATTACCTCAGCCCATTAAATCACACATGCAGTCCCCAGCTGGCCCACACAATTATCACCATCCCACTTGCACGCAGTAACGCGCAGACACACACAGCCGCACAAGCTCAGAAACTCCTCTCGTTCGATCCGCAAGCAGAGCAGCAACCTCTCGCTGGCGACCGGCCGACAGATTGTACACCGGCGATGGACGACCCGCACCAGCAGTCAGTAGGTAGCAGCCACGCCCACGAGTCCGTGACCTGACGCGCCCATGAGCGACGCCACACACCAAGCCGCCAACCCTAGCGGCCGCCGGCGGGGGCTGGAGGAGCGCGCCGGCGTGCCGAGCTGCCGACGGTAGAGCTGCCGACAGTAGAGGACACTCGCCAGACGCGGCGCACCAGAAAGAGGAGGCTACGACCTTAGAGGCTGGGCACATCGGCAACCATCAACGATCAACAACAGACCAACAGTGCGTATTTTTCAATCGTCAAACTATTTTGCAACCAATCTATTGTAATTACTAGTTCATTTGTCCATGTACTGTTAATTGATTTATACCCAATGCAATTTGTTTCCAGATTTGCAAAAGATGAAGAGCAAGAAGAAGCAACGTCAGATACCATTTGCTTTTGTCTTTTTGTTGTTGCTTCTTAGTGCTTTTGATCTGAAACTTTGTGGTATATTTGTCTTAAATAATTTCATGTCTTAGATAATGACTATTTTCTTCGAAAATAACGTTTAGTTTACTTGGTAATTTTGAGTCCACCCTCCAATTAATCCCTGAACTCGCCGTTGGTTATATGTGCGTGTGTTTATAGGGTGAGTGTGTGCAAACGTGTATGTGTGCGTTTGTAGTGTGTTACTAGTAATATTTAGTGCGGCGTCACGCCGCACCCCTGTTTTTTTTTGCGTTATATATGTTGTAAACAAAGGTGCAGAAAATATTAATTTGGAAATATCCAAGTTTAAATTGTGCTCGAATTTGGAATCATATAGGTAGTATTTTTTTCAGGTAGGTAGGTTGAAAATATTGTTTTTTTGAGAACCTTTTATTTTATGCAAATTGGTTTGGTAAAATAGTTTTATGTGTTAGCAATCCAACATTTTTTGTAAATATAATTTTTAAAAGGGATATCGTTCACATTAATTTCTCTGATGTAGTCAAAAATTGTCGTCCGGAAGTTATTGTTTTCTTTAATGTAACTATTGTGTGGAGGGTTTGGAAATATGGTAAATTTTAATATTTTCGACATGGTGCTTGCATTTTTCCAGAGTAACAAATTGAAAGTTATCGTTTTCATAAATTTTGGCATTTTTTTGTAATCGTGTTAGGTATGACACGCACGTCCGACACGTCGTTTTTTCCCCTTTTATTTCTATTTTTTTTTTTGAATGCAGCTTTTGTGTGGAGAGCTTGAAAATATGCTTTGTTTTTTTTTCGGTATTTTGTTTGCATTTCTTTTGGAGTAATAATTCGGAAGTTATGGGTTTTAAAATTGTCCTGGTGTGAACCTACATCTCTCTAAAACCACCATTTCAGTCACAAAAAATATATTATGTAACAAAAACAAAGGAAAGCAATTTATATTCACAAAAAATTTCCACCAATTGCAATCTGGAAAACGTCCAAAATTAAACATTCCTTGGAATTAATACGAATTGAATTGTGGTCGCCTCTATAAAATTATAAAATGGGCAAGTCTGAAAGACCGACATAATCTTAGAAGACTTAAATTTTAAATTTGGATTTGAATATGTTGTTTTTTTGTGAATATGTTTTTTTTCCTATGTGTGTGTTAATGGGCAAGTCTGAAAGACCACGCCTGTGAGTTAATTCTAATTTGAAGACGCGGGAAATCTGAAATGTGGATTGAAATGCTTCATTTTGTTTATTTGTTTTCCTGAAATCATGCCACACTTTGTCAAATTTGGATCTTCCAAACATGTTTGTTTTTTAGCCGTGAATAATTGTTTTTTGTGTTCTAGAAATGTTTAGGTTCGAAAAATTGTTCAAAATGGAAAAGGTATTAAGGTTGGTAATTTTGGAGACTTTAATTTCAAATCTGGATTTGAATGTTCTAAAGAACGCTATATTTTTTGGAGAATCAAATGGGAAGTTGTACTAAATATGAAGGTGTTATTTGGATTTGAATATGCTGTTACATGTTTGTGTGTTTCCAACAAATAAAAAAGTTGTATAAGTTTTGGGAAATAGGGAAAACAAAATAGGGAAATGAAAAAAAAAGAGGGCCAGCAAGCAGGCCGGCCCAGCAGCGGCCCAGATGCGCAGCCCACGGCCGCTTGGTCGTCAGCGTGATGTCACGCGCGGAGGTCCTCTGCCGCGGCGGCATGGGCGTCGCCGGTGGCGCAGCAGAGCGCGGTCGGACTCGCGCGTACGTACGTGGGATGCGCACGGACGCGGTGTGGCTGCCAGCAGCGGCGCCACCGATTTTGGGACGCCGGAGCGTCGCGGCGACCTGCAGACGGTGCGGCGGCCCGTGACGACGGCGGCATCGATTGCGGCGAGATCGGGCCGTCCCGGAAGGCGAGAAGCGCCGGCGACGGAGAGGAAGTGGCGGCGAATTTCTTGGTATCCTTCGATCTGACGGGGGATCACCGGAGCTGCGGCGCGGCGCGTCGGCGCCGCCGGCGAACTGCGGCGCCGCACGGGAGAGAGAGAGGAGAGGGGGGAAGTGGGATGGTTTTTCAGGGAGGTCCTTTAGGTTTTCGGAAATTACATTTATGTACTTCGCAGCGTGAAGAGTTGGACTACGGGTTGATTTCCTGGTAAGTAAACATTTTTTGTAAATATAATTTTTAAAGGGATATCGTTCACGTTAATTTCTCTGATGTAGTCAAAAATTGTCGTCCGGAAGTTATTGTTTTCTTTAATGTAACTATTGTGTGGAGGGTTTGGAAATATGGTAAATTTTAATATTTTCGACATGGTGCTTGCATTTTTCCGGAGTAACAAATTGAAAGTTATCGTTTTCATAAATTTTGGCATTTTTTTGTAATCGTGTTAGGTATGACACGCACGTCCGACATGTCGTTTTTTCTCCTTTTCTTTCTATTTTTTTTTTAATACAGCTTTTGTGTGGAGAGCTTGAAAATATGCTTTGTTTTTTTTCGGTATTTTGTTTGCATTTCTTTTGGAGTAATAATTCGGAAGTTATGGGTTTTAAAATTGTCCTGGTGTAAACCTACCTCTCTCTAAAACCACCATTTCAGTCACAAAAAATATATTATGTAACAAAAACAAAGGAAAGCAATTTATATTCACAAAAAAATTCCACCAATTGCAATCTGGAAAACGTCCAAAATTGAACATTTCTTGGAATTAATACGAATTGAATTGTGGTCACCTCTATAAAATTATAAAATGGGCAAGTATGAAAGACCGACATAATCTTAGAAGACTTAAATTTTAAATTTGGATTTGAATATGTTGTTTTTTTGTGAATATGTTTTTTTCCTATGTGTGTGTTAATGGGCAAGTCTGAAAGACCGCGCCTGTGTGTTAAATTCTAATTTGAAGACGCGGGAAATCTGAAATGTGGATTGAAATGCTTCATTTTGTTTATTTGTTTTCCTGAAATCATGCCACAATTTGTCAAATTTGGATCTTCCAAACATGTTTGTTTTTTAGCCGTGAATAATTGTTTTTTGTGTTCTGGAAATGTTTAGGTTCGAAAAATTGTTCAAAATGGAAAAGGTATTAAGGTTGGTATTTTTGGAGACTTTAATTTCAAATCTGGATTTGAATGTTCTAAAGAACGCTATATTTTTTGGAGAATCAAATGGGAAGTTGTACTAAATATGAAGGTGTTATCTGGATTTGAATATGCTGTTACATGTTTGTGTGTTTCCAACAAATAAAAAAGTTGTATAAGTTTTGGGAAATAGGGAAAACAAAATAGGGAAATGAAAAAAAAAGGGCCGAGCCGTGCGCTGCAGCAAGCAGGCCGGCCCAGCAGCGGCCCAGATGCGCAGCCCACGGCCGCTTGGTCGTCAGCGTGATGTCACGCGCGGAGGTCCTCTGCCGCGGCGGCGTGGGCGTCGCCGGTGGCGCAGCAGAGCGCGGTCGGACTCGCGCGTACGTCCGCGGGATGCGCACGGACGCGGTGTGGCTGCCAGCAGCGGCGCCGCCGATTTTGGGACGCCGGAGCGTCGCCGGCGATCTGCAGACGGTGCGGCGGCCCGTGACGACGGCGGCATCGATTGCGGCGAGGTCGGGCCGTCCCGGAAGGCGAGAAGCGCCGACGACGGAGAGGAAGTGGCGGCGAATTTCTTGGTATCCTTCGATCTGACGGGGGATCACCGGAGCTGCGGCGCGGCGCGTCGGCGCCGCCGGCGAACTGCGGCGCCGCACGGGAGAGAGAGGAGGGAAGTGGCGATGGTTTTTCACGGAGGTCCTTTAGGTTTTCGGAAATTACATTTACGTACTTCGCAACGTGAAGAGTTGGACTGCGGGTTGATTTCCTGGTAAGTAAGGGGTTTTTTTTTGTAAAAGCCGAACGGACGTCTTCCCGGATCGTCGGATTGCCAGCGGACGGCCGAGATCGGAGCGCCTGGCTCTGTAGATTTTCTACAGTACCACTGTAGCTAAGCTAATCCTTGGTCTTTCATATAGGTAGTATATGGCGAAAAAAAACGTAGTCAGGGAGCCGCTGGATCGAGCGAGTCAAGTTCACCTTGCGCAGGAAACATGACCCAAAACCGCGACTTAGCGCCCCAAACCGAATACCGCTGTCGCCGCCAGGTTCCCAACCCCGTAGCGAGGCCAATCAGATACTGATGTGTGCAGCTGACATGTGGACCTGGCTATGGCTCTGGACCCCACTAGGCATAGTCGCCTCACCGGAGCAGCTCCCACCGCGGCGCAGTGGTTTACCTTTTCCCGAAATAAATATGGCGCGTTTTGCTCGAACACCCCTGTCTTTTGGAGTAAATCCCAGTTCGCTCTCCATGTGCCACCTAGGTATAAAATGGGGCCACCCCGCCTCTCATCGTCACACACATCGAAACACCAGACCTGACAGACACATCACACACAGAAATGTCGAAGAAACAAAAGCTCGACCAGGGTTTAGCACATTCGCCCCCCAAACCCCACCACAACCCTGCTCCGCATGCCTCGACCCAGACCGCGATGGACATCGACATGGGGTCCGTGAACGGGGCGTCGCCGGCCGCGCACCCCGCGGCGGCACCGATGTCCGTCGGCGAGGCGTCGCTGGGGCGGCACCTGGCGCGGCGCCTCGTGCAGGTGGGCGTCGGCGACGTGTTCGCCGTCCCCGGGGACTTCAACCTCACTGCTCGACCACCTCATCGCCGAGCCCGGGCTGCGCCTCGTCGGCTGCTGCAACGAGCTCAACGCGGGCTACGCGGCCGACGGCTACGCGCGGGCCCGCGGCGTCGGCGCCTGCGCCGTCACCTTCACCGTCGGCGGCCTCAGCGTCCTCAACGCCATCGCCGGCGCCTACAGCGAGAACCTCCCCGTCATCTGCATCGCCGGCGGGCCCAATTCCAACGACTACGGCACCAACCACATCCTCCACCACACCATCGGCGTCCCCGACTTCTCCCAGGAGCTCCGCTGCTTCCAGACCGTCACTTGCCACCAGGTACGTGTGTTTCCATCATGTATTGCCTCTTAACCGATTACTGTAATTCGTTGGGGAGTTTTTTCTTCAAACCGATGCAGTAATTTGCTGGGTTTGATGAGTGACTCCTGATCTGGAGGGTTTGTTGTTCCTTAATTCAGGCAGTGGTGACCAATCTGGACGACGCGCACGAGCAGATCGACACGGCAATTGCGACGGCGCTGAGGGAGAGCAAGCCGGTGTACCTCAGTATCAGCTGCAACCTCCCTGGCCTAACGCACCCCACCTTTAGCCGTGACCCAGTCCCCTTCTTCCTCACACCCAGGTAATTAGTACGTATCCTCCTCTGTTCTTCTCACGACCCAGGCCAGGAGTACGTTTAGTGTTTTCATTTGAGTCAGATCAGAGGCGTTTTCCCAATTATTAAGCGACCACGTTACCTTGATCATGGGACATTTTCACCTAATTGTCTTTGAATTTCTCACCCAAAAGTCGTGCTACTGGAATCATTATCTTTTTTTGAAATACTACTGGAATCATTATCATTAGCATTAACAATTTAATATGGGGAATTTTGATGCTATTTGAATTTAATCGATTCTGTTGTAATACAGCACTGTAATAATAGTGTAATCTGATTAAGTACGTACGCTCCTCTGTTCTTCTCACGAGCCAGGAGCCTAGGAGTAAGTTTAGTGTTTTAATTTGAGTCAGAACTCAGAAGATCAGAGGCTTTTCCCAATTATTAAGTGGCCACATTATCTTTGATCATGGGACATTTCCCCCAAATTGTCTACCACAACCTGCGGTTTGTCTTAACTCTCACTTGCATGTACTAACTACTGGGAGCTTTGAATTTTCTCACCCAAATTTTGTGCTACTGGAATCATTAGCATTGACAATTTAATGTGGGGAATTTTTTTATGCTATTTGAATTTGATCTCTCCTGTTTGTAATACTGCACTGTAATAGTGTAACCTGATTATATTTGAAGCCATCTAATATATTGATTGAACTGTGTTGTGAAAGTGCAGGATGAGCAACAAGATGGGTCTCGAGGCTGCAGTGGAGGCAACCGTCCAGTTCCTGAACAAAGCGGTGAAGCCGGTGATTGTCGGCGGCCCCAAATTGCGCGTTGCAAAAGCACAGAAGGCCTTCGTCGACCTTGTGGATGCCAGTGGCTATGCCTATGCGATAATGCCATCGGCCAAGGGCCTTGTTCCAGAGACGCACCCCCACTTCCTTGGCACCTATTGGGGCGCTGTCAGCACTGCATTCTGTGCAGAGATCGTTGAGTCGGCGGACGCCTACGTCTTCGCAGGCCCTATCTTCAATGACTACAGCTCTGTTGGTTACTCTTTCCTCCTCAAGAAGGACAAGGCCATCATCGTGCAGCCTGACCGTGTCATTGTTGGGAACGGGCCGGCATTCGGCTGCGTCATGATGAAGGAATACTTGTCTGAATTGGCGAAACGGGTTAAGAAGAATATCACTGCTTACGAGAACTACAAGAGGATCTTTGTGCCTGAGGGCCAGCTGCTGCAATGTGAGGCAAATGAACCTCTGCGCGTCAATGTGCTCTTCAAGCACATCCAAAAGATGCTTACGGGTGACAATGCGGTCATCGCGGAGACTGGTGATTCCTGGTTTAACTGCCAGAAGCTGAAGCTGCCCGAGGGCTGTGGGTGAGCGTTTTTACATTCCAACTCTGCACTGTTTTAACTGTGTTATTTTCCTTGTACTGAGCAGGGTTTTTTGCACACTTCAGGTATGAATTCCAAATGCAGTATGGTTCAATTGGTTGGTCAGTCGGTGCATTGCTTGGATACGCCCAGGGGGCCAATGACAAGCGTGTGATTGCCTGCATTGGCGATGGGAGCTTCCAGGTTAAATATCTGGTTCAACCTGATATGTTGTTATCTTCTGCCAATGTTTGTATGTTTTAATGTAATCTTGTTGGCAACTATCGACAGGTGACAGCCCAAGATGTGTCGACAATGCTGAGATGTGCGCAGAACAGCATAATATTCCTTATCAACAATGGCGGGTACACCATCGAGGTGGAGATCCACGACGGACCTTACAATGTCATCAAGAACTGGAACTACACCGGCCTTGTGGACGCTATCCACAACGGGGAGGGTAAATGCTGGACTGCCAAGGTAAGTCCATTGCATAGACCAATTCAAGCATCGCAATGAACCGGGAGTGTAGAACTGCTGCTGATGGATGCTGTTGTATTTCCAGGTGAAGTGCGAGGAGGAGCTCAAGGCAGCGATAAAGACGGCTTTAGGGGAGAAGAAGGATTCCTTCTGCTTCATTGAGGTGATCGCGCACAAGGACGACACAAGCAAAGAGCTACTGGAATGGGGCTCCAGGGTATCTGCGGCAAACTCCAGGCTACCGAACCCTCAGTAGACCAAGCTTTACCTCCTCGGCCTCACTAGTAGCATGCAATTAGCACGTTGGCCGCGATCAAAATTACTTGTGTAGTATGGTACACTTCGTGTTTTGTGATTTTGTCATCCATATGTGTGGTCGTTATGTCTGTGTCTACGTTTTGTAGTCATCCACTGTTTCTTCCCATGAAACCCCGGCACGAACTCTGCCATTTCAGGGTTAAGCTTCTAGTGGGGCAAGGTAGGGCTGCCGCCCTATCTTAATTTTTTGGACAAAACTTTTAGATGCACATGTTTTTCCTGAACAATTTGAGTGGTAGTACGTTGAAAACGGACTCCATATGAGAAAGTTATACTCCCTCTGATCCCAAATGAGCATGAGTAGTGCTATTAATTTGGACGTGATCACTCATGTCCTCCGACATTTATACCGGATTGGAGGGAGTACTTGTTTTAGAGAACACTGCACAAAACAGGGAATAGACGTTAACAGGCCTGAGAGGACTCAAAAGGAATTTTATAGGGTCTGTGCATTGTTTTAACCATCTTTTCCAAAGCACACTGAACTTCTTTTCAGAAAAAAAGGTCCATCTAGAATACAATTTCATCTGTAAGATATTTTTTTCTCCACAAACCAGATATCAGTCAAGGGACATGAGATTTCTGTCCCAATGTCCAAATAACTGTTTGTAAATAATCAGTAGCATGATCCAGCGAGCAAAGTGCCCTGGATATTGACTTCATTTTTTTTAACCAAAGTATACATAGTGTTCTTCCTTTTTCCTCCATTAGCAATTATGTGGAAATATGTAGTATAGATCTTACATATCAATACTTCTCTTTCTCATAATTTTTCATCAGGCTGCTCTGAATGAAGCCTTTCCTTGCATCTTAATCCCAGTCAGAATGTTATCTTCCTCCAGTAGTTCCAGCAGCTCAAACTCTGCAGTCAGTTCTTTGTTTTGTCTAATTACACCCGCCATTACGTTGGCACCACATCCTTTAAAACTATCTTTCACTTTCTTTAACCTCTATTGGATTCTCCCAATACTATCAGTACCATCCACGTAGAAATTCGATGCCTTTTCTGGATGTTTAATCCAAGATTTTCAAACCTAACTAACTTCGTTAAGTTTTGCATTCAGGAGTGGCCAACGTAGCCACAGGCCCACATCCAAAACGGGACAAACATCCTGTAGGGCCTCACCGAAGCAAACAAACGACATGTTCTCCTTCATCAAGAATGATGTGCAGTGGTACATCGTTCAAGACAAGTGGATCCCGTCAAGGGCACTGTTGTTTGCCATGTAATCGCCACTTTGGTACGATGTAAATCGAATGTGGTTAGCTATAGATTAGCTCTACATAGTTTTTGAAATGGAGGTTGAACCCGGCCTCGTAAAATGATAAACATTTTATTATAAGAAAAGTCCACAAAGCATTACAAATAAAATAATAAATACATCGATCAACTGGAATCTACCTTGCTGACGACAACTGTCGCTACACCTACAAACTTGATGAAATGAGTGGATTGATCAGAGCCTTGTTGCCTGACCTAACGCATCTACGCACATCATTTAAATCTGATGGCCTCACCAAGTCATCCAACGTTGAGTCAGAGCAAAAATGGGTCTAACCCTCAGCGCGCACCACACGCGCACACTAAGAAGCCGCCGCCGTCTTTCATGAACCCATTTTCACGATTAATCAACGCAGTGACCTTCTCAAGGCTGTCATCGACGCTGCCAGGATGCCAGACAACAAAACCGTCATGCGCACGTCCATCATCACGCGTCCATCGTCGAGACCCCACTACACCACGCCGCCGAGACTCGCCAGCGATGATGCGGTAGATGCCACGCCGCACCACCTCAAGATCGCTCCAGCCAGCACAGCTCATAAAACGATCCACACCAAGAGGGAGAACAACGTTGAACGTCGCCATCGTCCGATCCGGAAGACCTAGATCGAGGGTTTTCCCCAGGAGCATCCTGAGCGATTAGAGGAGGACTGCATCGGCTGCAACAAAAGCAAGAGCTCACGATGATGCCTCCATGGAGGGATGTGATATTTAGAGCACCACCATCGCCTGATTCGAAGATGTAGGGTTTTCACCAGAGAATCTGTGTTGAAAACAAACCGCGGCCTTCATCGTCACACTAGCCTAGCACCGTCGGACGTTGTTCTCAAGGTTGCTAACTGATGTAATGTCATCTTGCAATACCTTCTGGTGGTTGGGTTAACCGATATATAAATATGTGCATACCCGAGACAAAGGGTATTGCTTCCACCATAATTCATACAGTCAAGATAATCATTTCCCAATAGTTAAGTGTTAGCCAAACTTTTTTCCATTCTTCAAAAAGTAAATTAAGGTCTCTTTGGATTGAAGGATTTTGATAGGAATATTAGAGGATTCCAATCCATAGGATTTTTTCCTAAGGAATTCTTTGGATCAAAGGAATGACACCTCCCAAATTCCTATGGATTAAATTCCTACACCCCAATCCCATAGGAATTTCAACATCCACTCTAACCTCTTTTTTACACTCATTCGCGTAGGATCGAGAACTTTTCCTGTGTTCCATCCAAATGACCATTATTTCAGTTTTCCTCTATTTTGTAATCCTCTGTTTTGCACCTGCAATCCTACCAAATTCTGTGTTTTTGACATTCCTCTATTTTCTAATCCTTTGATCCAAAGAATCCCTAAACTTCATTGCAAGAAATCTAAAGAAGTTTAACTGCATGTCAGATTTTCAATAAAATGTAGTGCACATAATTATTTAAAATAAATCTATGTGATTCAATCCTACAAAACAAAACGATCACCACAGGAAAATTATTAAGAAGTTAAATTCTTCCAAATTACTATGCAAATTCTCTGAACCCTTTGCTTCACTGCATTTCCCAATAGTTTAATTAGGAGGTACTATCTTCGCTTCATAAAAGAAGAGCTATAAATTTGGTAAAATGTCAAAACCTGCTAAGTTTGACTAAACATACACAAGAAAATATCAATATTTACGATATTTGGTGAATACATTACAAAAATACATTATGTGGTATATCTTTTGATATTGATTTGGTAGTGTAGATATTTATATTTTTATCTAAAAATATGGTCCAACTTAGACAATATTGACTTTTGACTAAATTTGTATGACTTGTTTTGTGAAAAGGATGTACTCCTCCGTATCGAAATATAAGATGTTTTAAACATTTCAATACGGACTAGATACAACCTAAAATGAATAAATCTACACACCAATACGCGTCTAGATACATCTGTACTTGAAAAATGCTAAAACATTTTATATTTTGATACGGAGGTAGTACCATATACAGTACTCCCTCCGTTCCAATGAATAGGGCTTATATTTTTTTTGAAAAAGTTAAGCTAAGTAAACTTTGACCAAGCTTTTTGAAAAAATTATCAACAAGTATAATATTATATGGATATCATGTGCAAATATATTTCATCATGAATCTAACCATGTTTATTTTGTATTGTACATGTTCATAATTTCTTAAAAAAACTTGGTCAAACTTCACATAGTTTGACTTTTCAAATATAATATATTCTTATTCATTGGAACGGAGGTAGTATTTCTTAAAAAAAACTCTGGATCATGCATGTACGCGCCTCTCAGAGAGAGTTGGTCGACATCGCCGCTGGATCGAGCGACTGGAACACAGCACATCACAAGTCCAACTTGCTTGCGCATCAAACAAGATCGAAAACCGCGACTTGCGCCCCAAACCAAATACCGCTATCACACTCTGCCCCGGATCGACGCATTCCTTGGTTGCAAGGCGAATCTAATCAAGATTCTAAGCTGATACCTATGTGTCCAGCTGACATGTGGACCCGGACCACCGGGCCAGCTCCTCCGCGGCGCAGCGCGGCCCACGGTATTCCCGTTTTGCTGGGACAACCTTTCAGTATGATTAAATCACAGTTCGCTCTCCAGGTGGTAGTATAAAACGAGGACACCTACACCTCATCGTCAGACACAACAAGACACCTCATCGTCAGAAACATCGACCCGACACACGTCAAAGCAAAAAAAGCTAGGAAGTTTCAACCCCACTCTGCTCCGGTGTCATCCCCCACTCCACCAGCATTCCTCGCCCCGGATCGTGATGGACACCAACATGGGCCCGTCGCCGGCGGCGGCGAACGGCGCGGTGGGCTGCCCGGCGTCGGCGCATGGGGCCCCGATCATGTCCTCGAGCCCCGCGGCGGGCGAGGCGTCGCTGGGGCGCCACCTGGCGCGCCGGCTCGTGCAGGTGGGCGTCGGCGACGTGTTCGCCGTCCCCGGGGACTTCAACCTCACGCTGCTCGACCACCTCGTCGCCGAGCCCGGCCTGCGCCTCGTCGGCTGCTGCAACGAGCTCAACGCGGGTACGCGGCCGACGGCTACGCGCGTGCCCGCGGCGTCGGCGCCTGCGCCGTCACCTTCACCGTCGGCGGCCTCAGCGTCCTCAACGCCATCGCCGGCGCATACAGCGAAAACCTGCCCGTCATCTGCATCGCCGGC
This sequence comes from Poa pratensis, assembly GCA_947311845.1. Taxonomy (NCBI): domain Eukaryota; kingdom Viridiplantae; phylum Streptophyta; class Magnoliopsida; order Poales; family Poaceae; genus Poa; species Poa pratensis. The sequence goes on along the minus strand of CAMZMU010000096.1, from coordinate 72,138,308 downwards.
GGACCCAACTCCAACGACTACGGCACCAACCGCATCCTCCACCACACCATCGGCGTCCCCGACTTCTCCCAGGAGCTCCGCTGCTTCCAGACCGTCACTTGCTACCAGGTTTTTATTTTCAGCCGATTCCTCTTCCTGATTCCTGTAATTTTTTGGGTTTGAGGAGCAGCTTTTGATCTCGTTGGTTCCCCAATTCAGGCAGTGGTGACCAATTTGGACGACGCGCACGAGCAGATCGACACGGCGATTGCGACGGCGCTCAGGGAGAGCAAGCCGGTGTATATCAGCATCAGCTGCAACCTCCCCGGCCTACTTCACCCCACCTTTTGCCCTGATCCAGTGCCCCTGTATCTCGCCCCGAAGTACTATTTCTCATCCAGCCTTTTTGTTTTCCTGTATTGTTTTTTAGCTTGACCAGATGCGTTTTCCCAATTATTATGCGAACACGTTATCTTGGATGATGGAACATTTTTCCCAAATCATCCACTAGTGCACACCACGCTATGCCTTAAATTTTGATTTGCATGTACTAAGCTGCTGGGAGCTTTGAATTTTGTCACTCCAAAACTGCGCCTAACGGAATCATTAGTATTCAGAATTTAAGATGGTTAAATCTATTTGAAGTGACCTGATGAACCAAACGGAGTTCCTTTTTTTTGTCATACTTCACTGTGTGCTGTGATAATGATTATTTGAAGCCATCTAATGAATTGAAATGCGTTGTCAAATTGCAGGATGAGCAACAAGATGGGGCTCGAGGCTGCAGTGGAGGCAACCGTCCAGTTCCTGAACAAGGCAGTGAAGCCAGTCCTTGTTGCCGGCCCCAAATTACGCGTGGCTAAGGCAGCAAAGACCTTCATGGACCTTGCAGATTCCAGTGGCTATGCCTATGCGATAATGCCGTCGGCCAAGGGCCTTGTACCCGAGACGCACCCTCACTTCATTGGCACCTATTGGGGCGCAGTCAGCACCGCATTCTGTGCCGAGATTGTTGAGTCGGCCGACGCCTACCTCTTTGCAGGCCCTATCTTCAATGACTACAGCTCTGTTGGCTACTCTTTCCTACTCAAGAAGGACAAGGCTATCATCGTGCAGCCTGGCCGTGTAACTGTTGGGAACGGCCCGGCGTTTGGCTGCATTATGATGAAGGAGTACTTGTCTGAATTGGCTAAGCGGGTTCAGAAGAACACCACTGCCTACGAGAACTACAAGAGGATATTTGTGCCTGAGGGTCATCCATTGAAGGGCGAGGCGAACGAGGCGCTGCGTGTCAATGTGCTCTTCAAGCACATCCAAATATGCTTACGAGTGACAATGCAGTTCTAGCCGAGACTGGTGACTCCTGGTTTAACTGCCAGAAGCTGAAACTGCCCGAGGGCTGCGGGTGAGCATTCTGATTCTATACTGTTGTAACGGTGCATGTTTCCTTGTTCTTTGCCTCGTGCTAAGTAGGGTTGTTTGCACATCTGCAGGTATGAATTCCAAATGCAGTATGGTTCAATTGGATGGTCAGTGGGTGCATTGCTTGGGTACGCACAAGGGGCAAACGACAAGCGTGTGATTGCCTGCATTGGTGATGGGAGCTTCCAGGTGAAATATCTCTTGATCTGATCTGGTGCTGTGTGCTGCAATTTGGTGCAGCATGGGCTGTTTCTAATGTGATCTCCGGGGGATTCCATCTTCTGCAGGTGACAGCACAGGATGTGTCGACCATGCTGCGGTGCGAGCAGAACAGCATACTCTTCCTTATCAATAATGGTGGATACACCATCGAGGTGGAGATCCACGACGGACCTTACAATGTCATCAAGAACTGGAACTACACCGGCCTGGTGGACGCCATCCACAACGGGGAGGGCAAATGCTGGACTGCCAAGGTAAGCGATTGTACATTGCATAGACGAATGCAATCATTCCAGTGAGCCAAGATTGTGGAATTGCTGCTGATGATGCTGTGCTACTGTTGTGTTTCCAGGTGAAGTGCGAGGAGGAGCTGACAGCGGCGATAGAGACGGCATTAGGGGAGAAGAAGGAATCCTTCTGCTTCATCGAGGTGATCGCGCACAAGGACGACACGAGCAAAGAGCTTCTGGAATGGGGCTCCAGGGTGTCTGCTGCCAACTCTAGGCCACCCAACCCTCAGTAGACGACCAAGCTTGCCTGCCTCAGTAGTAGTAGCAGCATCGGCAGCACGTTGGGCGCCTGATCAAATAATGTGAACATTGTATGTTTGCCCCTCTGTTATGTTCTTCCTCTGTTCTGTAGATTTGTGTCTAGTTATGACCAGCCCCCGTGTTTTACCCTGTGAATGCTACGAAGATTATGAGAAGTTTTTAGCTTGCCTTGGCTATTTGTGTACTAATCTGCCATGAAAAGTGTTTGGCCGAGTAAAACTGAAAATCACGAGTAACTCCTGATTGATGACTTGAGAAATCAGGGAACGCTAGATGCCTAGATCCACGATGCAACATGCATGAACATGGAATCTTGCTACTATGAAAAGGCAAAGGCACATCTGATATTCCCTAACTTTGATAAGAAAATGAGCTGATAGTGGTAACTGGTAAGCTAGTACTACAACTATTGGAGCACCTAAAAAGCAAAACTTAATGGAGCAAGTAGGCTTGGTGGCACCTTCTTTCTCAGCAAGCCAAGCTTGCGTGCGTGCGTGCGTGCATCTGCACAGAACTGGTGCAGCACTCGTCGCATCTCCTGGAACCATATGTTTGTGTGGGTTTTGATATTGCCAGTTGCCACCTTCTGTTGCTTTAGCCAACTAAGGCGGGTCCCCGTGCAAACCAGCGGCCAATTAATGAACTACCTAATGCAAACGGCACGCTCTGCGTCACTGCGTGTACGTGGGCACCGCAGATATCAAAGGCTCCTTCGTGTGGAAAAGGAGATGGATACAAATACAATACAACCTTTGAAGTTTCCGCATGTGAGGACAGAGAGTTATCTGCGCTGTTGTTTTCCTGGAGGAGAAATGGCATTTCGATTTGCATCTGGATCTTTTGGCATACGCTTCTCACCTGTTCTACGTTCTTCCTTCCTTGCAGGTTAGAGAACAGCACGCCTGGGAAACGAGTCTCTGCCGTCGGCAAGTATATTTCTACCAGAACCTTGACGTACCTCGACGATGCTGCCACGTGGCCCACGTGTGGCTGGCTCACTTGGGAGACAAGACGAAGTTTATGTGCGTCTAACTAAAAGCAAATCAGCAAAAATCTGAACTTCGTTCGGCATACTTTTAACGGAACACAAAAACTCTACTCACATGTCAATTGTCAGGCTAGACGACCAACATTTTGTAAACGGGTCCATTGCATCATTCAAGAAATAAAGCCCTTTGGGGCGATCCCTAGCAGAAGTGAGTAGATTAAACGAAAGATGTTCTCCTATAAAATATGGAATGCAGGGTCGGCCATGAACATTTACATAAGCTCAGCTAACTGCAGAATAAGTTTGTGCAGCCTTGGCATACAAACTCAGAAGTGGCCCATCCTTCTAACAGCACGAAATGCAAAATGTGCTTACAAGGATCATTGTGTTCTGTCAAGTTCCATCTTCTAAGCGCAGTCCATATGAGGTGTTCAAGCTGACAACAGCTTGTCTTTCTTCATAAGATGGGTGGGGAAGGATGACTTACAGGCTGCGATGTGGGATTTGAGCTTCGGGATATTCGGGTGGGCACTCCTGCATCTGTGGCACCTTAGCTCCATCGCAAGAAGCTTCTCGTCGGGGCTGACAGTTGCGGATCCATGCTGCTCAACCTCCTCCATGACATCAACAGAATCAAGGAAAAACGCGGAGGTGAAAGAATTCCAGTGTTTCTTGTTTTTCAGGCTGGGTGAGTTGAAATCCTGACTTATAACATGAAGGTGCAGCTGCCGCATGGATGGAACCTGCAGAAACAAAGACAAGTAGGATTTTCTCTTGCTCATGCCATCATCAACTTTGTAGAGAAGTACGGAACAAAAAGTTCAACACTGAGTTAAGACAGTACCGAATGATATCCAAGTCTGAATGTCAGAGATGCATCTTCTTCTAGGAACTTCTGTGCCCACTTCACCCCAACTGAATGCATAATCCTCAGCAAAGACAAGTGCTCCTTCTTGACATCTGCTAGAGAATCAAGACCATCTGTCCTAGATATGACCAACACATGTTTTTTGGCCTGCATATACGAAAAGCTTTTGATCAGATGTGAACCAAACCACTGAATAGCGTTATAAATGAAGGGGAAAGGGTTTATAATTTCACAATACCTTTGGATAGAGGTCCTTTAGAACAACAACTTCATCAGATGTCTCCAGGATAGAATCCGAGTTCTTGTATTTTTCTGGGTGCATGGCAACCTCGTAAAGAGCCTGTGCCCAGGATCCCCAAGTCTTATTGGTGACCACACCATTCTTTTTGATTTCTTCCTCTTTAGCTTGATTCAGAGCATCAGACGACCCTATGGAGTCATCATGACAATTTTGTGTATTAGTCCCTCTGTGCTCATGGTATTGCCTTGAATTCAAAATATGTGCAGGCAGCTTATATTTCTTGGTCCTTTCAGAATCATGGATGTCCTGTCGCTTCGTTTTTGAATCATTAGGTGATATCACTCCAGATGCTGACTTCTTTGATGAAGTTTCATCATTCTGCTTCACCGTGTGGCTCTGGACGATGGATGCAAAGTTCTCAAAAAGTGAAGTATATGCATCATGGAGAATCTTACACCCTTTGGTATAGTCATTCTTCAGACAATCTGGCCGCATTGGGTTCATATTTGGTCCAAGAACATGTATGACATGAGTCACCCCTTCCTGTTGATGCAGAGGGGAAGTAGATGGAAGTGGAACAGCAACAGAGCTACCAGGTCTCAATGTGTCAGCACATTCCTTGGTTGCACGCTGTAAAGCTTCTCCAGCAGCATTAAATATTGCTGCATTAACCCCTCCACCTCCAGCTTTTAACCTCCTGCATAAAAGTTAACAGGTATCATCTACAGATCCATGATAGAGGCCGGAGGGGCCCAACCATTTTTGCTTGCGAAAGACAAAAACAAAAGGGTCCAGTTGGACTACTAGCAGGAATAAACCAGGATTCAAGTACTCAACATATAACATAATCTGGAACTAATACATCATTTGGTACATGTGCATTATAAGTACTTAAGTGAGCGCACTGTAATTACCAGTTGGCAGCATTAGCAATCACGTTGCACTGAAGACCTCCTTTTGACTTCAATTGGGTGATGTCTCCCACAAATGTGAAAAATCTGCTGGAGTCAATGCTCTTCTTAGCTGCCTTGTCCTTGACCAGGGACAATATTCTTGATTTCTGACTCAAGTCCACAAGAACTAGTCTTCCATTATCATGCTTCTGCACAAATTCAATAGCTGCATCCACTATAATGTCAGATGCTCTCTCAAGATCGAACTGGAAGTCAGCAGTAGAAATTGACGGAAATGCCAGTGTGTGTGAATTGACGTCAGAACAAACAATTCCTTTAATTTGTTCATCATCTCCCTTCATATTATTTGGCTTGTTTTCTACTTTCATTGAACACGTGCCACCAGCTTCAAGGTTGTCCTGTTTTAGCGATGTATTTTGCTGCACTGGCTTGCTTTCACTTGATGTAAGCATAATTCCACTGGATTTTACAACACTAGAAGTATCTGCCTTCTTTAGAAATCTCATTATACCAGCCTGTACAGGCACTTTGCTCTTCTGACCAAATACTCCCGGAGCAAGATAATCTAAAGGCCCTAAAGCAATATACGTGTCAACTGCCTTCTTAATGTCATCGTCATCCTGACAGAACATGATCCGAATGAAACCTTCAGTCAGCAAGGGCGTCTCCTTCTTCTTCAGCATGCGGTTGACAACCATGGCAGCCATCCCTCCCTGCACATTCCCTTCATGGCCTGTTCGGCTAACTGAGCGTGAGATGCAAACCTTAGCAGGGAGATCAAGGAAAACAGCATGCACATCAGCTTGTACAGCGCAGCCAAGCTTCACGAAATCGGCACGCTGCTCACGTTCCAAGTTGCACCGGTCAATGAGAACGCTCTTTCCCTCCTTCAAAGCATCCGCTGCAGCTTTCAAGCACTGTATTTTGGTCCCAGCTTTGCCCTTTCCAATTGTATCCTACACAACAACAAGCAGCCACAAAAAAGTGTTATCACATTTCCTGCAATTTCAGTCGATGAACATGGCTCTTAACATGCAAGCCAAGGCAAAATATTGCCCAGCTTTGCCTTTTCCAATTGTATCCTAGACAATGATACGCGCACACACAATATACTGTCACATTTGCTGGATTTTTGGTTGAAAAATACGACTCTTAACACGCAAACCAGGTAAAATTACGCAGCACTTATTTATTTTAATCACATAAAAATGCACAACTCAAATCACTCCAACCTTACCTTAACCTTAACAAAGCCTTTTGTCCCAAACAAGTTGGGGTAGGCTAGATATGAAACCCTTTCACGAGGACTTCTCAGGAGGTCACCCATCCTGGTACTACTCTCGCCCAAATGGGTTTCATACCCATAGGACTGGCTAGTTTTTACGTTGGCTCGCCAAGCCTATCACAACCCTTAGATATGAAACCTTTCACGAGGACTTCCCAGGAGGTCACCCACCCTAGTACTACTCTCGTGGGTTTCATATCCATGGGACTGGCTAGTTTTTACGTTGGCTCGCCAAGCCTATCACAACCCTCCTCCTTTACCCGGGCTTGGGACCGGCTATGCCTAGAAGACATAGGCGGAGTTCTCAAATCACTCCAACATGCTCAGGAAATGGGAAATTAATGTTTTGAGTTTCAGATGTTTCCTAATTCCACATGTGGTGCCATTTTTATAAGGTTAGTATTACTACCATCAGACTAGAACTACATTTTCGAACTAGAAACAGTAAAGGAATTACCCAAAATATAAGCAATTTCAAAGCCGGGTCAGATTAGCCCCCATTTGGCATTTGCAAATGCTTTGCCTTCAAACATCAAATTCACAACGGAGAACGGTAGCACTAGCACCACTAAGCAAAGTAACAGGAAGAGAGAGTGGCACGCGTGGGGCTCACCTGGCAGACGCGGGCCCATGGGCGGCCGCTGGCGGTGGCGGCGCCGTTTAGGACGGCCTCGGCGAACGTGGACTTGCCGCTGCCCGGGGGACCGACGAGGATGAGCAACACCTGCTTGCCGACGCCCTCCTTCGTATCCGCGTCCGCGCCAGCGCCTGCAGGGAATGGCTCCACAAGGAGCGCGCTAGGGTTTTAGCGTCCATGGGTGGCACTGGTCTGACCGAGTACACGGAAAAATGGGCAAGAAAAATAACCTGGGGTTGCGGCAGAAGTCGATGGAGCGGAGGTGGAACCGCCTGCGCCGGGGTCCATCTCGCCGGGGAAGGGGCGCTGTCTCGCCGGCGGCTAATCGGCTATGGCACAGGCAGAAGGAAGGGCGGAGGAGCGAAGGGGATGGGGGCGACGTGCAAATCGGTGGGTTCTGGCTGTCAGTTTCTCAGTACGATCTAATCTAGGCCGTTAATCATCCCAGCATGATATAGTCATCTAACCGTCAGGAAAAATATACAGCGAAGGGCACGAAAAAAATGGAAAAATATACAGCGAAAGGCACTATAAAAAAATGAATGTGTGGCTGCTGGGATTCGAGCCCAGGTCTCCACGGCCACAACGTGGAATTCTCACCACTAAACTACAGCCACATTTGTGATTGAGATCACACAGAAACCTAAATTACCTTTTCTTTTCACTTCTATAGTAAGATCTTTAAAATTTCGTACGATCAAAGGCTCAAAATCTGCCTGATACAATAAACGGCATTATTGTACAGAACCACGCAGCTATCGACCAGAAACAATATCAGGCACTCAAATCTAGCGAGCTAGTACTCGTTGAAGTGTATGGCGCCGAGCTTCCACACGAGGTAGGTGGTGCCGAACATGACGGTGGTGATGATACTGAAGGACGCCGCGACGATGAGCACGTCCGTGCCCACCGGAAGCGCCGCCAGCCAGTCGAAGGTCCACCCGTCCTTGGGCATCCCCCGCTTCTGGTCGTCCAGCAGGTTGCTCGGCGCCTCCGGCAGCCCCGATCTTTTCCTCCCGCCTTTCTTGCTGTCCGTCGCCCGCAGCGCGTCCAGCACCCCGCCCCCGAACTCCGACGACCCCTTCTTCTTCTTGTCCCCCGGCTCCGCGTACTTGCCCAGCACACGCGCCGCGCGCAGCCGCTCCCGCGCCGTCAGCGGCACCCGCTTCGGCGGCTCGCTAGGCTGCGGTTGCTGGCCGTTGCTGTTGCCGGACGTCACCGGGCCGGCGCTGATGGTTGGTTCTTGTACTGCCTCCACAGGCACTGCTCGGTCGTTTTCCGTGGCCGAGGCCGCGCAGGGTCTTGCATGCTTGAGCTCATGCTGAGGCCTTTGCAGAGCCGTAGCCGTTCCTATCTTCTGGAAAGCATGTCTCGAGCAGAAGGCGAGCTGGGTGTAGGACGAGGAAGGTCTGGAGATGCCTCCTAGCTGTGTAAACCAAAGTACGGATTGAATTGATTAAGGGAATTGGATTTCTTCATGAAACTCGTTACGACAACAGGCATGGCCGGCGTAATCTCCGTTCTAATTTAAACGACATGATTCCTAGCTAGCAAATAGAAATAAAGCCGGAGGAAGAAGATGAACGGAGAGCTTACTTTGGCAGTGGCAACCTTTGAGGGAGAGGAACTGAGGCCAGTAGCAGCCATCTTCTTCTCCCCCGCTCACTCACAGCATTTTGTGCTCTAGGCGAGAAGAGATAGAATTTGTGAGGCCATCTCGCAGATGGCGACTGACTGCATACATCGGACTCCTTGTTGGGCCGGGCCGAACTAACTATATTACTAAATATATCAAAGACAAGCGCTTTCGCGAGCGGAGAGCGCTCCTGCTACTGTAGAGCTACAGTGCTGAACAGTGTTCTGGGAACTTTCAATCTGATCCGACGGTCCCCGTGGCTTTTTTGCAAGAAAGTCCTTGCGTTTTACGAAATTTCTTAATCGGTCCTTCCTACATATAAACTGAACCCTAACCCAATTTCCCGAAAACTCAGGGACCTTACTGCAAAACTCCCACACATCTCAACCTCTCCTCCCCGTGCTCTCCTCCGTCCTCCGGGCGGAACCCTAACCGTACGGCCGCCGCCGCGGCGCCGCCGTCTCCGGCCTCCCCGCGACGAATCGAGGCCTCCTAGACCTTCGTTGTGCTTCCCTCTCCCTCCTGGTCGAGTCGTGCTTGCTGGGAAGCAACGAGCCCGACGAGTTTCGCCGTTTCCTTCCGCCTCGGGCGCCGTCGTCGCGCACGATTCCGGCCGCCCTCGACCTCGCCGAGCTTCCCCGACCTCTCCATCACGCTCCTGGTGAGCTTTCGGTCCTCCCGGACCCCTCCGCTCTCTCCCTCTCGCCTCGGTTGCTCCAGCCGCCGTGAGCCACCTCCGGTCGCCGCGCATAGCCGTCACCGGAGCAACTCCGGTGACCAATAATGGCCGGCGCCGCCACCTTCTGGACGCCCTTGACCACGTGCGTCCAATGCGCCCATAGGCGCTTGCTCGCACTCGCTCCGGCATCGAGCGCGTGCATAGCAGGAGCTCAACTCCATTGCTGACGTCATTATGACGTCAGCGTCTCTTTCCTTTTTACTGAATTATTTTTAGAAATTAATAAAGTTATGACACGTGGGTCCAGTTCTCTGACTTTTAATCATTTCTAAAAAATATTTTCTGTAATTAATATAAATCTTACGGTGGGTCCAACTTTATTAATAACTCGAGGAAATGAATTAAATCTATTAAACTTTGGAAATTCATAATATGAAATGACTGCAATATTATGTACTGGATCTTGTTCCCATTGTTACACAAATATTTGTCTGCAGGTATAAGGAACTCAATTTGTCACCTGATTTATGGTGGAAATTACTCCTATGTGCTGGAATGTAATTCAATAGTGTACTACTTTTACAGACGGCTGGGTGAGTGTTCTTCTTTATTTAAATGAGGGTACTGCAATATCCAGCCAACTCTTTTAAGTGCATTTTTTTGTCTTCCAAATATGCTCATTCTACTTTTTGGTGCATTATATAGTTGTATTGGTCTTTACATACTTCTGTACTGTGTCATGTTCCACAATTCCTTGGTTACCGCTGCGATTTCTAGGTTGCCGATTGGACCATCGAGAAAACCAGATCGTCCTACGTCACAGTGTGCCTCAAGGTCATGAAGGCCATGGCTGACCGCCTTCCGAGGTTGCTCCTCGCCATCACCACCGCTGATGAGGCCATTGAGGTGGTGTTGCACATGTCGCCTTGCTTGCCGCCACTTTGACGGCATGGAAATTTCCACCGCTGTAATTTTTCCACCGCCATGTCGACCTGCTCGCCACCACTGTGATGTTGTATAGTCTTCCACCACTGCAGCCGCGGCGACGCTTTCTTCAATGTTTGTATATGTTGCCTCTACCTTTTCTGGTTGTCCCCTCAACTGAAGGGCGTGTTCATTCTCCGAAAATAGCAATCGTGTGTTGTCTAATTTCAGGTCCTAATGTGAAGTCGGCTATATTCATGCCTCCCTGATTCTAACAATATCATGAACCCATATTATCCCCTATTCAGACAATTAGGCAGCAAGAAACTTATGTTTAGGCCCCGTTCGGAACGAAGGAATTGCGAAGGAATTGTACAGGTTTTCTTTCCTATGAAAAATTTTCCTTTCGTGGCGTTCGGTACAAAGGAAAGTGCGGTACCCATTCCAAAGGAAAGGCTTCCTTTCCTACGCTTTCCTGCACATTTCACAGGAATTTTAACATCCGCCTGGAGCTCTTTGGTTTCGCGGATGGCCGAGGCAAAATGGTCTGCCCGTTGACAGATAGTCGATTAAAAATTCTTAACTGCACTGTGAACCATGGGTGAATAGGAGAGTCTGTGCCTGCGTCCAAATAAAATATGGTTAAACAGCGCTTCATTAATGCTCACAGCAAGCAACTGAACCCAAAGTATCCTTTGTTCCGAACACCTCAAAACTTTCTCGTTCCTCTGTTTTACAAGCCTGTAGGTTCACAATTTACCCTCCATCCTATTCCTACAGAGTTTCCCGTTCCTGTGTTTTGGATCCCCACGTTCCGAACAGGGCCTTAGAGTAGAAAACATACAAACATGAGCTGTCAGTTGCAAACTGCACTTTGTAAATATGGAGATGTGTCTCTGTTATAGTTTGCTATGATAAGATATACTGAATTGCCTTCTCCTGTTTCTCAACTCCCCGGGCACATTTCTTTTTCCTTATAATAGAGTAGTGTTAGATGCTTCTCCAAAGTGTATCCATGAGTGATTTACTGCAAGCATGGTTATATACATGCTTCAGATTGCATTTAGGATAAGAGTTTGGGAGAGGCTCTTTTATGCGAACTTAGTTTCATGTTATATCTCAACTTTTTACTATCTTTTGGCATGAGCCATGCATTCTGATTAGTGATTATACAGTTACTTTTCCTTTGGAAGCATACTGGATATGTATTTTTACCATGCAATTTTTTTTATGCTCCATAATATAATATAAATATCGTGGGACGGGATTCTCCTATTGCCATGCAAAAAACTATTGAATTGTTGTTTTCAAGGTATTCTCCTATTACCGTGCTGGACTTTTTTCTGCAGCTGTTCAACAATGAACTTTTGTCCTCCCTATCAATGTAACAAAAAACTCTTTCGGTGTCCCCTGCAGCAAATATAGGTGGTCTGTCATTTGTTTCAGGTGATTTCACCGTTCCACGCTACAATGTCGCTATTGTATGATACAGTCTTAATGTGAAGTCAGCTATATTCATGCCTCCCTGATTCTAACAATATCACGAACCCATATTATCCCCTATTCAGACAATTAGGCAGCAAGAAACTTATGTTTAGAGTAGAAAACATACAAACATGAGCTGTCAGTTTCAAACTGCACTTTGTAAATACGGAGATGTGTCTCTGTTATAGTTTGCTATGATAAGATATACTGAATTGCCTTCTCCTGTCTCTCAACTCCCCTGGCACATTTCTTTTTCCTTATAATAGAGTAGTGTTAGATGCTTCTCCAAAGTGTATCCATGAGTGATTTACTGCAAGCATGGTTATATACATGCTTCAGATTGCATTTAGGATAAGAGTTTGGGAGAGGCTCTTTTTTGCGAACTTAGTTTCATGTTATATCTCAACTTTTTACTATCTTTTGGCATGAGCCATGCATTCTGATTAGTGATTATACAGTTACTTTTCCTTTGGAAGCATACTGGATATGTATTTTTACCATGCAATTTTTTTATATGCTCCATAATATAATATAAATATCGTGGGACGGGATTCTCCTATTGCCATGCAAAAAACTATTGAATTGTTGTTTTCAAGGTATTCTCCTATTACCGTGCTGGACTTTTTTCTGCAGCTGTTCAACAATGAACTTTTGTCCTCCCTATCAATGTAACAAAGAACTCTTTCGGTGTCCTCGGCAGCAAATATAGGTGGTCTGTCATTTGTTTAAGGTGATTTCACCATTCCACGTTACAATGTCGCTATTGTATGATACAGTCCTAATGTGAAGTCAGCTATATTCATGCCTCCCTGATTCTAACAATATCATGAACCCATATTATCCCCTCTTCAGACAATTAGGCAGCAAGAAACTTATGTTTAGAGTAGAAAACATACAAACATGAGCTGTCAGTTGCAAACTGCACTTTGTAAATATGGAGATGTGTCTCTGTTATAGTTTGCTATGATAAGATATACTGAATTGCCTTCTCCTGTTTCTCAACTCCCCTGGCACATTTCTTTTTCCTTATAATAGAGTAGTGTTAGATGCTTCTCCAAAGTGTATCCATGAGTGATTTACTGCAAGCATGGTTATATACGTGCTTCAGATTGCATTTAGGATAAGAGTTTGGGAGAGGCTCTTTTTTGCGAACTTAGTTTCATGTTATATCTCAACTTTTTACTATCTTTTGGCATGAGCCATGCATTCTGATTAGTGATTATACAGTTACTTTTCCTTTGGAAGCATACTGGATATGTATTTTTACCATGCAAATTTTTTTTATATGCTCCATAATATAATATAAATATCGTGGGACGGGATTCTCCTATTGCCATGCAAAAAACTATTGAATTGTTGTTTTCAAGGTATTCTCCTATTACCGTGCTGGACTTTTTTCTGCAGCTGTTCAACAATGAACTTTTGTCCTCCCTATCAATGTAACAAAGAACTCTTTCGTTGTCCCCTGCAGCAAATATAGGTGGTCTCTCATTTGTTTCAGGTGATTTCACCGTTCCACGTTACAATGTCGCTATTGTATGATACAGTCCTAATGTGAAGTCAGCTATATTCATGCCTCCCTGATTCTAACAATATCATGAACCCATATTATCCCCTATTCAGACAATTAGGCAGCTAGAAACTTATGTTTAGAGTAGAAAACATACAAACATGAGCTGTCAGTTGCAAACTGCACTTTGTAAATATGGAGATGTGTCTCTGTTATAGTTTGCTATGATAAGATATACTGAATTGCCTTCTCCTGTTTCTCAACTCCCCTGGCACATTTCTTTTTCCTTATAATAGAGTAGTGTTAGATGCTTCTCCAAAGTGTATCCATGAGTGATTTACTGCAAGCATGGTTATATACATGCTTCAGATTGCATTTAGGATAAGAGTTTGGGAGAGGCTCTTTTTTGCGAACTTAGTTTCATGTTATATCTCAACTTTTTACTATCTTTTGGCATGAGCCATGCATTCTGATTAGTGATTATACAGTTACTTTTCCTTTGGAAGCATACTGGATATGTATTTTTACCATGCAATTTTTTTATATGCTCCATAATATAATATAAATATCGTGGGACGGGATTCTCCTATTGCCATGCAAAAAACTATTGAATTGTTGTTCTCAAGGTATTCTCCTATTACCATGCTGGACTTTTTTCTGCAGCTGTTCAACAATGAACTTTTGTCCTCCCTATCAATGTAACAAAGAACTCTTTCGTTGTCCCCTGCAGCAAATATAGGTGGTCTCTCATTTGTTTCAGGTGATTTCACCGTTCCACGTTACAATGTCGCTATTGTATGATGCAGTCTTGTGTATTTTTCATAACCATGTACAGTCACAATCTTTAGATAGTAAAGAAAATAGGGACAATATGTACACATGTATGCATTCCATTGTGCATATGGTTTGTATAGTATCTCTATAATACTTTGTATTCATATATGGGCACACACAACTATGCGTTTTTTTGTCTTACAGTAAATACTGTTGCTGCTTATGTCATCTGCAGGAGGTGGCATTTTCTCACACTTCTACTGTATCCATATGCCTGAAACACTTGGACAGATGTCGCACATTGTCTTGATTAAATGGCCATACAATAAGCTTCTCCAGTTCGGTTGTTTAGCTTTGTTTATCAACAAAAAAGATATTTTAGCTTTGCCAATGTGGTTAGATGTTGCAATAAATTGCATGGTTGGATTTTGGCTCCACATATTATTTTCTGTTAATATGCATTTGATGCTAGGAAAGGATACTATGTGTTCTTCATATTTTTCTTACGCAACTCGACCTATATCTGTACAGTAGGCTCACGTACTTGGGCAATTTCCATTTTGTCAGATGGCAAACAGATATAGCTGAGCTTTAGTGGTCACATATAAGGTCACATATGTTGTCTACCGCGCTGCAGTCCACAGCAGCGCCGCTGACAGCAACACGAAGTGTTGTACGCGGCGCACGCCTATCCGCCTAAGCTACTAGAGATGGCAGTTCATTGATAGAGAGATATCTGCTTGGCCTTGGTGATACAATTATCTCTGGTTATTGTTTTTCTCTACATTTAGGTGTTGGACCTCATGTACCAATACACTAAGGATGAAATGGAGGCCAATGAGAGTCATTTTTCTGTCAGGGTATCATTTTGCTTCTTATTTCTTTTATGTGTAACTTCCAAACGTGTTGCCTGCTCTTGATTGGTATAGTTTCGGTGGTTCATATGAAATGTGGGTTAAGAAAAACAAAAGTCACTGATCATACACCCTCTACTTTTAACTTATGAAAATATTTCTTTTAAACGAAGCATTAGGACCCTTTAAGCATCAGGATCAGTCTCTGATGCTCTATAGAGGTAGCTTCACTTGGTAAATTTATTGTTCCCCTCCAGCTTAAACCGTGGATAATATAGTATGTGGGTTTTGTTGTCTTAAACTAGGGGCACAACGTGTCAGCTAAAATAAATCAGAGCCACCACTCCTACTTACGAAATGTATTATACGACTAAAACTATAAAACAAGCTATATTCACAGAAATTCTCGCTAAGGGCGCGACGTGCCTGAAAGACCGAGGATGTCGCCTAGAGGGGGGTGAATAGGCGTTTTAAAATAATTACGGTTTAGGCTTGAATAAATGCGGAATAAAACTAGCGTTTAATTTATCAAGCACAAAACCTAAACAAGCTAGGTTCACCTATGTGCACCAACAACTTATGCTAAGCAAGATAACCACTAAGTGATAGCAAGATAGATAACTTTAAGCACGATGGCTATCACAAAGGTAAATGCATAAGTAAAAGGTTTGGGTAAAGAAGTAACCGCAAAGTGGACACGAGGAGATGTTTCCCGTAGTTCCTTCCCAATGGAAGTACGTCTACGTTGGAGGAGTGTGGAGCCACCTAGGCGCTCCAATATCACGGATGTGCTCACCCTATTCTCCGTGAGCTTCACCCGTGAGGGATTGGCTCGTTCCACTATGAGGTCGACTTGAGGGCGTTGACCAAACCAATACACAAAGGTCGGGGAACTCCACAATGAGTTGGAGCCTCCCAACAATGCCTCGGACTCCCTCCGAGACTCACAAAGCCTCCTAGGGTTACAACCAACCCAAGGAGTAACAAGAATCACAAAGAGTAAAGATTCTCAAACTTCACCTCCACGTATCACCGTGGAGAACTCAAATCGATGCACCTAATGCAATGGCAAGAACACAAGAAGTGCTCAAAGCCCTTCACTCTCAAATCCCACCAAAGCAACTAATGCTATGAAAGAAGATGGGAGGAAGAGCAAGGAAAACAACAAATGAATCCCAAGATCTAGATCCAATATGCTCCCCTCAATTAGAGAAGAGATTGATTGGTGGAGTGGTGAATCTAGATCTCCTCTCTTGTTTCCCTCAAGAATGAGCAAGAATCATTGGAGGGATTGAGAGAAAGCAAGCTTTTTGGAGAACAACAATGGAGAGCAAACTTGCAAGAAGAGTTGGGGAACCATTGGGGAAGAAGACCCCTTAAATAGATTCCCCACGAATCCAACCGTTGGCTGCAGTTCTCGAGCCCAGCGGTAGTACCGCTGGGATAGGCAGTACTACCGCTGGGTTCTTACAATGCAGCCTCCGGGCTAGTCAGCAACTGGTCAACGCAACTCCGAACCCACGACCCCGGTACCAGTTGGTACCGCCGGAGGTACCGCTGGAGGTACCGGAACCGCGGGCAGAACAGCCCAGACGGCGGTACCCGCGGCGGTACCCGCTGGCGGTACCCTCTGGCGGTACTACCGCTTGTTCCAGCAGTACTACCGCCACCAGGTAAAACAGCAAAAAGAACGAACACCAAAACGGCAACAACTTTTGCATGGAAGCTCCAAATTAGGTGAAACCAATTTTGTTGGAAAGGTAACGACAAGGAGAAGACCTACAAAAAGTGGAAATATTAAGGGTCACAAATATAGAGGAGATACCACACATGGAAGGTGTGGACCTTATCTCGAGGAGGACCGGTAATATTTCCAACACCAAGAACGCAACAAGTTTTCAAACCAAAAACCGTTTTCGAAGAACTTGGTCTTGTCATGACGAACACGACAAGCACCAAAACCTCACAAAGATAAAAGCCAATAAGAACCAAGAAAGATGATGCCAATAATGCAAAGTTTTGAGCTCTCTCCGAACGATACGATCAAGTTACTCATTCGAGAGCCCCTCTTGAAAGTGTGGCATCTATCCTATAATCCGGTCTCTCACTAACACCATGAGACCGGTAAAATAGAAACCCTATCAAGGTCATACCTTTGCCTTGCGCAATCCACTTGAGCTAGATGATGACGATCTTGATCACCTCAAGTTGGATCACCTTTCATGATTGCGCTCCGCTTGGTGAAGTCTTGTGAAATGCTCCCCCATACACAATATGGGAGAGCCACTTTTAGGAACATCTTCACTTGGCCATTATCTTGATGACGACCACCGCTTGACGTCATCCGCCATGGGTTATATGGAACTTCCTTTTGATGCACGCCCATGGGAAGATACCTAACCCCGCATAGATACTCCACATACATATATATGGGATAGTTCACAAAGCTATATAGACGATTGCTTACCATACCAATAGATCACAAGATCCCACATGGTACAACATGTAGCTTTGTGTGTTGATCACTTGAATCCATCCTTTCCACTTAGCCTTGATCAACTTTGTATCTTTTCTTCTTTCTTGATCAATGATGATGTCTTGAAGATGAGCATGAATATCCACGGTATTCTATTCTTCAAGACACACTTGCAATATGCTCAACTCTACATATGACCATTCTTCATATAAACCTTTGAAAAAGATCTTGGTCATCTTATAAGCTTCTAGAGTCCAACACATGAACTCCCATCTTTCCTATGGACAAGATCTATAAGAATATCTCAATGCAAACATTAGTCCATAAGGATTGTCATTAATTACCAAAACCACGCATGGGGCAACACATGCACTTTCAGTGCCGCCGCGCTAAATTCCACTAGTACAATAGTATATAGCCAGCAAATCTTAAAGCACCGAGTAGAGTTTTAAGCATCACAATGCCACCACCACATCCATGTGAAATACCATTCCCCCCAGCAAAACATTTGAAACTTAACCCTCTGTGCACCATCTTAGACAACCATCGACAAGGAAAAAGGACAAGCAGACACCATGCTCAGATCAGGTGTGCCACTACGGTTTTTTAGCTAGTAGTAATATATATGGTATGTGAACCGAGAGGTGAGGGTGCGCCGAAACTAGTATACACATCATAGGAAAGCATCTTCAAAGCATCTGTGCATTTCTTTACAGGAGAGAATGGAAGTTGATGCCAACATTTTTTTATCAACATATAGATATCAAACTTGGTCACACCTTTGACCATGCGCCAGAACAAACCCTCATGGAATACCAAATTGGGTTTGAAGTAGTATCTGTATGCACTCTTGATCCTATCACGGAAAACAACTATGCTGCCCTTATCGAACCCTTAAAGTTGAGAACATGCTCCTCTTTCTTCTCTAAGGATGCTCATCATAACCATCATGTCCGCATCTTCATCGCCATCGATCTCGCAATCATCATCATCATCACCATCGTCCATGAACTCTTTGTACATGAACACATCAAAACCCGAGTAATAAAACTCATCATCCAACGAATCCATGCCTACAAATGAACAAAATAATCAAAAAAAATGGATTCGGCACCCGAACACATGACGAGTGAGGTGTATGATAGGTGGTGTAACACGTACCGGGTGGCGCGTCGTGCAGGGACAATGACCGTGTACTGGGCGGTGACCAGATGAAGGGAGGGTTTGGGTCGGTACGCTGCAGGTTCGAGGCGGTGGCGGAGTAAAGATGGGAACTTTGGCGGAGGTAGGAAGGGACGGTGTGGGAGAGGAAAATGAGAGGATGAGGGAGTCAGCGAGGGTTTGGCTTGCTTTTGGTGATTTGAGGTAGGCTGGACTATCGGATCCGATGTGCTCGGGCGTGGGGCATCCCATTTCGGCTCCACATATGGGCTGGATATGAGATGTCCGGATAGCCCGAACGTTTGGGTTATGTATGAGAATACAATAGGGTAGCGATTTTCTGTCCAGTCCCTGTCCCAGTTGTCTTCTATATATCATTTTAAACGCGATGGGAGCTTAGTCCTTTCCCCAATACATGCGGCGATATATGTACTAAGAACTCTGTTCCAAAAGTTTTACATTCTGGAAAAGGGTAATAATTCTTTCTGAATAAGCTGAAAACTCTCTCAGACTCCTTTTTGCTCTCAGTCTCTCCCAGCCTCAAGATTTTTCTCTCTTTGTCTTATATTATGGTACGGAGGGAGTAGAAGCTAGAAATAAGTACAAGCACCTCTCATCTCCCCTCCTCTCTCACACATTTCTAGCAACAACATAACTAGATCCCAGTCAACAGCCACATCCTCTCATTCTTTCGAACAACGGAAAACAACATAGCACGAGCGGCACCTCCCTTATCTCCCTTGTCGTCCCACACACCACTATATCGAGTGGCCTCCGCCTCCCTGTTCTCTATTTTCTTAGGTCGCGCGTGGCGCACGGTAGCAACACAAGGAAGAAAAATAATATGGAAGACCTACAAGTTTTCCTTCTGGTGGCGGCGGCGCAATATAATACATGAAGGGGTGGAAAATCCTCGTGATGTCTCCTTCCGAGCGGCGTGGGATGGAATGGCGCGACCAGCTTCGCAACCTACCTACCCTTTTTTGGGTACATAGTAGTCTCGCATGGGGAACTAATTTGGTGATTCTTTATTTATTTTTTGTCTTGTCCGTTGGTGACTGGTTTGGAGGGCTTTTTTGGCTCAAAGTCATCTAATTTTCATTTCGTGAACCAGATAACTGTTGCATTGGCTTGCTCTAATGCTATACTTCACCCCAAGACTTTGCATATATAAATTAAAGTAAATATAATACGCCAGACAACCGAAACTTCAACAACAAAAAATAGGAAGCTTTTTTACACAGCGGGTAGAACTAGAAGGCCCGTGTTGATAATATACATGAGCCGATCTTACCCCCTAGCACATATGATAATTTTGTGGCGTCAAAATTCACTTTTCGTAGAACTAGCTTTGCACAGGTGAGCATGGCATAGTGACGAGTTATATGCATCTTCGAGGTTGATTTGAGGTTGATGTGGCTAACTCCTAGTTCATTGTTGGGGATAAACAAGCCACAAAGAGCTTTTTATATAGAAATTACACTATTCCAGCACTTGTTCATATATAAATTCAAGTAAATAGAATATGGTAGAGAACCATAAGTTTCATAAAAATTGTGAAGCTCTTACACAACGAAAGTAGAACTAGATGGCCCTTGTTGATAATATAAAAGAGCAGAGCTTACTCTCTAGCACATATAAGTCTTGACATGAGAATGTATCAAAGAGATCAATAGTCGAAGACATGTGTCCCCTTAAACTACATACAAAGGCTAATTTAGCCGGACATAGAGCTTATCTCAGATTTAATGTCACTGGCGATGTTCTTGGCATCTGTGGCAATACCAACCAATCCTCTCCTCGCCAGCCCAGGACAATAGAGCCTATTTTCACCTTTCCAATGGTTTGGATATTGTTTCGTCGGCAGTCCATTGTCATATAACATGCTCTCACCATTCTGCACTCATAAATAACACATAAATTGGTTAGATGATCTACAATGTTCCTTAAGAAAGAATCTGACTTAGGCAAAAAATCAAGTGTCGGTACCTTGAGCCAAATATTTGTTGTGCTCTTATATCCAGTTGCAAACACGATTGCGTCAAATGAGATTTCATCCCCGCTTTGAAATTTAACTATATTACTCATGATCTTACTAATGCTTCCTTGAACCTATAAGAGGTAAACAAAATGTTAATAAACTACTATAGGAAATTAATATATGGTATAAGGGTTACATCATCTACTTACTTGGATGATGCCTTTTTTTATTAACCCAACAGTGCCAACATCAATTACGGCGGATCGGCCGGTTTTTGACTTGAGTGTCATTGGGCCCATTTTTGGTATTGTGATGCCATGCCTTGATAGGTCTCCAAATATGAATTTTGCTCCCATAACAAGGAGATTATCCACTAAATTCAGTGGAAGATGCTGAGCTAGTGTCATCCCCAACTGGATTAGTTCCTTTGTCATTACATGAATCTGCACCCAAATAATGGGTCACACATCTTTCCAACATGCAAGATAAAACAAAATTTTGTTCTGATGGTAATAATACTATGAAATTGTATTCCTATTACCAATAAAATTATATAGTGAACATACCGGGCTTCGCATAACAATCGAAGTATTGGCACCATGGGTCGCAAGGTCGTAAGCGATTTCCATCCCGGAGTTGCCAGATCCAATGACCAACACGCTCTTACCAGAGAAGCTCTTGCCTGACTTGTATTTTGATGAGTGGATGACCTCACCCAGAAAACTGTGAAGTCCAGGGATCACCGGAATATTCTCTGCACTATTCTCACCACTTGCCACAACAAGGAACTTTGCAGTGAAATTTATCGCCGTGCACTCTGCCATGTCGCGAGCCACGATTGACCAACAATTCTTATCATTGTCATATGTGGACGACTCCACACTGGTGCGATACTTGGGTTGAATATTGAAACGCACAATATAGTCATCCAAGTACTTGACAAACAGGGCTTTTGGTATGTATGTTGGTGCATCTGCTGGGTATGGCATGTGAGGTAAATCACAAAACTCCTTTGCAAGATGCAGCTTCAAGCGATCGTATGCGCGGTTTCTCCAAAGTGACACGCTGCAATCCTCACGCTCGACGATGACATACGGAATGGAGAACTGGGTAAGGCATGCTGCCGTCGCGAGGCCTGCTAGACCAGCACCAACAATGAGCACGACGACATTCTCCATTCCAAGGACAAGATTTGGCGAAGTTGTGCGATTTGGATGCGGTGGTAGGCTAGGAGAATTAGAATAATAAGTTGTGTTTGTTCGTTGGGTGCCGACTGGATGAATCTTGGAATGAGATAATCGCATAGGAGATATATATAGGCTTCTAGATTGAATGTATCAATTCTGTTTTGTGATTGGTTTCACATTAAGGGGTGTAGAAAAAGGAAATGATCACTTGGCGGGTATATCCTACTCTATCTAGTTCCTCTATAAATTGGAATGCTATAAATGTCGTCGTTGGTGTGAAGTATATCCTGATACAAAATAGGTAGGAAATGCAATTTGGATCATTTACATTCTTTTGGAAACTTACCAGCCGTATGTTTAGCGTTTTTTTCCTTTCTTATCGTCATTAATGAAAATTCTTATAGGAAAAAGATATGTACAAAGTATATATTATCCAAATGTTTCTTACCTTTTCTGAACTTGGTAGGATAAGAACGAGTCAACGTTTCTCAACATTTTGACTATTTTTTTTACTAACATACTTGGATAAGCGCATCTTCACTTGCCAGCATTCCAGCATTAGACTAAGCAGATCACAACATTCCTACCGTTGTGACCGTGCGAATGGACTATTCCACTAGGCTACAATCTGCACACTACTTGGGTGAACTCTGCTGCATCTTATTCTCGTTTTTGCTATTAGTTGATGGATGATCACTGCCACACCGGCCACAGATAAAATATGTGTACTCAAATGTCTTGTGCGCATGGGAATTTGAGGTTACAGGGTGATGTAATGTGGCAACATCAGAATTTTATACTACGATAAAACAAAGAGTATACTATTGAACATGCAATTTGCATTTTAAAAAACATGAGACGTCATGAGAAGCCGTGGTTTATTGATGAGAACGAGAATAGACCTTTGTGCAATGCACCCGCAAATAGGAAAAATGGAAACAAAATTGAAGTTATTAGTAAGGGGCTATTGGGCATGACTGTTGCTTATTTTGTTACTTACAGAACATGTGGGCACTAAACCGTGAAATTTGCAGTTGAAAACTTGAAATTTGAACTTTAACTCGAACTTTAGAAAAACTGCAGAATGGTATCGATTCAAACTATAATTCATATGTTTTTGTGAATGCTTTTTTTTGCGAGTGAAATGTGTAACTCAATACAATTTGAATCAAAATATTGTCACAGTGTTTAAAAAATAGTACAAAGAGTTGTTACAAGTAAATTACGTAATTACAAGTGTACAAGATTATAACCATGTTTTACTATTACAAATGACCATAATATAAAAAAGGAAATATAAAATCCTAAAGCTAATCTTGGTCTCCTCCTAATCTTCTTCTTCAAACCTACAATAAAAACATCAAAGACAAGTAGGGGAGATTATGGGTTAACGTGTGCATCTTCAAGAGAAATGCATTGTTTTGTTTAGGAGCTTAACACATGTAAGGACAGAAAACTAGTGTGACCATACTAATCTAAATGAGAGGTTTAATCAGATCAGATGACAATTGGCAGAGACCACATCAGCCCAACAATCAGCAAAGCTCATTGGCATTCGAATGCATGCAGGGTTTACTGCGCAACAATCAACGGAGAGCAAAGCAGCAACAACAAGTAGCCTATTAAACTTGGATAACAGAGTCACCATTCAGATGTCAAGCCAGACCACAACACACTGGTGCCACAAGAACATAAATGAGAAGGGCCACACTAATCTGTATCTAGGATCAACCAGAAGCAGCTAGGGGGAGAAGGCAGAACCACATAAGCAAGTTGTTCTGATAACCATAACAGCAAGCTTCCAAATTCATAAGGTAGTCAACAAAAAGGAGAGTGTTGCAAAGGAGGAACGTTGTTCAAGTAAAATCGAAAATGTTGTGTGATTGGCAAAACCAACACCCAAAAAGACTTCGAAAAATCAAGGGAGTATATGTTGATCAGATTTAAAGAGAAATAAATCTTTACTATTAAATCTCGCTTGGTGGTGTCACACTGCCGGATGGTGTCAAACTTCGCTATAATTACAGAAAAATGCCCCCGCCCGCTTATCTCTCGCATGCGCAAACATCTCATGTACAGGTCTAATCTGTGTTGCGCAAACAAACTTATCTTCTCATCTTAGCAAACAAACAACCGGGAGTCTCGCCAACAGACACAACGCCATGAGTCTGACTTGTCCTTATCCTCTACTTGCTCCATCGTCACCGCTGCCCTCCAATTCCTCCGTCCCAGCCACCCCTTTTCTGCTCGGCGGACACCGAGGCTGCTGGCAGTTGGCACCACCGGAAGCTGACGACATCGATGAGGCGCTCTCCTGACTACTGGGCGTCTAGTTGCACAAGCACTCATGGCGAACGTCCATGCACTCTGGCGACACCAACAAGAGCCCCCGTTTATGAGTGCCAATCATCTAAATCTATTACTATCTTTTCTTTTCATCTTACGCACATACCCTATTCGATCCAATGGCTGAACAAAAGCAATTTCCTTTGTGCTGCTTTCCTCTTTTTAGATGGGTAGTGTTCTCTGAATTTCTTTCTCTCAAGTTGGCTTGATCTTTGTGTTCTTTTGCAGATCATAAAAGCTTGCCCTCCGTAATGGAGTTAAATATGTTTTAGACTTATATTTCATTACCTGTCGTTTTACCTCCTCAATACAAATAATCCTATATTTATTTAGGACTGTGTATGCCAACCCCATTGCATTTGTAGTTTAACATTTAACCATTTACCTAACCTTGGCTCATTTTTTGCTGACTTACAAACCGGAAGAATGAGGCCTTTACTGGTTTGATGCTTCTCTTTAAAACAGCCGTGCAGGGACTACTCTATGTAGAGAACAAGAAAATGACGGATAGGACTGTTAAGACAACAATCTGTTACCTTAATTTAGATGGTATTTAAAAGATGCTTCAGTAAGTTAGCCGACCCTTGTGGTACAGACATGATGTAGCAGCAGCTGAACCTATCCTTGACCTCACTTGTTGGGAAATTATCTTCCATTGAACTATCAAGATTCCCTGGTGGAATTATTGTTTTTCTCGTGTGACCTGGTCATTATGACTCACCTCTTTTTATCCATTCAGGTTGAAGGTAAAAGGACCGTCGCAATAATACATGGCACCGAGATAAGAAAAGACTCCATCCGTAGTTTCTAGCATCTCAAACTTTAGGTTATTAGAAAAACAAAATGTCGAGGTCCATTTCTCATAGATGCTTTGGTTTTAGTCTACATATTGTTTTGGGTGTGGTATCTAAAATATGTTGTGCCTTAAAGTTTTTAGCCATTGTGTAATGCTTATCTTCCATTGTACAAGTTTATCATTTGTTAATTTAACTTCCTTCTGGTTGTCCTTACAGTAGGTACACAAATCAATTGGTGTTCACTTGTTCCTGTACAAATTTGGAGCATGTAATATTTTTACGGAGATTGAA
Organism: Poa pratensis; assembly: GCA_947311845.1. Classification (NCBI taxonomy): domain Eukaryota; kingdom Viridiplantae; phylum Streptophyta; class Magnoliopsida; order Poales; family Poaceae; genus Poa; species Poa pratensis. The sequence continues at coordinate 72,113,100 of CAMZMU010000096.1, read as the reverse complement.
AAAGGATCAGGATGCACGCCATGCTTTTTTTTAGAATTAATAATGGTATTTTTATTTGGTGAGTGGCATATTTCTTCACAAAATGTTGTTTTCTTATTGCACTACTGCCAGTTTTTTACTGTCAATGTTTCTTATTGCACTGCTTCTAGCTTTCACAAGAATTGTGGTAAGAATTGCTCTTATATGGGATTATGAAGTCGCACAATTTGATCCGCACGTGCTAATATATTTAGACATGTAATTATGTGTGTATTAAGGAGACACAATACCGTATTATACTAATATTCAGTCAATTTTCACATGTGCGTGATTGAGGGCCTGAGGCAAGTCAATTGTGCTCTTTATTTTCTTCTCGATTCAAATCATAAGAAATTCGTAGATAGATTAACTAATACGAACTGAACTTTAAAAAAATGGCTTCAGCGAATTTCAGCTGCTATAGTGGAACTGCCAAGCATTTTCAGAACATAAATCTTTGGCTTCACAAATTTTGTATGCAGATGATTAATTCAGTCATAACTCACAAGGACCTGATTTATCACTTGGTTTACTCTAGCATTACAAACTTCAAAATCGGATCATATAAATTGATAAAAATATGTCTCGTGTCCATTGTTATCGCATTTTATGTCTTTCTAATGGATGTTGCTTGCAGATATTTTTTCTCCATAAAAAAACAGCCTTCCAAAATTCAGTTCATAAAATCTCCTCCTGTTCTGTTAGGGTTCCTGGATTGGTGACTTCCTTTATGCGGTTGATTCTGCTGCGGCATAGGTACTCTGAGGCGGTGAACGTGATCAGGTTCTCATACTCGCTGTTCCAGTTCTTTGCACCTGATGAAAGTGACGAGGAAGAAACATCTGATTACGAGGCCCAAGGGCAATTATTTCGACTTCACTGTTGGTCAGGTTTGCATTTCAGAGTCTCTTGCTCCTTTTTGTACGCATCTTTATTATTGTGAAACCTGCAAGGCAGGTGGTGTTACAAGGGAATAAGGGCAAGGTACAAATTCATTATGGTGTAGCAAAGTATACAATATACCTTTCTAAGCTCCTGAAGATTTCTTTCTTGTGATTATTAATTGATCATTTTTGTGGCGCGGTCCCTGTTAACATTCTCATGCTCTCGTCGTCTTGGTATGTTCCAAATGCGTACACTGTTATTGTCTAAATTTGAGAAATCTGAGTTAAGCCACAGTCGTCGCTGCTCCTCCCCGTCAAGAAGGCCTGGCAAATGGACATGGGGAAATTGAGCAAGAAGGAAGAGTTGTGGAACAACGACCACGGGTTGAGGGCGGACTGGCGCGGCCATGACATGGACGGTGGCCCCAATGTCAGTCATGTTCTGGTTCGTGAAGAGAAAGACTCGCGTTCGCCGCGTCGCTGAGTTTCTAGAGGAGCTGCTCTCAGATCCGGTCTACAATTTTTCATTTGGTAATCTCCCTCTTAACCATTTTAATTTGGGTCACGTTTTTTTGTTTGTTTCAGCATTCACTTCCGACTGGATGCAGATGCCTTGAATTGGATTGCTGCTTTTTGTCCAGAAATCAATTGTCTCTGTATTCCGAATTCCTATCACTGCGAATTATATAGAGAAGAAAATGATTCATATCTTTGCAAATTGAGTTTAGAAAAAAAAAATGGGTTGACTATGTTCTACGGAGTACAATTCATAACTCTAAGCAGGAGATGTCTATGGCACTTTCTGTATTCAGCTAACTTAAGTACGTATGTCTACAGAGAAGCGAGCTCGGACCGCTTCCCCTCTCCTGTCTACTGTAGAGGCGATTTTCTTGGAGACACCGCGCCAGCAGCTCGCGACCGGAGATCTCCCAGATCCCTCGTCTCCGGCGGCCGCTTCGGCGGCGGGAGGCGGGGGATCGACGGATCCAGGTATGTACATAGCTAGGTGTGCGTGGTGGTGTGCCTGCCGGCGGCGCGGGTGAGGAAGCGGTGGCGCCGGTGCGGCTTTTGGTGGCGGTGGACTTCTCCTCTGTCGGCGCGGCTCCGCGGAGCTCCGCCGCAGATCTGCTGCCCTGGCCTTGCTCGCGGCTCCCCGGAGTTCTCGAGAAGGCATCCCCTTCACCGGAGTTCGAGAGACGGCGGATCCGGTGGTTGACATCGAAGTTGCAGATGCAGAAGGCCGAGGTGGCGCAGCTGTTCTTCTTGCAGGGTGGAGGTGTCCAGTGGGCACCGAGGAGCGTCGACTTCCCAGTCGCTTGGGGAGGCCTCCCAGTCCAAGGTCATGGAGGTTCGGCGGCGGGTTTCGCCGGCGCAGCGGTCTGCCTGAAGACGACGACGCCAGAGTTCAGAAGGACCTTGTTGTAATTTCCTTTGTTTTCTGGACTTTTCTGTAAGAATCTTGGTTGGGTGTATCTGTAATTTCCTCGCAAAAAAAAAAGTACGTATGTCTACAGATTGTTTTTGTCTTTTCTACACAGGCCGCAAAATTATCTTTTTTCGAGAAACTTTGTGCCCAAACATAGAATGTCCAGATATACACCTGATTTTTTTTTGGAATATTTTAAATTTAAAATGGATTTAAAATATATTTTTCACAACGGGTGCATCTACACCTATCAGTCAAAACATCATGTCCATCAAGTTCTACACAAAGTAAATCTTCTTTCACCATAACAAAAGTTAATAGGAGTACTATATGTTTCTACTGTTTACTGAATGTATGAACTACCATATACGAAGTATTCTGCCAGGATCAGGGGATTTGAAAGTGTCGGTTCAGATGATTCAGAGTTTAAAAATAGTGCATGTCAGAGCAGACCATCACCTCCAGCATCAGAGAAGAGATCCTCGCAGACGCCGCCCAGGACTTTGGTTGCATCCTCGATTTTTTGGTGTGCTTCATATGTAGCTTTTGATTTATGAATGATGGCATGATGCAACTGATGCATGAACAGATCAGAAAAACTATACTTGCATAGATGAATTCTTCTATGGTTCCGAATTGTTCTAGCATGGAGATTCTGCTTGTATTTGTTATTGGAAGTTCGTCAGACCACAAATTTGTATAAATCTTTGATAATTGATTGTATACATGTGTATAATCTCTGAAATGTTTCGAGGAGAAAAATCATGTGTGAGAATTTTTTAGTTCCAGGTTGTACGTTGAGCAGTTACACGCTCCTAATAGCTCAAATATTAGAGCTTCGTTCCCTTTTCTCTTCCTCTCTACAGTAGAGAGCGAGGCGAAACCAGAGGCGACCCGTGTTCCCCTAGCTACCGCCGGCGAAGCCGCGGGTTCCTCTTCCCTCCGCCGGCCGCCTCGGCGGCGGGAGGGCGGGGGAACCCCGGATCTTCGTTCTCGGCGTGTAAATAGGTGTGGATTAGGTGTGCGTGTCACCGGTGCTTTGGTGGAGGTGGCGGCGGTGATGGTGCTGTGTGTTCCCGAGCTCGAACCTCCTCCCGGCGTTGCCGACGAGCTCGTGGAGGTAGATTCCTGCCGGCCCTGTGGGGCGGCGAGGTTAGGGTTTCGGCCGTCCACTGTTTCGATGGTGGCGGCGGCGAATAAGGGTGCTCGGCTGCTGCTCCTGATGGTCTGCTTGGAGGCGGTCGGGGGTAGCTCTGCGAGCGAGCTTGCCGTCTGTGGTGGTCGCTGCGGCGGCGTCTTCCACGGGGAGGCTTTTGTGCTTGGTCCTCGCCGACGCGTCGTCGCTGGCTCCGGCGTCGACGTGAGGATTCGGAGCTGCTGTACAGGAGCGAGCTTTCGCAGGGATTTGCGGGTGGGAAGCTCATCTTCGGCGGTGGTCCCTGGAGCCATGTTGTGGAAGCGGGGTGGCGTCCTCGTCCTCGTCTCCGGCGGGAGACGCGAGGGCGAGCTGGCGGCGGCTGGAGCCGATGGTCGTTAAGCGTGCAGATTCCGGCGCATGCGTCGGATGGATCCTGCGGCGTCTCTACATGTGTGTGGTCCGGCCGTCGGCTTCGGCGTGCGGCGGGCTCGCCTTTGTCCTCCCCTGGCGGCGCTGCTGTTGGTGGTCGGCGAGAGCGAGCGGCTCGGTGGCTTCTCCAGGGTTCGTCCGGCTTCGACGAGCTTCTAGCGCGTGCGTGTTCGTGTGTGTTGTACTCATCCTGATGTGAACACGTATTCCCTTTCAAAAAAAAAAGTTACACGCTCCTAATAAGATATAGTGTGAATTATATTGTTTTTTTTTAATTATATGTTCAAGTTTTTTGTGTTCTGTAGCAACATACGGGCATTCAACTAGTAAAATAAAATGGGAGTAGAATTAGTTTTTATCAGAATAAGAGGAGAGAAAGCGAATATGAAGTTAAGCAAGAAACAGAAATAGGAGAGGAATATTTAATTAAGAAGATAGAAGGAATAATAGAATAAAGGAGGCCTTCTGTTCCTAATCAGATGAGAGAGCAGAGAAAAAATTAGAGAAGACAGGGGATAACCAAGTCACTTTGCAAAACACATACACTGGTCACATTTTTAAGCAACAGGAAGCACTAAGAACAGTACATAAACCAGCGTTGTATCTTCATGTGTTTATGCCATTGTGCAAACACAATTAAGCTCCCCGTAAGCAAAGAATAACACACCACATTACAATACAAGAACATGTTACAATAAAATAGACCTGTTATTATCTTCTAAATGAATGAGATAGTAATCATGCACAAGTAAACCATCTACTTATCAAGCTCTTTAACCATATAGCAATGATCAAAAGCAGAACCAGGATTAATCCATTCCAAGCCAAATATGGCCAACGTGACCAAACAATATAACATTTTAAACCCTAGAAGCTTAGATAAGTATAAACATGTAAATTAGCAAAACCAATATGTAGCAATTAACCATGTATAGCTTAACCAGAAGCATATAAGCAAGTGAAAGATTAACAGAGTTAAAAGCAAACAATTAACCTTAACAGAGGGCAATTAGCAAACCCTAAGATACCGAAACTAAGCATGACCATGATCAATAGACAAAAATAGTAATAGCCCGATAACAAAAACATGCTTAACCCTATAGTACATACATACATGTACTAACATCCATATACATAAACTACTGTAGTATTCATGTAATCCAGTCCTCCAAGTCAATTTACATTTTACTCTCTTGATTCAGCTATGTACAAGCCTCCCAGATCTCACTACATTCTAGTTGACACCTAATTTACTTGCAACCATTTCCAAAAAGAAACAATGCTCACGAGTTGCAAGCGTAGCTTTCTATCTAAGAACTGGCTTCTGTCCGGTTGCCGACAGCTGGACGTCTCCATTCAGGACGGAAGTCACAAATCTTTCAGTTTCTTCCATCGTTACCTCACCAATATGCACGGCAAACCTCCCCCGACGAGGTTTGTAGGCAAGCAGAAGATTGTCAGACGATTTGTATCCTGACTTGTCAAATGAGGACAAGAACGCAGATTGTTTGTTCCCGTCCAACAAGGCGTAGGTGATTGCGTTTCCAGAGTTATACCTCTGCCCCCTGATCAGAGTCTTCTGGGATATCTGAAAGCAGAAATCAGAAGACAAGTAGACATGTGTTAAACAATGGCTAGGTAGGTGCTTCTGTCTACCATCAAATGGCAGGAGACAAACCTCGGATAGGATGTTCTCCAGCTTTTCCTTGGCTTTATTTGACTTGAAAACACCAATGATACATACTGAAGCCTTCTCTCCACAGGTTTCCTCGAAATTGGAAGCTGTAAGGAGAGGGATTTTGTTTTCCTTCGGATCAGGTTTCTTAGCTTGGTTTGACGCTAGCTTCTTATTCTTCTTCTCAAAATTGTCGAGCAGAGTCTTCAATTCTTTGACACCAGTTCTGAGATCTTTCACTGAAATACCATCCTTCAGAAGTTGCTCCTCGCCATTTATAGTTCGACCAATAAGCGCTGGAGCATTTTTCACACCAAGCCGTTTCAGCAGTGGAAGAGAAACATCCTGAACCTTTAAAAGGAAAAAAAGATACTACATTAAATGGATATCATTAATAGAGTATAGATAATATGTTTCCCATCCTTGACTGTTCAGTGACTAATCTAGAAAGTTTTACTGTAAGATCTATGATATACCACATTTATTATTATTCAGTAACCATTTCGATACAAGCAATTTTACTTATGTCTCAACCTATAAGTAAATTCTCTGTAACAAAATTGTTATATAAATAAACTATAGCACAGAACACCACTATATCATGTTATGTACCAAGCTTTCCATGAAACAGCTTCAGTGACAAAAATATTTTTCTCATGTAGATAAAACACTTACCTCTGCATCATAGAAAATTAAGCGATTGCGGAACATCCCACTGACAGCACGCCACATCGCTGGCGTGTCCTTCTTTGTTGACAGCAAGAGTACTTGAGGAAGGTTTGGTAAGGCATGTGAAGGGAAACTAAATTGGCTAATGTCTACCCTTCTGGAGAATCTCGGCAGGTGTTCTTGACAGAATGTCTTCAGGCTCTTAGCATTGTTGTCTCCAGAGTACTCATGCAAAGACCCTTTTTCTGTAGTGCTGTACGAATAAATGAAGAGACGAGCTGATTTTCCTACTGAGACACCAGCTTTTTTGCAAAGAGCTTTCTCGTTGTCACAATTTATCTTACCAGCCTGCATCAACAGAATCACTATATAAACTTTTCTTCATATATAATAACTGTCAAGGACCAGCATTATGTAATAAAAGTTTATCAGCTTACCCTTACTGCACCATCCATTGAACGAGCCACATCCTCCAGGACACTTTCTAGCACAAATTGACCTTTTGCTTGTTGTGTATAGAATAGCAAAAGCCAAGTAACTCCTTGGTCAGCTATTTCTTTGTTGAAAGTTTGCATTGTGACATCCTGAATGGTGACAGGGCTTGTACGCTGACTGGAAGTTCTTGCATTGGGTCTAGCAGAACCAGCAAAACCACCATGCTGGTGACCTCCCATTGATCCACCACCAGCAAACATGTTGGAAAAAACATCACCAAGATCAAAGCCAAATGGATTTCCACCGTCAGCCCCAGGGTTGCCACCAAACGAAAAGGAAAATGTTTTTCCATTTCCCTGACCACCCATTGTCTGCCATCCATCACCAGATTTGAAATAGGTAGTCTTCGGACCACCACCAGTGAAGTATGTATGACCCTCACGGCCCCCAAAGTTTCCACCACCAATCCCTGGGTTACCGTTCTCATCTCCGTAGAGATCATAGTTCTTCCTCTTCTCTTCATCTGACAGAATCTCGTGCGCTGCAAAGGCGACACCAGCGCACTTTAGACAGTTCAGTGTTACAGGGAAGGAAACAGTCATGGTCATTTCGGATTATATCCTAGCAAATGATCATGGAATGAAAAGCAATTTACTAACAGGAGTTACAGAACTCCTTGGTGGACTGATACATCAGCTGCGGAGGTAGAAAAACACAGACAAGCACTTGTACTGGCATACAATTTTCTGTATCTAGTAAAGCTCCAGGGACAACATGCAACACTCAGAATGTGCATTAGGACATAGCTGAAATTAGCCTTCCATAGGCAAGATCCAGCACACTTCAAACCCAATAAAAATCAAGGCGAAAGTCTCTAACCAACATGTGAATGGACACATGGAAGAGCCAGAATCGAAATTTATATTTGGTTGAAACCTTGATTAGTGTCAATGAACTATGCTAATTGTCAAATGAAGAATTGTCTCACATGGCCACATACACAGTCAGTATGTCTACAATGTCAAATAAATCGAGATATTAATACCAGTACTTTTTAAGGACATACGTAGTTGTGTATGTCTTTACCATTATTTATCTCTTCAAATTTCTGCTGAGCACCCTTGTCTTTATTCTTGTCAGGATGATATTTTAATGAAAGCCTGTGGACACAAGAAATTAGAGAAACTTTTGGTTGAGAGATTATCATCAGATAAAAACAAAATTTACATTATTTTCTGAAATCGGAAAACAGAACACATACTTGTGAAAGGCTTTCTTAATATCCCGCTGGCTAGCATTCTTATCAACCCCAAGAACCTGAAACCAAAAAAGAAGGCATGATGCTGTGTGATATATCGATGGTTAGTAAAAAAAACACTTCGATCATGTTGAAGCATCAATTGTGCAGAAACGGCCCAAATGAAAGCACACTTGATCACTTTCAGATGTACTACCTACACTTGCTAACGACTATTTAAGCATTACCGTGATTTACTATTGCGAGAGGATTTGTTGTTGCGTTCTATAGCCTCTGAATTGCTCAAAATAAACATCCATACGCATCACTTGCAGCTCATTGTGCAGAAGTAAAAGCTCAGACTCGCATTAGCTAACCACACATGACGCGAATATTAGTTATCGCTCACCTTGTAGGGATCTAAGGTTTTGGCGGCGACATGCAGGACGATCGAGGTGAGGACGAGCGAGGCGACGAGGAGGGATCGGATGGGGACTACCATCGCGCAACCGCTTCGATTCGGGGGTTTCGCTTCCCGGCGACGAGCCTTCCGGCGTAAGATTCTCGGTCGGGCTTCGCTTCTCCGGAGGTTCCTCGAGCTAAATTCCGGTTCGGTTTGGAAGGAAGCGGAGGTGAGGAAGAGGGACTTTAGCCATGGTCTGGTGCCGCCGAGTTTGGAGAAGAGGGGTCGAGATGTTTCTCGACCGAGCGCACGTGGCGTGCGGAGACGGCCTCCAGCGTGTTCGACCAATGGGATGAGAGCTTTCAAACCAGGTGCGTGGCGGTCACAGGTTTGGACTCGAGCCATGTGCCACGTAGGATGGAGTTGCTTTTAGGCCTTGGCGCCGTCCGATCTCCGGCCGCAGAATTGCTATCTCAAGAGGCTTGCCGTTCAATCAAACGAAGAGATGATCCCTGTCAAAAAAAAAAAATCACCATCTGCCGGTCTCCGCCCTATTTAATCGTAAATTGACGGGTTCCGTCTCCTCTGCTTGCGCTCTGGCGGTGAAAGGGCGAGAATTTCAGACCTACGCTCGGTGCTGATGCAAGGTTTTTAAACTTGGTGTTTTGTTTTGGTCTCCTTATCGGTATCGATGAGGTGTCGACGCTCGTGCATTGAAATAAGGTCTCCCAGTCCTCTCCCTACCTTGTTGACATTTTTGGCATCGGCGAAGGGGGAGTGGTAGGTGCTGCCAGATTGTTGGTTTTCTTTGGATGTTGGCAGTTGGTGTGTCGTTAATAGGAAATTGTTCGCTGGTCTATATGGTGGGACATTTTCGATCTTGGGTCTTTGGAAAGATTATGTTTCTACAACCCTCTGAATTTGTGGTGCAAAGTTACAAATCTGTGCTGCTTGGGTTATGTCCCCAACCGATGTTTCTTTAGTGGTTATTCGATCTAATTGTTCGCGATGAGTGGCTATTGCGGTTTTCAAAGTCTTGATTCGCGAGCACGCTTCTAGTTGTACTAGTTTTTTGCTGTATGTTCAAACTGCAGCAGTCGTCGAACATTCGAAGGAAGAAGACGACTATTATGTTTTTTTTAGAACCTGACGACTATTATGTTTTTTAGTGTATTTTTATTTGTAATGGCTGTGTTGAGTCGAGTTGTATCTCCTTCGTACCAATTGTTGTTTTTCTTGATAAATATCATATATAATATGACTTGGGGTGTTTTTTCTTAAAAAAAGAAGAGATAACCAATTTATAAGGAAAACTGGATACAACAACACGACAAGCGACCACTCTAATCGAAGGCCTAACCGCCAAGCGACCAACCCTAATACCTCAACGCGGCACAACAGAGGGAATACTTGAAATCATCCCTCTGACATCCACGTCAGCACCAATGCCACGCATCGGCTAGCCAAAAACGAGACAAGGAAACACCACACACGAAGACCAATCACCCAACAACGATGGTGAAGAGGCTCCTCGACGATGCCTCCAAGGAGAGGAACGGTGACCAGGAGTGCCGCCATCGCAGGTATGAATAAAGGTCGGTGTAAGGTATTCACCTTTTCCGCTGAATTGTACATGGGCTACTTGTGTAGGATGGTATCATGGGTATAGTGGAGGAGAATGGTGGATAAGAGTATCTCTAGCAAATCCCGGAAGAGGCCCGGTCTTTTAATAACCGTCGTTTTTAAGTTTCGTGGCAAAAAATGACACGTGCATTCCATTTCCCCGATCTGTGTGCGCGAGTTGGCCGGACGAACTTTTCAGCCTCCTTCTTCCCTTCTTGTGGTAGTAAGACTTACACCATATCGAAATTTTCCCTTCACCCTCCAATTGGGTGATTGTCTCTTGGTACAGTGTATGAGTCCTTTGTTCCTGCAAACAAAGAATTTAGCTAGCCAGCAAAACAAGAAGTTTGAAAGAGCTAATCTAATCAAGATGATAGCTACAGAAATAGCAAATCCTAATTGAAAATTTTCGTGTACCATCTTGTGGTAGTAAGACTTACACTATATCGAAATTTTCCCTTCACCCTCCAATTGGGTGATTGTCTCTTGGTACAGTGTATGAGTCCTTTGTTCCTGCAAACAAAGAATTTAGCTAGCCAGCAAAACAAGAAGTTTGAAAGAGCTAATCTAATCAAGATGATAGCTGCAAAATAAATTTTAGTACATACCAGTAGCTCGGAGTGCAACAGGTCAAGATAAGACGAAAGAGGCTACAAGGGCATGCGGCAAAGCCATTTATGTCGCAATCATCAAGTGCGGATGACAAGGTTTCAGTGCTGAGATTATATTGTGCCACATAATCACAAGTGCGGCTGTAAATAACAGTGTTGCGCACAAGAGTAGTAAACACCTTTGTAGAGACAGATAAAGTATTTGAACTTGAACTTGAACCAAGGAAGACGGCATTGTCTCCAATGCTCTTTAACGGGAGCAATCTTCCCAAGACAATATCAGAAAGTCTGTAAACAGCAATGGGAGGCTCAGGATCACCTTTGCATCTGACAACTAGAACCTCTGAATTGGATTCCACCAGATAGATAGGTAACCAGTGTTTATCTAGTTGACATGTAGCGATCAACTTAGGTGGCAGTAGAATGCCTTTCTGTTGCGGTGGGTCAATCTGGAGAATCTGTGGGCCAGAAATGCGTGAGTTGTGAGAAACCACATATAGCTTGCCTTTGAATGACAAGTATTTAGAATAGTCCGGGAGCACCCAACTCGAGAGAGTCCATTGCTGGTCCTGGGAGGTAGCAAAAGCTACCCGCTTCATCATACTAAGGGCAAACATGACTGTAATTACTCCAGCAGCGCTGATAGTGCAAGAAGAAGCATTGACGGATCTGAGATACGTCCACCTATGTTTCTCATACCAGGCTCCGATGAGAAGTGGGTCCACCTGTGGATGAAGGGTTACGAGTGGCGGGAGGTCAGCCATGTTGCCCGTGAAAGGATGGAGAAGGCGAATTGCACTGTCACTGTTGCGTTGCAGCAACAGCAGGCCATCGACAGAGTCAAGAGCGCAGTGTTCCTTGAATAGATCGAGCCTGAAACGGACGAACGTCCCAGTGTCGAGATTGAAGAAGCGAACCCACCCACGGAGCTTGCCATGCCCGGGGTACAGGCCATGGCCCTCGGGCAGCATCATCCAGCGGCGCGGGTGGAAGCGCTGATCGACGACACCGCGGCCCCGAGGAGAGACAGTAGCGGAACGCCAGTCGGAGCAGACAGCGCGAAAGCGGACGTACCCAAGGAAGTCACCGGCCAGCACGCGCCACGCTACCTGTAGAACCAAATCTTCGGGAAGCGATGCCCAGGCCATGGAATCATTCGTTCTGACGGAGGCGGAGGCGGCGGCGGCGGCGACGGCAGCGGTGGCCCTTGAGCGATGGCGCTTCGCTGGGCACCCTGCTGGTGCCAAAAGGCGCTTCTTCGTGTTCCCCATCAACAAATCGCAGACAAAGATCTTGCGGCGCGTCGCAGAGCTAGCGGGCGAAGGTGCCTCCCCTGCTCTGTTCCCCGTCGTATGGATTGTCTCCGGCGGCGTGGCGCAGACTACAGAGGGCTCTCGGCTGCGGGCTGCGTGGACGTGCGCACGGGGCAGATCTGGCCGGATTTGAGCCCGAGGTCGCGTGTGGTGGGCTTGACGGCGCCAGACAAGGTTGGTTTCCCGTCGTGCGTGGAAAATGCTCGGTATCGCCGAGGGAATTCCAGGCTAGCAGCCCATCTGGCCATTTGGCGCTGGCAATCACTCTGGAAGGGTGATTCGCTTTTGTTTTTTCCTTGTGCTCAAAATGGTTCGTATGAGAATTACTCATGTAAAGTGTTGAGTGTGACACTCAAATCAAATAAGAAGAACAATGTGCATCATCTATTGGTGGACACCGGCTCAACTTCTTTCTCGGCCCGCCACGTAACATACTTGTCTCTCAAACAATCTGGATTTTTTTGGGCTCAGGTAGTCATTGCAGTTTGCGTCTAGAAGGTCCATGAGCTCCTTTGTGTGTCTCCCTCTGCATGAAGATCGTTGATCGACTCAACGGTCTCGTCGACACGGATCTCTAGTCCCTATCACGATCAAGTTGTTGAAAAGCTCGGTTCTTGCGGTCACCTCCTCCTCGATCAATATCAACATCAACTGGCCGCTAAGTATGCTGCAGACATCATGATATCCTTGGATGTTAAATATTTGTTTCTGGGGAGATTTTACTACTCCCTCCGATCCATATTAGTGGGCACAACTTTGTCTAGATACATATGTATCTAGTCTAAATACTTAACTAGATACATATGAATTTAGACAAAGCTATGCCCACTAATATGGATCGGAGGGAGTATGTAAGTTGGTCTCATCCCCTGCTAGCAAGATTGAAATTATTGCAACTACACCTCTTGCCAAATATAAACATTTGATATTTATTTGGAGTTTGCTGAATACAAACTGGCCAAACCCACTAACTTTAACAATTACACGTGACTTGTCTCTACCAACAGAATGGACAACTGTTTTGCACAGAAAACAACTAGGGATATTTTTCCTCCTAAGTTCCAATGCTCCTTTTATTTTAAAATCAAAAATTATATTTCTAAGTTTCAGAAAAAATTCTATATGCATTCGATGATGTATCCCACGAACATGCTAATCTCACTTTAAATTAATTTGTATTCTGAGTTAATGAAAAAATTATGGATCAGATAACAATGAACAATGCATAGTTTTAATAATCAATAAAATTCATAACATTTATCATTTTTGTGTAGCTCAGAGTTAAAAAGAATTTACTTTACGGTTTTGCATGGTTGTAAGTTACATCATTGACTACATCTAGTGTGTTTTTAGATATTTGAAGTTTGTAAATATGATTTTCATTTTCTAAATATAAAAGCAATACATACCGGAGAATATTCAAAAGGAAACAGAGTGAATTGCTTGAGGAGACGCAAACCCTACTCCGCTTTCCTCAAATCGGAGCTCTTTCCGACGCGCACGTTCCTATCCCACGATCTTTTATAAACCCTCTTATTTTCTCTCTCCTCTCCTTTCCTCCCTCGCCCACCGCCGCTGCCGCAACGCCTAGCGACAGACAGTAGAGCAAAGCGAGCGCAGCCCCCAAGCCCTACTGCCACTACTCCAGCCATGGCCGACCCGGCGGAGCACCGCGAGGTGGAGGAGGAGGCCGCACCGGCGGGCGAGGAAGAGGACACTGGCGCACAGATCGCCCCAATCGTCAAGCTCGAGGAGGTCGCCATCACCACCGGCGAAGAGGACGAGGAGATCCTCCTCGACATGTAAGGCGCCGCTGCCGCCACTTACGCTCGATCTGGCCCGATCCGATCGTTCTCGGCTTTGATCTATGTCTGACGCTTCCGGTTCGGTGCTTGTCTCTGCAGGAAAGCGAAGCTGTACAGATTTGATAAGGACGGGAGCCAATGGAAGGAGCGGGGCACGGGCGCCGTCAAGCTGCTCAAGCACAAGGAGACCGCCAAGGTCCGCCTCGTCATGCGACAGGCCAAGACCCTCAAGATCTGCGCCAATCACCTCGGTACTTTGCTAGGGGGAGATTTTGGGTGGTGAATTCGATTTAGAGACTATATTAGATGTGTTTTGACATCCTAGATTTTTTTTCCCTTACGGGGTGCAGTGGTGGCGACGACGAAGATGCAGGAGCACGCTGGGAGCGATAAGTCGTGCGTGTGGCACGCTCTGGATTTCGCTGACTGTGAGCTAAAGGAGGAGATGTTCGCTATCCGCTTTGGATCCGTTGAGAGTGAGCACTAAACACCATTTCATCTGTGGAGCTTTCCTGTCTAAGTTTTATCGTGCATTATTCAAAAGGATTGGTCGACTGTCACGCTATGGATCTATAAACTGGTTGTGAGCATAGGGTTTGATTAGCTAGGCAGTAGTACTTCAGGTTGATCTAGCATGCTATACCCACCTCTAATTAAATCTAAACGCCACAGCAGAGCACACAAGGCTATTCTGTAATGAAAAGTATTGGTGTAGTGCTGTTCCTGCACCAATCAATCTTTGACAGAGTTCATGGTTGCACTTACTTAACCTCAGTATTCAGTAATATACTAATGTATAGCACCGCCTTACCTCTTGATGGTTTGCACTTCTGTAGGATATGTGCTTAGTTTGCCATTCTTGCTTATTAGTTTTGAACAAGGATTTAAAATTTGCATAAAACTGTAGTACTGTTTGTTGTAATAGTGGGGATCAATTTGATGAATTGAGACAACATAAGAAGCCCCTAAACTTGTGGCATTGTGTTACTTAGGTCGCTGAGCATGAAAATTAAGTTCGCATGTATATAAACTTTTAAATCACTTGATGGAAGTCATTTTGAAATAGCAGAGAAGGAAACTGATGTTGATCAGCCTGTGACCCCCATATTGCTGCATGCATTGTCACACTAAAATATTTTGCCGTAATTTGTACACCCATTCAGCTTTATGTTAGTAGCTGTGGCTAATTAAAGCCGCAATATAGCTGGCATGGTTCTTCATCTGAATTATCTACATTGTTTTCCACATCCTTTACACATTTACATAGAAGGTAGCTAATCAAGCTGTAATGACCAAGTTACCAACCTGCAAGTTTCTGGACCTAAGTGGAAGTATATTATAAAGACCTAGTAATGAATTACAAGATGTTCTAGCTTTTTTCTGAATCACATATATATGCATGTTTTAGTGTCACTCATTTCTGTCCGTATGTAGTCCACATTGAAATATCTAAAATATCTTATAATTCGGTACAGAGGGAGTATATTATATTATAAAGACCTAGTAAGTGAATTACCTAGAGTATGGACACGATTGGCACTGCTAAAAGCTCAAGGTGTTCTTATGCAAAAGTCTCTTCAACATATGCTGCATGTACTTTAGCATTGCAAGATACTCTTGATTAATAGTATTGAGAAATTTATAACAGTGTGAGTAGTAGGTAGGATGAAATTTATGGGACTGCAAGTTTCTGCCAAGACTTGAGAAGCTTTATATAAATTGAATTTTGCAATGTTTTGCGGGGTTGCTGCGCCTAGATATGTCTTATCACATCATCCTCATGATTTGTTGATTCTATTTCAGACTGCAAGAAATTCAAAGATCTTGTAGACCAGATCGCTGAGGAGCAAGGAAAGAACGAGGAGAAAGAAAGCGAGGAAGTCTCCTCCGCTGCCGAGCTGGTAGAGAAATTAAAGGTGACCGAGGAAAAAAAGGAGGAGGAACATGTGGAGAAAGAGGAGGCGCCTGCAGTAGATGATAAGAAGGATGCTATAGAGTGAAGCACCGGCTTGCTATTTCATCCTATACTGGAACTAGCGAATTGTCAAATGAGTGTCATTCGATTCATTCTGTGGTCAAAGTTCATCGTCCTTCCACAAATTTTCATTGTGTTTTTCTCTGGTGAATGTTTGTGTTAGGCAAAGTTTGTTGTTTCAGTCTATTTGGTTCTTGGTTAATAGAGACATTTCAGGCTTTGTTTTCCTTGATGGTGGTGTGGCTGGGAGTGAGTATGTATGTACAACTATTTGGAGTTGCTTTTGGAATGAATACGGTTTGAATTGTCCAAAATCCCTGGACGGTGCTGCCTTGCCACTCACTCACATTTCCGTGGTTTGCTGTAAGGTGATGTATACCTTTTGTGTTCAGTACATAACTGACGATATCAGTATAGTTGTTCCACAGGGCATGGCGCACTAAAACATGTCTAGTAAGTAGGTAGAGTGACTTATATTTTGATACGGAGGGAGTAGTACCGAATAGCAGCAATGAAATACTGGTATGCCAGAGGAGCCTTTCTCATCATACAGACTGGGGCATGTCATCGGTGTACACGGATTGTATGAACAACCGAAACAATACGCGCTGTGTACACAGACTGGGCAGCAAATACTGTGCTGTGTACCCACGGATCGGTCGCTCGCTCGCTGTATTTTTTTTTTTTTTGCATTTTTCACCACGTATATTCAAAACGAAAACCACGTACAAAGTACACAGCAGAAAACAGAACCAAATACGAAGGGGAAAAAGGATCCAGAAGCTTCGAGAACTTCACCGCCGCCGTCGCCGGAGACGAGGATGACCAGCCGCCGTCTTGCCGCTGTCAGGGAAATCTTTGCCCTATGAGAGACGCCGCCGTGCCCGTCCGCCGCGCCGCGGCGGAGCTTCTGTCGGTGAACGACCGGGGCGCGCGCCCCCCTGTTCCAGCCAAACCTCCACGCCTCGGCCGCCATCGACGCCGACGCCGGAAGAGGAAGAAGGACTCGACGAAATCCTGAATCCGCCCGCCAGATCCGCCGCCAGCGCGAATCCGGCGGCAAGACGAAGAACTCGAGCGCCGCGCCGGGCCCCGAGCTCCCGCAAGTCGCGCGCGGGGACGCCGCACCCGTAGGAGCAGCCTCGCCGGAGGAACCCACGCCGACACCAAACTCCGCACCAGCCGCCCCTCCTCCTAAGCGCCGCCGGCGACCACTCCCCCCTACCCTACCTATATACAGACCGGAGCCGGGGATCCACCACCCACCCGCCGCCGAAGCGGCCGGCGGTGGAGGCGAATCCCGCGGCTCGGCGGCCGCACGGGTGGATCTGGCGGAGACGCTTTCAAAAATCGCCTCCTCTCCCTCTACAGTGGCGAAGAGAGGAGAGCTGGATCAGAAGTGGACGTGTCCCGTATTGCATGAAGCCGCTCGCTCGCTGTATGCACATTGATTGATCGATATATACCGCGAGTTTATGATGGTAGCAGACAGGCCATGATACCCCATGATTTGCATTAAAATCCCGATGCGGGATCCTTCTCCTTCACATCCGTTTAACTCCGCGTATCATGCGGGGTACGTTGCTAGCACGTACTACGATGATGGCCGTGGTGTTGGCAAGTTACTACGGAGTACTCGGCATGAAGCCCTGCTGGCCTCGTAGTGCGCTACGGCCTACGGATGTGGGATCCCATCTCCAGGATCCCGACGCCGATCGATGTGCAGTACAAAAATTCAGGTTCAGAGCAAGTTCAGCGAGATCCGCGTGATACTTGTGCTCTCTCTCTCGCGCGCGCGCGCGTATTAAGAGTGCCACGGGCCACGGAGATATCGATGCACGTCTGTTCCCGCGACAGGAGAAACGCCATGCATTTTATCCATCCGTTCCAAAATAGTTGTCTTTCATTTCTCTTCTATGGAAGACAACTATTTTGGACTCTAACGGGAGTGCGTTAGAGAAATGGAAGACAACTATTTTGAAACGGAGGGAGTATTTGTTAGCCCGGCTTGCTGAATCCTCCCGCAGTCAGAAGGTCATAATCCTGTTGGTGTGAAGCAAGTGTTTTGTTGATTCTTCAGTCGTCCTCTGGCAAAGATGGCCAAATTTTGGCCAATCCAAGATCACTTCGTTCCGGAGATGCATGGCCTACCTGTACCTGAACAAACGACCACGCAAAAACGACCGCTACTTGGGGCAGATGCATGTTGGGTCGCCATAAATTGGAGCGGTTCAGTGTTAGACAACGTCGAGTAGTTTTCTGGAAAACCTGCCAAGTTGGCTTCTGTGTCAAGCGAAGCGACGGGTTTGCACCAGCGGTCTCGACTCGCCGCAATGCAGAACGGGCAAAAGAAAAGGCAGCAAGCACGCCACACGCCCTGCTGACCAACCAATCTTGGCCGGCTCGCTCACCCAATTAGCAGCAACATCAAGAGTCAAAACCACCAAAGAAGCATGAACCAGAAGCTGTAAGAAAATCAAAAATAATTCACGGCGTTCTAGCTGAAGTAAAATCTTTGATTGAATCAGATGCGAGAGAATACATGACACCAGCACGGACACAACGGCCAACGCCGGCCAACTAGGACGATCAACCCCAGACCAACAACATTTATGGTTCCTACACCGATCATCACACCAAGAACGGCCGTCGATCACACCGCAGACTCCGCCGTCGGTGACGAGGACGCCGTCACGGCGTCTATCGCCGCTAACGGCGGGCCCACCGGCGCCGCCATTTCCTGCATCGGCCACTGTGGAGGCGTCGGATGGCGATGGTACATTGGTTGACATCTCGAGACCGGGCAGTGGGGCCCAGGTGGGGCCTTCATCCAACTCACGCGCCCAGCTTGTGCGCGCCCTGTCTGATGCCAATTCGGCAATCCTCTCCTTGGCGCGCGCCATGACCTCGTGCTCCTCGATGTCGGCCCCCGAGCAATCGGGTGATGAGGCGTCGGAGTCCGAGTCCGACGCCGCCGCCGCCCAGTCAAGAACCGCCCGGGGAGAAGGAGACGGCTCGCAGGCGTCCTCGTCGTCGTGAGCGAGGAACGGGTGGCGCAGCAGCTGCTCGCAGCTCCACCGCTCACCGGCGTCCCGGCGGAGGCACCGGTCGAGGAAGTCCCGGCAAGAGTCTGACAGGCGCGCAGGGAGCTCGGGCCGCTTCCCGCCGAACCCGATGCGGAGCAGCAGCTGGCCGACCTCGAGCGCGCCGCCGATCTCCGACCAAGGCCGCTTCCCGCCGAGCAGCTCCACCGCCGTGCACCCGAGAGACCAGACGTCGGACGCCGGCGTCGACGCGCCGCCGCGAGCCACCTCTGGAGCCATCCACGCAGGCGTCCCGCGCGGCCCACGGGGCGCCGCTTCGGACACGAGCCTCGCCGCGCCGAAATCCGCGAGCTTCGCGCCGTCGCCGCCGACGAGCACGTTCCTGCCCTTGACGTCCCCGTGCACCACCCCGGCGACGTCGTGCAGGTACTGCAGCGCGGAGGCCACCCGCCGCAGGACGCACCGCGCCGCGCGCTCGCCGAGGCCGCCCGTGGCCGCCGCCGCCTCAGCAGCGCTGCCGCCCGGGACCAGCTCCATGTGCAGGTTTCTGGACGCGCCCGCCGCGTCGTCGCCGAGGTATGCCACGACATAGGGCGAGCTCAGCCGCTTCAAGATCCTGATCTCGCTCTCCAGGCACGCCATCGCCATCGCCGCCTGCGCGCCGTCGCCCTTGGCGTCCACCGACTTCACCGCGAAGGCGCGGCCCGTGGCCCTCTCCACGGCCAGGTGCACCGTGCCAAACGCGCCCTTGCCGATGCATTTCCCGCGCGTCCACTCCATGTCGGACGAGCAGAGCACGACGAGGAGTGAGTGGTCAAACAGAGTAGCTCAGAGCTCGGAGAGAAACAGAGCGAGGTGTGTGTGTAAAGGGAAAGGAGCAGATGGTGTGAGGAGCCGCAAGAAGAGGGCGAGCTTGCCAATGGCGTATATATAGGTGTGGGGGTCGTTTCCCGGCGCTGCAATTTTTGTGGGCGAGGATTTCGGGCGCCTTTACGTTTTGGCCGCGATTTCCTCACGATTCGCATATGGGATATTAAATTGCCCGAATATTTGTGGGATATATCACGGAATAATAGCTCATCATCGATCAACTAGGACCTCCTCTTGGCTTTGCGTTGGAGAGCGAGTGCTTCTGTGCAACTTGTGATGCTATTTTCAGGGTGTTTGCCGCTCCGTTGAGGCCACATGGGCGATGATCCCCTTTGGGTCACCTTGATGGATGGATCGTGGTTCGGTTTGTATAAACGGATGGACGTCAGCTACGTGCCTGCAAAAAAGGTTTTCGGTCATGCCAATCAACATTGGTCCAAGATGCACCATGCATAGAGGTGAGCCTTTTGGGTTATCGCCGGTGCAAAAAGATTATCCAGTGATATCATAGCGGGAAACTAGAACCATGTGTAATATCTTTGTTTTCTTTTCCTTCTTGTTAAACTCAACATTTTGAGTTATGGCATGTGCGAAAAAGAATAGATTTTGATGAAATCATACCATGATAGTAGAACCAGGCGTATTAATATTTTGTTTCTACCTTCTTGCCAAACTTCTCAGTTAATGGTGGGTTAAAACTTTTGCCTTTGTTCTACAAAAAAATGGTGTATGCTTCTTGTTTCTCACAATGTTGTCGGTTTGAGCCGCTGATCCATAAAAAATTGTCGTGGTAAGATGGGAATTATAACATCTCCAACAGATTATGCAAAAGAGGGCACCCAAAAATGTTTTAGGGTGGGAGAGGGATGGGTTTTGGGCACTAGAGAAGGTTTTGGTGTAACAAATACCCTATAACTAGTGCCCTAAAATTAAGAAAGCAATTGAAACATGAGGTCCAGCTCTGGGAAAGGAGGGAGGCAGATCTGACAATTGCCAAGCATCGAGCTAGATTTTAGTCGGCGAGGTCGCCATGGACCAATGAAAGGCGGCAATGACGGGGCAAGGGCTGGAAGGGAGTCGGGTGATGCGGCCAAATCCGACGGCACCGTGCTAACTGAGCGCCGAGAGCTGGACAAGGAGCGGCGGCTTGCCGATGGGCGGATGGGGTCGCGGCGGACGCTAATCAACATCCGTGGGATGCAGTGATCATCTCGGGTATCGGTGTGGCGAGGAAAAGTCATAATTGGCGGATTCGGGCGGTCACAAAAGTGATGCGAGGGAAATTTCCCGGCGGCGGTTGGGTGTGTGCGTGTAGGGGTTATATTTTGTGGGAGCACGAGATGCCAAAATATAACGGTGCCCAACACTATAAGAAGGATACAACATTTGTTGGAGCTATGTTTTGGGGTCTAAATTCACTTAGGCCCCGTTTGGATTGTTGTTGAATATTACGGAACCGTATTTCTTTACCCGCCCGTGCAGGATTTTTAGCGGGAGGCCAGGTGCCCGTAAAACTGTCCGACAGTATTGCCTAAAATCCAGCGAACCAATCGGGCCCTTAGAAGTTTTTTTTGGCGGTTGCCCTATTTTGTACTCCCTCCGTTCCAAATTACTTGACTTGGTTTTATCCAAATACGGATGTATCTATATTTGTTTAGTGTCTAGATACATCCGTATTTAGACATACCCAAGTCAAGTAATTTGGAACGGAGGGAGTATGTTGGAGATGCTGTTATATGTGAGTTACTACATCCGTTCGGATTTAATTGACACATATTTGGTTATATATGGATGTATCTAGACACCATACAAGTATAGATACATCCATATTTGGACAAAACCAAGTCAATTAATTTGGAACGGAGAGAGTACGTGTCAGCATACACTGGTAAGAATGATCTCGTAAAAAATATTGTCGTGTGATCGAGCGAGCACCGGTTCATCTATACACATCAGGCTGTATACCGTACTCAGGCGTCCACACAAAACTACTGCTGCGCTAGCATCCAAGGAACCAAATCAGAGGTATACGGCCCCAGATTTTTATTGCTGATGTGAGCACCCAGTACGGTGCCCCACACATCCGGAGCTCGATCTCGGTTGCTGACATGGCACACGAGGCTGTGGTGACATGGAAGGACGGACACGGGTGGCGCAGGTGGTTCCGGGCTGGCAAAAGGAGTACGTGGCGGCAGGGACGGAGCGCGAAATCACCAATAGAGGGGGCAGAGAGTCATGGGGGTGGCGAAATGCACTTAGCTGTGCTCAGCATGAACATACATATGAAGAGAAACTTAGCTAAATGAACATTGTTAGGGGGGCGTAGCCCCTGCTCGTCCCCCCTTCCATCCGTCCCTGCGTGGCGGATGGAAAGGAAACACGCAGACGCAGAGAGCACTGGCGCCAAAAGGTGTGGCCTGGGACTGGGATACGATCGATAGAGTCAGTCGTGTGGCTCGTGGCGTGGGACCTTGGACGTAGCGGCATTTAACCGCGCGCGTCGACGTCGGCCATTGGCGCCGCGGCGGGCGGACGTGCTCGCGGCCGAGCCACCTTACCACTGCCAACGTGCGACATGCGCTCACCTCCTTCTACTGTTATTAATTTCTTCTGTTTTGGGGGGTTCCTATAACTCTACAGAACCTTAATAATTGCGATTTGCATTTGACAAGTCGGCAATCATTTGGATAATCCAGAGATTCCAGACCAATGATGCGGAGTGATTAGCAATGATCCGTATTCCGGTGGGAACATTCTGCCCAACTAACTAAGCAGCACAACTGATGCGCCCCATTTGGGAAGCATCGCTTTGTGGAGGAGCTGCCTCCGTCCGTCCGTCCGTGCCAGGCCAAGCAAACGCTAACAGCCGCGTGATTAATTAATCTGGCTAATCCACCAGGGTGCGAAGAGCTGTTGGTCATTAAACAATCCCGCGTGCTCGCGTAGCTTAGCCTAGCCCATGACGCCAAGCCGGGTTCTCGGCACCGGCTTTTGTTTTGACAGGGATACCGAACACGGTTCATCATCGGACCTCATGCACGACGTACCAGTCCTTTCCACGACGGTGGGCGGAGGGAGACGGTCAATTCGAAGGAAAAATACCAACACAGTCGGCACGACGTAGGGGAGAGATCCACCGTCCGTGTGTGCACTGCTGTTTCCTTTTACTTACGTGCACTGCTCAGCGGCATCATCCGCGTGAGTGAGGTCGATCAGTCGACGGGACATTGGCATCGGGGGGCAGGGAAACGTGGGGTGGGAGGGACGCGACCGGAGCCAACAGAGCGCCGGGAGGAATCACCGGCCGCGCGAACTGCACCGCCGTCTCCCTGGGTCGCTTTTGTGCCAGTTTTGTCGATCGATCGATGCCGAGACGGCATGTGCTCCCGGAACGGCCGGCGCTGCGTTTGTGGACCGTGGCGAATCGGCGCGTCACGCAGGCCCGGCCCGGCCCGTGGATATAGGAAGCAAAGACCGTGGAGGAGCGGCAGGAAAAACGGCTATCCATGTTGCGAAGCAACCCTGGCGAAAGCAAGATGTCTCGTGCCGTGTTTCGGACTTCGGACCCCCTGTTTTCTGGCCATGTTCCCATGCAACGATGCGTAAACTTCGGACTCTGGATGCCCAGTTTTGTCGCTCCTTCATTGCCTCTGCTCGCCGGCAAGCTGAAGGTCACACCACTATCCAATTTAACCAAATGGCCCAAGAACTATATATATATGCACAGACAGCTACTCTGTAGTAATGGATGGATGGGAGCACTACCAGTTGGATGCTCTGGTTCATGACTCGGGAACACGTCTCACAGCTAGGCTTGTCTGATACTTGTCCAATATGGCAAGGTTCCGCTGAAGAGACGTGCTTCCGAGCTACTAGTAGTGCCGGAGAGTAAACGTGATAATTGGGCGACCCTCATCATTCACGACCAGCATGGCCTGTCTAGCCATGTCGATCTGCGCACAACACCTTGGCTTGCTGTGCTGACAGGCAATTTCTTACGGGGTTATTGGCAGAGCACCGGCAACAGCTGGCGCGTGCGAGTTGCCGCATCCCTCCATCCGCGGCGCAAGTTGCCGTCGCAGCTGGCACGGCCCCGTGACCCTCGAGACGGCGGATTTTTTCCGGGGCAGTGACGCTTGCACTGCTGGGAGCCAGAAAAGTCCGGGAGGCAACTAGCCAAAACCGAAGCAGTTTTGCAAGTGAGTGCGGGGTGAGATTGATGCACGGCACCGGCCAGCCGCTGCCGGCTGCCGCCAACCTGATTTTTTACTAGTTGCCCGCGACGTCTGAGTCGTCGCTTTGCTCCCATAAATTTCCCAGGTCATGCACCAAGTTGTTGCAGAACAGTTAGGTTAGTGGCAGTGTGGGCACGGCATCCCCCTGGAAATGATACAGATTCAGAGATTTTTTTCCGATCGTCGCTGTCGCAGTCACACTAGATGTATGTACGTAAACAAGAATGAGCACATTCCATTCCAAAAAAAATAATGAGCAATACAGTTGTTATGTTGACGAGTAGAACAGAATTGCTTAGCCTTGTTTAGATATGCATATCCTGTTAGTGCTGATGCAGAGATCGAATCAACTTTGTTCTCTAAGCATCGGCTCGCTCAATCATGTTTTAAGTAGTACTGTATTCCATAGTTCACACATCGATTCTTCTGCTGATATATATATATTGCTCCAACTTGCAGCGCTTTCGACTATTCCAAGTTGACGAACTGAATTCTCAAGGCAAAGGGGGGAAAGGTCCAGGAATCGGCTGCTCACGCTCTCCAACGCATGTCCTAACGGAAAAACGAACATGGGTCATCTGGAAAACGGAGCAGCCAGTCGGAGCTTAGTTTTCAGATAGGATGAACATTGAACGGGGCCTCTCTTTTTTCTAGAAAAAAAGGCACTCCCTGTTGAGTGTTGATGAGAGCTGTTTTAGTCGATTGCTCCATCATCTGCTCCTAGTTGGGCATAATGATTCCGTCAACTTTGAGCCGACCAAGTATGGGCACCTCCTAGTTGGGTAGGAATTTCAGATCGAACATGGAATAAGGCAATATACTCAAGTCAACTCAGCCCAATCTTTCGCTTATAAAACTTGCCTAACTGTTGCGCCAGAGTGCAAGACCGAATTTGGGCCGGCAATCCGGATACTTACTTACCCGATGTGATCTTGTCTTTCATGAACTATGCGTAGTTCTATTCCGGCTGCTTCTTGTTGCTCTTTCTTTCGAGACAACACTGCATTTTTCTTCCTTTCATCTTATGACTGACGGCAGAGCTCCTGCTTTTTGGTTAAAATCAAGCATGATAACCGCGGGCAACATTCTGTCAGCATAGACAGCGTCTCTGTCCCTCTTTTGCTGTGACAAACTGACAATGCAATTTGATTTTTTTTCACAATGGAAGCTCTGTAGGCGACATACAGAGAAGCAGCTTTTTAGGCCATCTTTTCCTTTTCTCTTTACCGGGCAACTTTGGGTTTTATTTTTCGCTTAACGAGCAGTCAATGGACAGCCGATCCTTCTCTCGATGCTCTTTTTATTTTTGTGAAGGTGATCTCACCACCGCACAAACTGTGCCTTAGTTGCATATCCAAGCATAATCCTGGAGAAAAGAAATGTATCAAAGGCCTTGATGTTTACTCCAAATCATGTGTGATTGTAACACAGATATCCGTAAGATTAGGACAATTATTCGAGTTTACACACATCACAATGGATAAAAGACTATACTTTGCGCCTTTGCGGAGTGTGGGATGAATCACTCGAACCACTGTCCAGTGTCCACTGGCATGCTTGATGAATGCATGATACGATCATGTGCATGATGACCAGGTGAGGTATTCAATATCGAACGATCAAGATGCCGGCGGAAGAGAAGAGAAAAGGTCCCAAATTTGGCATAGCTAGGATGTAGACCACTGTTAGCCTTGTAGTGTCAGCAGCAGAGAGACTTTCAGTGTTTCTTCAGACAGCAACCCCTGTTTCTTCAGCTGTGCTCGATTCCTCGGTGCTGTGTGGTCGGCGACTGACCACGTCTTGTCTATCTATGTGTGTCGTGTGCTTGTGAGGGTTTTGTTAGACCAGCAGGGCTAGTTGGACAGCAGCTGTATCTTGGAGCTGCAAATTAAGCAAAGAAACACGTGTGGCCATTGAAAAAGATCCCGCAGCCCCACATCGATTCATGCATCTGCGATTCATCTCGCTTGGCCGGGGAGAAGATGAGAACAGCAGCATCAGGCCAGGCTAGGGCGCTAGGCTAGAGACGATTTGCCGCCGTGTTCCTTGGTGTCTTCTGGGACGGCGTCTCCCCCCACCCACAGTCTACAGACGCACGACCAGACTCCGTCCAGTCATCCCTCGGTTTGGGGTTTTCTGGAAGCAAACCGTCGCCGTTCTAATCAGTGAATGTATAAAAACACACCGAAATTTCA
Source organism: Poa pratensis (assembly GCA_947311845.1). NCBI lineage: Eukaryota > Viridiplantae > Streptophyta > Magnoliopsida > Poales > Poaceae > Poa > Poa pratensis. The sequence goes on along the minus strand of CAMZMU010000096.1, from coordinate 72,087,115 downwards.
GAACGTTGCGGCAGAACATCTATGGCTTTTTCAGTGAAAGGTTTGTGGCGGCGACAGGGTTGAATGGCTCATACATTCATCTGCGACAGCAGAAGAAGAACTAGATCCCTCAAGCTTTTCATAGCGTCACAGAATTGGATGCCCGCCAGCAGATCGGACTCATCGGAGGAGGATGAGCTGAGTTCTGGTGGTGCGCAAGCTGAGCTACACATTGGCTGCACTCCGTCCTGCCGTCTCATTTTAGACTAGCATGGAATGGATACACTAGTTTTCTGTCCTCACATGTGGTAAGATCCTAAACAAAACAATGCTACGCATTGGCTGAACATCAAGTCGGTGATCTCTCAACTACGGCAGCATATTGCCGCGCCGGTACTTCCCCTGCCGGACGTGCAGCGAGGTCGGAGACGCAAACTTTTTGTAGCGGAGGAGGATAGACGCAGGAGTGCACGCATTCCAGCCAAAGCGCCAGGGAACACTACTTCCTACGTGAAGAAAGCACGGCTGGTGCTTATAACCCGGCTGGGCATTTGTGACGTGGAAGGCAAATCCCCGGTGGATTGCCTGGGGCCTTGTTTACCTTTAGGCCCTGTTTGTTTCTAGAGTTTTTGTGGGAATTGGTGGGGATAATTCTCTAGTGTATTGGGTGAAACCCCAAACTTCATCCAATCCCCTAGGATCAATCCACTAGGTAGGGGTAGTGTATTGAATCCCCTAATGGATTGAGAAAAAATGAACTAGAGTTTGGGGATTTGTGGGAAAGGTGGGGATAAAACCTGTCCAATACACTAGAAACAAACGATATTTTGAAGTTTGGGGTTTCATCCAATCCACTAGAGGATTATCCCCACCAATCCCCACAAAAACTCTAGAAACAAACAGGGCCTAAGTGTATTTTATGGGATTGGAGGGGATTATTCCAGATCCCGAAAAATCCCCACTAGTATGTTTACGTCTAATGTATTTTAGGGGATGGGAGAGGATAATCCCTAGATATCCCCCACCAACCATCTAATTTTTGACAAAAATAAAAACTCTAGTACATGCTAGTGTATTGTAGGGGAAGCGTATTTGTTGGGATTTGTGGGGATTGGGTGTTCACCAAATACCCTCTCATCCCTTGATTTGTGGGGATTGGGTTACTTCTTCGACAAAGTTTGCGCCGACCAAGACAACTATCTTGATGTCTTCCATGACCAAGTGCACATCGGCAACGATTACTACCTTGGCATCTTCCTTGAGCAAGTCGACACCGTCTGCTACATCAACCTCGTCAAGGTCTGCCTCGACTATGACGCCCACTGCAACCTCGGCGAAGTCATGAAGCATCAAGTATCCTGGGATCCAGGAGGTTCCACATGGCATCGGCTTGAGTACAAGCCAAAATTTAAGGAGGGGGGGGGGGGGGGAATGTTAGCGACCTTCCTACTCCTGTTATGGGCTGGACCATGGGCTTCACCTATTGCGCTTTGGGTGATCATCGGAGGCCACGGAAGTCAGCGACTACAAATATATGGGAAGGGGCCTACGAACGGGTTGGCTTGGAACTCGACGGCTTCGGCCTCCACAGCTTCTGTCTTCTCCTTTCTCTTCTGTTCCTCCTCTATCTGTAATGGCTAGAACCTGGTGATCCATGGCTTGTCATCCTAATTTCTGAGAACTAGATCCCTGAGAGAAGCGTGTTGTCAACATAGGGTTCGTCAAATGACCTGACCCAATTGGTCTTGGCACAGCAAATTAAGGACGCGCAGGGAGGAGAACATACGTGGCCATCGAAAAAGATCATCCACTGCCTCACGTTGATCCATGCATCTATTCATTTCCCTTGCTTCATGAAAAGACCAGGGATCAGATGAGAACAACAAGATCAGGACAGGCCAGGCTAGAGATGATATGCTGTTGGGTTTCTTGGTGTCTTCTTGGAGGGCCTCTTGCAAACAGACCTTTGATCCTAGCAGTTGCAGATCAATGTTCTGGGCGCGCGCAAGCATAATAATCGTAGGTCGCCCAGGTAAGAACGTACACGGTCACATCGCAAACATGTATGAAACAGAGTTAGTTGCTAGAGGACACAACAACCGTGTGCAGAAAGCTTGCAAATGCCTTTGCAAACATGGCGGCGCGTCTCATTAAGACTCTGTTAAGTTCATTTTGTTCGAGAATCGGCATGGTGGCTGTGCACGGAAAAATATCCGGTGGAAACTGATGATCCCGAAGAGCAAGTCTTTGATACCTGCAAAAATTAACAGGATTAGGTTGAGACTCCAAGTGCAGGGTGTATAGTAAGTGGAAGACAGTTTTCCCCACGAGGGGTGACTCGAGGGTTTAATGTCGAACTCTCGGGGAATATGAAGTAGTAGATTTATCTTCTTATCCTTCTTTTGGTTACCTACAAAACAAGGTTAGATGTTTTGGTCCTCAACCTCACCTGTGGTTGTCAAGCACAAGGTGTAACAATGATATCAGGATAGTTATGCAATGCAAACAAGAAATAAATATGCAATGATGGTGGATGCAATGATAAATGATATTTTTGGGTTTGTGAATGATGTATGCAAGATGAAAAGTATTTCTGTATTTTCGGATTTAATGATGGCTGAAAATAGAAAAGTGGTATATGGTGTTGGAAAGGTGTTTCTTATGATTAAAAATGGACTGGGGTTCATGGTTTCACAAATGCACTCTCTCTTTATAAAGTGGTAGACAATGGAACACACGAAGTTAACATATGAGATTGCAACACAGGGTTTGATAACAAGTTACTTAGATATATGGGCATCACGTCCTAACATAGAGATCTTTTGGTTATTAACCTCTCTTATACTACACCAAGATGCGAACTAAATCATAACACCTCAGTAATTAAGGTAACTCAGAGTATAACATTAAGTATCATGACATGAAGTGAAAATAAGAACATGCTAGATCTAGTCATGGAGTAGTGGCAATGGTCACGCCCACATCCCCGGTAGCATGGTATTTTAGTTTATCCCTAGTGAGGTAACAAAGTAAGGTAAAGATACCAAAGTGGATCGCAGAACTTTCTCTCACGTTCACTGCACTAGCCACCCCCCGTTACTCCAACTAATGCACACGTTCCCCCACACACGCTCTCATAAACATGCTTGATCAAAACAAGTAGACAAGAACGGGGTACATAATATGCATCTATACTCATAACTGAAACAAACATTGCAATCTCAAACATATATTAACTCATAAAGATCCACCACAAAGGTATTACAACGGTGACCGTAATCATGTTCAACAGCTCATACGGTGCTAATTAGTGAAACTCAAGAGAGGAGAGATACATAAGTTACTTCCACAAACCCATAGTCCAGAGGTGGACTACTCCCTCTTCATCATGGAGACGGTGGAGAAGTCGATGGAGAAGATGGAGACCACGCTGGCAGCGCCCCGCCGGAGTTTTCCCCCTCCAATCTGCAACTCCTGATCTCCGTTTCGGTGTTTCTGTGTTTTTGCGGCGCTCCTTTCAGAGAACGTCGGGGGACCTTTTTTATAGGCGTTTTTAGGTCAAGACAATGTTGGTGGAGCGAAGATCGACGGCAACGGAGACACGAGGGCCAAACAGGTGGGCCCCACGCGGCCACAGTACCTGGCCGCGTGGGCCACCCCCGTTTGGGCCTCGGGCCTCCGCTTGTTCGCTTCCTTCGCCCACAGGTCTTCTTCCTTCCAAATATTGACGCCCGTAAATTTCCAGGCGATTTCGTTGACGTTTGGGTCCCTGAAACATTAGAATAAGAAAACGGGGTTTTCTGTCTGTGCAGGGTTAATTCCATAAAAATAGGAAATAAATGAATATTCCCAAAAATCATTATAAAACATTGATATAACCCTTATATGATGCAAATATGATTGGAATATAAGCAATTAAAGTGCAAAGTTCATGTATGTATTTTACATGCATCAGAAACCAACTTTCGGTGAAAACTACGAAAAAATCATGTTTAAATGCTATAAAAATTCTTAACAAAAATGCATTACGTTTAGAATGTATAGTTCTATAGACATGTAGATTTGCAAGTTGAAATTCGAAATTGCTTAGAAGCTATGAAAATGACTGATACGTCTAAAACGTATCTATAATTTTTGATGTTCCATGCATGTTTTATGTCAATTGGCACATGTTTTATATACACTTTATATCATACTAGGAAAAATGCCCGTGCGTTGCAACGGAAGAAAAAATTCCGCGTCATTCAAACTAACGTCTTAGTTGTATCGGTGAAATATTCCGGTCAAGAGAATAAATACTTAGTCTTTCTATTATTTTTTCTTATCCGATTTTACCACGAAACACTCAGGAAAATCGCACATTTTTTTTTTTGATAATTTCAAACTCAAATGTAATGTAATTTTAAAATAATATACTCGAGCACAGAAATCAAAGCTGGAGGCATTACTTTTTAACATTTTTAGCACAGTGAATCTTTTAGCGTTTAGTTAAGTGTTGCGTTGCATACTTATCACGGAAACAAGAGTAGTTCAGACTCGTCATGTCATCAGACATTTTTCCATCCAAAATATTTTCATGAACTCTATTTTCTGTGTTTCTAAACTTATCCTAAATGATTTTGTCTACAGCTTGTCTCCGTTTGCGAATTTGTTTTGTCAAATAGTTGCAAAAGAAAAGTAAAAGAAAGGTTTTTTTTTTTTGAAACGGGAGGCAAAAACTTTGCCCCTTATATTAATTAAGCAGAAGGTGCCCGGTTTATTAATGGAAGAAACCGGGCGAAAACCAAACAACCAACGCCAACAACAGCGAACACCACGGGGCAGAGCCCCCACAACACCCACACCACGGCCAGCCGGACAGCAAGGAGCCGCAGCCCCGACAACCAACCCTCCTTCCGGGGCCGCCGCCCCGACATGCCACCGCCCACACCCGGGCCACAACGCCGCACGACGCGGCCACCCACAGCCCACGCTGCACCAGGTAAGCCGCTCGCAGACTACGGCCGTCGTATCCGCATCCAGGGCCGCCGCCCCGGCCTAAAAGGCAACCGCTACTTGTGCTCTCTCTCTCTCGCGCGCGCGTATTAAGAGTGCCACGGGCCACGGAGATATCGATGCACGTCTGTCCCCGCGACAGGAGAAACGCCATGCATTTTACCCATCCGTTCCAAAATAGTTGTCTTCCATTTCTCTTAGAGAAATGGAAGACAACTATTAGAAATGGAAGACAACTATTTTGGACTCTAACGGGAGTGCGTTAGAGAAATGGAAGACAACTATTTTGAAACGGAGGGAGTATTTGTTAGCCCGGCTTGCTGAATCCTCCCGCAGTCTGAAGGTCATAATCCTGTTGGTGTGAAGCAAGTGTTTTGTTGATTCTTCAGTCGTCCTCTGGCAAAGATGGCCAAATTTTGGCCAATCCAAGATCACTTCGTTCCGGAGATGCATGGCCTACCTGTACCTGAACAAACGACCACGCAAAAACGACCGCTACTTGGGGCAGATGCATGTTGGGTCGCCATAAATTGGAGCGGTTCAGTGTTAGACAACGTCGAGTAGTTTTCTGGAAAACCTGCCAAGTTGGCTTCTGTGTCAAGCGAAGCGACGGGTTTGCACCAGCGGTCTCGACTCGCCGCAATGCAGAACGGGCAAAAGAAAAGGCAGCAAGCACGCCACACGCCCTGCTGACCAACCAATCTTGGCCGGCTCGCTCACCCAATTAGCAGCAACATCAAGAGTCAAAACCACCAAAGAAGCATGAACCAGAAGCTGTAAGAAAATCAAAAATAATTCACGGCGTTCTAGCTGAAGTAAAATCTTTGATTGAATCAGATGCGAGAGAATACATGACACCAGCACGGACACAACGGCCAACGCCGGCCAACTAGGCCGATCAGCCCCAGACAAACAACATTTATAGTTCCTACAGCGACCGTCGCACCAAGAACGGCCGTCGATCACACCGCAGAATCCGCCGACGGTGACGAGAACGCCGTCACGGCTGCTGCCGCCGCCATTAACGGCGGGCCCACCGGCGCCGCCATTTCCAGCATCGGCCACTGTGGAGGCGTCGGATGGCGATGGTACATTGGTTGACATCTCGAGACTGGGCAGTGGGGCCCAGGTGTCGGACGCCCAGGTGGGGCCTTCATCCAACTCACGCGCCCCCAGCTTGTGCGCGCCCTGTCTGATGCCAATTCGGCAATCCTCTCCTTGGCGCGCGCCATGACCTCGTGCTCCTCGATGTCGGCCCCCGAGCAATCGGATGAGGCGTCGGAGTCCGAGTCCGACGCCGCCGCCGCCCAGTCGAGAACCGCCCGGGGAGACGGCGATGGCTCGCCGACGTCGTCGTCGGAGAGGAAAGGGTGGCGCAGCAGCTGCTCGCAGCTCCACCGCTCGCCGGCGTCCCGGCGGAGGCACCGGTCGAGGAAGTCTCGGCAGGAGTCTGACAGGCGCACGGGGAGCTCGGGTCGCTTCCCGCCGAACCCGATGCGGAGCAGCAGCTGGCCGACCTCGAGCGCGCCGCCGATCTCCGACCACGGCCGCTTCCCGCCGAGCAGCTCCACCGCCGTGCACCCGAGCGACCAGACGTCGGACGCCGGCGTCGACGCGCCGCCGCGAGCCACCTCTGGCGCCATCCACGCAGGCGTCCCGCGCGGCCCGCGGGGCGCCGCTTCGGACACGAGCCTCGCCGCGCCGAAATCCGCGAGCTTCGCGCCGCCGTAACCGTCGCCGCCGACGAGCACGTTCCTGCCCTTGACGTCCCCGTGCACCACCCCGGCGACGTCGTGCAGGTACTGCAGCGCGGAGGCCACCCGCCGCAGGACGCGCCGCGCCGCGCGCTCGCCGAGGCCGCCCGTGGCCGCCGCCGCCGCCTCAGCAGCGCTGCCGCCCGGGACCAGCTCCATGTGCAGGTTTCTGGACGCGCCCGCCGCGTCGTCGCCGAGGTATGCCACGACATAGGGCGAGCTCAGCCGCTTCAAGATCCTGATCTCGCTCTCCAGGCACGCCATCGCCATCGCCGCTTGCGCGCCGTCGCCCTTGGCGTCCACCGACTTCACCGCGAAGGCGCGGCCCGTGGCCCTCTCCACGGCCAGGTGCACCGTGCCAAACGCGCCCTTGCCGATGCATTTCCCGCGCGTCCACTCCATGTCGGACGAGCAGAGCACGACGAGGAGTGAGTGGTCAAACAGAGTAGCTCAGAGCTCGGAGAGAAACAGAGCGAGGTGTGTGTGTAAAGGGAAAGGAGCAGATGGTGTGAGGAGCCGCAAGAAGAGGGCGAGCTTGCCAATGGCGTATATATAGGTGTGGGGGTCGTTTCCCGGCGCTGCAATTTTTGTGGGCGAGAATTTCGGGCGCCTTTACGTTTTGGCTGCGATTTCCTCACGATTCGCATATGGGATATTAAATTGCCCGAATATTTGTGGGATATATCACGGAATAATAGCTCATCATCGATCAACTAGGACCTCCTCTTGGCTTTGCGTTGGAGAGCGAGTGCTGCTGTGCAACTTGTGATGCTATCTTCAGGGTGTGTGCCGCTCCGTTGAGGCCACATGGGCGATGATCCCCTTTGGGTCACCTTGATGGATGGATCGTGGTTCGGTTTGGCTAAACGGATGGACGTCAGCTACGTGCCTGCAAAAAAGGTTTTCGGTCATGCCAATCAACATTGGTCCAAGATGCACCATGCATAGAGGTGAGCCTTTTGGGTTATCGCCGGTGCAAAAAGATTATCCAGTGATATCATAGCGGGAAACTAGAACCATGTGTAATATCTTTGTTTTCTTTTCCTTCTTGTTAAACTCAACATTTTGAGTTATCGCATGTGCGAAAAAAGAATAGATTTTGATGAAATCATACCATGATAGTAGAACCAGGTGTATTAATATTTTGTTTCTACCTTCTTGCCAAACTTCTCAATTAATGGTGGGTTAAAACTTTTGCCTTTGTTCTACAAAAAAAAATGTTGTATGCTTCTTGTTTCTCACAATGTTGTCCGTTTGAGCCGCTGATCCATAAAAAATTGTCGTGGTAAGATGGGAATTATAACATCTCCAACAGATTATGCAAAAGAGGGCACCCAAAAATGTTTTAGGGTGGGAGAGGGATGGGTTTTGGGCACTAGAGAAGGTTTTGGTGTGACAAATACCCTATAACTAGTGCCCTAAAATTAAGAAAGCAATTGAAACATGAGGATCCAACTCTGGGAAAGGAGGGAGGCAGATCTGACAATTGCCAAGCATCGAGCTAGATTTTAGTCGGCGAGGTCGCCATAGACCAATGAAAGGCGGCAATGACGGGGCAAGGGCTGGAAGGGAGTCGGGTGATGTGGCCAAATCCGACGGCGCCGTGCTAACTGAGCGCCGAGAGCTGGACAAGGAGCGGCGGCTTGCCGATGGGATGTAGTGATCATCTCGGGTATCGGTGTGGCGAGGAACAGTCAGAATTGGCGGATTCGGGTGGTCACAAAAGTGATGCGAGGGAAATTTCCCGGCGGCGGTTGGGTGTGTGCGTGTAGGGGTTATATTTTGTGGGAGCACGAGATGCCAAAATATAACGGTGCCCAACACTATAAGAAGGATACAACATTTGTTGGAGCTATGTTTTGGGGTCTAAATTCACTTAGGCCCCGTTTGGATTGTTGTTGAATATTACGGAACCGTATTTCTTTACCCGCCCGTGCAGGATTTTTAGCGGGAGGTCAGGTGCCCCGTAAAATTGTCCGACAGTATTGCCTAAAATCCAAACCAATCGGGCCCTTAGAAGTTTTTTTTGGCGGTTGCCCTATTTTGTACTATGTTGGAGATGCTCTTATATGTGAGTTACGTGTCAGCATCACACTGTAAGCAGCATGCATAAAAGAAAGCTACTGGTAAGAATGATCTCGTAAAAAATATTGTCGTGTGATCGAGCGAGCACCGGTACATCTATACACGTCACGCTATATACCGTACTCAGGCGTCCACACAAAACTACTGCTGCGCTAGCATCCAAGGAACCAAATCGGGGGTCTATGGCCCCCAGATTTTTATTGCTGATGTGTGACGCGCATCCAAATATTAGCAAGAGGATGATAGATAGACCAGCAAAAAACAGAGCACGGCTGGCACACTCCCGCGGCCGCCCAGTACGGGTGCCCCACACATCCGGAGCTCGATCTCGGTTGCTGACATGGCACACGAGGCTGTGGTGACATGGAAGGACACGGGGCTGGCAACTGTCCAAAAGGAGTACGCGGCGGATGGAAAGGAAACACGCAGACGCAGAGAGCACTGGCGTAAAGGTGTGGCTTGGGACTGGGATACGATCGATCGAGTCGTGTGGCTCGTGGGTATCGCGTAGCGGCATTTAACCGCGCGCGTCGACGTCGGCCATTGGCGCCGCGGCGGGCGGACGTGCTCGCGGCCGAGCCACACACACACACACAGGCCCACCTTTCCACTGCCAACGTGCGACATGCGCAGCTCACCTCCTTCTACTGTTTTTTTTTCTTCTGTTTTGGGGGTTCCTATAACTCTACAGAACCTTAATAATTGCGATTTGCATTTGACAAGTCGGCAATCATTTGGATAATCCAGAGATTCCAGACCAATGATGCGGAGTGATTAGCAATGATCCGGAGGGACATCTCTTCTCTGTATTATCATGCCCAACTAACTCAACTGATGCGCCCATCTGGGAAGCAAATTACGCTGCAAGGTTTATAGTAGTACTAACCACGAAGAAGATAACCGTGGTCCAGACTTGGCGGCCGGAGCGCGCATTGGCAAGCACGACGCCGGTCGAGCGGAGGCATGCATGTGCGGATCATGCGTGAGACCGGCGTACGTTTGTGCTGCTTGTGCATATCTCTTCTTCTTATCTGCGGCTGCGGTCGAGAGATAACAGCTTATTACGAGGGCACATATATCCAACCTATCAAGCTGATCCATGGACCCAGACGGACGGTTCGGCTAAGAGATGCTGGGCATTCATTCGCTCCACCTGATCTTGACCTTTTTTTCTAATGTGTTGCAGGTTTAGTTGTTGATGCGATCAACTTCCCCATGCTCGCCGTAGGCATAGGATAAGATCTGCTACGATCCTCTCTGCGTGGTGAGGACGCAAAAGAATTCAATCAACCACTCAGTGCAGAAGTAACGTAGCAAGATATCACTGCTCAAGATTTCACCCTTTTGGTGTGCTTGTACGCTACACCCACCCTGACACACACTGGATACCATCACGTTTCTATGCATGGCTTCCCGGTTACTTAATCGGCTAATCGATCTAAACTGGAAACTGGGAGAGGCTGGCCCACCCATTGCGGCTGTTACAAAGTCATACAGTAGAGCACACATCTTTCCTGGTCAAGATACTTTTGGGCATCGCTTTCTGAGGAGCTGCCTCCGTCCGTCCCAGGATAAGCCTCTAGTAACATGCGCGTAATTAATTTGGCTAATCCAGGGTGGGAAGAGCTGTGGGTCATTAAACAATCCCGCGTGCTGAAGTAGCTTAGCCCATGACGCGAAGCCAGGTTCTCGGCACCGGCTTTTGACACTTGACAGGGAGATCACGGTTCATCGGACCGCTTGCACGACCACGACGGTGGCCGGAGGGAAACGGTCAATTCAGAAGAAAAAATCCCAGCAGAGTCGGCACGACGCGGAGCATGGGAGAGATCCACCGTCCGTGTGTGCCGACCGGCACGGCAAACAAACACGGGTGTTTTCGGAACGCCCGAAAACGTTTACGTGCAGGGCTCAGCGGCCGGACACGGCATCGGCGTGAGGTCGATCAGTGGACGGGGCATTGTCGCGGCGGAGTGTCTTGGGATGGCAGTGAACGTGGGGTGGGAGGGATGCGACCGGCGCCGACAGACCAGGGCCATGGTGCCGCGCGATCGTGCTTCCGGAACCGCGCTGCCGTCTTCTTGGATCGTTTTCGTGCCAGTTTTGGCGCCGGTGCCGATCGATCGATGCCGAGACGGCATGCATGTGCTCCCGGAACGGCCGGCGCTGCGTTTATGGACCGCGCCGAATCGGCGCGTCACGCCCGCCCGCCCGGCCTGGAACGTTTCCTCCTCCGTGGATACGGCGAGAAAGGCGCGAAAAACGGCATCCATGTTGCGGTCACGTGCGGTGCATCTCTCGTGCGGTATTTGGGGCTCCGGACCCCCTGTTTTCTGGCCATGTTCTCATACAACGATGCCTAAACTGTCCCTGACAGTAGTAATTTGCATTAGCATGTGGATTGCTTTACCGGCCGAGTCTTTTCTTTTTTAACTCGTAGCAAAAGATTTGTCTTTTCATTGATACTAGTTAGCATGTACGTGCAACACACATTTTCACAATTAAAAGGGCAATTTACAAGAGACTCAAGGCCACGCACCACCTAGCCGATGACGAAAAGTGACAGAGACGCCACGCACCTCGCCGCCGCCTACCACCAACTCTCCACGGGACCCCTGGCCGGCGAAGCATCCAAGACGAGGTCTCAAGGGATAAACAACGCAAACGCCGACCTCGTCCGATCCCACATGGGATCATGTTTTCCCCGGGAAGCTTCCGGGCTAAGGAGCGAGAGACAACTGAAAGAGTATGTTTGCTCTAAATCATGTTTTGATGATTATGACAACACAAATAGTTTATTACTGTGTGTTAAGTGCTTGTCAGGTGCAGATGATACTTTAGAACATAGCAGGTTTGCTTGTTTAGCAAAAAGGGAAAAGATAGAAGAAAGAAGCTTTTAGATGATTCCAGGCCGGAAGTTCCGCCCGTAGAAGTTCCGGAGCTGGCGGTTAGTCCTCGAAATCGGCTAAGTCCTTTTGTGCATTCAGCACTAGACCTTGGCTGGAACTTCTGCCGGAAGTTCCGGTAGGCCGGAAGTTCCGGGTCAAGTGGCAGCGGACAGAGAAGCCAACGGGCAGATTTCGGGAGGTGTATAGATTCTCTCTCCTCCATTAATGAAAACTTCACCAACCTAGATCTCCCAATTCTTCCAACCAAACTTGTTGATCTTCGGAGGATTAAAAGAGAAGGCCCGGATCTACAACTTCACCAAAGCGTTCTTCATTTCCCCCTCGTTCACTTGAGCGATTTGAGTTTAGGGTTTCCACTAGAAAAACTTAGGTATCTTGTTGTACTTGCTTGCTACTTCTGTGTAGCAAATTCGTGGTGCTTTGGAGCTCCCAATCCTTTTGTGGGTTGTGACTCAAGTGTGTTGTAAGGGTTCCGGATTCCGCCTTGAAGGATTCCAATAGTGGAAGGGGAACCGATCTTTTTGGCGAGGTTCATCGGATAATAGGGTGAGGCCATTTGTGGCGCTTGATTTTTAAACTCACACCCTCCAACGAGACGTACTCCCCTAAAAAGGAGGAACTCAGGAATACATCCTTATCTCCGCGTGCTTTCCGTTCGGTTACTCCTTACTCTTTATTAGTTGTATCTTATCTTGTTTAGTCTTAACTTGTCATATAGGTAAATTCACCGTAGTTGCGTATCTAGAAATTTTACCTTTATGTCAAGGCTTTATCGAAAAAGAATTAAAAATTGGAGTAGCATCTATTCACCCCTCTAGGTGGCCATACGATTCTTTCAACAACACCTCAACGACGTCTTTAAGAAGAACGCGACGCCCCAGGGCGCCGCCGTCGCCTGCCCTGCACGGCAATCGGGGCAAGGCTTTCGCCCAGTGATGAGTCGCAAAGCTTCCGCCCTCCCCATGGACCGCCAGCCCCTCGCGCTTGACGTCTGTGGCCACCAACGAAACGAGGCGACGGGGCCTAGAACTGCCTCACATCGAGCCATCTCCTTGCTCGCAGCGACGAAGACCGCCATCCGGGACCGCCGCCCCGGCTTCCGGGCACCACACCAAGCTGCAGCTCAGCATATGCCGATGTCCAGATCATCACCACCACCAGCCGAGTCTGGATGCTGAGGTTTTGTCCCTCGTTCATTGGCTCTGCTCGCAGTTGCCGGTAACGGTAAGGTAAGTATCACACGACTATCCAATTTAACCAAGGAGCTCAAGAACTATATAAGCACAGACAGACACTCTGTAGTACGTACATGGTGTGATTGTCGTTTTTTACTCGCTGATGATGGTTGGGAGCACTACCACTTGGATGATGCTCTGGTTCATGACTCGGGAACACGTCTGACAGCTAGGTTTGTCTGATACTCGTCCAAAATGGCAAGGTTTTCGCTGAAGAGACGTCGTGCTTCGGAGCTAGAGTAAACATGATAATTGGGCGACCCTCATCATTCGAGACCAGCAGGGAGCAGGCAGCCGGCATGGCCTGTCGTCTAGCCATGTCTGCTCACAACACCCCTCCTTGGCTTGCTATGCTGACAGACAGGCGATTTCTTACGGGATTATATTAGCAGAGCACCGGCCAGCTCTCGTTTACGTGCACCAGCAACAGCTAGCGCTTGCGAGTTGCCGCATCCATCCGCGGCGCAAGTTGCCGTCGCAGCGGGCACGGCCCCGTGACCCGCGAGACGGCCGATCTTTCCGGGGACGGGGCCATGTGCATGTCGCCGCGCCTGCGCTGGGACTGGGAGCCAGAAAAGTCCGGGAGGCAAAACCGAAGCTGTTTTGCTGCGAGTGCGGGGTGAGATTGATGCACGGCACCGCCCAGCCGCTGCCGGCTGCCGCCACCCTGGTCTTCCTGCATCATCCATCCATTCATCCCACCGCCATTGTTTTACTACTCCTACTTGCTTGTGACATCTGAGTCGTCGCGTTGCTCCCATAAATTTCCCAGGTCACGCGCCAACTTGCTGCAGCACAGTTAGGTTTAGGTTAGTGGCAGTGTGGGCATCCCCCCTGGAAACGCTAGTTGCAGAGATTTTATCTGTAACCGGAAATGGATAGCTCAGCATGGCTCCACGATCGATGAGCCTGAACGACCGATTCTTTCCCTAGAAATAGTAGGGTAGTACAGTAGAAACTAAAGTAGGAGGTCGGCGCCTTTCCGATCGTCGCTGCTGTCGCAGTCACACTAAAGAGATCGAATCAGCTTTGTTCTCTAAGCATCGGTTCAATATTTTTGTAGTTATATATTTGCTGACAAGTCGATTCTTCTGCTGATATATTTTGCTACAACTTGCAACGCTTTCGACTATTCCAAGTTGACGAACTGAATTCTCAAGGCAAATGGGAAAAGGTCCAGGAATCGGTTGCTCACGCTCTCCAACGCATGTCCTAACGGAAAAACGAACATGGGTCATCTGGAAAACGGAGCAGCCACTGGGAGCCTAGTTTTCAGATAGGATGAACATGTAGAGCCTTTTTTCTAGAAAAGGCTCCCGCTATTGAGTGTTGATGAGAGCTGTTTTAGTCGATTACTCCATCATATGCTCCTAGTTGGGCATAATGATTCAGGTCAACTTTGAGCCGACCAAATATGGGCACCTCCTATAATACACTCTGCTTGGGTAGGGATTTCAGAGCGAATCGAATATGGAATCTGCAAAATACTCAAGTCAACTCGGCCTAATCTTTCGCTTATAAAACTTGTTAGCCTAATTGTTGTGCCACAGTGCAAGGCCAAAATTGGGCTGGCACAATTTAAAAAAAAAAAAAATTGGACTGCCAATCCGGATAGGTGCCCGATATGGTCTTGTCTTATGGACTGTATTTTTCTTCCTTTCATCGATCTTATGGAGTATATGGACTACCGGCAGAGCTCCTGCTTTTTCGTTAAAATCACGCATGATAACCTCGGGCAACATTCTGTCAGCATAGACAGCGTCGCTGTCTCCCTTTTGCCGTGACAAACTGACAATGCAAATTGATCTTTTTTCACAATGGAAGCTCTGTAGGCGACATACAAAGAAGCAACTTTTTAGGCATCTCTTTCTTTTCGCTTTCAGAGTGCCGGAGCAACTTTGGATTTCCTTTTTTTGTTTAACGAGCAGCCAATGCACAGCCGATCAATCCCTCAATGCTCTTTTTATTATTGAGAAGATGATCTCACCATGCCTTGGTTCCATATCCAAGTACAGTATCATCGTGGAGAAAAGAGATGTATCAAAGGCCTTGATGTTTACTACTGTACTAGTACAAATCATGTGTGATTGTAACACGGATATGATAAGTTCTACGACACCCTTGTCCTTGGAGGACAATTATTCGAGTTTACACACATCACAATGGATAAAGACGCCTTTGCGGAGTGTGGGATGAATCACTCGAACCACTGGCATGCATGATATGATCACGTGCATGTGACCAGCAGACCAGGTGAGGTGCTCAATATTGAACGATCAAGATGCCGGCGGGAGAGAGCAGAAGAGAAGAGAAAAAAGTCCCAAATTTGGCATAGCATGTAGACCCACTGTTAGCCTTGTAGTGTCAGCAGCGGAGAGACTGTGTGTTTGAGATGAAACCATTTGTGCAGACAAGGAAAAGGGCAACCCCACCTGTGCTCGATCCCGTCCGTGCTGTGTGGTCGGCAACTGGCCACGCCTTGTCTAGGGCTCGTCAGACGAACAGAGCCAGTTGGACAGCAGCGATCTATATTGGCGCTGCAAATTAAGTAAAAAAAACACGTGTGGCCATCGAGAAGGATCTTTGTTAGACCTCCACAGCCCCACATTGATTCGTGCATCTACGATTCATCTCGCTTGGCCAGGGAGAAGACGAGAACAGCAGCATCATGCCAAGCTAGGCTAGAAGGCGATTTGCCGCCGTGTTCCTTGGTGTCTTCTGGGGCGGCGTCTCCCCCACCCCCAGTCTACGGACGCACGACCAGAATCCATCAATTCATCCTCGGTTTTAGGTTTTCTGGAAGCAAACAAGTCGCCGTTCTAAAACTTCTAATCAGTGAATGTAAACGAACACACCGAAAGTTCAGAACGCTGCATTTCCAACAGATATGTTAAAACATTCATGTCTTGATTCCTGCAGTTGCACGACGATGGTGCGGCGGTGCGCAAGCCAAGTAAGGTCTGTGCCGGGGACAGGGTTGAATGGCCCATACTTTGATCCGCGATAGCAAAAGAAGAACTAGATCCATCGAGCTTTTCTCAGCGTCACAGAATTGGACGCCCGCCAGCAGATCGGACTCATCGGAGGAGGATGAGCTGAGTTCAGGTGGTGCGCAAGCTCAGCTAAAACATTGGATAAGCGATGGTGGTGGTACGTCGGTCGTTTTTCAGTTTAGTCCCTCGGAAATTGGAAATTCAACCCGCAGTCCACACTTATGCCCTGGCACCGTACTGTTCTCGAGAGAGAGAAAAAAGATCGAATCACCTCCATCGATCCCCCACCCCTCTCGCGACTGTGAGCGCGGCTGCGGGGACGACGCAGCCGGCCGCCTGCCCTGAGTTCTGCCTCCCGTCGGCCGCATCCAGCCCGCATGTCCGCACTGAGCTCTGCCTCCCGCCCTCCCATGGCCCGCCGCCTCCCATGCCAGCAGCCCCGCGACGGCGGCCGCCGCGGCGCCGACACCTGCGGCGAAGGCGGCACACGAGTAGGGCTCGTCCGGCACTGCAGCACCAGGTCCGCGGCCTCGAGCGCCTACAACCTGGCATAGGGCGCGACGACGAAGGCAAATACGCCGGGGGCGGCGAGGGTGTCGAGCGCCGCTAGGCGTATGCTCACAGAGGGAGGTGAAGAGCCTCCACTGCGACAAGGAGGTGAGGAGGCGGGGCGGGAGCGGTGTGAGCACGGGGACGGGTTCGTGCAGGAGGAGGAGGAGGTCCGACGGCAGTGCTCAATGAGGCTTCGGCAGTCCGCCATGGCGGAGCGTGACAGCGAGGTATCATCAATGGAATTTGGGATCGGGATCTAGACGTGCGCCAGTGTTGAGTGCAGGAGAGGCTTCGGTTTCCTAGGGGGATTAGATGGTCATAGTCAGCAATAATATTGAACTCATGATTAGTAACTTCCCTAAAAAAAACTCATGATTCGTGACCAGGAGGAACGGAATCTCATATTGGGTCAAGCTCCTAGCTAGCTGAATCATGATGAATGGTTATTTTCTTCAGTGAGTGATATGGATGCCACTACAATATTCCCTTACACCGACCATGAATTTCATTGCAAGCACACATCCACCCTCGGCGACTCCAGCCCGATGTAATACTCGTAAAATGAAGTCATATGGTCACCGCACTACATCTCGAGTTAAGTCACCAAATTATTAACCTCGATAGTTATGAGATTATTCTGTTTTTAAAATGAGAAGTCAACTTTGGTGCTTTTGAGTTTTCATTGAATAAATCAAAAAGGGTGAACTGAGGTAGGGTACTATTGCGTGGGACGATAGACTTTCGAGCAAATTTTGGGTCAGGCCAATGTTATTCATTCAGAAGCTGATTTTTCCCGTTGCAACGCACGGGCAATTTGCTAGTTTCAGGTTAGTATTAACATGGTTACACTAGTTTTTTGTTCTCGCATGTGTTAACCCATAATCACCCCTACTTGTATTTGATGTTTTTATTGCAGGTTTGAAGAAGATTAGGAGAATGCCAAGATTATGATTTTCTATTTCCCTTTTTTACATTTTTGGTCATTTGTAATAGTAAATCAAGGTTATAATCTTGCACACTCGTAATTATGTCATTTACTTATAACAACTCTTTGTACTATTCTTTAAACTCTGCAACAATTTTTTTATTCAAACTGTATTGAGTTGCACATTTCATAAAAAACATTCGCAAAAATATATGAATTATAGTTTGAATCAATACTATTATGCAGTTTTTCATATGTTAAGTTAAATTTCAAATTTTGTTTTTTACCTGTAAATTTCATTATTTAATGCAGTCATTCTTCTGTAAGTTGTGCTTATGCACCTTGTTACATCTTTTAACTTTGTGTGTTGATTAACTTGAATCCACTCTTTGCGCTTAGTCTTAGTCTTGATCAACCTTGTAAGCTATATGAACAATTGCTTACCATACCCTAAGATTGCAAGATCCCACAAGTACATCTTTTAGCTTTGTGTGTTGATCAATTTGAATCCACTCTTTGCACTTAGTTTTTATCAACCTTATATATTTTCTTCTTTATGACTTTTCTTCTTCTTGATCATATCAAATATGTCCATTATAATCAATGATCTAGATGACACATAACCTTGAATCCAACACATGGAGTTCAAGCGATGTCTATGAACAAACTTATAAGAATATCTCAATACAAACATTATTCCATAGAGATTGCCATTAATTACAAAAACCACGCATGGGGCAACATGCACTTTCAAGAGTTCACCCAACATGCACAGGCAGAATCCAAGTTTTGGAAAAAACTGTGGGCGATCAAGACTCCGGGTAAGATGTGCATCACTCTCTGGAGGTTCGCCCATAACTGTTTACCCACTGGCCAGCAATTTCTTTGGCGCCATATTCCAGCTTCTCATGTCTGCATCCATTGCTCGGTGGAAGAGAGTGTGGAGCATGCCTTCCTTTTCTGCCCGTTTGCAAGAGAAGTGTGGACTGAGATTAAAAAGGACTTTGATGTTTCACTTCAGCGTAAGTCCTTTCTTTCCCCCAAGACATGGCTTATGGATTTCATGTCCAGAAGCAGTGAGATTGAAGGCATTGTTCTCGCGGTAACCTGCTGGCATCTCTGGGATACCCGGAACAAGATTCGTGAAGAGGGGGGACAAGCTGTACCGCTCAGCATTGCTGCGAAGATCAAATCATATGTTGAGTTCATCATGACGTATCAGCTTTCAACAAGCTCCAACCACATACGTGAGGCCACCCGAGTAGTTTCTTGGTCTCCGCCGCCGGAAGGATTTCTTCAGTTGAGTGTTGATGTAGCTCTCTTCGCCTCGTCAAAGAGCATGGGTGCTGGGGTTGTTGCTCGTGATCAGCAGGGAACTTTTGTTGCTGCTGCTGGGGACAATCTCCATGATGTGGTTCATTCAGAGATTGCTGAAGCATGTGCGATCAGGTTTGCTCTCTCTTGGGCCAAAGAAGAAGGTATGGATCATATCGTGGTGAATACAGACAGTTTGTCTGTGGTGCAACGCATTGATTCAACGGAGAGGGATTGATCTGCGATTGGACCGGTCATTCAAGATATCAGATTGCTGGTCGTTGGTTTCAACAAGTGTTCAGTTGTCTTTGTTAGTCGTTTACAGAACTTTGCTGCACATTATTTAGCTCGTTCGTTGTAGTTTTCTTGTAAGTCTATTTGGCGTGGTGTGCCCCTGGATTGTATCCGGGAAACAATTTGTATTGACTCTATGTTTAAGTGATCAATAAAGTGGGGAAGTTAGATGTTTTGACCAAGTTGTGTTATTTATGAATGCATAATGGTGAAAGCATGTTAAATGACAATGGACTGTCGACTAAAGAATATCCGAATCATTGGAAAGGTGAAAATATGCTCTATTGCGTTGGGCTGGCGAGGAGAGGATTGGCTGGCATTGCTGCGGATACCAAGAATATCGCAAGTGACATTAAATCCGTGATAGGCTCTATGTCTGGCTAAATTAGCCTTTATATCTTTGATGCACCTTCATGTTACGACTCATATGTGCTAGAGAGTAAACTCTGCACTTGTATATTATGAACAAGGGCCATCTAGGTATACTCTCGTTGTGTATAGAGCTTCACAATTTTTTTCTGAACTTACAATTGTCTACCATATTCTATTTACTTGATTTATAAATGAAAAAGTGTTGGATCTGTAGTGTGGTTTCTATATAAAAAGCTCTTGTGCCATGTTTATCTCCAACAATGAACCATGAGGTAACCACATCAGCCTAAAATTGAATGCATTATTTGCTAATCCATTTCATGTACTATAATGTTATTCATAAATCTTATGATGAAACTACGTGATGACATTATATACCGTATGGAAGCAGAACGACCGTTCATTGTGGAAACTGTGGAGGATTGAATTCGATGTTACAAGCTTATAAAGAAAATAATCTTATCCTAAAATAATAAATGTTGTACAAAACAACTAGTTCTTGAAGATGCATACAACTCGTCACTATGCCATGCTCACGAGTGCAAAGCTAGTTCTAGGAGATGTGAATTTTGACGTCACAAAAATTATCATATGTGCTGGGGGGTAAGATCAGCTCATGTATACTATCAACAAGGGCCTTCTAGTTCTACTTTTGTAGGACTCCTATCACGTGTCCTTCAGGACTCCTGCGTGTGGTGGCCAAGTGACCACGCCATATATTTGGTGTGTTGTGTACTCGCGAGGGACTGATTAGGGTTCGTCAAATGACCTGATCTTGGTACTGCAAATTAAGGACACGCAGGGAGAACATACGTGGCCATCGAAATAGATCTTCCACTGCCCCACGTTGATCCATGCATCTACTCATCTCCCTTGCTTCAAGAGAAAACCAGGGATCAGATGAGAACAGCAACATCAGGACATGCCAGGCTAGAGACGATTTGCTGCTGGATTCAGACTCAGTTAAGTTCATTTTGTTCGAGAATCAGCATGGTGGCTGTGCACAGAGAGAACGGAGTTTTCCTTTGTTTTTTTCAATTAAAACCTCCAGGCCATAATCTCGTGGGCCAAAACTAAGTCTGGACCAGAAACGAAAGCAGCCCAGTCTCGCTGGGCGCGACGATCGATGCGTCGTCACTGTGCGCAGTTTTTCTTTTCATTAGCATCTTCCTTCCCTCCAAATTCCCCACCCGCACCTCGCCCAAATCCCTAACCCCACCATCCCCCGCCGCCGCGCCGCGCCGCCGATGGCGCCCTCCCGCGCCGCCAAGCGCCCCAAGCTCGAGCCCTCCTCCTCCGCAGCCGCAGCCCCCGCCGGCGCGCCCCAGCGGGGCGACGATGACTACGTGCCAGGCAACATCGTCGAGATCGAGCTATGCAACTTCATGACCTACGACCGCCTCACCTGCCGCCCCGGCCCGCGCCTCAACCTCGTCGTCGGACCCAACGGATCCGGCAAGAGCTCGATCGTCTGCGCCATCGCCCTCGCCCTCGCCGCCGACCCCGCCATCCTCGGCAGGGCATCCAGCGTCAGGGCCTTCGTCAAACGCGGGGAGGACTCCGGACACGTCAAGCTCTCCCTCCGCGGTGACGCGCCTGGCCGCGACATCTGCATCACCCGGAAAATCGACACCAACAACAAGTCCGAGTGGCTCCTCGATGGTAACCCTATCATTGACAGTGTCATGTACAGTACTATATTTTATTTCGACATTGTGTGTATTTTTTGCTGAACAAATGGACATTTGTTTCATGCAGGAGCCACTGTCTCCAAAAAGGAAATCATAGATGTCATCAAGAAGTTCAATATTCAAATTAATAACTTAACTCAGGTCTGTATCTCATACTTTTCTTTTCTCCATGGAAGCGACTGTGACGCTACTATACCTGATGATGGTGGTTGTTTCTGTTGCTAGTTCCTGCCACAAGATAGGGTATGTGAGTTTGCAAAGCTGACTCCTATCCAGCTGCTAGAAGAGACCGAGAAGGCCGTTGGTGATCCTAATTTACCCGTTCAGCATCGTCAGCTCATAGAAAGGAGCAAGGAGCTCAGGGTTCTCGAAGTGGTAAACATCAACCTTCATTTATGTTTTATGTTTGCTTCAATATCTGAAGCTTTTCTCGCTTCATACATAATCTCTTACACTCTAAGCTAATGAGGTTATATCGAATTTCAGACCGTAAAGCAAAAGGAGCAAACCTTGAACAATCTGAAGGCTCTTAATGCTGAACAAGAAAAAGATGTCCAGCGTGTCCAGCAAAGAGATAAGCTTCTGAAAAAGGTCTGTTTTATTGTTTAGCTATGAATGTTATGGACACTAATTTCACACAATATTATTGCAATTCTGTGTTGGTTGATTGTGCCATAGGCTGAGTTAATGAAGAAGAAGCTGCCATGGCTCAAATACGACATGAAGAAGCTGGAATTCATAAACATACAGGACGAGGAGAAAAGCTTCAAGAAGAAGATGGAAGAAGCAGCCAAAATCTGGCAAGATGCAAAGGCCCCCATCGAGTATGTATCACAATCAAAAGGATCCAGTTCAGTTATTAATTTTCTTCACTTACAAATCACTCCCTACATGTTTCCGGAAGTCCCTAGTACTGCATGATTTGGTGTTTGTCCTGGTGTGCTTCTTTTGATATCCCTGTTGCGTTGAATTGTCACTTTTAAACTAATATTATTTTGACACCTTTTGTAATAGTATCCCTTCTTAACCGGAACTCAATTTCTGATTACCCCAGTCATATATAGCAACAACAACAACAACAAAGCCTTTTATTCCCAAACAAGTTGGGGTAGGCTAGAGTTGAAACCCAGAAGATCTCAAAACCAGGTCATGGTTCTGGCACATGGATAGCTAACTTCCACGCAGCCCTATCCATGGCTAGTTCTTTGGTGATATTCCAATCCTTCAGATCTCTCTTAACAGACTCCTCCCATGTCAAGTTTGGCCTACCACGACCCCTCTTAACATTCTCATCCCGCTTTATCCGTCCGGTATGCAATGGCGCTTCCGGAGGCCTACGTTCTATATGACCAAACCATCTTAGACGGTGTTGGACAACCTTCTCTTCAATCGGTGCTACCCCAACTCTCTCACGTATATCATCATTCCTAACCCGGTCCTTTCTTGTGTGGCCACATATCCATCTCAACATGCGCATCTCCGCTACACCTAACTGTTGGATATGTCGTCTCTTGGTCGGCCAACATTCTGCGCCATACAACATCGCAGGTCGAATCGCCGTCCTATAGAACTTGCCTTTTAGCTTTTGTGGCACTCTCCTATCACAGAGGATGCCAGAAGCTTGGCGCCACTTCATCCAACCAGCTTTGATTCGATGACTCACATCTTCATCGATATCACCATCCTTCTGGAGCATAGACCCCAAATATCAGAAGGTGTCTTTCTCAGGTACCACCTGTCCATCAATCCTAACCTCTTCCTCCTCGTGCCTAGTTGTATTGAAACTGCACCTCATGTACTCAGTTTTGGTTCTACTAAGCCTAAAACCTTTCGATTCTAGAGTCCGCCTCCACAGCTCTAACTTTCTATTAACCCCCGCCCGACTATCGTCAATTAGCACCACATCATCCGCAAAGAGCATACACCATGGGATATCTCCTTGTATATCCCCTGTGACCTCATCCATCACTAAAGTAAAGAGATAAGGGCTCAAAGCTGACCCCTGGTGCAGTCCTATTTTAATTGGAAAGTCATCGATGTCGCCATCACTTGTTCGAACACTTGTCACAACATTATCATACATATCCTTAATGAGGGTAATGTACTTTGTTGGGACTTTGTGTTTCTCCAAGGCCCACCACATGACATTTCGTGGTATCTTATCATACGCCTTCTCCAAGTCAATGAACACCATATGAAGATCCTTCTTCTTCTCCCTGTATCTCTCCATAAGTTGTCGTACCAAGAAGATGGCTTCCATGGTAGACCTCCCAGACATGAAACCAAATTGATTTTTGGTCACGCTTGTCAATCTTCTTAAACGGTGCTCAATGACTCTCTCCCATAGCTTCATTGTATGGCTCATCAACTTGATTCCACGGTAATTAGTGCAACTTTGAACATCCCCCTTGTTCTTGAAGATTGGCACTAATGTACTCCGCCTCCATTCTTCGGGCATCTTGTTTGACCGAAAAATGAGGTTGAAAAGTTTAGTTAGCCATAATATCGCTATGTCTCCAAGGCCTCTCCACACCTCGATGGGGATACCATCAGGGCCCATTGCCTTGCCTCCTTTCATCCTCTTCAAAGCCTCCCTAACCTCAGCCTCTGATGGTAGAGCTCTCATTCTCTCCATTGAACAGGCCGTCGAAGTACTCTCGCCATCTACGCTTGATCTCTTCGTCCTTCATGAGGAGTTGATCCGCTCCGTCCTTTATGCATTTGACTTGGTTGACATCCCTCGTCTTCCTTTCTCTCGTCTTCGCCATCTTATAGATGTCCCTTTCGCCTTCCTTTGTTTTAGACGCTGGTAGAGGTCCTCATACGCCCGACCCCTTGCCTCGCTCACCGCTCGCTTTGCGGCCTTCTTTGCCCCCTTGTATATCTCCATGTTGGTTGCGCTCCTGTCCAGGTATAGGCGTCTGAAACAGTCCTTCTCCTTAATAGCCTTCTGGACCTCAACGTTCCACCACCAGGTATCCTTAGCATCCCTTATACTTCCCCTGGTCACCCCAAACTCCTCTGAAGCAATCTTCCGAATGCAAGTCGCCATCCTCACCCACATACTGTTTGCATCGCCTCCTTCCTCCCAAGGGCCCTCCTTAAAAACCCTCTCCTTAAAAGC
The DNA here is from genome assembly GCA_947311845.1 of Poa pratensis. Classification (NCBI taxonomy): domain Eukaryota; kingdom Viridiplantae; phylum Streptophyta; class Magnoliopsida; order Poales; family Poaceae; genus Poa; species Poa pratensis. The sequence continues at coordinate 72,062,893 of CAMZMU010000096.1, read as the reverse complement.
TTGAGCTGCCTCTCCCTTTAACTTCCACCACTTTGTTCTAGCAACTTTTGGGCGCTTATCCCGCTGGACACGAATCCGAAAACGGAAGTCAGCCACCACCAGCTTATGTTGATGGACAACACTCTCTCCAGGTATCGCCTTACAATCAAGGCAAGCGCGTCTATCTTCCCTTCGAGAGAGGACAAAATCAATCTGGCTAGAGTGTTGGCCACTACTGAAAGTCACTAGGTGGGATTCTCTCTTTCTAAAGAGGGTGTTAGCTACGACCATGTCGTAGGCTAGGGCGAAGCTTAAGACATCCTCCCCTTCTTGGTTCCTGATGCCATAGCCAAAGCCCTCATGCACCCCTTCAAAACCTGTGTTAGATGTACCCACGTGGCCATTGAGGTCTCCTCCTATGAAGAGCTTCTCACCAGTAGGTACTCTCCTAACCAAGTCTTCGAGACCTTCCCAGAACTCTCTCTTGGTGCTCTCGTTGTGGCCTACTTGCGGGGCATACGCGCTGATAACATTGAAAACTAAGTCCCCAACAACCAGCTTGACTAGGATAATCCGGTCTCCTTGCCTCTTGACGTCCACTACTCCATCCTTGAGGCTCTTGTTGATCAAGATGCCTACCCCATTTTTGTTTGAAGTTGTCCCCGTGTACCACAGCTTAAAGCCGGTATCCTCCACCTCCTTTGCCTTCTGTCCCTTCCATTTGGTCTCTTGGACGCATAGGACATCAACACGCCTCCTTATCGCCGTATCAACTAACTCCCGTAACTTGCCCGTCAGGGACCCTACGTTCCAGCTACCTAAGCGGATCCTCCTAGGCTCGGCTAACTTCCTTACCCTCCGCACTCGTCGAGTCAAATGCGAAGACCCTTGCTCATTTTTCACTACACCCGGGCGTCGATGCAGCGCGCCACTAAGGATGCAGTCATATATAGCAAAATGATAATTTTTTGACATTGCATTTCTGGTTCAATATAAGTTTCTCCTTGACGATTAACTTAGTCTGGCGGTCTGGCCGGCTACGAACGTTTGATTTCTAATGGAATACACATCTTCATGCTCTTCTCTATTTATGTAGAGAGCTCAAGAAAGATAAAATGACTCATGTTTCAAGTACCAAGAAGATAACCAACCAAATAAATCAAAACACGAACAAGCGTCGGGAAATTACAGATGAGGAAGGGCAGCTGGTATGAACTCTTGCTTTTTTGTTGCCCAAATCAGCTCCTGAGTGCAGTTTTTTCTGTTGTCGATCCTTGACACCTGTTGTGATATCAGAGTGCACGATTGAAAACTACGTTTGATGACATAGAAGATCTCAAAAGGCAAGAAAGATCTCGGCAACAAAGGATCTCGAATGCTAGAGATGCTCTTACTGCTGCTGAAAAGGAACTTCAAGACGTACAACCATACGAACCACCTAGAGCTGAAATGGTTAGTTTAGCCACTTTGTTCCCATGACTTCTTGCTTTGTATTTTGCAGCTTTCTGTTCGCATCTGTAACCATCCTATCCAGTTTATGTGCTCACAGTAACACAGTATTGATGAGTGATGGTATTACATATGTGTCTAAATTTATCTCTTTGCACAGGCACAACTAACAGATGAAATTGCACAAAAAACTTGTGAAATAAACGAGCTCAAATTCAAACGGAAAGAGAAGGAGCGCCAGTTAGCTCAGGAGAAAGAAAATCTGAGGAAGTGTTCTGATAGGTATCAAGCTTGTCAACTACCATCTATATACACTATTTGTGACTTAGCTACCTAACACAATTTCGTATAGGTTGAAGCAAATGGAAAGTAAGAACAATAAGCTACTCCAAGCTTTGGAAAGAACTGGTGCTGACAAAATCAGCGAAGCATACTACTGGGTGCAAGAGAACAAAAATAGGTTCAGGGGAGAAGTTTATGGGCCTGTTCTCCTTGAGGTTTGTTCCGTCGCATGCCTACCAACTGATGTTTTTTTTGCATTCAAGAGGCTTATCATTATCCTTTCTTTGACTGATCTCAGGTTAATATTCAGAATAAGACTCACGCTGCTTACTTGGAAAACCATGTTCCAAACTATGTATGGAAGGTACTAATGCTATGATAATTTTCCATCTCCCGTTGCTAAATCCTGGTGGGTATACTACTTATTGTTTCGTTTTAGCATTTCCATTGAATATAGTACCTCCAGTTCATAATATGATTGGCTAGCATACCCTAGGATACATAAAAATGAAGTAATATTTGATGGAACTAGATCATGCTAGCTCAAGTATGGTCATGTCCCATCAAATATTACTTAATTTTTTTATCTCCTAGGTAGCATGCTGGGCAGATATTGTGAAATTGAGGTAGTATAAAGCAAGTAGCCTTTGATCGAACCGGTGCAGATCTCTGTCGTTGTGCCATTGCACACTGTGCCCATGTCTTGTGCGCGATCAATGTGCAGATCATACTGATCGTCCAGTTACTGAAGATGATTAGTGTCCAATAGGACAACATCTCCAGAAACTGTTTTCTAGATTAATTTCCTTTGCTTACTGTCTATTTCTTTCGTGGATCTTGTTTATTATCTTCGTTGATTTCAACTAGAAAACATTATGTCTTCATACAAATTAACTGCCATTTCACTGTGCGTGCCAGTCATTCATTACCCAGGATGCATCGGACCGTGACCTCTTGGTAAGACAATTGAAGCAATATGGTATTCCTGTTCTGAACTATACAGGGGACAACATCGTCAGATGTGAACCATTCAACATTACCCTGGAGGTCAGCACGTATATACCAGTCATATTAGCATTTTAGCACATCAATGTCTGTTACTTACTATTACTCTCCGCTTTGTTTTATGAGCGTTATTTTGGTTCAAATTTAGTCCCATATTATAACGTGTGAATGCAGTTTAACGTTAGTTCTCTCTATTTCATTGTTGTTTCAGCCTTTTTTCTAACTGTTTATCCATGAACAATTCCCTTCACCCACACAAATCATCACATCGCATATTAGCTACACACTTAATGTGAGGACATTATAATAATCCTCTTTGACTTTATCAACTCGGATATTTATCTTTGTGCCCAATCAAAATGAGCCCAGTAAAAATAAAATCGACAAAATAAATTTTGAGGCTGTTAATTTTCCTTTTGACAGATGAAGCAACTTGGCATCAAATCACGACTTGATCAAGAATTTGAAGCTCCTCCTGCTGTAAAAAATGTTTTGATTACCCAGGCTTATGTGGATCATTCGGTATATAACGCTGCTTATATCTAGTTCATGAATCTGTACCAAGTTGCACTGTTTATGACTTCAAAGAGTTCTGCTTTTTTTCATGCCCATGAAGTATATAGGTACAGATCAAGCAGATCAAAGAGCAGATGACGTGGTAAAGTTAGGTATCAATGACCTTTGGACTCCACGTAACCATTATCGATGGTCCAGATCAAGATATGGTGACCATGTCTCAGCAAATGTTGATTCAGTTTATCATTCTCGTCTCTTCATGTGTGGTATGTGTTACTATCTCCGCCTGGATAAGTTAGTGGATTTTATGGTTCACCTATGCAGAATGCTTATCAGTTTATTCTTGCAGACTTGGATATTAGTGACATTGAAAGGCTTCGATCTGAAAACGATGAACTTAAGAAAAAGGTTGAGGGCATGGAGGAAGCCTTAAAAGAGCTCCAGAAAAACCAGAGGGAATTAGAAGATGAAGAAGCAGGGATCCGCAAGAAAAAGGTTTCATACATTCTTAATGATATGTTACCCGCAAAAGAAAAAATATTCACTTAATTATATTCACGTAAAGCTCAGTTCTTTTTGATAATGCTTATCTTTTGAGTGTCATATTTTCAGGAGACAATTATTGACAGGGTGAGGTCCCATAAGAAGAGGAGAGAAGAAATACAAAGGCGTGTAGGTATGGGTACTTTTTCCCTGTTCTTCTACATGTAGCTTGCATAATATGTTGTTCTTATCTCTAGATATGAAAAGAAGAACTCTAGAGGACATATCTCAAGAGGAAGACATGGAATCCAGCACAAGGAAGCTTACTGAACAGCTAGCTAAGTTAAATGATCAAAGATTTCGAGCTGTGATAAAACTCAAGGCTAGTACTTAAGCTAGCAATCAATATTTCGTTTATCTTGATCAAGACTACATGTTCTTACTTCATATTGATTTTCATTCTCTTAGAGTTTACTTGTTGAAGCTGTTGCTCTCAAATGGAGTTCTGCAGAAAAGAACATGGCTTTTATTGAGCTTGATACAAAGGTATGCTCCTTGAGAAAGCAGTCACAGTTGCAAATGAAGTTCTTAGAAGGGAGGGCCCAAAAACTCTTCGTATTACGCATCATATTACATAATACCTGCTACCTAGTAGGTCAGTACCCATCAGTTCCACTGTTAGAAACTTTGCAATCTACACCCAATTAATCACCACTATTGTAGAATGTTTCTGTAAGATAATGATTCATGCAAGTAGTTTGGTGCAACTTTCAATATGAATGGTACACAAATTAGAAAAAACTGACATAAGAACATGGTGAGCTCATTCAACTGTACATGCTTATGTTTCATGTTATTCCATGTCTCTAAACATTTCACTACATGAATTATCTGGCTTGGTATCATCATGAGAAAGTTTTGATATCCAACTTTTTGTGTGTTTTCTCTTTGACCGTCATTGCATCTCTTAGATATGGGAGATGGAAAAGGATGTGAAGAAATTTGAAAAGGATGCTGTTCATGCTGCCAAAGAATATGAAAACCGTGAGTGCATTGCTGTTTTTAACAAGTATATCGAAAATATCTTTAGTTGGTAAGAGACTAAGCCATTTATTCTTATGTTTCCCTTTTTGCATCAAGATTTTGCTATGTTATGAAATATATTTGGTCTTTGGATGTACAATTTTTGAGGACAGATTTTATGTCACACACACACCATGGGATCCATGCTACATATCCATTTTGTCTGTAAATCCGTGGTACAAAGTATCAGCGAAGTATTATTCGTGGAACTGCACACTAATATGCTGGTTGCTGATCTAAATATTGATTCTACTATTATCACTGTATGTCTGTGTGATCATGTACTGCGAACATGCTTTTTACAAAAAGGGAGAATTGGTGCGTAATTCTTTACAACAAGAATGTTGAAGATTGTTTTCTGTGGCCTCACATGACAACTTCATGGTCCAGCCCGCTGGCAGGAAGCCTGCCCCGGAGCACCAAAAGTTAAATATGAAGACTTGATTATCTATCCAGTCAATTACTTAAAGATACGCCCCACAATTTTTTTTTTACTTAAAGATACGAATCTCCTAGGGGAATATTTGGGTTTTTTTTCCAAGTTGTTGGAATTCCTTGTTAGCTAGGACGCCTGTATAAGCCAGGCCTATTTTCATTATTAATCAAGGGATAAGCAGTTACTTCATCAACTTTACTACTTTGTAGTATCTGTCAGCATGCTCGGTGGCTGCCTGCGGTATTGGCCTAAGATCGAAGTTCACTATAGCTATAATATCGGAAAGTCAGGTTCTAACAGAAAGATACTGGATAACTTGTACCCCCAACCAAAATATTAAAATTTGCAAGCCAGTCCTTGAAATCCAGCAGTGTATTTCTCACTCCGAGCTTCACTGAGAAGTTATACATGCTTGCATTTGTTGGATAGCTGTTCCTTGAAGATAGAAATATCAGATGCCATGAACAGATCTATCTAATGATAGTATTAATAAATAAGTAGCAGCCGTCTTTATCTTATATAAAACCTATTTTTTTATATTTTGTGAGACATTTTGATTATATCTTGGCCTTCAAGCAGTCAATATTTTATTTTGATACTTGCATTACAAAAGGTCAGTTGCATTAGAGCTTTGCTTGGCCATATTTTCTTTTTGAAACAGATCTCAGTTGAATAGTTGATATTTGTCTACATTGACTGACGGATAGTTTAGCATATGGCATCTTATTCTTTTCATAATATTTTTTTTTGGTTTTTTCATCAGGTAAAAGAATCACCCAAGAGCATAGACAGCTGCTGCTTAAAGCAAAACAACATGCAGAGTCAATATCTATGATCACTGAAGACCTTGCAAAAGAGTTTGAGAAGGTATATCCTTAACTAATTCTGATGAACTAAGAAATTATTCAGGATTTGAATATTTGTAGTAAAATTTCAACATATATAAACCTATTTAGATGGATAAATTTTGCAAATGGAACATTTGGGAACATGAAAGAACAAAAATGGAATATTTATTTTTCTTCTAGTTCCATTTTCTAACACAGCTATGGTGGCTAGTGTGCTAGAAGGTATAATTTTTGTTGAAGCAAAAAGGTGGAAATCTCCTTACCTTATATTAGAGCATCAAACTATCAAAGGGTGTCATAACAAGGTCAGAAAGTACAATGGAAACACCAAGTGTGAACACGCTCCAAGACTGCAACCACTGGAGTTCATATTTTGTCAGTTATTTGATTATTTATAGAGTTTGTGCTTCCCGAGAGAATGATCAGAACTCTCTTGAAATCTTACTTTGATTGATATCCAACTTTCAGTCACAGTACTGTAATGGCCCAGCAGCCTCTCACTTCCTAACATTTTTTTTCCGAATGCTCTCAGTTTCTAACAATCAGTGGGAGTGCTAACCTTTTCTTATAATGAAAGAAAATCTATTTAAATGCTCCCACTCTACAAATCCTCATTCTTTATGTACTTGTCAAGAGTTATCTATGAATATATAATAATGTCTATTGCATTATTGTTCAAACGTCTGATTTAGTTATTTCTGCTTTCTTGTCTAGCCCATCCAGTTTTTCTGTTAATTCTCTTGAATCTGCAATGCCCCATGTGATGGCATTTTCTTAGACCAAATAAACAACTTGTTGTTTTAGCTGTATGCATATTGCATCTGAACTTAACAGCCATTTTTTGGTGGTTCCATCGCCTTTCTAATTGCAGATGCCTATTACCGTAGAAGAACTGGAAGGTGCAATACAGGATACTGAATCTGAAGCGAATTCGATGCTGTTTCTTAACCAAAACGTGTTGCAGGAGTATCAAAACAGGCAACGTGAGGTACAGCAACTTTACCAGTGTACTCCTGATGAATGCAAAGTTAGCTTTGCTTGCGTAGTTGCCTCATAGTCAGCTGTTCAGTATCTATATGTCTGACCGGAATATAAAGTTCTCAGCAGTTTTTTTGGAAAACTAGAATGACTGGTCAGCCAGCATAAAACGTTAAGCAGAGTTGCCTCTCGACAACATATTTCCCTAGCCCTCCAACGGAAGGATCAACACATGTTTCTTGAACCTTGCTTTGGAGCATAACTGAGGGAATCAATGGCCGGGTGATGATAGGGGCATTATAACATGTGGAGGTTCCTTAGGCTTGCGTGATGTCCCCATAAACAAATGCTATTTGTTGTAGACAGATCGTGTCACTATTTGAGTGCAGGGAAAAAACAACTCCCTGCAGAATCTGATATTTGTCAGTTGCTATCCTTATGGTAATAAAGTAATTTAGATAAAGGAAGATTTGAACCTCGAACCCTTTCAGAAGAGCAAGTTTGAGCGGATAGATTCACAAGGAATATCTCCTCATGCGTCAAATTATATCCTTTGAGCTACCCATCAGTCTGGTACTTCTATATGGATTGTTGCTGACAAAGACAATGCTTATCTCAATTGTGCAGATAGAATCATTATCAACAAAACTTGAAGATGATAAAGTAGAATGTGAGAGATGCTGCTCTGAAATAGAAACTACAAAGGTTCGGACATACCATCTAAAAGTTTTCAACCTTATGCGATCTTGTCACCTGACTTGACTTTGCTGATTTTCTAGGGTAAATGGCTGCCAACTCTCCGAATGCTTGTTTTAAAAATAAATGACACCTTTAGTCGCAACTTCCAAGAAATGGCTGTTGCTGGAGAAGTTTCACTTGGTATGTATGCTAGATCTGTTTATGTCATTATTTGTACAATTTTTGATAATATACCAACTGCTGTTCCAAAATTTCCTGGCAGATGAGCATGGTCTTGATTTTAGTCAGTACGGTATTCTTATAAAGGTGAAGTTTAGGTGAGTTTCTTTTCCAAGTGAGTGCACTGTTCTATTATTTTTTGAAATTGGGAAAGTAATAACTGGCACCACTGCACTTTGCTGAAAATAGTACTATTTCCTGATGCCTGATGGCAACCATTCCGGTTAGTGTGCCCCTAGCTAAATTAAGGCTGGAGTGGGACGGGGTAGGTAGCCAAGCTTAGTTATACCAGATGATTATTGGGTGATTTTTTTATTGTAGGAATTATAGCTTGACTTCGATTGATGATTCTAAAGTAGGATGTGTTTAAGATGATCCTCTTATAAGTGATCTTCAGTTTTATCCATTAAGAAGTAACATGTTAAAAACTTAAAATTGATAAAGTATCATACAGTCTGTTCATTTGTGTTGATGACCAAGTCTCCACTTTTTTCCGTTTCCAGCTCACTATTTATTTTTCATATCCATGTGGTCATCTGTCCGGAACAACCATCAGAACAGCTTACCGTGTGCCAGAGTTTTTCTCTGGATCATTCCTGTGCGAAACTTCTAGCTATGTCATGCGCTAGCAGTTTTCAGGGTTTTCTTTCAGTACAAATATGTCTCGTAACACTGGAGGTCTCAGTAATTCGTTCAGTGGAGCTAAGCTGGTGCCTTTTATCCCATGGCACCAGCGCACCCATTTTGTGTCCCATTGAAGTAGGTAGTAGAATAGATACAATCCAGTGAAGGACAGAAAAGTAAGCTGTACGTATACACTGAAGAAAATGTTATCTTACGTGATAATTGTTGCAGCAAACTAATTTTGATAGGAAAACGTAATTCATACGCTCATGACTGAAGATAGCCTATTCTTTTAACAGTCTATTTCTTCTTTCATGGTTGCTTTCAACTGTCTAGTTCCTAGTCTCAGGAGCTTTAGCCCAGTTCATCATGGTCCTTATATTGAGCTGCACACTTCCATAGTAATCTGTTACTGTATCTAGTGTTCTTTCAGAGAGGAATTTATGTGAATGGTCGTATTGGATTTTCTGTTCTGTATATTACGCATTCCCTTGTTATCTATCTGTATTTGGTATTTTCATGTAGTTCAAGGGTTGTACAATGTTTCTGTTGTACCTTATTCTGACGCATAATTTTCTTTCTTGTAAAATAATTTCTCTGTATTATTTTCCACAGGCAAACTGGTCAGTTGCAGGTGCTAAGTGCTCATCACCAATCTGGAGGGGTATGATCCAAGTTTTCAGATGTATTGTGTTTGCTTTTTTTATGCGTGCTTATTACCTTTATTTTCATGTCATTTATAGGAGCGGTCAGTTTCTACCATCCTATATCTTGTATCGCTGCAAGATCTTACCAATTGCCCATTTCGGGTGGTTGATGAGATAAATCAAGGCAAGGCGACACCTGTGCATCTTGTGTTCCTATGAAGAATACTAGTCAATATATCACCCAGAACTGATGCAGTAGCTTCTCCCGAAAACTGCAGGAATGGATCCCGTAAACGAGAGGAAGATGTTCCAGCAGCTTGTCAGAGCCGCGAGCCAACTGAATACACCACAGTCAGTTGCTCAGCTCTCATTGATTTATTTCACTTGGATCTGTTGGTGTTCCTTCTCTCGCTAACCCCTGTCGTCTGTTTGCTCATGTGGCTGTAGGTGCTTCCTGCTGACGCCCAAGCTGCTGCCTGATCTGGAATACAGTGATGCGTGCAGCATCTTGAACATCATGAACGGTCCGTGGATTGAGAAGCCAGCACAAGGTAATATGTCCTACTTTTGTTTTATTTTTAGTTGGTGGATAATTGACATGTTGATACCAGTTTGGAAGCTGATATGTTGTGGCCGCAGCTTGGAGGGCGGGAGATTGTTGGAGAAAGGTGATGAACGTGGAAGCTGGGAACTGAATTTATGAATCCATGAATGTAAATAGTACAGCTGGGCTTTAGTAGTATTGGCGATGGCTTTAGTAGTATGAGTGATCGCTTTTGGCTTCATTATCCACAGCAGAAACAGAGGCATCTTTTAAGGCAGTTGGTAGTATTTCAGTCTATTTATCAGCAGTTGGTCTAGTCCTGATGTGAATAGCTATAAGGCAATACATAATAACTATCCTTATGAGCAGATTAAATGGACAATTTGTACTGCCTAAGTTTAATTCCAATCTTATTATAAAATGGGCTAATATTAGACTTCGTAGAGTTGAGTAGGAGCCAAAAGTGGGGGAAATTCACTTCGGCTCCCTGGTGTTTATGCTCCCTGTACTGAGAAAACACATTTTGAAATGTTGAAAATTTCTGTTACAAAATTTCGAGTATACATCTTGACATTCTATGTGCGTGTGTAAAGTTTTGTGAAAAAAAAAACATTTTTTGTGTCCTTTGTGAAAAACAAAAACATGTCTTGTTTTTAGCACCAATGTTTGTCTTTTTTACACGGGGCAAAAAAAAAAGTCGGTTTTCAGTAAATTACTTTTGGAACACATGGCATGTGAAAGTGTGAGCGAATATTTTTGACATTTTGAAATACACCCGTAGCCAAAACGCTTGTCAACCAAATTGTTGCAGGCTCTTTTGTTTCTGGCTTTTCTGTCTGGTATTCGTCAAATGACGAACTGGTAGTAGGCTGTTGTTAACGTGTTCATTGTCCTCAACGTTCTCCTATGGTATTATCTAGCGAGAGAGGGAGAGAGATGATCAATGTGTCACAGCCTTACAAGCGCGCCCAACTGGGCTCCCAATTGGCCTATTGGGCGCGAAATTGGTCCTCAACGGTGTGCCTAATATCCCAATTGTTGTCGGCACGCCCCAATACAACATCCGGCAACCCCGCTTTGCGCCCAGATTCTAGGGACGCAAACGGGCGTGCCGGCAACCGCGGCAACATGCGCCTCGTCTAGTCCTGACGGGTGGGCCCGACGCGTCAGCTGCCCAACGGCCAGTCAGTGTGATTTACTGTGGCCTGAGCGGTTTTCTGACGCGGCGCGACGCGTTGTGCCTCGTATTCCCTGACGCGCGCGTCGTTGGAGTTACGACGCCTCGGGAACCAGCGCCGGAGTACTGGGCGCGTTCCCGCGCTCTGCCCCCATTATCCTATTATAGACCGCGCCGCTCACCTTCCCCGCCGCACTCCGCTCTCTCTACTCCCCCGCCGCATTCCACTCCCTCTTCTCCCCCGGCGGCCATGGCGCACAACGACACAACGTCCGACAGCGGTGGCTTGAAGACGTGCCTTCGGAAGGACGAGGCGGCGTTCTTCCACCGCCACCACATCCCAGTGTCGCCGGGGTTGCGCCTTCCCAGCGGCGGCGGCTGGCAGATGTCGGCGCTCGGCTACGTCGTGCCGCCCCAGCCGGAAGGGGAGCGCTTCCGGGATCTCGTCCGCCTACGCCGCCGGCAGCTGACGCCGGAGCAGCGGGCGGACCCCGAGTACGCCCTGGACAACCCCAACTGGCAGGCGCTGCTAGAGGCGGAGCGCCAAGCGGCGATGGACGACCACGAGGGCACGAAACGGTCGTGGCAGCACAACGCCGCGTGGCGGCGCCGCTGGTGGTAGGGCCACGACTTCCACAGCGTCATGCGGGAATACGGTTACGCCGCCCCAATCGACCACTCCCGTGGCCTCTAGCAGATGCCGGCGAGCTCGTCCTCCTCCTCCAGCGCGCGGTCCACAACGCCGACGACCCCGCGGTTCGTGAAGGTGGAGCCGCCACCAGGGGTGGCATGAAGATCAAGGCCGAGCCTGGACGGTCGGCGCCGCCGCGAAGGAACATCGGTGTCACCATCCGCAACTTCGGACCGCCGCCGCCGTTTGCTGTTTGAGATATGCCCTAGAGACAATATTTAGTGTTATTTTATCTCCAAGTTTATTATTAATGGTTTATATGTTTATGCTACAATTGCATTGGGCACTTGAATAGCGAATACAAAGTATTCAAGAGGAAAACCTCTGATGCACGTGTAGAGATATGAACAAGGAAAAGCGTTCCTAGTCTTGTCTCTAAGACTAGCCTATCTTATTATCTGATGATCACGTTTTCCTGATCATGGACTTTGTATAAGTCATATAACTATAAGACTTTATGATCTTGCTATGAGACAAATCGTCAAGATGAAGAATAACAATTAATCATACAGAGTTTTCATTAGTTAGTTCCTATACCTTGAGAACATATAGTGACCGCTTGTTCCACACTCACGCTTTTATTGTCATCTAACATCCGGCCGTAACTGGGGACTATAACGGTGGCTATTGGGTTTGAACTAGAATAAGTAATGGAACAGAGATTGTTCAAGAAGGGTACTTACTCCTCTAGACGATGGAGAGATACATCCTCTAGGCCATCTCAAGTATAATCATGTCACCCCAATCGTCTGGCCAAACAAAGTGTGATTTATCACAAGACATTGATATTACGGAATGAGAAAAGATAATGATATTTGTACACGTTTTATATGTGTTATGATCAAAGGGTTTGATCACACTAGAGCACATTATCTCACACTCGAGATATCCTTCGTATCGTCTACGTAAGGGGATTAGCGTAATGAGAAGCATAAGAGGTTCTGTCGTTCACTCGTGAATACATAGGAGCCAGCACAAACGTCTAGGTCCCAATGTTGGTTATTGTCTGGTAAGCTCCCGGACATGTCTATGTGTTAACGAACCTTTCGGGTCACACACTTAAGTTGTGAGTCAATCTTTTATTGAGAGAATAAAGATGTGATTTAGTGGTTATGAGATAGTGTCGGAGTGGCTCCGATGTCACCAGAACTTGTTCCAGTGAAGGTAAAGAGAAAGAGAAGGCAGACATTTCATGTCTCGGGATAATAGGAAGTGTTTCTATTATTGTCGGATTTATTCTGAGGGTTTATATAATAAGATATATTTATCTGGAGTATTTTGTTGGCGGACACTGGGTGTCCCAGATCATGTAAAAGTGTTTTATATGATAATTAATTAATTTAGGAATATTCTATAAAAGGAAAATTCAATTGGGAATTAATTAAACAAAATAATTAATTAATATTAATTTATTAACTAAATAATTCAGAAAATACTAAATAAAAGTTTTTATTTGGAGCCCACCAAAGGGGGCTGCCGAGTGGGCCATGGGGCCCACAGGGCAACCACACCCCTAGTGGGTCAGGTGGGCCGAGCCGGATGGGGGAAGGGGGGACTCCCCCCATGACCGAAACCCTAGTGGGCTAGGCCCACTAGGTGGAGGCGGTTTGGGAGGGAGGAGTCCTCCTCCAACTCCCAATCCGAGTTGGGGAAGGGGAGGGACTCCTCCCCCCTTGGTGCGACGGTGCAAGGGGAAGGGTTGCCCCTCCCCTTTGGCCACCTATATAAACAACCCCACCCCATGGGTTGAGATATAAAAATTGCCTACGAGTGTTCTCTCTCTAATTAGATCTCATGTGTTGAGAATTAGATCTCTCTAATCTCATATTGTTCAAATCAAGTTTTATTAGATCAACCACCTAAACTACGCCGCAAGGCAGTCTCTCTTCGTCGGTTGCAAGTAGCTCTGGACGGCGAAACGCTGACGGATTGGCGCGGTGTACGTGTGGATACTGGTAGAGCGGGCTGCGCAAGTAGTCCCTCGACGACACGGATCGGTAACAATCTCACCTCCCGGCGTGGAGGTGAGATTCTTCATCAGGGTTCACCAACATCTACTTCGACTACAACAAGATCTTTCACAATGGTTGTAGTAAGTTTTTCTGGATCTAGCATTATGAGGTGCAGCATATCTTCATAGTATAGATCTTGGGCTGTTGCGTAGCATGGTAAGCGAAATTTTTAAATTTTTGTTGCGCAACCCAGCATCCGCCAAGGTCAAGATCGAGCCAGGAACGTCCTCGTCCCGTGGCAAGGTTAAGATCTTGCCGGGGACGTCCTCGTCTCGCGAAAAGAAGCGCGCCATGCACGCTATCGGAGGAGGAGGCCGAGGCGCAGTACCAGAGGGACCTCGCCCTCGCGCAGAATCTCTCCTTCGACACCGTCCAGCCGGTGTCGAAGGAGTTCGCGGAGCGATGGTCCTGCCGTGACCTGGACATCGTCATCATCGATGACGAGGCGCAGGAGGAGACCGCCGTGGCAATGTCGGCCGCATCAGTCAAGGAGGAGCCGGCGCAGCAGGAGCCGCCGCAACAGGAGGTCGGCGCCTGGAACGTCGAAGACGCAGTGGCCGCACACGACTGGGATGCCTTCTACGACTACTGGACCGACAATTAGACTAGGTTTAGGTTTAAATTTCGCCGTATTTTGTAAAAACTATCAAATTTGAATGAAATATGTTTAAGTTTGAATGAATTCGAATCTCTAGTTTTTTTCGCGAAAACCTATTGGGAGCGCCCGGTGGGGCCCGACGCTCCCAATAGGCAGCAACGCCTGCCGGCGCGCCCAATTGCGCCTGTCTGGAAAAGTTGCCGGACGCTGTATTGGGCGCGCCGGTGGAGATGCTCTTAGATAGGATCTGGAGAAATGGGGAGTAGGGGCTGAGAATCGCGAGATTCGAATTTATAATTTATCGCCCGGTGCCTAACATTGGAGCATGTTCTTTTTTACAAAAGATTTGCCTCATACATTAATTAATTAAGAAGAAGAGAATTTCCCAATTAATAAACCGGAAACCGCATGAATCCATACATGTCTCGACAAAGAGAGTTTCGTCAAGGTCACAACCCGATGTCATCATCACCACTTCTCTCCAACGGGTTTCACCGCCCTCTCTAAACTCCGAGAAAGCGGATCCGACTCCTACGAAAACGAACTTTCATCCAACCCTCACCGTCGATATTGTGCGGAAACACAATAAGTGTTGGGGATATACCAAGTGGGGGTATCCTTGACATGGATCAATCCGGCTTGGTGGACCTAGGCTGACATTGGCGGCCCATCAATGTGACCGCAAGGGAGGTGGCAACCGGCAATGGAGAAGGTTCGAGACGAAGCCCACCAGGCCCACGCGACCAAGATGGAAGGCGGCAAGTCTGCCGGCTAGGAGTAGGACTCTGTATTCTTGCCGGTCAAGTATTCTCCTTGTAACCCTAGATCTGGCCACCTATATAAGCCAGACACCGGGGAGCATTTAGGGCATATTCTCATACCCTCATACTCATTGTAACCTGTTCACGGCTATTTCCTTATAGTGAGTTATAGCAGCACGTAGGGTCTCGCCATCGCTGCGAGATCTGAAGCTGGGTAAACTGCCGTGTACAATCCTGACCTCGACGACGCTCCCCTTCACCCCCTCGGTTCACCCTCGGCTAGAGGACCCCCGTCTCCTATCTACGATGCCGATACGACAACAGTTGTCCCCCACCATGGGGCCTAAGGCGTCGGGTGTCACGTTCCAGGCGGGAACACTTGGCAGCATCGGCGACACCATCACCGTTGGCCGCGCGTCGCGTTTCGGCTCCGTCGGCTACGTCCAAGACGACGCAACTTGGATGCCGGCGAAGGACGGTCTCATCGCCTACACCCTTGTTCCGGTCGGCAACATCGAGCTCTTCATCGGCTTCACTCCGGGGCCCTGAGTTTCCCAAGAAACCACACCGTCTTTTCGCCCGCCCACCGCCCGGAGCACAACTACTCACAAGACGGATCTGAGTCCGCCTACTCCCAGGAGTCGGCAGATTCCGATCTACACTTCTGCGGCGTTGCAGGACTGGGATCCGACTCCTAGCCTAGCAGCAACGATCCTGAATCGATCCTCCCTGCCCTGCAGGACGATACGATGTCAGATGCTAGATCTAGATCTACTGTTCAAGTCAACGTAGACGCTGACTCCGAAGAGGACTCTGCAAGCATGTTCGAGCAAAGGGTCCAAAGGTGCTTCAATGCGCTAGAACCTCCGCCTTCAGAGGCGGCCACAGGCTCGTCAGCAGCCATGCAGTAAGTCTTTGTAGTAGATGTTACCGGTACAGAGCTGGCTAAAGCAGAAGAGGCCGCCAAAGCCGCCGCCCTAGCAACTGATCTGCCAAGCGAAAGCAGGAGCCCCCGCCGGCTCCAATGAAGAGGATCTTGGAGAAAGGCGGACCCAATGACGAGGCTCGCAACACTGGCGTCATGGAAGCCCTGGTAGACGTACTGAACACGCCGATAAACGTGGCCACAACTCCGGCCTACTTGGAGAAGCTCCGATCCAGCATAGTGGAGCAAACCAAGTACCTCCAGGAAAAACAAGGCGAAGTTTTGAACCTGATCAAGTAGGCCAGGGAGGAGAATGCCACAATAACTTCCAAGCGAAACCTTTTCACCACAACCCCGGTTGCCAAGCCAAAGGCGGCCGTGGTAAACAAGAAAAGCAAGGCGAATCGGGATCCACCTCCCGAGGATTACAAGTCCCCTGCACAGAGGCTTGGTTTCAAGTGGGCATCGGCGCCGCAACAGAAGGACAAAAACGGCGACCCAATTCAAAGCACCCCTGTCCTCAACACTGCAGTCGCCTTAGACATCCTGCACAACGACGACTATGACAAATACAAGAAGATCTACTACACCTTAGTCCTAGCACACAAAGCCATAGAAAAACAAGCACGAGCCGATTCTCGTGCCGACATGGCGGATGCACGAGGAGGGCGGTTGGAGTCAAAATCCAACGCCTGCAAAGCTGCTGCTGGTGGTCACCCCGAGGATCCATCTGGCTCCAACAGCCATGGGAAGGGAAAAGACAAGGATAAGGACCCGCGAAAATCGCCGCCTCCCAGGAGGCAGCGCGACGAAGCGTCCCGAACCGGCAACAAGCGTGACGAGGCACCCCCTCCACCGCCTAGGAGAGAGGAAGGCGGCAGCCAGGACAACTATCAGCCGCCAAAGAGTGGCGGCAACCGCGGCAACGCCCCACCGCCAAGAAGAAGCACGGATCGCACAAGGTCTCCACCGCCAGTGCCCAGGCGCGAAAGCGGAAGCCGGGGACACAACAACGAGCCTAGGCATTGCAAAAGTCGGGCCGCGCAGGATGAGCCACATGTTGACAGATCCAATAGGCAGCTTAATCCAGAAGACGCACGACACTGTCTCAATGAGATAAAGACAGGGAAAGAAGAGTCGTACCTCGGTCCCGAGTGCTTTGGCCCTGCCATCCGCAACGTTCAGGTTTCTAGGGACATGACATCAGTGTCAAAAAGTTGCCCGAGGTACAACGGAGCGGACAAGCCAAACTCATGGCTGTCAGACTACGTGTTGGCAGTCCAGATCGCCGGGGCAGTGGCCTAGTCACCGCACGTTTCCTTCCCCTGATGCCGGAGGGGACAGCCCGAAGTTGGATCAAAACCTCCCAGAGAAGTCCATACACAGCTGGCTTTACATGGAGCGGGTCTTTACCCAACACTTCTAAGGCACATACAAGCGACCTAACACTTATACAGATCTGGTCCGCTGTGTGCAGAAGACGGACTAGACAGCGACAACTTTCCTGGCACGGTGGATCCAGACGAAGGCAAGCTGCGAGAACGTCGACGACAACCAGGCAATCCACACCTTCACCACGGGCCTGCTGAAGGGCTCAAGTCTCAGACACAAGCTAGTAAGCATGCAAGTCAAAGACCTCGAGGTCATGCTTGAGGTAGCGGCCATGTATGCACAAGCAGACGATGACGCACGTGACATTGACGGCACCCCTGACATGGCGCTAAACAGGCGTGCAAGTCACAAGCGCAAGGCTCCCCATTAAGACAAAGCCGGACCATCCAATGAGGTTGCTGCCGCCTTTGAAGGCAAAGGCGGCAACCGCAAGTGGAAAAGCAAGGGCAAAGAAGCCGGTCCTAGCAAGCAGCGCCTGACTTACGAGTAGGCAAAGGCCTTGCCATGCCCAATACATGCATCACTTGGAAAGGTCAACCACACGATGGGGGAGTGCCGCTTCATGGACGACTTCAAGAAGGACCCCGACGTTGGCTGGAAGCCGAAAAAGAGCAAGAAAGCTGAGAAGGCAAAGAAGGAAGACGACGAGGAAGCAGTCTCCATGTTGGATGACGAGGACCCCAAGCCGCCACACAAGGAGAAGTACCCCAAAGTACACAGCCAATTGGTCTGCTTCCTGGGAACTCTTTCGGCAAAGGAAGAAAAGGTGGAACTACGTGAGCTCAATGCCACAGTGCAAGATGTTCCCCAATACTTGGACTGGTCCGAGGCGGCAATCACCTGGGATAGGAAGGATCACCCAGACCACGTGCCGCATCCCGGCAAATACGCCCTTGTCGTCGACCCAATTGTCGACAACTTCAGACTCACCAAGGTGTTGATGGACGGATGCAGCAGCCTCAACATCTTGTACGAAAACACCTTTAAGTGCATGAACTTGACGGAGAGCCAGCTTGACTACAGCAAGGTCAAGTTCCATGGTATCATTTCGGGAAGGCATGCCAAATCCATGGGAAGCATTAAGCTTGAGGTTACTTTTGGACCTGAGACAAACTACCACACTGAGTATCTCCGATTTGAGGTAGTCCCCTTCAAGAGTGCCTACCACGCCATCTTTGGATGGCCGGCTTTCGCCAAGTTCATGGCGAGACCATGTTACATCTACAACAAGCTGAAGATGCCTGGACCCAACGGTACCATTACCGTCAACGGCAACTTCAAGAAAGCAAAGGAGTGCGAACGTGGCAATGAGGCCTTCGCTGAGGCAGTCCTCCACACAGACGAGCTGGCCATGCTAAAAAAGGAGACTGATACATCGCAGTTGCCGGAAAGGTGCAGAAAGCCGAGCCAAAGAAGACTTTCAAGGCCTCCGAGGAATCGAAGAAGGCGGACCTGGTGCCAGGTGACAGCTCCAAGCAAGTCACCATCGGGTCCGGCTTAAATAACAAATAGGAAAGCGCGCTCGTCGAGTTCCTACGTGAGAATCGGGACATCTTTGCATGGTCATCAGCCGACATGCCTGGTGTTCCGAGGGAACTTACCGAGAACTCTCTTAATGTCTACAAAGGAGCTAAGCCAGTGAAGCAAGGAATATGCCGCTACGGTGAAGAGAAGAGGAAGGCCATAGGAAAGGAGATCATCAAGTTGCAAGAAGCTAAGTTCATTACGGAGGTGGTACACACTGAGTGGTTGGAAAATCCTGTAATGGTTCCGAAACCTAATAAAGAGCCGAGGATGTGTATTGATTATACCGGTTTGAACAGGTGCTGTCCTAAGGACCACTTCACTTTACCACGTATAGATCAGGTCATAGACTCCACAGCCGGCTCAGAGCTGCTGTGCTTCTTAGGCGCATACTCCGGATACCACCAAATAAATATGCGAGAATCCGACCAACTCAAAACATCGTTCACCACGCCCTACGGGATCTTCTGCTACATCACGATGCCCTTCGGCCTAAAAAATGCCGGCACAACGTATCAGCAATGTATGCAAAGATGCCTGCACGAGCAGATTGGCCCCAATGGTCACGTCTACGTTGACGACATTGTTGTCATGTCCAAAAAAAGGGGGCAGATTTGCTTGATGACCTGCGAGAAACCTTTGATCGCCTCCGGGTATACAAAATGAAACTCAATCCAAAGAAGTGCGTCTTTGGAGTTCCTGCCGGCAAGTTGCTCGGCTTTATCGTTTCTAAACGAGGAATAGAGGTTAACCTGAAAAAATCAAGGCAATTCTCAACATATCCAGACCCACATGTCTGAAGGACGTGCAGCGCCTAGCCGACTCAGCAGCTGCCGTCAGTCGTTTCATTAGCCGCCTTCGAGAAAAGGCCATGCCCCTCTACCGGCTATTGAAGAAATCCGACAAATTTGAGTGGACAGAAGAAGCAGATGCCGCCTTGCAGTAACTTAAGGTAGCATTGACGACTGCCCCAATCCTCGCAACACCTCGTACGCAGGAGCCAATGCTTCTTTACATCGCGGCAGCCAACTTAGTTGTCAGTGTGGTCCTGGTTGTGGAGCGCAAGGCAGAAGCTGTTGACGCCTCTGAGCAGCGTCCCGTCTACTTCATCAGTGAAGTATTTTCCACCTCAAAGCAGCGCTATCCACATTACCAGAAGCTGGTTTATGGTGTTTTCTATGCCGCCAAAAAGTTGAGGCACTACTTCCATGAACATTCAATTACTGTAGTAAGTAAGGCACCTCTGGGAGACATAATCAACAACGCAGATGCTACAGGCCGAGTCGCCAAATGGGGCATCGAGCTCGCCGCCTTTGACATTGCATATAAACCCAAAAACGCCATCAAAAGTCAAGCCTTAGCAGATTTTGTGGCAGACTGGACAGAAGCCATGGATGAAGTACCTCTCCCTGAATTAGAATATTGGATCAAGACTATGACTGATCAAAGATGCTTCAGGGCTCGGGGGCTGGCGTTGTGTTAAGGAACCCGCAAGGAGACAAGCTAAGCTATGTGATACAAATACATTTCAAAGCAACAAACAATGTTGCCGAATACGAAGCACTCCTTCACGGCTTACACATCGCCAAAGATTTAGGTGTCCAGCGAGTACTCTGCTATGGGGATTCTGACCTGGTTGCGCAGCAGACTCGTGGCACATGGGATGCAAAAAGCGAAACAATGGCGGCATACCGTGCCACTGTTGAGAAATTTGCTAAATGCTTCCTAGGATACGAAGTCCACCACATCCAAGAGCTCAAAACTGGGCGGCAGACACACTTGCCAGACTTGGTCTGAACACAAAAAGGTACCAAAAGATGTTTTCCTGGAACACCTTCACAAGCCGTCAATAAAAGGAGCAGACCTCCTAGACCCAGAAGCGGCAGAGCCAGTAGAAGATGCAAGCTACGCTGTCTACTTGGTCAAGCCGGATTGGACGATGCCATACTTGGACTTCCTGATCAATCAGGAGTTGCCAGATGATGAGGAGTTGAAAAGGCAAATCATAAGAAGAGCCAAGGCATTTATAATTATCAAAGGCGAATTGTACAAGCGTAGCACCACCGGAGTCTACCAACGTTGGATTTCACCTGAAGAAGGCAGAATACATGCTGGAGTTTGCGGGCATCACGCTTCGTCCCGCTCCCTTGTCTCCAAAGTTTTCCAACAAGGCTTTTACTGGTTGACAGCCAAAGAAGATGCAGAGGATATAGTCAGAAGATGCAAGGGCTGCCAACTATATGCCAGGCAACCACACATGACGGCTCAGGAGCTTAGAAAAATACCCATCACATGGCCTTTCGCAGTCTGGGGCTTGGACATGGTTGGTCCATTTAGGACGACACCTGGTGGCTATGCCTACACACATTTGCTTGTGGCTGTAGACAAGTTCACCAAATGGGTTGAAGCTAAGCCTATCAAAAAGCTTGACAGCAATACAGCCGCCAATATCTTGTGGGGAATAATCTCTCGGTTCGGGGTGCCACATAGCACTATCACCGACAACGGCACCAACATATCGCAAGACGAAGTTGAGGAGTACTGCAGTAAGCACGGCATCCGGCTCGATTTAGCCGCAGTAGCGCACCCTCAGGCAAATGGCCAAGTAGAGCGTACAAATGGGTTGGTCCTACAAGGACTCAAACCTCGTCTCGAAGTACCATTGCACAGGGCGGCTGGGGCTTGGGTTGATGAGTTGCAATCTGTCCTTTAGAGTTTACGCACAACTCCAAACATATCAGCCAAGTTTACTCCTTTCTTCTTAGTCTATGACGCAGAAGCAGTGTTGCCATCCGACATGATGTTCGATTCTCCCAGAGTTCAAGCCTATGTCGAAGAAGACGCAGAAGATGCAAGACAGGAATGCCTAAACCTACTTGATGAAGAACGAGACGTTGCCATCGCGCGATCCGCCATCTATCAGCAAAATTTACGATGCTACCAAAGTCGAAGAGTGAGGCAACGCAGTTTCAGAGTAGGCGACCTGGTCCTCCGCCTAATCCAAGACATGAAATGCTTGCATAAGCTATCCCTGCCATGGGAAGGACCCTTTGTGGTCAGCAAGGCGCTGCTCAACGGATCTTACAATCTTGTGGACATACGAGACGGATACAGGAAGAAACGAGGCCGTAAGCGCAAAAGGAATGTCAACGACAAGTATGATGAAACAAAGCGGCCTTGGAACGTTGAGCAGCTACGTCCTTTTTACACTTAGCAATTTTCAATTGTAATAAGTGCTATATGGTTATGAAATAAAAGTCTGTGGTTTGCTCATTCCGTCTTGAGACCATGCCATCTTTTGTCTTTTCTTGCAATCATATATCTGTCATGTCAAAATTTACCAATTTGTTTGCTCCGCGTTAGTGGTTCTAACTTTTGGCATTTGCCGTCTGCCGGCTAAAAATTAAGCAAACAACCTTTGCACCGCCTAATATAGTCATCTGCCTGCTTATGTGTGGGTCGCCTAGTAGTATGTCATTGGCACTAACATGCCGGTTTTGGTCTCTGGGTCTAAACTAATTGGTATTGCACACTAATTGGTATTGCACCTGGTTGGCTCAGCTGAAGTAACTGCGATGAGGTTCCGCCAACATACAAAACAGCCAAACATATAAACGAGATACATATTAAGGCGGGCCACTTAAATAAGTCTACCAACAAGTGTAGCAAAAAAGTTTGGCCCAACTACTTACATCACAAAATAAAACAAGTTTTTTGCGCCATCCCAGGTTAATGCATCTACTTGTTCATTACACATTGCAGGAGAAAAAAGGAATCAGACATCCGCCTCGCCGACATTCGGCTCGGGGGCTGGGGAGCTGTCATTGCCGTCCCGGGGGCTGCCAACTTCATCTTCCGCCTCCTCTTCCTCCTCCTGCTCACCATCTTCATCGACGTCAGACGATTCGCCAGCTGGAGTCTTGGGCACAAGATGTTCTTTGTAGAAAACATTGGTGTTAACCATGGCGGCAACCCTGGTGGCATATCCGGCAACATAGTCCACGATCTCATTTGGCTTCACAGCTGAGCCATCTTTGTAAAACTTGGGCATGCACTTGGTGACGTGCCAGATCTTTGCCTCAGGGTAGTGCGCCATCATAAAACCAAGTGTCGCCTTTGCGCCGCCTCGTGCAGCCGACGCCAAGCTGCTCTGGTGCTAGGTTGTCGCCTGGTCCAGGGCACCAGGAATATCGTAAAAAAACTCTGCGGGCTATCCTTGGTAATTAAAAACTTGGTGGAAAATCTCTTACCAGCCTCCACAGTCTTAGCAATCACTTCGCCAACTTGCAAAATTCAAGCAAGGCGGGGGAGGTGTCTTGATCATCACCAAGTCTAGCCAGAACTGCCAAGGAAGAGAAAAACACATCATGTTAGCACAATGCAAAGGATGAATTATAAAAGAAGAGGCAAAGGTAGAGGCAAACTAACCAAGCACATTATCATGCTCCTCTTGGTAAGCCGCCAATTTATACTCGGCGCTCTTGATGGCGGCAGCTTGTTTGTCTTGTTGGTCCTTGGCCGCCTTTGTCAATTCAGCAAGATTCTTGCCAAGATTTTCCAGTTGACCAGTAAGCCGGCTCATCTCAGAGGCATGGGCAATGTCTTTTTCCTCCATCGCCTTGGCATGCGCCGCCTTCAGCTGCATCACCTCATTCGCCAAGTCTGCAGCTTCAGTGATCAAAGCTTGCAGATCAGTTGAGCTCTTGAGTATATCCTGAGCACTGTCTAGCATTTCTACAAAGTTCAACTAAGCTAAGATTGGCAAGCGGAAACATTGACGAAAACTGACAAGGGAGGAAGCCAGCTTCCTTACCTTCATTCTGCTTGATGCTCTGTTCCAAGATCTCAATTTTGGATCTTTAACTGCCGCCTCTTTCTTAAGAAGGTGGCACTGCTTCACCTTGCCAGACAACGAGCTATGCAGCTCAATGTTCTGGGTGACGAGTACCTGTGGGAAAAAGAACAAGTGGCAAGTTACAAATGTTTCCAAGTCATAAGTTACCAATTAGCCGGCTAAAAGCAAAACTTTTTAGCCATCCAAGTGCTCGGGGGCTAGGACTATGGATAAACAGAAAACTTACCTCCACTTGGTTCTCAGCTTCTGCATACATCTCGTCCATAAATGAAGCCCAATTCTTGGTACCTTCGCGCATGGACTTCATTGTTGCCACAATGTCCTTCACGCCATCGGCAGGGCCTTGGTGCAATGACATCTCGCCAATGCTATCCACTAGCTCTTCTTTGAAGGCCTTCGAGCGGGCGGCATCATTAGCCTCAGCTTCAGCCGTCTTGGGTAGATCAACATTGGCAGAAGCCTCCACAGCTGCCGGCTTCCTTCCTGTATTGGAGGCCTAGGGACTGGAGGTCTAGACACCCGCCTTCGAGCATCCGCCATAAAAGTGCCCTAGGCAGGGCCAACAGGAGTTACCGGCGCAGCAGCAGGAGAGGGCCCCTTTGGTTTGTTTTTGGAAGGCAGCTGGGACCTCAGCTTTGGCCCAACCATCATCCTACAAAGGCAAAAAGAGGCAAAAGTCAGCATATGACAATCAACAAAAACAAAGCCGACACTAAAGCCGCCAATCACTTACTTCTTCAAAGGGATGTTTAATCCCGCGTTCTCGGGTGCACCGCCGTCAACCTGCGCCTCCGAGTCTGAAGCCAGCATAGCTGCTTTCCTCTTCCTTTCAACATTTACAGTGGAGGAAACGCTGCCAACAACTTTGCGCTTCTTACTCTTGGCGGTGGCGGGCTCATAGTACTCGGGGGCCAAATCGGCGTCCGTCAAAGACGAAAGCTGGAAATATCGCAAAAGGTTGTCAAACACGACAGTATATAGATGGCATAAAGCAAAAAGGCAACAAACTCAGGCTTACCTCAGGGGGAGGGTTGTTATGCTCAAACTTAGGCACCCCTTCAACCGCCTTTAAGAAGCCAGGCTTGATGAGTGCTCGCAGGCGTGTCGCCAAAGAGGCTTTCGACAAAGGCTCGACACGCATGCGAAGACTATCATCTTGTGTGAACTGAAGCGAAGAGGCAGGATCTTCCTCGACAACCAGCATATCACGGTGTCAACTCCATCTAGTTGAGGAGCTTCCATCGTTTTGGTCAAAAACTCGATCCGCCTAGCAGCTATGCGGAGGTTTTCCAGCAACATGGTCACCGCGTCTTCCCGCCAACAGGTTTTGGGAATTCGCGGCGCATTCACAAAAGGTGGAATGCCAAAGACCTTGCCGGGAGCCTTCACGTCTTTGCAGTAGAAGAAGGTGTTGGTCCAGTTCTTGACCGACTCGATGTGTGGTATTTTGGGATACCAGCTACCTTGACAGCAATTAAATGTGATGCTACCGCACGTAGCCAGCCCACCATCTGGCACAGTTTGCCGGCGACAGATAAAACAATAGCTAAAGAAATCTACGCTAGGTTTGATGCCTAGGTATCCTTCGAAGAAGGCCTAGAAGCCTGCTAAAACTAATATGTTGTTGGGAGCTATGTTGTGAGATTGCAAGCCGTAGTGAGCTAACACCTCAGAAAAGAAGGCGGATGGCGGCAGGCCCATTCCGCGAAGTAAGTGAGAAGTGAGGATTCCCCTGTCTCCGTCTTGGGGATTGGGGATCGGATCGTTCAAAGCTGCCCGCCAATGGCAGACGTCCTTTTGCGACAGATAGCCGCCAAGCTCGAGGTCATGGAGGTAGTCCTCCATGACCATGCAGGGCAGCCAGTATCGGGAGCCCAAATCCACCACCTCCTCACCAGCGGCGGTGCCCTCTTCCGTGTCAAACGCAGTTGCGGCTCGGGCGCGAGCTGGCGCCGGAGTCGTTGAAGAAGATGGCACCATCGTCGAAGAAGGAGCTGGCGCAGAGGAAGAAGAGGGCGCTGTCGACGAGACCGGCACCGGAGCCGAAGAAGATGACGGCGCACCACCCATCCCAGCCACGCTTGGGGCGGTGAGATCTAGATCTGGGACGGCCGCGGACGCCAGAGTTTCTGCCGCTTCCCGCTCGTGGGTTGGCACCATCGGAGGTGAGGTGGCCACGCGTGCGTGGTTGCCTCGCCGGAGTTGGCCTTGCTGGTGGTGGTGCGCTCGAGAGAGAGGGGAAGAGGTGAGACGAGTGCAGTGGAGAATGAATTCACCACTCTGTGAAAATGGATATTTATGGAGTTTGCTCCGTGATTCATGCACGCTAACGGAGATTTCCGCAATCTCTGCCACGCGTCCGTTATCTTCGTGGGGAAGGAACGGCGTGGCAACGCACCTGCTGTTTGGACGCCTCGATTCCCGTGAAGATAATCATGACAAGCGTCTCACATTCAAACTGTCGTGGATAGAGATGATGTCATGTGTAAATTTTCAGCTTGACCTGTCAATCCGCACAGAAGATTCCTGACAGAAACTGTCAGGCCGTCTTTCCCCTGTGTTGGTCAAAGGCGGTTGGTAGTTCGACAACGTTGGTTGGACTGTCGCCTATTTACCTTTCTTTGGAATGCTTCAAGCTCTTCAGCTGCCAACATTCAAGGAACAAGAGAAGACTTTGATCAAGACGAAGATGGCAACTGGAGAACTTAAACCTTTCCGGGGGCTAATGTCGGGGATATACCAAGTGGGGGTATCCTTGACATGGATCAATCCGGCTTGGTGGACCTAGCCTGACATTGGCGGCCCAGCAAGGTGACCGCAAGGGAGGTGGCAACCGATAATGGAGAAGGTTCTAGACGAAGCCCACCAGGCCCACGCGACCAAGATGGAAGGCGGCAATTCTGCCGGCTAGGAGTAGGACTCTGTATTCTTGTAGGTCAAGTATTCTCCTTGTAATCCTTGGTCTGGCCGCCTATATAAGCCAGACCCCGGGGAGCCTTTAGGGCATATTCTCATACCCTCATACTCATTGTAACCTGTTCACGGCTATTGCCTTATAGTGAGTTATAGCAGCACGTAGGGTCTCGCCACTGCTGCGAGATCTGAAGTTGGGTAAACTGCCATGTACAATCTCGACCTCGACGACGCTCCCCTTCACCCCCTCGGTTCACCCTCTGCTAGAGGACCCCCGTCTCCTATCTACGATGCCGATACGACGACAAGAAGGCATGTGCCAAACGCAGCCACCCACGCCGATGCAGCGCAGTTCTGACACCGAAGGAAACTCCGAAAGAGAACAATGCAAGGTTGGCGCTGTGGAATACCACCGAACAGACCACCCGTAGCGTGTCATCATCGCAACAGAGGCCCCGTTGTCGCAGCTCCGGCTTCACAACAACATAGCAAACCGAGATAATCCCGTGAACACATCGAAGAAGAGCTGACTACCGCAAACATTGCCACACCTCCGACTCCGCTTGCCCCAACATCGTTGCCACAAAAATCTTGACAACAACATCAAGGATTGGCGTTTGGTAGATACACAAGTGTTTTTGCTTTTGGCTGCTATTTGGCCAGTAACTGCCTGTAAAAGTTAGAGATGGAAAGCGGGAGATGTGTAAGAAATAAAAAAACATAAGAGATAACTGCCAAGTTGTGTACATGAAAGTGTGGAACCAGATAACAAGCTTTGGTCGTCTCAGAGCATCTCCACCGGAACCTTCCAAATTCGTGTCCGGCACCCCTAATTGAGTCCCAATTGAGGGTGTCAGACATGTGTCTGGCCAATTGGGGGTGCAGCCCACATCGGCGCCCCCCAAAGACAAACTCCAATATTTTAAATTGAACTAAACAATTTTGACAACGATTCCGGCGGAACTTAAATGAGATTTAACAAACTTACAATTTAAAATCTAAACGAGATTTAATAAACTAAACCTAAACTAGGCGGAGAGAAGGAGGCCTATGCCGATGCCGGCGACACGCCGCAGCCTCTAGCGAACCACTACACGCGCCGGTGTCGAGGAAGATGCCTGTTCCACGGCCTAGCATCGACGAAGAAGATGTCAATCCCAACGTCGGATCATAAAGAGACTTGCATGCCTTAATGATCTGTCGTCAAAAGTTTCATCTGTTATTATCGTCGGCTACGGCCTTTAAATACATAGCCTCGGCTGACCTGAGGCTTCATGTTTCGCGGTCGATGCGCGGAGCGTTGCATGCCGCGGTGCGCCTCATGGGAAGCCTCGCCGGCTTCATCCGGTGCCCCCTTCTCCGGTGACGGTGACGCTGCTGTGGCAGATGCTCCTGCACTTGCCGACGCCGGTGGTAACTGAGATCGGGTAGCTCGGGGTCATCGTTGTCTTCGTCCTCGCCGTCCGAGAGGGCACACTCGTCAACCACTCCGGCCTTGGCTCCCGCGCGCCGGCAGGGAGGATGACTCTGCTGTGACGCGTCGCGTACCCCGCGTCCACCACAGCGTGCCAGTAGGGCGCCGAGATGGAGTACTTGGGGTTGAGCTTCTGCTCGTACGACATCTCCATCCACTTCCGCTTGATGAAGTCGACGTGCTCCTGCCCGCTGAGCCGCGACACCACTGGCACGTTGACGTCGTTCATCGCCCACCCATCTGGTAGGGTGGAGTCGTCCTCCACCGGCACGTACTATGGCGGCTGCATGGCCGCGCGGTCTCCACCACGTATGGAGGCGCATTGGCGGTGGATCTGCTGGTGGCGAGATAGATCTGGGAGAGGGAGAGTGGTGTGGGAAGAGGAGAGGTACGATGCGCCGCGTTTTTAAGGCGTCCGGAGGAGCGGGGTTGGGTGGCCTACATTAATGGCGAGCACCGGTTCGCCTAGCCACGCATTGACGCCGACGACGCGTGTGCAGGGCGCCACCGAGTGGAGCCGCATCAACGTCAACACGTGCACGATGCGTCGCATCCTTCTGCCCCCACCAGGGGAAGAGGCGCGGCGTTATTGCGACGCGTGCTGGCAGGCTGCCGCCGTCTCGTCTCCTCGCCATTAATCGGGCGTAGCGGCCTCCTGCACAGCCTAATTAACACGAACACCGACGTTGTGTGTATGACGGGTGGGCCAGACCTGTCGGAGGGCATGTCCGCCCCATGTCCGGCACCCCCGAGAGGGCCTCCAAACTTGGGGCCCTTTCGGGGGTGCTGGACACGATTTCACTCGGCCCTGACCTTTGGCGGTGCCACTGGGGACATTTTTTGGCGTCCGGACTCACATTGGGCCTTTGGGGGGCCATTTGGAGGGTGTCGGTGGAGTTGCTCTCAGTTATGGCCCAAACGAGCTAGGTTCAGGTTGGTACGTTGGCAAAGGATCAAAACACACCCTCATGTGGAAGGATGCTCCCGAAAGGTTTTGTCTAATTCAACGATAAATTAAATAAAAGCTATTTTAGACTAGATCCACTCGTCGTCGTCGTGAATGATGATCCCGTCGACACAGGGCTCTGGCTGCTGACATGACCCCGACTCCTTCTCCCCCGACCACGCTGACGCTGACCCCCCGATCGCTGCTCCTCCACCTCCTTCACGACTGCTCCATCTCTTGCTTCGACGACTGTTCTACAGGCTGTTGCTGCGCCACCGTGCTCCGTTGATGGCTCACCTTACACTTAGAGTTGGGGTCTTCTCAAGGGGTGATTTGGGCTCCACTCCATCTTGTCAAACACTTGGTGCGCTTGAACCTCGGTCAAAGATTGGTGGTGTCGTGTTTTGGGCCTTTTGGCCACCTCATCATGCTCACTTCGTGGGAAGTTTGGAACGAACTCAACACTAGTGTTTTAGGAAACGAAATCAAGATCGACACTAAAAAGTGAGCTATTGCGGGGGCAAAACATTTGGGTGTCATTTTGTCGGGAGAGTAATTTTCATGTCGTTGGTTTGTCTTTCTTTTTATTAAATCTTGTTATACTCTCCTTAACTAATGACATGTGAGGTATATATTTTGTCTTTGTTTAAAAAGAAAAGAGTGACATGGCTAGGGCTTCATCGACATCGCACTATAGGTGGATCGATGCCAAGCTCCAGAGCACAGCGCAGCAGGTCGTAAGCGTCTACACGTCCCAGCCCTTTCCTCGCAGATCATGTCTCCTGCGAGCAACATCCACTAGTAACTAGCTCGAATGGTGCCCAACTTCGGCCGTTATAACTCATTTGAACTGAGTTGAGCTTGGCACGTCCCTCAAGTCCCGCACATCTTCCTACCACGTCCGCTCAGTAGCCATCTCGTACCTCCCCGAACTAAATACTCACAACCCCATCATCTGCGCTTGGTTCACATTGAAGGCTCTAGAACGCGCTCGATGGCCTCCTCCTTCTGCTCGAGATCACCTCGCGGGCGTATGTCATGGCACGCATCGGGACGAAGCTGCCAATGCCTTTCATCGCTAGTTGCAGCGCTACAGACCGAGGTGTTTTGGCGCTAGCCGAGGCTGTGGCCGATTACGACATGGGCGGCAATGAGCACGACTGAACGACAACTCTGCTTGATGTACCAAATGAATTCTTTTATCGATAGTTGGGGTATTTTGTGTAAAGTAAATGTAATATTTGTTATTCACACATTTGTCAGAGTGTTGTTTGCATGCCATGTATTCTTGGACCCACACCTGTGTGGCATGCTTAGTCAACGTCCTGATGTTGACCAACGCCACGTCGACATACCATGTCCGGAAACACAACTTCCACGTCGTTAGACCTGGTTCAATGAGTTTGGGTGCTAATTAAGAGAATCTCCACGAGAGAGGCGATTTGGCGCCCGAGCGTATATGCTCCGGATATCTGGACCGCTACAATCTGTTCGAGATTCTGAACAATTCGTTTTCGGTACGTGCATGCGGACAGTAAAAATATTGGTGGTGCGGTGAATCGCAACTATACTCCGTACCAGCGTGGACCGTGGGACGCACGTGAGACGGCGGTGGCGGACGGATCGTAACGCCGTATTTTTCTTGTCAGCGGTGAGAGAGCTGGGACTCTCAAATCTCTATTTCATACCATAATCTTTCGATCCCTTTACCGAAGTTGTGTGTTGGACGGGGTGGGGGCTTGACTGGCGGCGCGGCGGGGCCATGGAGGCTATGGGTGTGCTGGCCGAGCGAGCAGCGGAGATTGCTGGATCGAGTTTCTCCTAGAATCAATTTGACATGTATTGGAAGTGCGCTATCTATATCTCGATTTGTAGGGTGTTGTACGATTTTTGGGGAATTACAGATCCGGCACTGCAGGTCTGGGGGAGATAGCAAGGACCCGCTGAATAACTTGGTCGCCGCAGCTCGAAGCAGCGTTGCGGAGTCATATCCAGAGGCGCTGTGGCGGCCTCTGAGGTCGTGGCCCAAGCTCAGTCCTCAGTCAGCCGGCAAGGGAGCGAGACGAGGCCTCGGAGGGACTCGAGGTGGACAGCAACAACCTCGCCTTTCATATCCGGCATCTCAAGCTTCGGCAATGGCGGCGGTGGAGGAGACGGAGGTGGAGAGGCCGATGCTGGCAGAAGAGGAGGAAAGGAAGCAGGGGATGAGGGGAAGAAGAGGAGACCGTACTGTCTCATCGAGTACCGGGTGCTGCCGGCCTACATGCCGAACAATGAGTACATCCGCAGGTGCTCCTCTCCGCGTTCTCCATCCACGACGAGATCCTCAACGTCTGGACATTAGGATGGAGTACTTTGTTCCAACAAAAGGTTAGGATGGTAGATACTCCAACGTTTTGCTGACATTAGGTGATCAACTCTTGAATTAGATGTACGTCAGGTTCTTGTTCATCAGATTCTGTTCTTCAGGCTCTGCCGGACGAGGCGCTGGGCGAGGACCTCGGCGAGGCGCTGGAAGTTGGCGAGGCGCTGATCGAGGCACTGATCGAGGCGCTGGAGCTCGGCGATCTGCAACAAGACCTGTGGATGCTGCACGCCGGAGAGGCCACCAAGACGCAAGCCATGACCGACTAGGACGCGATCTGGCGGAGGGGGCCCTGGAGCAGGGCGGCGAGGAGCAGGGTTGCGGCCTGGAGCACGGTGAGGAGTGCCTGGAGCTACGGGTCAGCAAGGAGGGGCTCCGGCGAGCAGAAGCAGCGCAAGAGAGGAGCTCCGGCGGCGCTGCGTGAAACGGCGTTACGTTACAGGCCGTTCCGTTCTCTTCCATCTGTGTCGGCAGGAACAGAACAATAAATGACTGGGTACCAGTGGGCCACTGGCCTGGTTTTTACTACGGTGAAATTAGTCTGAAGGAACTGTGGGAACAGATCTCGATGTGAAGCGTAGGTACAGGATTTCGTGTGCACCTGAGCTCGGGTTCCAAATTGGATTTTCGAATCTCCACCGGCATCCCCTGAATGTTTTCCGGCACCACCAAATTGTGTCCGATTTGGTATGTGTTGGACACTTGTCCGGCACAATGAATGGGGGGAGAGGGGGGGTGCTGGCCTTAGCGGCACCCCCTAAACGAAAAAAGCTCTGCTTCTTAGGTTCGCTCTCATCCATTTGTTAAACTAAGTCAAGGAGTTCGCACGGGGCCAAAGAGCATTTCATTCCATTTTGTTAAGATACAATATCACACAAAATTTAAAACCTAAAGCTGAATCATCCGTCTCCTCCTTCGGGGCGCCTCGTCGCATGCGGTGTCATACAGAATATCGCTGGGGCCAACCTCTAGGTTATCAAACACAACTTGATGACGTGCCGCTTGTGCCCGGAAGACCTCGATTTCACCCGGACGGTGCGGCCGAGCTCTGATTAGAACCGCGTCCACTCGGCGACGTTGTTGTCTAGCGGTGGATGCTTGCCGGTGAAGTGGTTGAGAGCCGCCTCTCGCTTTTCCTGGAAGAACGTGTGCCAGTGAGTGCTCTCTGAATCGATCCACAAGTCTGTAAACAGCCAGAGCTTCTTCTGGCGGTCGTAGATCACACACTTGAAGTCAAAGTTGCCTTTAGGGACTCGCGCCACGGGCACCTAGCCCAAGTTGTTGGTAAAGCCATTCGACAAGATTGCCTTCAGTGACACGAGGATGTCGTGTTCGGTGAACTCTTTGGCCGCGTGCCAGGAGAGCCACTTGTTGTTCACATCCGTGTCGGAAGTGACACGTGTGTGTGGACGATGACGAAAGGATTGGGGAGAGTATGGGAGGCGAGCAAAATGAAGGCGAGCGACCAGGGGAGGAGGCCTTATTCTACACCGCCATTGGGGGTAGACCGGGGGGGTGGCGGCAGGGCGTTAATTCGATGTGTGGGGAAGGCAATGCTCGCCGTTGCGTCGCCTGGTGCCGACGTTAATTCGATGCGTGGGGAAGACAAAGCTCACCGTTGGGTCGTGTCTCCTAGGAGACCGCCTGGCTAGGTGGTCGCCATTACGCCCGTAACGACCTCCTACACATCTCAATTAATCACGACTAACCAAACGTCCGTCCATCTATGACAGGCCCCCCTGCATGTCGGATGGCTTGTCTGGACGTTGTCCGGCACCCCAGGCTGCCCCAAGTTTGGAGCCCCACTCGGGGGTGCAGGACAAAAACTGGGTGGGGCCGAACAGAGCATTGGGATTCCACTTTTTTTTAAGAATACACATAATTCATTCTATTGTTGGTCAAAGGTTTGGGCCAGAAAAATTAGTAACAAAACGCCTACAACAAGGATTTATTGCTCTTCACCGAAGTCATAAACTAAAACTACCCTTTCATATCAAGGTTATAAAAAACTTCGTTATCTAGTTTTATAATTTTGAACCAGCATCCATTGAGCCTTTGGGGGTGCCGGTGAAGATGCTCTAATTTCAAGTATTGGGAGTTGAGGGTTGGATTCTGACCGGCTCTATAAATTCAAGGTTTAAATTAGACTTTACTCAGAACTAATCCCACGCGATTGTTTGTGAGTTGTGCGGAGTACATGGTTGAATGTGCAATATACTTTGATCTGCGACAACAGAAGAAGAACCAGATCCCTTGTGCTTTTCACGGCGTCACCGAATTGGATGCCTCCTGTCCTGGAGCCAACATATCGGAGGAGGATGAGCCGAACCCAGGTTGTGCGAAAGCTGAGGTACATAGCGCTATGCCAAGACGTGTGATCGTTGTGTCACCGACAGCATCTCCCCGTCTCGAATTAGGGATCCTGTGTCGCGGGTGAGATCGCCAACAAACGAATCTTCCGTCGGTAACTTGGCGGCATGTTGCAGAATCAACAGTACAACCTGCTGACATTTACAATACTGCAGACTGTAGAGAGTGACAGCCATCGGGCTGAAACAACAAATATGAGGGCCGAAGTTTGCTCATCGTCATGGGATCTATCTCACTTCTTTTAGCTGGCCCAGGTGTCGTGGTGGGATCACGGCAGATGCCATGGGTATGGCTTAGTTGGGGCCGAACGGTCGTTGGGGGAATCCGGTGAGGGTTTATGCACTCAAGATGTGCACAAGCAAGAACATGCAAGAAACCACGAGAACATGAACAAGAACCAAGAAAGCCAAGAACTCAAAAGACACCGCGATGTACCCAGGTTCGGGGCCTTCGTGAGGAAGTAAAACCCCTACTCCTGCCTTTCCTCTCTCAATATATCAGTGTAGTTCTCGGGTACAAGGTGCTCCTCGAGCTGTATGATGCTGCTCAAGTGAGAGCTCTAGATGGAAGATGAAACTATGAAGGGGGAAATGAGCTAGGGTTTCGCCGCCCTCCTCCCTGGAGGTAGAGATGCTGCATATATACACAGGCCGAAGTACATTTTTACCCCTGCCTACAACTGACAATGGGATGGCCAAAAGGTAGAAGACAAGCCTCTGCCTCCTGCCAGCTCAACGGCCGAACTGTCAGGCCAGCCAGGCCTAGCTTTCCTCTTCCGGTCATACTTCAGTAGCCTGCCGAGGTCTAGCCTGTAGACCTTTCCCGAAATAGCCGAGTCAGCTCCTAGGCCCCCGAGCTTCCGGGAAACCCGTGGACGGACCTCGCCGTCCTCTGAAGCCTCGGGCTACGAGCTCTGCGGCACCCGTGACTCCTCTGACATGCCTCGATACTTGCTGCTAACCTCGGCTGGCCGGTCACTTATACGTCGGGCCACGCTTCATCTTGGCTCGGGATACTCCGGATCCTACACCTCGGTAGATAACACCTTGTTCTTGTGGTAACTAGCCGACTGCCCCAAGGTTCATACCTCGGAGGCCATACCTCGGATGATTCCTCCGACGTACACCTTACGTCGGGTGACGCCTCCTGCGTCTTTGCTTAATTGCTACCTCGGACGGCTTACAGCCTTAACCTTACATGTCTTTACCTCATCTTTAGCCTACCCGGGGTAACCCCCCGACAGTAGTCCCCGAAGCTGATGTGGTCTTGCAGCCTCGGATGAAAGGCCGCATCAGGTTCAACCCGAAACCACACGCGCTACAATGTTTGCATGTTACCGAACCAATATTCCGAGAAATCCATCGGTCTGTTCCTCGGGCCATACTGCTTTTCCGAAGTATCCGCCGAGATCTCGGACGTCAACTCCTCGATTCCTGCATCCTTACTGACTTCGGTCAGAGAACACTGTTCACGTGTCCCATCCGTCACTTCCTCGTCCACGATAGTCAAAGCACTCGAGTGCTTTCCACCACGCGGCCCACGTCAGCGGAGGTTTCCCGCTTGCGCCGCTTCGCGCTCCAGTAACCGCGCCACACGACGGTTTGCCTCCTGCAACCGATCCTGTGGCCTGCTTGTCCACCGCTATCTTCGTGCCACGTGGGCATTTGTGCACAAACGATCCCACTCGCCGCTCCGATAACCGCGTGGTAGTGCGCAGTTACCGCCCGCGGTTATAAATACGGGCCCAGGGCAGTGCTTCCCTCTTCTTCCTCATTCACTCACCGTCTCGCCTCCATCGCGACCAGTGCCGCCGCTTCCAGTTGAGAAGAAACATGTTCCCGCCGCCGCCGACGAGCAGCTCCTTCGTCGCCGCCGCGACCGCGTCACCGGCGCCGCCCTTCAGCACCTCGTTTTCACTGTATGTACTCCCTTTCTTGACACCCTAGGCATTGCTCTAGGTTTCTTCCTCCTCGCGCTCTGGTTCTTCATATGTTCTTGAATAAAATTCCATTTACCTCCTCCGGTAGATCTTACTCGCATTCTCTTTTGGGTAGAAAATGGTTTCATGCCTCGGATAGATGTTCGCCTAGCATAGATATGCCTCTATGCACATAAGATAGCCACCAAACTCCTCCTGAGTTAGCCAAATATTGTACTAGATTCCAGATTCCCTTTTTCCTTTGCTAAACTTCTGCGCATTCTCTGCAGATTGATTCTGCCGAGATGTCTCCTCCTGAGACTTCGGAACAACCCGAGGTTCCAGACCTCGAACTGGAGGTCGGAGAACGAGCCGGCTGGGAAGATTCGGATGTAACTCCGGACGAAATCCAGTGGCTCAGGGCGACTCGGCGGATTCCCGCCGGGGTAGAGTGTCGCCTGCCAGAGGGCGAACTCGAGCCTCAAGTCCAACAAGGGGAACGGGTGGTCTTCGTCGCGCACTTCCAGCGCGGCTTCGGACTGCCCGTTAGTACTTTCTTCCGACGCTTCCTCGACAAGTTCGGACTCCAGGTTCATCACCTCCCCGCCAACGCCATCACCACTCTCTCCTGCATTGTTTCCTTCTCTGAGGGATACCTCGGCCTCGAAGCCACGGTATACCTCTTTTCTCGCTACTTCCAACTCAAGCGGCAAGTGATCCCGGATCCAAAGAACAAGGATCTGCCCAAGCAATTAACCGCCTGCGGAGCTGCCACCATAGCTCCTCGCCGAAACTCCATCTTCCCACGTATCACTACTCCGGACACCGTTCGCAAGTGGCTCCGGACGTGGTTTTATGTGAAGAACTCCGGCGAAGAGGACCTCCTCAACCTGCCGGCGTTTAACCTCAGCCCTCCTTCAGAACAGCTCAACTGGGACTACACTCCCCCTCACACCGGCGAACTCAAGTCCATTCATGGGTACATTGCAAAATGGCAGGATCCGGAAGACTCCGGGAACGACGGGGAAAGTCCTGACGGCCGACGACCTGGCCTGCACATTCCTGAAACGCCGGGTCTCCCCTCTCCAGGCGAGGTCTCACAAGATCTGCCACATGAGCGGCCTTTATGACCCCACCCGACATACGCACGTTGCACTGGACAATGCCGCGGTAGCTCGGCGAGTCCGAGCTATCACCAAGTCCAAGATCTCCGATGCTTGGACATGGGGAAGGGAACCCCACCACCGGACCAACCCAGCGAAACAGGTACACTATTCCGACGTTTTCTTCGATACTTCTTTACCACCGAGGTCTTGCTACCGGCGTTCACCTTGACAAATTTTCTTCCTAACTCTTTTTCATATGTCTGCTATACAGCTGTTCGCCCGCCAGACTGCCGAGGATGGAGTCCATCCTGCGGAGCGCTTCGGCAAGGATCTCCCTGTCGAGGACCCACCATCTAACGTGGACCCTGACGACGAGGAGTCGAGGACTATATGCCCATTGCCTCGGCCCACATCACCACCGCGGGTAAGCCTCAAGCACAAGCTTCAGTTCAAGAAATTTCGGATGACGAGGAGGGGTTCCTCGTCATGGAACCAACAAACGCGGTACCTCTCTCCTGCCTTCCTCACCTTCCGAACTTTACTCCAGCAACCAGCCGGAAACGCGCTGGTGCCGCAACTTCAGCCGCCGAACCATCCGCCACTGGAGCCTCCGGACCCACTGAGGCTCCAGTGGCGGATGGTTCGGCGGCTGAAGTTGCGGCACCAGCGCGTTTCCGGCTGGTTGCTGGAGTAAAGTTCGAAAGCCCGGACTTCCTCCTCATGCCCGGGGGGCAAGAGGTTTCCTACCTCGGATGGGTAATGCTTTGCTTCTATAGCCAACAATGTTTGTTGTTTAAACATATTATCTCGGTATTAACACTTGACCTTCCTCTTTTCGTTGCAGTGCCCCCATAGACGTGGATCAGGAGGTATCCTCCATGACTGCACCCGTTGGTGCCTCTGAAGCCACGACCACCCCGACGAACTCTCGCCCAGGATCTCCACCGAGGTCTGGCCCGGCCTTGGGGAAATCTGCCCCCACCCGGGTCAGACTTCTCCGCGTCCTCAAACGGATGCCAATCGCGCCAGAACTCCGGCTACCGCCTTGCCGGAGCCTCGACTCTCCCCCCGCAGCCAGACTGCCCGCAACCAACAGCAGCAACAGCAGAAGCATCAGCAGAAGCAACAGCCCAAGCAGCAGCCCCAAAAACCAGTTCGCCAGACTACCTTGCCGTTGGAGAAGGGCAAGGAGAAAGAAAAAGAGACGGTGAAGTCTAAGGTCACCCCCAAACCAACATCTGGGTCTGGCACCCTGACTATCTCTTCTCCCTCAAGGATGCAACCGAGGTCTCCTCCCCCGGCGACACGCCGAATTCCTCCATTCGCCGCACCCATTGATGAGACTGCCCCTCCGGCCGAAGAATATGCTCGGAGGGCATCTCTTATATTGGATAACCGGCCTGCTTCAAGCTCCGAGGCTACTTTGGCCTTGGAGGCCTCGGTTAGGGGCATCGAGCAGGGCGGACCGTGGGGATTTCCTCCTCTGCGCACTGACAGTGACCAGAGCCTCGGCTCCTTGGAACACTACAACGCAGACTGGAATTCTGCAGACATGGACGAGGTCTCTTCTGCCTCCTTGACCGCCCAAGGGGACGAGCATCCTGCGGGAGCAGCACCTGCGCCGACGCATGCTTGAAATGCAAACTTCTGCTTTGCTTGCTACTCGAGCTGTCAACGTAAGTTCCACTTTCTTTACTTTCATGCAGTATCTCTCTAATATCCACCATCTCCAGTCCCCGAGATTCGAGGTAAACTATTGACGCTCCGCCGGAGTTAAAATTGTTTGGCTTGAATCTTAACTCTCCATTTTCATCCGACGTATCCAATCCATTTTTATCTCACTTTAGCATGCACCTCGGGTACGAGTCCCCGAGACTCCTGTCGAGGCATACCCCGGCAACATTTTCCCAAAGAGTTGACTCCGAGTCCCCGAGACTCTTGTCGAGGTATAGCCTTTCTAACCGAGCTATATTTTTCTTCCTTGCAGAATGCTATGAACGTTCGCACGGATATCTTCCATACCCTCCTGTTTGACCACAAGAAACTCCACGACGAGCACAAGGCCGTCCTTGCAGCGAAGAAAACTTCGGATGACCAGCTAGCGCAAGAGAAAGCCGAGGTAGCTCGTCTGGTAAAGGAACTGAAGCGCATCACTGAGCTGCGGACGTCTGAAAAAGAGCAGCTGCAGGCGGAAAAGGCCAGTGTTGTTGAAACAGAGAAGAAACTTCGGGAGGATGCCGCCAAGGAACATGAGAATGCGCTCCAGTTAGCCGAGGCCCGCGCCACCTCGGCCACCGAGGCTTATGAAGCCCTTCAAGCTTCGGTTAACCAGCTCCTCCCGACGCTGGAACGCATCAACCAAGAAATGGACAGTAAGCTTCTTGCCCCCCTTATCCTTGCTTTGTCCTCAACGTTACTGGCTCTTTGCCGAACTGTTTCTTTCATTATTAACAGGCTATCCTTCTGCAGAGCACTTCACCTACACCCAAATCTCGGCCCGCAATATCACTGCTCAGCACAGGAAGAGGCGTAACGAGACGAACCCCGACTGGACCATTGAGGACCACATCGTGGCCATCAAAGCTCGGATCCATCCCTTGCAAACCATTGGGTCCGAACTCCTC
The DNA here is from genome assembly GCA_947311845.1 of Poa pratensis. NCBI lineage: Eukaryota > Viridiplantae > Streptophyta > Magnoliopsida > Poales > Poaceae > Poa > Poa pratensis. The sequence goes on along the minus strand of CAMZMU010000096.1, from coordinate 72,023,450 downwards.
GACGCAGGTCTGTCTGCTTTCCGAGCCTTATGGCCTCTTGCCGATGCTCCCAATACTACACCCGAGCTCGCCGCCAAGCTTCGTGAAGCCGAACAAAGACTCCGAGAGTGGCGTTCATCTTCAGCTCGCGCTGGAGCTGATGCCGCTCTCAAATTCATCATGACTTGGTGCGAGAAGATCGACCTCGAAAAGATGGACACTCTTCGCCGAGGCTCGCCCTGGTCCTCGGACCCAATTCTCATCAAGCGCCGCGAAAAGATGGCTGCCTTCTTCGCTGGATATGCCAACACAAGAACTTGAGCGAAGGAGACACCTACTCCGACGCCGAGGATTACGAGCCAGAAGAGGAGGAATACGAAACAGAATCCGACGTCGAGGCCGAGCAAGGTGACGACGGTGAAACCCGCGAAGCAGAAACCGAGGCTTCTCCACAACCTGACGCCGAGGTTACTGCCGACGTTGCCAGCACTTCCCAGGCTACCTCGGCTCCGGACGAAATCCCTGCTGCCTCGGCTGTTGCCGACGTAATTCCTGATGCCTCGACCTGAACTTATGCTTGGCCAAAAAACTTCATTAAATCCCCGGTATGCCGGGACGCAGATGTAATCAAACTTAAGTAGTTCCTTTGCTACCTCTATTACTATTATGCTCATCGAACCATGCTTTTCTAAGCTTTATGTCGAATCCTTTTGAATGATTGCTCGAGTTTACTTTCGTGTTTACTATATTTGGCATTCTTTGCTCTTGTCTGCCATTCTGGCGTTCGACAGTCGAGTCACAAGATTGTTGTTCATAGCATACAGTACTTGGTAAATTCCGAGGTATGTTTCAAAGTCATCCGACATAAAAAAGAAGTAAAAACAGGGGTTAGTAAACGACATATGCCGAACTGTCTTTTTGGACCGAGTCCCCGAGTTCATTTTCATGTTTCCCATGTTCTTTCGTCTTTGCTCTTGACTGCCATGCTGGCGTTCGTCAGTCGAGTCACAAGATTAGTTACATAGCATACAGTACTTGAAGTTTGAGACGAGGTTCAAAATAGTTCGGCATACGAACGAAGAAAGAGTACGAACAAAAAGAAACATGCAATCATAAGAGCGAGGCAGTCCCCGAGCTCACTCTCGAGGTGCCGAAGTTTTTATTAAAGATCAGCCGAGGTACATACATTATTCCTTCAACAGTAGAAGGGTCGGAGTAGAGCTACATTCCATGGACGCTGAAGCTCCGAATCGGTCTATCCAGCCCATCTCCCCTTGGTTCCTGTGCATCTATAAGATAGTATGAATCATTGTGCAGAGCTCGGCTCACAATGTACGGTCCCTCCCATGGAGGTGACAACTTGTGCCGACCTTTACTGCGCTGCACAAGCCTCAGCACTAGGTCTCCTTCATTAAACTTTCGGGGTTTTACATGCCGGCTTTGATAGCGTCGGAGACCCTGCTGATATATTGCTGACCGAGATAAGGCCAATTCTCTTGCTTCCTCAAGCAAATCTACAGCATCTTCCCGAGCTTCTTTAGCCTCGGCTTCTGTGTACATTGCCACTCTGGGCGCATCATATTCAATGTCGGTTGGCAGCATTGCCTCGGCCCCATAGACCATGAAAAATGGCGTATAGCCAGTTGATCTGTTCGGTGTGGTCCTTAGACCCCACAGAACTGCTGGTATCTCATCGATCCAACACCCCGGTGTTTTCAACAGTGGTTCTATTAGCCGAGCTTTGATTCCGGCCAATACCAATGCATTTGACCTTTCTACTTGCCCATTAGCCTGTGGATGAGCCACCGAGGCTACATCAAGTCGAATTCCCTTACTCATGCAGAACCGAGCAAACTCTCCGACAGCAAAGTTCGTGCCGTTGTCTGTAATGATACTATGAGGATATCCATATCTCAGGATTATTTCCTTCAAAAAGGTCACTGCCGTATGACCATCCACCTTTCGGATTGGCTTCACCTCGATCCACTTAGTGAATTTGTCCACCATCACCAGTATGTGAGTCATATTGCCTCGGGCTGGCTTGAATTCTCCCACCATGTCCAGACACCAAACTGCAAAGGGCCACGTGATAGGAATGGTTTGAGCGCCGAAGCTGGCATGTGCTGCTGCTTGGCGAACCTTTGGCACCCTTCACATTTCCGAACTATATCTTCTGCATCGGCATTGGCGGTGGGCCAATAGAACCCGTGCCGGAACACCTTGGCCACCAGAGCTCTTGTGCTGCAATGATGTCCACATTCTCCTTGGTGGATCTCTAAAAGCATCTCCTTGCCTTCAGCTGGTTCGACACACCTTTGCAACACCTCGGTCACACTTCTCTTGTATAGCTCCTTGTTGATGATGGTGTATCCCTTAGCTCTCCTCTGGATTCTCCTTGCCTCGGTTGTATCACTTGGCAAACTTCCATCGGCTATGAAGTTCATGATCTGCTCCGCCCATTCCGGCACTGGATGCAGAGGAAAAAGCCTCTCATCTATCTCCATTGGTTCGGTCGCCATGATCTCCTTCATGATTTCCTCCACCATTGCTCGGCCAGTCCCCGAGTGTTGGTGCGAAGTCCCCGGGTCAGACCCGAAGTTCCCACCATCTATCTCCATAGGAAAGCTCTATCATTCCTCGGATACTGCGAAGCAGTCCCCGAGTCCGGCCAAACGCATCCGACGTCTACCTCCATAGGAATGGCTCAGACTCCGAACTTGGCGGTAAGAAAATTGACTCAGAGTCAGGCGAGGGCTTGATTGAAGGAGTTCTCAAATGGTTCAGTGCTATCCCCGGTGGCACCGGTTCTTTGGATGAACCGAGCTTAGACAATACGTCGGCGGCTTCATTCTCCCCGAGGTATGTGCTTGTACTCACATCCTTCGAAGAACCCAGACACCTTTTGCACATGAAACCGATACAACTCCATGTTCGCATCCAATGCATCCCAAGTGCCGTGGATTGATGCACCACCAAAGCTGAATCGCCGAAGCATTCTATACGCCGGACACCTATCTCCTTTGCCACCTTGAGCCCATGGATCAGGGCCTCATACTCCGCCACGTTGTTCGACGCCGAGAAATGGATTTGCAGCACATACTTCAACTGGTCTTGCTTCGGCGAGGTTAGGACTATGCCGGCACCTAATCCGACCTTGGTCTTGGACCCATCAAAGTGCATCTTCCAATAATTATAGTCCGGCAAGGGCGGCTCATATTGCATCTCGGCCCAATCGCATAAAAAGTCCGGTAGCGCCTGCGACTTGATTGCATCTCGCCTTTCATAATGCGGAGTATATGGAGATACCTCGATCGCCCATTTGGCAACTCGCCCAGTTGCGTCCTTGCATCCGATGATCTCCGAGATTGGAGCATCACATACCACCGTCATGGGATGCTCTTGGAAATAATGCTTCAGTTTCTTAACCGCCAGGTATACTCCGTACGTCATCTTCTGGTAGTGGGGTAGTTTTGCTTCGACGTGGATATCACCTCGCTCAGGTAGTAGATTGGTCTCTGCACCGATTTGCCTCCTTCGTCTCGCTCCACCACCACTGCAACACTTACGACCCGGTTTGTAGCCGCAATGTATATCAACATCGGTTCATTCTGCAAAGGGGACGCCAACACCGGAGCAGTGGACAACATCTTCTTCAGCTCATTGAACGCCGCGTCCGCCTGCGGGGTCCAAGTGAAACTGGTACTTTTCTTCATAAGTTGATACAATGGTAAGGCTTTTTCTCCTAGCCGACTTACAAACCGACTTAAAGATGCAAGGCATCCCGTGAACTTCTGCACATCTTTTAAACAGTTCGGCAACTTCATTCTTTCGATAGCTCGGATCTTAGCCGGGTTAACTTCTATACCTCGGCTCGATACGAGGAAACCGAGCAATTTTCCAGCCGGGACACCAAAGGTGCACTTGTCCGGGTTAAGTTTCAACCGATACTTTCTTAAGTTTGCAAATGTCTCTTCGAGGTCTTCGATGAGAGTATGCTTCTTTTTAGTTTTGATAACAATGTCATCAACATACACTTGCACATTCTTGCCCATTTGAGAGTGTAAGCACTTCTGCATACACCTTTGATAAGTTGCCCCGGCATTTCTCAAACCGAAACACATGACACGATAGCAATACGCCCCATACGGGGTAATAAAGGCAGTCTTTATTTGATCATCAGTGTTCAGTGGGATCTGGTGAAAACCAGAATATGCATCAATAAAAGACAACAGCTCACATCCAGCCGTAGAATCGATCACTTGATCAATCCGAGGTAAAGGAAAGGGATCCTTCGGGCACGCCTTGTTCAGGTTGGTGAAGTCAATGCACATGCGCCACACCTTGACTATCGCCGGTTCGTCCTTCTTTTTCTCCACGAGGACTGGATTAGATATCCAGTCCGGATGCAGCACTTCCATGATGAAGCCTGCAGCCAGTAACTTCGCCAGTTCTTCGAGTACCACCTTTCTTCGGTCATCTGAGAGCCGCCGCGTCGGTTGACGCACTGGTTTCACCTCTGGCCGAACAAACAAAGAGTGCTCTGCCAACTCCCTCGGAACACCTGGCAGGTCTTTAGCCGACCATGCAAAAATGTCCCGATTCTCACGGAGGAAGTGACAGAGCGCGCTTTCCTATTTCTCGTCCATGCCAGCACCAATGATGGCGAAACGCTCCGGGTTCTCCGAGTCCAGCGGGATTTTCTTGGTCTCCTTGGGCACCTCGAATGAAGCGCTCATGTCCGGAGTAATTAGTCCGGACATGCCGAGCTGAGTAGACTGCGCCATTGCCACCACCTTCTGAAGTTGCTTCTTCTCCGCCGCGATCACCAAGGACTCGGCTAAACTGATCCCGCCGAGGCACATTGCATAGCCTTCTTGTAGTCACCTGAAATGGTTATTATTCCCTTGGGCCCCGGCATTTTCATCTTCAGGTAGGCCACATGAGTGGAGATCATGAACTTGGCCAAGGCTGGCCTTCCCAGCAAGGCATGGTAAGGGCTCTGCAAGTCCACAACCTCGAACTCAAGACTTTCAACTCGGCTGTTATCTCGGGTACCAAAACCCACGTCGACCCAAACTTTCCCATAGGTGCACAAGAGACCCCGGGCACAATACCGTGAAACGTACAGCTGCTAGGCTGCAACTGGTTCGGTGAGTATCCCAGCTTGACCATGGTGTCTCGGTACATGATATTTATGGCACTCCCATTGTCCACCAAGACTCGGGTGAATCTCACATTGTTGGTCGGCCCACAGAACGTCGGATCCACCACCAGTGCATAGTTTCCAGGGCTCGGCATGATCCGAGGTGTATCTTGCCTGCTCCAAGTGATCTCTTGCTCGGACCAATTCATGTATTTCACCACTGCTGGAGTTACTGCATTCACCTCCTTGGCACGCCTCAGCATACTCTTCTTATCAGTTGACTCAGTCACAAACACCACGTAACTCTGATGTACTTCCCTATAATCATTACCGGGGTTCTCATACCTCTGATTCTCAAAGGACCACGTTTGGCTTTGGCCGGCACCACCGTTGTTGTTGTTGCCCTGGGCACTCACTGCATTCACCGGTTTCGCCTGCACCATCTTCTGGTTTTGGGCCGCATGCACCGGGGTTGAATTTGCTCCGGTTAAGCTCTGATTCTGCGCCGCTATGGTCGGCTTATGCTGCTGCTGCGCGTTCGGATATTGAGGTCTACGCCATTGGTTCGGTGGCCCACTCCGGTTTGTCCCAGCTTTCGCCCCTTCTGCAGCGGTTCGGTGATGAAAACTACACTGCAGAGTGGTATGGTTGGGTGTTTTGCCATTCCTGCCATGATAGATACATGGCCCATTCACCAATGACTCGTAAGTCACAGGTGGTCCGGCCTCCTGCCACTGCTTCGCACCACCGCCCTGACTCTGGTTCTGGTTCGGAGTCCATGCCTGACCCTCAGTCTTCGGTTTCTGGGCGCCTCCAGGTCCGGACTGACTTGGGTTTACAGCATTGACTTGGAAATCTGGTTCTCTCCTCTTTTGCCCGAACTCTTGACGGTTATCAAACCTCGGTCCGTTGTTGCGATTGTTCATCGGATTCCTCCTGTTCCGGGCATTCCCATCCATCAGAGGCTGCATCGGATCGCCAAGGGCATAGGAATCAGCTATCCGAATCGTCTCGGCCAGAGTCTTTGGCATATCTCTCTGGAGCCTCTGCCACAACATGCTACCATACCGACATCCATCAGCGAACCACGCTATAGCCTGTGCTTCGATAACTCCTTCACAGGAGTTCCGAACATTGCTCCACCGAGTCAAGAATTCTCGGTCAGTCTCATTGTCCTCCTGCTTGCACGCCTGCAAAAGCTGAGGTCGGTTTGGCCTCTTGTAAGTGCTGGCGAAGTTGCTATTGAATGCCTCCTCTAAATCCAGCCAGCAATTGATGCTATTCTCCGGCAAATTGTTCAGCCAGATCCGAGCAGGACCTTCCAACATGTGCGGGAGATACCGGACCGCCCATCGGCGATTGCCCCCCGCAATGTATACTGCTGAAACATAATCAGCTAGCCAATCTTGCGGCTTGGTGCTCCCATTGTACGGCCTGGTACTCCGACCCAACTGAAACTGAGACACTGGTGGAGGTGGTTCCTTCATGATCCGAGGTCCAAAACACGCCGGACCAGGAGGACCTTCCTCTTCCAACCTCTCGGACTTGTAAATCCGATCTAGCTTGTATCGCGCGTCACCTGTAGGCAACGTCCGAGCTCCGATACGCTCTCCCAATGCACCATCCACTCTATAGAATCCAGCCCGCTCCATGGCTGAATTTCCATCATCATATCGGTCGCCACCTCGACCGACGCTCTTCGGCTGCGGAACATACTCCGGCTCTTGCTGATACTGCTCCTGCGGCCGGGGTTGCTGCTGATGCCTCGGGGGCTGAGGTGGTTTACCTCGGCCAGCCGACGCTGCTTGCCCACCGTTCTGATTTCCCTGAGCTGAACGGCCTTTAGCTCGGCTTGCATCACCTGGGCCGGGGTCTCCATTGGCTCGGCTAGCGTCACCGACCTTTTGCTTTCCAGCTAACACCGGATCGTACACTTGCAGCTGCATCTCCTTGTTCCGACCTGAAGTGACACTCCGGGCACGTTCGGCTCCTCCGACGTGTGGAGACGAGGCTTGCCCCTTGGACCCCTGGCTAACTGGCCTAATCGAATGGACCGCCTGCGAACCGCCAAGCCCGGCCTTGCGGAGGGCTTCATTTTGCTTGCTGGCCACATGCACTAACTCATTGAGCCGCTTCTGCTGCTCACGCCATGCATCTCCGGTCAACTCCGATAGCCCGGCCCTTACTGCTTCGGCTGCTCTAAGGTTCTTGGCTGGTGAACTATACACCGGCCTACCAGTAGCCGACCTGCTACTTGTTGCCTTAGTCGAGCTCGAGACTGCAGCCCTAACCATCTCCTCATAGAGGTCCTTGCCTCGGTTGAACAGAGCAGCTTTCTTACGCCGCACAACCGGAGTAAAACCATCCTCTATACCATGTGCAGCATTGTACTCCTTTGCTCCATATCAAACTGCTGCCTAGCCTCGGCCAGCAACCGAGCTTCTCTCATCACTCTCTGGCGCTCTGCCTCTAACCCGGCCACCGTATGCTCCACACTTGCATCTACTGCGAGTGGCCGAGCTAACCTATCAACGATAGATTCTAAGGGAAATTCTTCCCTTGGCATGCCCAACTGCTCATTCTGACTAGGTTTCTCGTACGGAAACTTCGCCGCCCGACCTGATTTCTCAGGCAGCGCAGTTGGTGTCGCCTCCACCTCGGCTAGCGCGACTTTGCCAGCATCCGCCTTGCTAGCTGCAGGCTGGGTACCAGCCACCATCACCTCCACACACCTCGGAGGGCGAGTAACACGTTGGCCCAAAGCCGCCAGGAGTGGAGTTTCGTCGTCCACGAGCACCTGCTCCGGGTACTCGCGAACCACCTCGACAACGACATATGTGGGGAAACTGCCGAGCATCATGAGGAAACCACCGGTGGGGAAAGGCTTGCCGGCGAAGCACCCCGCATTGTCACTCACAAAGGCAAACTCGCCGATCTTGGCAACAAGGCCAGAAAGAACACACTCAGAGGAGCCCGTCCGGATGGAAACTCCACCCAACGCCTCAATCTGCCCCACGGTGGGCGCCAACTGTCGTGGTGGGATCACGGCAGATGCCATGGGTATGGCTTAGTTGGGGCCGAACGGTCGTTGGGGGAATCCGGGGAGGGTTTATGCACTCAAGATGTGCACAAGCAAGAACATGCAAGAAACCACAAGAACATGAACAAGAACCAAGAAAGCCAAGAACTCAAAAGACACCACGATGTACCCAGGTTCGGGGCCTTCGTGAGGAAGTAAAACCCCTACTCCTGCCTTTCCTCTCTCAATATATCAGTGTAGTTCTCGGGTACAAGGTGCTCCTCGAGCTGTATGATGCTGCTCAAGTGAGAGCTCTAGATGGAAGATGAAACTATGAAGGGGGAAATGAGCTAGGGTTTCGCCGTCCTCCTCCCTGGAGGTAGAGATGCCGCATATATACACAGGCCGAAGTACATTTTTACCCCTGCCTACAACTGACAATGGCATGGCCAAAAGGTAGAAGACAAGCCTCTGCCTCCTGCCAGCTCAACGGCCGAACTGTCAGGCCAGCCAGGCCTAGCTTTCCTCTTCCGGTCATACTTCAGTAGCCTGCCGAGGTCTAGCCTGTAGACCTTTCCCGAAATAGCCGAGTCAGCTCCTAGGCCCCCGAGCTTCCGGGAAACCCGTGGACGGACCTCGCCGTCCTCTGAAGCCTCGGGCTATGAGCTCTGCGGCACCCGTGACTCCTCTGACATGCCTCGATACTTGCTGCTAACCTCGGCTGGCCGGTCACTTATACGTCGGGCCACGCTTCATCTTGGCTCGGGATACTCCGGATCCTACACCTCGGTAGATAACACCTTGTTCTTGTGGTAACTAGCCGACTGCCCCAAGGTTCATACCTCGGAGGCCATACCTCGGATGATTCCTCTGACGTACACCTTACGTCGGGTGACGCCTCCTGCGTCTTTGCTTAATTGCTACCTAGGACGGCTTACAGCCTTAACCTTACATGTCTTTACCTCATCTTTAGCCTACCCGGGGGTAACCCCCCGACACCAGGCCCAGATACGAACATTAGTGGCTTTCCACAGATGAGCACACCAGGCAGAATGGCAAATAAATCCTCTCATGGATTATGTATAAACCGAATGAGACAGCAAAACGTACCTAGTCTAGGCGGCTAGGGTTTTCCTACCTCACCGACGATTTGTGATCTCGGGGGAAGGGCAACTCAATTCCGTGATCGGATCCGACCTTCTTCCTCTCGCAAGTGTTCTGCTCGGGCTGATCAAGGGGCTGACTTGTGCAGCTTCCCGGCCTTGGCAGTTACTCCTCGTGGAGGGGTTGAGATTGGGTCGGCAATGGCGGCGGCTGAGGAGAAGGGAGAATCAAGTGGGATGGCGTCAGGGACGGCTGGAGAGTCCTCTCTGGAGGATCTGCTACAGAGTCTAAACCTGAACGGGGAGGACATCGATGGGCTTTTTGTGCCAAAGAGCGAGGTGGAGGCTCTGAAGGAGGAAACAAAATGGTTGGCGGTGATGTGGTTGCTGACTACGAAGGTTTTCAGCGCTACATCCTTGAAGAAGACGATGAGATTTGTATGGGCACCAGCGCATGATGTGACTTTTCGCGATCGAGGACAAGAGGTTCTTGGTGCAAGAAAGTTGTCTGGGAGATTGGAAGAGGATCACCGAACAGGGCCCTTGGATTTTCTGGGACCATGGTCTGCTCATTGAGAAGTATGATGGAAGTTGCCGTGCATCGGCAGTGGAACTGAATCGCATCCACGCGTGGGTACAGATCCACGATGTGCCCGAGCTGTTCAGGAAGAAGCAACTTATCACTGGTCTTGCGGGGAAGATTGGGGAGGTCATCGTGGTAGACATGAATGGCTCAGGCTTGGAAGCTGGTTATTTCGTTCGCTTGAGGGTCTGGCTGGATGTGAGAAAGAGCCTCACTCGTTTCGTGTCTTTTAAGCCAGAAGGAGGCGCGTTGGTGATCATGAGGGTGAAATATGAAAAGATCCCTCGATACTGTGCGGTTTGTGGTATACTCGGCCACGAACATGATGAATGTGGTACTGGTGAACATACAGCGGATGCGGTGGGTTTTGGCAAATGGCTGGTAGCTGATACACCGTGGAACAGAGCTCAGCTCCAGGAGAATGTGGGTCGCCAAGCAGGCGGCCGTGAGGGGCTAGGTTCCTCTGTGCCGGGAAGGGGCACCGGTCGTGGAAGGGTAGGTCCTGGACGTGGTCGTGGTGGTTTTGGAGGCGAACGTGGGAGTGCAGTCAGCTCTGCCATGGAGAGTAGGAAGAGGACGTCGGCTGAGGCGCAGCTGACAGAAAAAGCCCTGCAAAGGACACTGTGTCAAATGCCATCTCTAAGGAGGCACCTCCGATGCTAGAGTGGAAGGAGACATGGGTGATCAAAACTGTTAAAGGAGCAAAACAGAAGCTCGACTTCTCGGAGGGGAAGAATTATGTCCCAAGGGAGGGAACCCCACACCCCCTCCACCATCAGCTAGAGAGCAGAAACGCCCCAAGAATCAGAACACTCCGAAGAAGAACAAGACCGTGACTGGTTTAGCGGCCTCTATGCAGGAGGGCCGCTCGTCGCAATGAGTATCTTATGTCAGAACTATCGTAGCCTGGGTGGGGTTGCGACAGTGCGTGAGCTTCGTGACCTAGCGAGGCTGCACTCTTTGATGTTTTTGTGTGCTGTCGAAACCCAACTTAGCAAGAAAAGAGTGGAGAATTTATCTAGTTCCTTAGGTTTTGACAAGAGTTTTGCAATAAGTAGCTCGGGCCGAAGTGGTGGTCTGGGTTTGTTTTGGAATAATGGAATAAATGTGGAAATTTTACCCTACTCGCAATATCACCTTGATGTGGTTGTCACCGAGCAGGGGAAGGATCCCTGGCGCCTAACTGTGGTTTATGGGGGGGGGGGCACAGGTGGGGGAGAGACACCAAACTTGGGATATGCTCAAGTTCATACGCTCTGCGAACGATCTACCGTGGTTATGCATCGGTGACTTTAACGAAGTTCTCCACCGATCTGAACATGATGGTTTAGCAGAGTGGAGCCACATCCAGATGGCAGGATTTCGTGAAACGGTGGACGTATGCGGACTCTATGATCTAGGGTACAGACACTAGTGGGAAAAGGCCTTTCTGTGGCGCACCTTTTTGGGTTTATGTGGCGCACCCGCCAAATTGCTGGGTGCGCCACAGAATCGTCGCCACTAAAATTATTTCTGTGGCGCACCTAGCATATGCGCCACAGAAATACGAACAGATTCTGTGGCGCACCCCAGCTAGGTGCGCCACAGAAAGCGTTTTTCATTTTTTTTAAATGCTGGCAGCCACCGATGTGGCGGCCGAAGATTCTTTCGCCCGCATCCGCATCCTTGCCCGCCGTCCCTCCTGGTGGTCCTCCGGGTGGGCAAGTCGACCTCGGCTGTAGAAGGAGTGGTTGCTGGTGGTAGCAGTCGTCGTCGGCGAGGGCCTCCACAAACTCCAAGCAAACGGTGACGGAAAGTCGATCCAGGCCTCGAGCCTAGCCACGAGGGCGCGAGCCGCTCCCAGGACGCCATCGGCGATGCCAGCAGCAGCGGCGGCGTGCGGCGGGGACTCTGGGCAGGGGAGGGACCGGGTCGGCGGCGGCTGGTGGTCGGGGAGGTAGCGGCCGGAGAAGCCGTCCGGAAGGAGCCGCCGATCTCGGCGAGGAGGCCGCCACCCATCGACGCGACCCTTCTGCTTCTCGCCTCCGTGCTCCGATGTGCGACGCGGCGGAGACGAATCGCTCGCGACGGCCGCCTCACAGACGATGTGGAGGTGAGGACGGCGAGCTCCAGGTCGCGGATGGCAGAGCACGGCAGCGGCCGGGGAGGGAGAGAAGGGCGGCGCGGCTGCCGGGGAGGGAGAGAGCGGCGACGCGGCGGCCGGGGAGGTTCCGCTCGGGTCCCGCGTTCAACTGGGAAGAGACGCGCGATGCGTCGGTGCGGCGAGTCGACCTGCGATGCATGTGCACGTACGCCAGCAGTCCGTCCACGGCCACGCGGCGGCGGCATCTGGATCAGAGGAAGAAGATGAGAAAAATGAGAGAGATGGGCAGGTGGGTGGGTGCGTGCGTGGTGTGGGAGAGAGAGAAGAGAACGTGCGCGTGCGTGGTGTGTGTATGGCTGGCGTGCAGCTGTGTGGGTCCATGCATGGAGAGCAGCAGCGTGGTGCGTGTGGGGCCTGGGCGTACGTGGTTTGACCAAATTGAGATCTCAGATCTGATAACTTGTATCTGTGGCGCACGCAAATAATATGCGCCATAGAATGAGCACAATTCTGTGGCGCACGGGGCACGGTGCGCCACAGAAAGTCAGGTTTCTGTGGCGCACGGGGCTGGTGCGTCACAGAAACCTGACTTTCTGTGGCGCACGGGGGATGGTGCGCCACAGAATGTCATATTTCTGTGGCGCACCAGCTCCGTGCGCCACAGAAACCAGACTTTCTGTGGCGCATGTTGTTTCGGTGCGCCACAAAAATGTGACTTTCTGTGACGCACCGGGCTTGGTGCGCCACAAAAAATAATTCTGTGGCGCACCGGTGCGCCACAAAAAATAATTCTGTGGCGCACCAATTAATGGTGCGCCACAGAATGCCAACCTACCTATAAGCTTTTCCCTAGTAGTGAGAGGTGTGCCTTGGACTTTTGAAAAGAGAGTTGCGGGCGGATCTTTCTGCCGCACTCGGGTGGATCGTGCACTTGCTTCCACAACATGGTGTGAAATGTTTCCAGCAGCGGAGGCGCATCACTTGGCCACAGTGGCCACCTCAGACCATTTACCTATCCTGCTCAACCGCACGGTGGATGCAGGGGCAGGGAGTAGGGTGAAATGGCCCTTCAGATACGAGGTTGCATGGGAAAGCCACACAGACTTCGATGAGACGCTCAAGGAAAAATGGAGTGGGACGGGCCAAAGCAACACAGTGGAGGACCTGCATGTGAAATTGGCATCTCTCTTGGATGATCTTGCACAGTGGGGGAAGAATACCTTTGGGAATGTGCAGTACCAAATCCGCACTCTGCAAAGGGAACTAAGGGACCTGAGAAGTGTACCGGGACGGACAGAACCCTGTACGCGGGAAAATGAGGTCACAGCAAAGCTTGTCACTCTGCTCGACCAAGAGGAAGTGATGTGGCGCCAACGGTCACGTATCCAATGGCTAGCTGCCGGGGATAAGAATACTCGTTTTTTTAACCTGAGAGCAAGCCAGCGGAGGAATAAAATTCGTATTGCAGAACTGTTAAAAGGTGATGGTACGCTGGAAACAGATGTTTAACAGCTAGGTCATATGGCGTGTAGATTCTATAAGGATCTCTACACCTCAGAAGGGGTTCAAGGCATGGAAGAGGTGCTAAAAACTGTTCCGAGGAGGGTGTGCCCAGCGAGGAACCAAAAGTTGGACGGCCCAATCGATAGTAAGGAGGTGAAAGCGGCCCTCTTCGAGATGTTTCCCACAAAAGCCCCAGGTCCCGACGGTTTTCTGGCACATTTCTTCCAAAGAAACTAGGATATTTGTGGGGAGGAAGTAACAAGAGTTGTCCTCCGAGTTCTATCAGGAGAGGATGACCCGGCTACGGTGAATAGAACGTTCATCGTCATGATACCGAAGGTTGCAAGCCCACAAGAGATGGGGCAGTTTCGCCCTATTAGCATGTGCAACGTGATCTATAAGATTGCATCAAAGATGGTTGCAAACAGATTAAAAAAAGTACTACCTGAGGTTATTTCAGAGGAGCAATCGGCCTTTGTCCCAGGGAGGCTGATTATAGATAATATCATAACAGCTTACGAGTGCCTTTATTTTATGAAGCGGAACAAGGCGAAGAAGCACCGGTCTTGCGCTCTGAAGCTAGACATGAGGAAAGCCTATGATAGGGTTGAGTGGGCTTACCTGAAAGCCATTATGCTGAAGTTGGGGCTCAGTAGCTCGTGGGTGGCGCTCACCATGCGCCTGTTTTCATCAGTATCCTTCTCGGTGTTGTTCAATGGTACACCACAGGAGGAGTTCCGTCCCTCTAGGGGGGTTTGTCAGGGAGATCCCATCTCACCTTATATGTTTTTGTTGGCAGCAGAGGGCCTTTCGTGCCTCTTAAAATCCAATCAGTCACCGGTGCTCCAGGGGTTAAAAGTGGCGTCGTCTGCCCCGGCAGTAAACCACTTACTCTTCGCCGATGATAGCCTGCTGTTCTTCCAAGCAAGTAGAGAGGGTGCCCTAGAGGTACAGAAGGTTCTTACTTGTTATTGCAATGCTTCTGGCCAAAGGATCACTATGGACAAATCCTCTATCTTCTTTAGTAAAGGGTGTCCAGCTGGAGTTAAAGGGGAAATAAAAGAAGTCTTGGAAGTGGAAAGGGAGAATCTAAAAGAAAAATACCTGGGGATGCCATCGGATATGGGTATCTCCAAGAATGGGGCTTTCAAGTACCTGAAAGATAAGGTATGGAAGAAGATTTTGGGTTGGATGGAGCAACTTCCGTCGATGGGAGGGAAGGAAATTCTCATCAAGGCTGTTGCCCGAGCAGTTCCAACATACTCTATGTCATGTTTTAAGTTACTGAGAGGACTATGTGAGCACATAAACTCTATGATGCGCAAGTTCTGGTGGGGATGCAAAGAGGGTAAAAGGAAGACAAGCTGGGTATCCTGGGAATCAATGGTACAGCCAAAATTCACAGGGGGTTGAGGGTTCAGGGACATCGAACTCTTTAACCTAGCTTTGTTAGCTAGGCAGGCATGGAGGCTGCATACCCCAAATTCCTTGAGTGCAAGGATCATAAAGGTTGTTTACTATCCGAATGGAGATGTGCTCTCGGCGGAATTGGGATCCCACCCTTCCCAAATTTGGCGTTCAATCCTGGAGGGACGAGACACTTTGAACATCGGCTTGATTAGAAGAATCGGCGATGGGAGGAGTACTGAAGCATGGGTACAGAACTGGCTGCCACACAATGAGAGGTTGAGACCAATTGCACCGTGGAAGGAAAATGCACCGCAGCTTGTTTCGGACTACATTGTCCATCAAGAGGCGAGGTGGGACGTTGATAAACTGGAGAAGTTTTTCCTTCCAATGGACACTGAGATCATCAGGAATATACCGCTGAGCCACCGTGTGCAGGAGGACTTTTGGGCCTGGCATTTTGAGCGCACATGATTGTTCTCAGTGCGATCTTGCTATCGGGCACTGGCGACAATTAAGAGAACTCGGGAGGACTGGTTAGATGAGACACCGCCCTCTTCGGGGACATGGCAGGAGCGCAAGGATTGGGCTTTGCTCTGGAAGATCGCTGTACCGTCTAAGGTGAAAATTTTCCTATGGAGGCTCGCCCAACATTCCCTGCCAACAGGGGATGTCCGGCATCGACGCAACATGGCGACGACGCCTGCTTGCTCAATCTGTGGCCGTGAGGATTCGTGGCGCCACTCGCTCATCGAGTGTAATATGGCGAGGTGTGTGTGGGCTCTGTCAGAGGCAGACATTGTTGAACATATCTCGCTGACGACTGAGGTTACGGTGAGACAGTGGCTAGACATTGTTGATCCATGTTAGAATCGATGAAACATGAAGACCTTACTCGGATGGTGGTGACCCTTTGGGCAATCTGGCATGCAAGGCGTCAGGCCATCCATGAGATATTCCAAAGTCCTATGGCGACAGCAGCGTTCGTAAACAAGTTTCTTGTAGACTTGGAAGCGAGTTCATGCAAGGTTCAGGGACAGCGGAAGAGCACACCAACCGCAGCACCTCAACAGCCGTGGATCCCCCCTCCGGCTCATATGGTGAAGGTGAATGTTGATGCAGCGGTTGCAAAGTCAGAAGCAAAGGGAGCGGTAGGAGCGGTTTACAGATCAGCGGCAGGCATGTTCCTGGGCGCTTCGGTGACAGTATACGGGGGTATAAATCACCCGGGGACGCTAGAAGCTTTGGCCTGCAGGGAAGCTTTTGATATAGCTGCTGGATCGTATTCACGTCGCGTCAGACTGCTTAGAGGTAGTCAATGGCTTGCATGAGGTGAACTTGGGGCTATTTGGGAGTGTCTTGCTAGAGGTGAAGGCGAGAGCTCAGCAAAGAGGAGGCACTTCTTTCAGTCATGAGAGAAGGGAGTCAAACGCCGAGGCGCATAGGCTGACAAGAATGGCAACATCTTTGCCAGTGGGTAGGCATGTGTGGTTGGGTGAGCCACCATTACATGTTAATATTCCTGTAAACATTATTCCGGTTGAATAAAGGGGTGTGGAGTTTTCAAAAAAAAAAAGGCAGAATGGCAGATCCATGCCATTGCACTTTACATACATAAATAGTCACCAGAATATCTTATTATGAAAACTTGAAGGGATTTAACCATAATTGACTACAAAAGTACAAGAGTTCATTGCTCCCACTAATACCCAACTCTTAGCAATGAACCAATGAATATCCAGGTACTTAACTGTTAGGTTCGACAATTTCCCAGTGTCTCCCAACAACCCAAAAATGTTGAAGACCAACCAAAGAACTTCAGTGCAGCCTTGGAAGTATGAGGGTTACACACTTGCTGACTGCAGATGTGTTCGCTCATAGAGGCCCATCACCTGATCAGCCACTGTCCACATTATAGCCTGACCAGGTGGAATCCTCATGAGCCTGGGAAGCAAGCCTCTCCACAGGGCTCGGAGGCCCTCTTCGGAGTATATTGTCTGTATCGCATGGACCATGCCCTTGTACTTGATGTCTCCGGTTCTCCCTTGGGCCATCAGCCTAGTCTTCACGACGTCGAAAGGTCCAGTGCAGATTGGTCCTGCAGTTCCTGCAAGGAACCCAGAGACCATGGATTGCCATGGTAGGAGAACCTTCCCGTCTCCTTCATGCTTCTTCCAGAGGAAAATGTCGAACGTGTTCTTGGCTGTGAACATCGCAGCTTGGTTTGTACCATTACGCATCACAGTTGGCGATGCTCCAGACCACAAACCCAAAAGGCCTTCCTCACGAACAATTGTCTTTGCACAGTGTATGGGCCCTTTGTATTTGAGCAGGTCTGTGCTTAGTCCTTTTTGTTGCTGTAATCTGATCTTTACCACCTACATCCACCATGAAGAAACATTACACCAATTCCCTTAAAAACAAGCTTTGAATAAAACGTAATTATGTTTGAGAAAAAACATAATTACATGGACAGAGTGTATATTCAGCTTCCCCTATAAATTGACAAGGTACAACAACAGAAGTCGAAATTTCTGTAATTTTTCTCTTTCCTTGCGCAGAACGTGTGATAGCGAGCAATGCTTGGTAGTCTTGGTATTTTTCAGCATGCTCACTGACGATTCAATTATAGAGAGCACCACTTACAAAGAGGGAAAAAACGAATCTGAAATAATATTGGTAGTTTTTGTACAACATCCCTTTTCACTCTTGCCGTGTATTTTCCCGTAGTTTTGTAACTTCAAGCAACTTCTACTGCAGTAATTAATAGTATTTCCTTAATCCTACCAAGCAGTATGGTTAGGCAAACACTCTGGATGTAAACATCAGAGGAACCTCCAAA
Source organism: Poa pratensis (assembly GCA_947311845.1). Lineage (NCBI taxonomy): Eukaryota > Viridiplantae > Streptophyta > Magnoliopsida > Poales > Poaceae > Poa > Poa pratensis. The sequence goes on along the minus strand of CAMZMU010000096.1, from coordinate 72,005,788 downwards.
CCAATATTCACAATGCACTACTGATGTTATACAGTATTGCGAGATCAAGCTCCGACTCTCTGTTTACAATACCAAAGGAGCTGTGAGCTCTACACTTCTGTCCCAAATTAGGCATATATGAATTTTGATCTTAGTACATTATCATTTTGTTTTCCTAGTCTTCACTTATAATATGATGCTGGCGAGACCTGAGAAGTATACTACTGTACGATGTTGATATTTTCCATCTAACAACTGAGACTAAAGGATGAAGTATACTTCACAGCATTCTTGGTTAGCATTTGACAGTAGTCTAATAGGCACCCAAATGCCAACTGATACAACATTAAAAAAAAGAGCAGGTGATTGGCTATAACTTCTCGGTCAAATGCATTTGACAGTATTCAAATGGTCATGCAGGGCAGCCCTTGATCAATTTCTTGCATGGTACTAGCAAAGTGCAATTTGGCTGCAAAGCACATTTTTTAATCCCAAAGGTCAAATTGCCAGGACTTACATCTGGCATCATTCCCACACTTACATGATTAAATAACTTGCTGGATCTGTCTTTTTTCGTTTTCTTAATATAATAAAGACACACTTTTACATCTGTACACTACACGAGGATCGTGGCAAGAATCACCTAGAGCTGTGCAAATTGTATTTTAAATAATGTGAAGACATTGTAGCCAGGCCAAGGAATCATGAACGATCTGGTAACATTACAACAAGCAGTAGCAGGAACAGGTGATTGGCTACAAATTCTCTGTTAAATGCATTTGAAAGTATTCTAATGGGCATGCAGGGCAGCGAAATGCTTGATCACTTGCTTGCATGGTACTAGCAAAGTACAATTTGACTGCAAAGTACGGAGCAGTTGTTATTTTTTAATCCCAAAGGTCAAATTGTCAGGACTTGCATCTGGCATCATTCACACACTTACTCTTACATGATTAAATAACTTGCTGGACCTGTCTTTTTTCAAAAAAAAAAATGCACTTTTACATCGGTACACTACACGAGGATCCTGGCCAGAATCATCGATAGCTGTTCAAAATATTTTAATAATGTGAAGGCATTGTAGCCAGGCCAAGGAATCATGAAAGATATGGTAACATTAGAACAAGCAGTAGCAGGAACAGAGGTATGCAAATCTTACCTCGAACGGGGTAACGATGACGAGCGCCTCGAGGACGCCGGCGCCGAACCCTGACGCGAGCCGGCCCTGCGCGGAGACCTTGCCCGTGGCGGGGTCCTTGAACGCGGACTGCAGCATGGCATTGGAGCCGAGGCGCAGCGCGTACTTGAGCGTGAGGTGGGTGGCGAAGGGCGTGAGGCCCTTCCAGAGCGCCGGCACGCCCTCTGCGCGGGCCACGGTGGCGCCGCAGTGCGCGATGCCGCGGTAGGCCCCCGTGCGGTCGAGCTGCAGCCTGGTCTTGACGACGTCGATCGGCTGCAGGCAGCACGCCTCCATCACGCCGCCCAGTGACCCCGCCGCCGCCTTCACGTAGGGCGGGATCGGCGGCCTGCCTCCGCCGCGTGGCTCCTCGGCCGCCGCCGGCGGCGGGGGAGGGGATGAGGCCATTCGCGAAGGAAGTGTAGGCGGAGCTTAGCGGGTGGCGGGCGCGGCGGGGAAGCGGGTTCTGGATGGATTTATTCCTCTGTTGGCCACTATTCTGCGGGGGATCCGAAAAGGAGCAGCGCAGGGTTATATAGAAGCAGGGTTATATAGATGAGATATATGCACGGTTAGTCACTGAACTTGGTCGAGATGAGCATTTTGGTCACTAAATTTGCAAAATGTTGTCCACGGGTCACTCAACTTGGCAGAGATGAGCAAACTGGTCACAAACCATTGACTGAGCAGTTGACCATTGACTCTGACCATTTTTTTTGCAAAAACACCCCCGTAGAATCACAAAATCTACGGGGTGTTTTTGCAAAAAAAAATTGGTCAGAGTCAATGGTCAACTGCTCAGTCAATGGTTTGTGACCAGTTTGCTCATCTCTGCCAAGTTGAGTGACCCGCGGGCAACATTTTACAAGTTTAGTGACCAAAATGCTCATCTCGGCCAAGTTCAGTGACTAACCATGCATATATCTCTATATAGAATCGGCGAGACAAAGAACAGAGGAAGTGCACGTATTCCTCATGGGACGTCAGCGGTCAGGGTTTGGTTGGTCGACGTTGAGAATGGAAATATGACCCCACCTTGAGGGCTGGACCAGGGTGTTATTGCGGAAGCGTAACTGTTGAGGCGCGTGCGTGGACCCACACGTCAGTAGCCACTTTGGGAATCTGGCGGACGGCTGCGAGCTGGGTACGGTGTGGGCCCCGGGGGCGAATCAACGAAGCGTCGCTACTTCGACTGATTTGTAGGTCCTAGGCTGCTTTCTCTAAAAAAAAGGTCCTGGGCTGCTAAATCACGAATTCGGCTGATTTGCGGGTCCCAAAAAAAAGGATATAAGACCATCTCTAGCAGAATCAGTAACCCGTGAAAAACGTTAAAACTTTGGTGTCTTTACGGGCTGAGGTTGTTTTCTGTCTAGACCAGAGCCCGTAAAGACGGCCGGGCCCGTAAAGCGTTTACGGCGCACGTGAATCTCACCCGCGAGCCATTATATTTGCCGGTCGAGTGGTCATTCCCAGTTCGCAACCCTTGTTTTTTCATCGCTGTCGACGAGCCCTCCGCCGCCTCCGACGAGCGATTCACCACACATCGCTGCAGATCCGACACCCGCGACGCACGATGTCGCCGAGGAGTAAGCCCGCCGTTCTCCGGGGCGGCGACAGGTTCAGCGGCGACTTCTCCGACGCTGCGCGCGAGGGTTGTCTGCTCCGACGTGGCGAGGAAGCGGAGCGCGCGGCAGTGGGCCAACCTCAACATGGCGATGCCGCCGTCGCTCCTCTACCGCGAGGTGGAGGAGTTCGACCGGCGGAAGTGGGAGCGGGAGCACCGTCTCCGCCGTGGCGAGGTCAGCCTGTCCGACGGTGCGAGCAGCTCGTCCGCGGCGGAGATGCGCGCGTGGAGGGAGAGCACGTCGCCGGAGGGGTACAACGCCGCCGCCTTCGGCACGTCCCTCACGCGGGAGGATTTCGTCCCCGACGACTCCATCGAGAACGCCGTGGCGGTCGTTCTACTGTGCTCCAAGCGGGAGGTGGAGGAGCGCGCCGCGCAACTCGAGCGCGATGAGGAGATTGGCGGCATCTTCTTACGCCAGGGGCTCGAGCAGGTTCACGCCGCCGCAGAGAAGAAGGCGGAGTGGCAGAGGGAGGCGGGATGGTCATCGACCTCGTCTCCTCCGACGAGGAGTGAAGGTCCTCCGCCGCTGCGTCGCCGCCGCTGCCCGCAGCTCCGGTGAGCCAGATTTTGCGTTAGGGTTAGGGCGGCGGCGATCAAAATAGTTTAGATTAGTCTCAGAGTAAAAGTTTTTTGTGTAAAAAGCCGACGAGCATTCGTCTGTATGCGAAGAATCGATGATAAACTCGTCGTTTGTTCCCGCAAAATCCAAATTTATCTAAATTTGCAGTTCTTGATACGGTTTCTATTCCGTACCACGCGTTTTTGTGAGCAAAAACGCCTAAACAGTGAAACCTTAAACGCGATTTAAGGTTTCACGGTTTACGGCTTCTGCTAGAGATGCTCTAACAAAATATGGTCGACGTTCAAATACACTAATTACATCGCGCAATAGCGTGCTATTTGTTTAGTGATCCGTACCAAAGAAGCAAAAGGTACCATGTGACTTGTTCATTAGCTCCTCTCCGTCGATTTTTTAGGTTTTTCGACTCATATATCTAGAAATGTTTTAATATATACTCACTTACTTTAGTATGTATGTAATTAATATTGAAATAGCTAATGGAGCCCGAACTCCATTACGATTTTGAAAAATTTAAAATCGACACGTTTTAGATAAAAAAAAACTAGAAAATAACCCAGATGTAGACAGTGTCGAGATCTAAGAGAGTGAAAAAAAATTACTCAAAATTTGTTATATTTTAGGCTACACAAAGAAGACAAATCGGATAAAATTTCAAGTTTTTTAAAATTATGTACTGTTCACCACCCAGATACACCTATTTGTAAATTTTGTCCAGCTCATAATAAAACGAATTTCGAGTTAATATTTTGCACACTTGTAGATCATATGACTATCTGGGATGATTTTTTGAAAACTTTCATATTTCATTTTCTATTTTTTTCAAGAAGGGCTCCCTCAAACTCGATAGCCATTTATCCTCTCTCAAAGATCTTATATTAGTGAACGGATGGAGGAGTATCTTTTTGTGTTTCAGCCAATCTCACGTTTCAAACATTTTTTTAAAAAGGTTTTAGCACACTCAAAAGTTGGTTTTTGGTATAATAGGGCACCTGATATTTGTTTGCCCGTAGCAGATAATGTAAAATAGGGCACAAGATTTTTTCGTTGTAACGAATGTCCTGAAATTATTGACCAAACATGGGATCCCATAGTAAGGAATAAGGACCGAGAGAGGCAGATCTGACGATCGTCAGACACCAAGCTTGATTTTGGCTGTGTGTGTGGGGGGGGGGGGGGGGGGGGTTGCTGGAGGCACCGGGACTGGACGACGAAGGCAATGGCACATTGGCAACCCCTCTAAGCCTTGCCCCTTGATCTCTCTGCCAAGCCACGTGCGTTGAGTTGAAATTCTCCTCTATATTAAATTTGTTCATCCACATACGTCATAAGGCTGTTCTCTTACCGTTGGTGCAACTCCTTGGAAGTCGGAACAATGACGGATAGGAGGATTGAACAAGTAGATACTGGTGGAAAGATCATACCTTTGATCTTGAACGTGGAAGTAGGGAATCAACACTAGCAAGGGTAGATAGATCTTGTGTGTTACGTAGAAAAGCGATTATTTTTTATTTTCCATGCATGTAACCCATCAACAGAATCAACACCGGCAAGGGTAAGGCGCCCCCTATGCCCGACGTTATTGAATTGAGCATATGGCCCTGATTTTATTTTTATTTTTGCGTACCTAGAAATATAAAGTATATGGAAGTGATATTTTGCAAGTTTGTGCGATACACCATTATCTACACCCAGTTTTTTTTCCATTTTCTTAGAACTTATGAATATGATTTTTAATTTAAAAAATAAATAGATCACTGGAACTCAGAAGTCAGAAATCTCCACTCCTAGTTACACAGCTACTACTACCTCCGTTCATCAAAGTAGGACATATATTTTTAGTTAAAAGTCAATATACTCTAACTTTGACCAATGTTAAAGACGAAAATATGAACTACATAATTTGATAAACGTGCAATTTGGTATTCAAAATATTAATTTTTTATTAATTAAATCAACAAAATTACACTATATTGACTTTTACTAAAAATATACACTTACTTTAAAAACAGAGGGTGTACTATAGTTAATACTCCCTCTGTCCCAAAATAAGTGTCTCAAGTTTGTCCAAAAGTGATGTATCTAGACATGTGTATAGATACATCTATTTTTTGGAAACTTGAGACACTTATTTTTGGACAGAGGGAGTAGTTAAGATTCCAAGCTAGCAGTGCGGAGGTCTACTGTATATTAGCCGCGTGCCCGCGTTTGCGTCTACGTTCACCTGGGAGCATTAACATGAGACTATGTAGGGTCCATATCCGTATATCGCGAAAGCTCATGTAAGCTTATCCCCTCCCCGTCACTGTGCAGGAGGCGAAGGCGATTTTTGGAGCGAACTCCGCCGATCCACCGGGTGCGGCCGCTGAGCCGTGGGATTCTTCCCCTCCGCCGGCCGCTTCGGCGGCGGGAGGGTGGGGGATCCCCGGCTCCGGTCTGTATATATGGTAGGGTAGGGGGGAGATCTCGCCGGCGGCGCTCTGGAGGAGGTGGTGCGGCTGGTGTTCGGTTTGGCGTCGGCGCGGGCTTCTCCGGCGGTGCTGCCCCTCGGGGCGCGGCGTCTCTGCGCTCGACTTGCGGGAACTCGGGGCCCGGCGTGGTGCTCGAGCTTCTCTGGCTTCCGCCGGATCCGTGCTGGCGGCGGATCTGGCGGCGGGAACCCTGGGCTCGTCGAGTTCTTCGACTTCCTCCGGCGACGGCTCTGATGGCGGCCGAGGCAAAGTGGTGTGGATGGGACAGGGGGGCGCTTGCCCTGGTCGTTCATCGTCAATTGCTCCGCCGCGGCGCGGCGGACGGGCACGGCAGCGTCTCTCATAGGGCAAAGTTTTCCCTGACTGCGGCAAGGTGGCGGCTGGTGGTCCTCGTCTCCGACGCCGGTGATGGTGCTGTTCTCGTTGCTTGTGGTTCCTTTTCCTCTACGTATTGTGGTTCTGTATTTCTACTGTGTACTTTGTACGGGTTTTCGTTTGAATATACGTGGTGAAAATGCAAAAAAAAATATCGCGGCATGTTCAGGGACCATCCGGTAGTAAGGCACAGCGCTGGGCTCGATCGCACTCGTTTCTTTTTGCAAAACAGTGAGGCAAAAAAAGAGTAAAGAGCTCCATTAACTAGAAATGCATTTAGATTGTCTGCAAATATTAACCAAATTTAAATATTCAAAAATATTTGTATTTCACCGTAAAGAGGTAGCATGTATTTTTCTGGTCATTTTTATAATTTTTCATATTTTTCTGCCGGGTAGATTTAAAGCAATTAATTTTGCAAATTTAAACATTTTTCTGCCTTAAAAAAAAAGACTGGCACGTGGGGCCGCGGATGACGTCGTGCTGACGTCATCCGCGAGCTGCGCCCACGGCGGAGCACGGCGGCGCCGGCGACGCGCGCGTCGCGTCCGCGCGTTCCGGAACACGCGCGTGGGCGCATCCGACGCGCGTCGACGCGAGGAACCCGCCGGTGGCGGCGCCGGAGCGGCGGCCGGCGGCGTGCGGATGCTTGGGAGACGGCGTGGCGCGGCGGCGGCGATTCGCGCCCGAATCCGGCGCTCCGGCACCGATTCCGCGGCGAGGAGGCAGAGCCGGCGACGGCGGGCCTGCCCGTTCCCGTCGATCTGGCCGGGGAAGCGCGAGACGGCGGCGAGGCGGCGGCGGCGGCGATGGTGCGGCCGTGGGAGAGGAAAGAGAGGAGAGGATGGAGGCGTGGTGTTTTTACACGGAGGCCCCCGAAATTTCTCGAACGGCGCCGCCACCGGCGATGGTGCGGCCGCGGGAGAGGAAAGAGAGGAGAGGATGGAGGCGTGGTGTTTTTACACGGAGGCCCCCGAAATTTCTCGAAATTACATCCAGGTCCTTTGCGGGCGGTTTTTTGCAAAAATGCTACGACAAACACTGTTATGTGGGGAGTTTTTACAAAAAAGATCCTGGGCTTGTGCGGAATCACAAACAGGTCCTCGCGAGCACGGAGATGTTGTGCGAGCCGTTTGATGGAGAATCGACGGCGCGGATTGCAGCGGGGCACTGTTACCCTGTAGCGGGGCACAGTAAAACAGTGCCCCGCTGCGGTGGCGCGCGCTGAGGGCTTAAAATCGTGCGGCCTTAATATATAGTATAGATAGATATTAGGTAATTACGAAACCTGGTTAAGAAGATGGTGACCTCTGATGGTGCTTGTGAACGCCGCACTACAAATCCTCCGGACTTTCTCTCGCCGGTTGAGCTGATTCATGAGCTATCTTACTACATTCTCTCTTTATTGTGGACACCCGAACATGTTGCATGCTCCTCGTAACGCATTTTATCTCGGCAAGGGGATGACCAAGACCCCCACCGTAAGTGCTTCCCTGCGTGCTGTTACCACCTATCCACCAACCACAATCGCCCTCTGTTAAGTGCTACCACCATTTAGTTGCTCCATGTGCTACCGTTAAAACTAAATTTAAATATTTAAAAATTCTAAAAAAAGTGGATAATCATAAGATATGTGTCTACAACCTTCAGATTTTTCAGGTCAAAATTCAAAATGAGCATTGAAAAATAAAAAAGATAAATCTAGCATGAATAGTGTAATAAAAAATGGCACTATCCATGCTAGATTTATCTTTTTTGTTTCGCAATGCTTCTTTCGAATTTGGACCTGATTTTTTTTAGAGGGTTTTGACACGTATCTTGTTAACACTAACAATTTTTCGTTTTTTTAAAACGTGTAAAATTACTTTTTGTATAATATCACAGGGAGCAACTAAAGGGGTGCTAGCACTGGATATTCCCTCGCTATGAGAGAATCGGCATGTGGAGCCATCAAGCAGTAATCCTCCATCCAGTAGACCTCAATAGCATCTAAGCAATGACTAACACAGTGCGATATGAGCACAATAGAACTAATCCCCTGCAGTCACGCACAATTAGGTAATCTTTATCAAATAGTGTTCAATCATAAACGATTAGAAAGTAAAAGCCCGCAATCAGTTCACATGGGACATGCGGCCCCGAGAGCCTTAATTATAAACGTATAGCAATATTTTCTCATGTGCTACATGATTCGCATCCCTGGCACAATGCTTACAAAAATATACTCACATTATCACGTCAACCGTAGCTTACCGATTAGGCGATTAAGATGTACCAGCTGGTTTCATGGCATCTTCCACTGATTCGATTCTATATTTTTTTTTTTATAGAGAACTTATTCGATTCTAGTACTACCCTAAACTCTACACTAGAAAAGTTCAGTATTACGTATTAGGCCCAACGAAAAAAATAGCACGCTATTTCGCGGTTAATAGCACGATATAGCGTATTTGGAGAGGCTACGCTATATTTAATCTAAAGTTGACGCTACGGCGCTATTTGCGTTTTATACGTGCTAAACCACCCTAAACGTGTCAATTTATAGCTACACTAACAAAAAGTCTGGAATAACGTTAATTGATGATGATGGCGGGCAATTTGGTGATTCTTCTAGTTATTCTGAAGATGATGTCAATGATTCTGATTAAAGTTTAAAATAATTTATCTTTTAGTTTATTACTTTTTCATGGTTTTAAGCCTCATATTTGTATTTGTGCCATGGATTTGGCCTTGACATTTGAATAGGGTTACCTGGTTATGCATGTATTGCTTTTGGACAAATTTTTAGTGCTGAAATCCTTAATATTTGGGCTATTTCTCGCATGTTTTTCCTCACGCTATTTTACATGTAACTTCGCTATATCAAGCTATATATTGTATAGCTTCTAGAGGAGGGACACGCTATATATTCATAGCACGCTATTTTTTTCCTTGATTAGGCCCCACTCTGTCTAGCCCATCGCCCCTCAGCTCGCACTTCTGGTCTGTTTTCATAGGCTGAAATGGAAGGGTTAAAGCCCATTACCACACATGGACTGCCCCATGGATAGCACCGTGGCTAGCAAAGGCACGAGCAGTTTAGGGCGTGTTCGGATACGGTCCGGCTTCCCCAAATCCTTCAATCCAGCTTCTGTAGGCTCGATCCGGCGTCCCGATCGGAGCAGGAAGTGTTCGGCTCTGCTCCACCGTTTCAGGTGGGCTTGGAGCCCATGTAGGATGGACCGGCCCATTTTGCAAGGGAGGATTCGGTCTGTTTTGTCTGTTTGTTCTGCACTTCTTTGGGGATCGATGGGATAGCGGCGGCGTCGGTGCTGTCTATGGCTGGGAGAACGCCGACGGGAAGCTCGGGCTGGTCGTCCTACCGCGGCGAGATGGGTGCTCTGGAGGAATTCATCCGGCGGGAGGGAGCCAGAAGCGGCCAGTGCTCGAGAATCTCCATGCCCAGTCAAGCAGCAGCGGCCACGCGTTGATCTGGCGAGGCGTGCTCAGGAGCTCGTCCTGGATGCTGGCGGGGGCGCGGCTCACACTCGACGAGGAGGTCGGTGGCGGCCGAAGGACGGGAGTGAGCACGCGGCGCCAGGCCTGATTGGATCGGGAAAGGGAAGGAACAGAGGAAGTGGAGAGAGAAGGGCGTCGCTCGGGAGACGACCAGATAGAGCGAAACGTTTTTTTCACTTGGCGGTGGCATTCTCGCCGTAATTTCCTGCTGCTCCGCGATGGACTGCTCCGCGGATCTCCAAAAGGGGTGCTCCGAAATTTACACAGCAAAATTGCCCCGCTCCGCGGATCTAGCTCCGTGAAGCTGGTGTGTTCGGTGGTGCTCTGACGTGGATCGCCGTGAAGCTGGGAGCTGGACCACATCCGAACACGCCCTTAGAGTTCCCTCAACAACAACAAAAACGAGCAGTTTAGCGCATCGGTTTGCCCACCAGGGTTATTCGATTCTTATTTGCAGTTTAGCTTTTTTTTCTAGATTTTTTGAAACTTTTAAATATATGTTTTTAATTTTCTAAAGTACCAGGAGCATTGGAGCTCGAGTGCAATAAATCTCTACTCATCATAAATACCGTAAATTCGTGTTGTTTTAAAGTCACTCCGATACATATTAATTCGTTGAATCAAATGTGAGTATCTTGCACTAAACTACTCCCTCCGTTCCATAATAATCTACATTCTGGACTAGTATTTTGTTCCATATTATTCTACATTCTGGGTCATTTTCTCGTCGGTAATCAGCGACACCAAAAAACTAAGTAGCCTCGCAGCCTCTCTCTTTTTCTATTGGATGTCATTAATACTAATCTGACTTGGATTGGATGTTTACATACTTGAGTAGTATTGTTAAAGAGTATGCTAATTTGTCTTAAACTTTATAGGATGTAAAGTATTCTGAAACAGAGGGAGTATGTCTAGTCTAAGTACATCGAATTCAGCTATAACTAATATAGATCGGAGCGAGTAGATTAAAATGTCAATCGGGTGCTTGAGGATTTTTTTTATGAACCGCTAGGTGCACTCGGCAATATTTTCTTCCGGGCAAGTGCTTCTATAATATTGGCCAGTATAAATTATCTATATCCATATTTATACTACTTCTAATCATTTTGGGTATAAATTGGGATTTTTAGTTCCCTGTGTCAAGTTGATATGTTTTTTGTAGAGAATGTGATACTAGCTATACTTGTTATGTTTACTCAAAATGCAACACGAGCACTTTATAGTTACAATTTAAAATTGCAATGAGACAATGTGATACTTGTTATGTCTCTGTAGTTAATGTGTACAACTAGGATTAGTAGAAATTTTATAGCATACCCTCTGTCCATGTGTAAAATTACGATGTATGTAAATTATTTTTTATATCAATCTGTCATGAGCTGTGTCCCATTTGTGCCCTCCCCACGTCTGACATGGCCAACTTGTCGGCCTCTCTTTTCCATCTCCTCTTTTCTTCTCTCGGTCCCACTCGGTCGTCTGTTTCTCTTTGACCCGAAATAAATCTCCACGCCCCTGCCTATGCACCGCCGCTTGCACAGTCGATGCTTGACCGCTACCTGCTCGAAGATGGAGCTGAGGCACATCCCCGCGGCAGCATCTGTTGCTCATCCTCCGCACACGTGTCGTAACAAGGTAGGGCCTTGCAACCACCGTTGTTAGTCTCGCTGCTGCGTTGTCGCCTAGCTGGAAGTTGCACACCACACCTCATAGTGTGAAGGAAGTAACATATAGTAGTATCATGCACATGATACTAGTTTATGTTACTAGCTTTATAGTGCATAGTAACATATGTGTAGTATCATGTATAGTGTATTTATTAGATTTGTAGACTTATTGTGCATTTGAATGTGTTACGTTACGATATCTAACTATGATACCGCCACCTCCGCTCTCATCATTAATTATAGTGACACGTCAGCTTTTTACATGCATAAAATGCATGATACCACCTATGATACCCCACTATGGAGTAGTCTTAGCACCTTCGGCCACTCCTTTCGCCTCCCGCAGCAAAAACTCGCCTCTGCAGCAGCGCTCCACGGGCGCATGAATAAGAGCTCGGGCTTGTCGTCTTGTGCCATGTTGCTTTTTCTCTTGTGTGCAGTTGCCGAAGTTGTGAACGGGAGAGTGCGATCGTGTTACGATTTATCATTCATAGGACAAGTCTGGTGTCTGTTTGGAGGGTGTTGCTAGGTGCAACGAACTAGGTGTCCGTGGGTACATGTTTGACCATCACGCAAACGAGACAATCAGACACAAAACGGATAATATCTGGGGGACGTTGTTGGAGGTTCCCTAAGTCGTGTGTCCCATTTCTTCTGGCCTTGGTAGATTGGAATGCCCGTGTAGCATGTCAGAGACGCGAGTTTAGTGCACCAGGGATTACACCACAAGACCATCCAAAAGTTTCCTTTACAAATGCAGCCAAAGTCATGTACTCCCTCCGTTCCAAAAAGGATGATTTTCATTTATCTACATGTGGATGTATATAGACATGTTAAATGTATATATACATTCAAATGCACATAAATGGAAGTCATTGTTTTTAGAACGGAGAGAGTAAGATATTAGGTAAAAAATCGCTGAAGAAGAAGTTCGCTAGACAAACACGTGTCTACAGCAGGGGACAGCTAAAAAGCTCTATAAAACATTTATCACATAAGGAGTGCTTGACTAACTTGCTCTCTTGACTAGACTTTTGTTTTCAATCTAAAAAAAAAAGACTAAACATTTTTCTTCCCGGGGGCCAGTAAAGCCAATCAAAACTTCATCCGCTGCCGTCGTGGACCTCACCCCGTCGATTGCCGAACCAGAGAGCGGAGATTTACAGGTGTTTTTGAATTCTTTCCTAGCCTTCATCAGGGGCACATCTCCAACGTCGAGCCTCATTTTCTTGTGGAGAACACACAACGCTTTGTCGACTGCTGGAAGGCTTCTCCGCGAGCCTGCTGTTGCGACGGTCGGAGGCGGGCAGAGCCACAAGAGTATGTGGCACTGACGGAAGAGGCGTGAGCAGGAACGACACATCCGACAGGCTGACATAAGGAGTACTTGACTAACCTCCTCTCTTGACTAGACAATTTTCTTTCTACAGTCTGAACACACACGGCCATGTGGAAATCGAAAAAAGCGTGTGTGCTGCTACGACTTCTACCGCTTCTGGTTACTGTACTGACAACTGATGGGTAGCTGAGTAGCTCCATCGTATTCCACGCGTATACTTTCATTATTGGAGTATCTCGAACACGCGTTTCGTTTCAAAGCACAAGTTCTATAGGTATTACTTAGCCCGGTGGGTCTTTCGATCTAGAGCGTCGGTGAGGGAGTCGCCTCAGGTTGGTGTGCCTTTGCGCGTGCATCTTCGAATCCATATTGTTTTCAGTCGCAATCCATACGTGTTGCCAATTATTGCGATAAAAAGAATTGTTCGGCTAATCAGCCTAGCAACCGTGTGCTCCCTTGTCGGCTGTACCGCGCCTGGTCTTTGGAGCAAAACCGACCGTCTGATCATATTTTATACTCCTACTCTAGTTGGAGTTTACAAAACTTGGTTTGTTCAGCATCTGACCGTCTGATCATATTTTATAGTTGGACTTACAAAACTTAGTTCGTTCAGCATCTGCCCGTCTGATCCTTTGTTGTGTGGTTGAGGAGTACTAAATTATGTGGAGTGCTTGAGGTTTTATCACTTGGAGCTTGGAGGTTTGAATTTGCAAATAACATCCTCGGAGATTTACACCAGCTGTTCGACGACAAGTATGTTGATGTGACTACTTACTTTAAAACACACGAAAAATGCACAAACCAAAATTGATAAACACGTTACCAAGACTTTCGAGGGCTTCTATTTGACTAAATTTTAGGCAGCACATTGCTGGCCTTGTTGAATATTGGCAACTTCTGTTTTTCCGCCTACTAAATAGACCGTAGAACTCCCAAATTCTTTTACTCCAGACCAGCCCTATTTCTCAAACCGGTGACGTTAGCGGATTTTCAAGTTAAATATGTGATGGCCTGTCAGACTCGTTAACTAACATACACAGCTTGAAGAGTGAAAATTCATGAGTCAATGGTGTCAAATGACACCTACTCCCTCCGTTTCTAAATAAGCCTTTTTAAAATTATTTTCGTGATTCATACGTATTTTAGTGTGTTGATTAACTCATTTCGATACATATGTGATCCATATTGAAATTTCTACAACATCTTATATTATGCAACGGAGGAACCAACTTTTTGCTAATCTCTATGGAAACGAGCCGCTATGGAAATGAAGAAATACTGTAAGCAATATGCAATGTATTTACAGAATTGCCGACACCAACAATGTGTTTTCCTAGCTTCGCCACTGGTTAACATGTACCGCTGAATCAACGAGTCTCAACTAAACTGAACCGGCCAGTCAACCATGTACATACAGAATAGCCTCTACCAGTATGAGGTGAGTACTAATCCCGCCTTATTACATTAGTTCAAAGAATGAATGAATGGAATTAAATTAAGTACATAAAGAACGGTAAGTACAAAAGAATGGTGCTACCAAAAGAGTCAAATGCTGTAACCCCAGCAAAATAGTGCAAGCACACCTAATTTTTTTGCTTGCGAAGTCACATGTGGTATCTGCCTATTCTGCTCATCCCCTTGACACACACCACTCTGTTAGCGCTACTTCCTAGAGTGAGAGTCCAGTTCCTCCAGCAATGACGAGTCAAGAAGAACCTGAGAACTTCTGCAATTGTATGATCAGAACGCTGATGTCGTCGGTAGAGCCCCTGGCAACCGCTGTTTCGACAAGCCTTCTGCAAGCATCGAGGCGAGAAGCCTTGTCGTTGCTGATGCAGTAAGGCCTGGCGATGTCGATGGCTTCCTGGTTATCCACCTTGTCCCACAGGCCGTCCGAGGCAAGTAACAAGAATTCACACTGAGGATCGACGAGGAGCGTCCTGGTGTCTGGATCAGCGACCACCCACTGCTTGAGGTGCGCGTCGCCGATGCCTCTTGACACTGCCAAGGAGCCCTGCACTCGCCATGTTCCTCGGTAATTCACCACGAATCCACCCTGAAATTGGTAGTAACAGGTATGCATAAGTCACATGCTCAATTGCAGGGAAGTGAAATACAAACCTAGGGAAGTCAGTTCTTACCAGGTTCTCGATTCTTTCCCTTTCATCGTCACGTGAGGCCCGGTGATCGGAGGTGAGTGCCTCCGCCTTTCCTGCCCGGCTGAGGACAGCGCGGCAATCTCCTGTGTTAGAGACGGTGAGGCCGCCCTTGTGGAGCAATGCGGTGACACAGCATGCTCCCCCGCTCTCATCCCTCTTGAGGAACTCTTCATCCATCTTGAGGTAACCCTTCTTCACAGCTCCCGCGATTTCGTCACTGTCACCGCTGTGCACCTTCTTCATCTCCTCTGCCATGAACTTGGGCATGTTTTCGGCGGCGAATTCTGCCGCGCTCTTCCCACCGTGGCCATCGAAGACAGCAAACAGCGCCTGGAGAGTTGGGGAGAAAACGAGGGAGTTTAGAGAACCTTTTCTATTGATGAAATGAAACGACTGAAATTCCCCTCCGGGGAGTCCTGAATCTAAAAGCAAATCCTAATTTCATTGGCAAAAAACGTGCAAAAATATTCATAACAAGTAGAAGTTGTATCGAGCTTACCACGTCGGGGTCTCCACCGAGCGCGACCTTGGCGACATGCCGGTCCTCCATCTCCGCCCTTCTCCTCCCTCTCCCCCTGCGGCAGTAGGCCGCGAACTCGTC
The DNA here is from genome assembly GCA_947311845.1 of Poa pratensis. Classification (NCBI taxonomy): domain Eukaryota; kingdom Viridiplantae; phylum Streptophyta; class Magnoliopsida; order Poales; family Poaceae; genus Poa; species Poa pratensis. The sequence continues at coordinate 71,990,318 of CAMZMU010000096.1, read as the reverse complement.
CCCCGCCTCCTCCACCTCGTTGCTCGGATCCGACTCCACGGCGGCCACAGCCGCCGCAGCTGCAGCAGCAACCGCCGCGCCGTCCACCGGCACCATGAGCGGCGCCGGCCGCCGTCTCTTCAGGACTGACCCGGCGGGGGCGGCAGAGGACTTCTGAGCCGTCGGAGAGGCCTCCTCCCGGATCTGGGCGCGCAGCAGCGCGAACGGGCGGAGCGGCGAGCCGGCTGTGGACGCCGGCGGAGCGGGCGACGAGACGGACGCAGAATCCGGCGAGGCGGAGGCGGCCTTGCAGGAGAGCGGGCGGCGCGACGGGGAGAACACCGGCGAGCTGGGGATGGCGACCGTGCAGGACATGGCGAGGGGCTTCAGGGACGGACGCGGTCTTCGGTGCGGCTCCGCCTCCTGGCTTTTTCTCTGCTTTATTTTTCCTCGATCTGTGATTAGGTTTGGATTTGGTCTGGGTCTGGGGCAAACGGTCGTTTGAACGGGCTTATATACGGGGCAACGTACGCGTCGCGGTGGCCGCTCCCGTGAGAACTGGACTAGCTTGGCCCTAGGGGCATGCTAGATGCTACATTGTGAACTGGACTACTAGCTGGTTGGGGTTTTTAATGATTTGTCTGTTGCAGGATACTGCTGGCTCATGCTCATGCACAACCCAGCGAGTTTCCTGGCGCAATTATGGGGCTAGATTTTATGTTGACCAAAACTTAATATTGGCCCATGACTTTCGTGCTAACATTTCTTTTAGACAAATGCGAGTTTCCAGCTAGTACCTCCATTTTTTATCTTAAACATATACTTTGTTTTGGAACTTAGAGCAGCCGGTTCACAATTTTTGGCCATACAAAATGCAAAACGGTTCAACTACTCAGTCTACTCCTTAGACATTGGATGTTGATGTGAATATTTGTGCTTGTAAGTTGCACAATGGTTGCAATTATTTTTTCCCAAATGCACGAAAACAGTTACATACTAGTTTCAACTAAGTTTTTCATTTTAAACTGAAATTTTTGGTTACCCTATGGTTACAAATGAAATTATATTCTGAAATTTGGGTGACGTAATTTGAATGAGAATTGAGCTAATTCTTAATCTAGTTCTCATTTGAATGAGGACTAGGTAGCCACAAAACAAAGGGTTGTTGTTGTCACATTTCTTATACTGGGAGAGCTAGGAAATTTCTTATATTGGCAGAACTTACGTAGTGGGGCATCCTTTCTAGACGAGAGTTTGAATCACGAATTCACATAATGTTATACATATGGGTTGCACGATATGCTCTAGTACTACATTCGTTCCAATAAATAAGTCATATAAATTTAGTCAGAAGTCAATCCTTAATAAGTTTGAAATGTATATAAGAAAATATTAATAAATAATTTATGAAAATATATATTAGATGAATCTATTTTATGTTACCAAAAGAATTATGCCAATTTCCTTAGATTTTTGAACATGCACTCCAATCTTTAGTAATATTCAGTTGCCTATATTTCCATGTGTTCTCATGCTTCTCTCCAAATGACTATTCTAACAGTTTTCCCATATTTTTGCAATCATTTGTTTTGCATTGACAAACCTGTTAGAATACTATGTTATTTGCCCCCTATTTCAACGTCTTTCAATCCTAGTTGCACTAGGCTCCTTCCCATTTGACTTTTTTTTTATATTTCAAATATTTTTTAAATAAATTGGAAAAGGATAAGAGTATTGATTGCAATTTCTTGCTAATTTTTGTGGTATGATCGCACGATGGATTAAAAAAACAAATATTGGGTATAATTTATGAATCTCTCTTTTTTCCAAGAGTACAAGGTGATGCATACAGCCTACTACTATGCTTGCACAACCACATGACCACGCATGAGTGTGCTTCTCTACGCTAAAATTACCATAGCTACCGCCGTCGTCACTTAGCGCAGGTACATGTTGCCCACTTAGCGCAAAATGGGTATACTTGGTCAAGAAGAGAGAGACGGCAATTGGATCTCATTGCCTCTCGTCGCCGCCGCCGCAGGTCGGGCCATGGAGGCGCGGTGGATCTCGGCCCTCGTCGACGCGAGAGTTTCGTTTTTTGGTTTTAGTGTCCAGGTTTGCTGGGGCGAAGCTATGTTGGTGGCGGTGGCACTTCTTACAATAATGCCTCCCCGGCTTCAGCCCCATCTCGACGGCGACGTCGAGAAGATTGTAAGAGTGGTGTGGTTCTCGAGAACTTCTTATGGCGGTGGCGGTGGCACTTCTTACAATAATGCCTCCCCGGCTTCAGCCCCATCTCGACGGCGACGTCGAGAAGCTTGTAAGAGTGGTGTGGTTCTCGAGAACTTCTTATGGCGGTGGCGGTATCCGGATTGTCATGGAGCTTCATAGACGGTTCATCCTTCTTCTTTGGCTCCGGGGCGGATGTGGTCTTCTTGTCCACAACCAACAACGTCAGGCCGCCTCTAGGAGGAGCGGCAGCTGCGGCGCGTCGTCGGCACGGTCTGGAGGTTGAAGATGAATGGTATCTCAAGGATCTTGTTGTAATTTTCGATTCCGTTGAAGTGTTTTGTATAGTTCGGTGTTTCTTTTAATGTGAGGGTCTTTTTTCGCAAAAAAGAAAAAAAGTAGTAGTGTAGTACCACACTTCATATCAATTCTAAGGTTTAAATCCAGGTATATGAGAGTGAAGAACAATCTTGTTCTTGTTAGAAGAAAAAGAACAATCTTGTGCCCGTTCAGAGAAGAAAAAACTTTATCTCTATTGACTTGAAATCCAAGCCGTGGAAGAGTGAACGGGGCAGTTCCCTGGAAACACAGAGATAAACAGTGGCAGGAGCGAAACGGGCGTCAGTCAAAGATACGTTAATCCCGTGTGAGTGACACAGAAGAGTGACGTTAATCCCGTGTGTGTGAGACAACGCAACGCAGCAGTAAAGCATAGCTGTTGCGACCTTGAGCTTCTCTTCTGACGCGGTCTCGCTCACCCCCATTGATTGATTGCGCCACTGCCCGTGCCATCCCTTGGTCAGAGCAAAACACGAGACACCGCCGCGAGCCAACAGGAACACGCCACGAGGAGCCGTGCGGCCACGTGTCGAGGTTTGGATGGACGCGCTCCGTGCGAGTGTGTGCTGTGTGGCGGGCTAGCAGTTGGGGGAACGTGCCGGGAAGGCGCGCGGTTGCGCGATTGGACCGGACCGGACCAGACGAACGTTGAAGGCAAAGTGAGCTTATCGCATCGCGCACCCCTCCCACTCTGTTAAGCAACCCTCTAGTACGTATCTCAGGTCGCGATCACTGAACTTTTTTCCTTCATCAAGCGAGCAACTGAGCTTAGCTGAACCGTGTTGACAGACGACCGTAACACCTGGTTTCACCAGAACGACACAACCATTGCGTGACAGCCTGAAACTGAAAGTTCCTGCCGTACTCTTGGTGGTTCACGGGACAGTTTTGTGCTGGTCCCACGTGTCAGTGGACTGGGCACTATTTCCTGTGGACAAGCGCGCGTGTCCGGAGCGCACGCCACGGGAGGAAGAGGATGTAGCCGTTGCCGCTTGCGTTTTTTTCTAAGAGTAGAAAGGCCTTGCTAGGGACCAACGGTGAGCGGAGGTGGGGCCCGCCAGCTGGCGGCGCGGATGTTTCCTCACCTTGTGCTGGCCTGGCGTGTGGTGCGCGTCGTGAAGCACAGCATGCACGCACGGTTTGTTTGTTCCAGTCCAACCTGCCTTCCCGGTCGCCGGCGTTTACCGCCCAGCAAACGGGACGGTGAGAAACGGAGAATCGCCGTCGGTGCCCTGCTTAAGTAACCCTCCATCTCAAAATAAGTGTCTTTGGTTTGTCCAAATTTAGATGTATCTAGATGTGTTTCATGTCTAGATACATCCATTTTTTGTCAAATCTAAGACACTTATTTTGGGACGGAGGGAGTAATATCTTTACACCTCGCTATTTCTGGAACTCTCCCCCTCCCATCTCTCTACTGTATCAGAGGCGATCTTGAGGGCGACCTCGAATCGGCCAGCGTTCGCCGGCGTATCCGTGGGATTTCCCACCCTCCGGCGGCCGCTCCGGCAGCGGAGGATAGGGAATCCCCGGATCTGCGCTCCGGCGGTGTAGATAGGGTGTTTGGGTGGATCGCGGGGGACGTGGGGGACGTGGCCGAGGCGGGGAGGCCACCGTCGTCGTTTTGGTCGGCCGCAGCCTCCCCTCGTTCCCGACGTCGTCTTCGACGGCGGCGGTTGGCTACTGCCTTGTCCTGCCGGCGTCCCCTCCCTTGTCGGCGGTTGGATCGCGGCTGGTGTACAGGAGGCGGACTCAGTTCTTGCGGTGATTCGCCGGCGTCGGCTACGAAGACGACGTCTTCTCCTTTAGCGCGTAGGGCCTTCGGGGCCCCTTTCTTAAAGGTCTTCGACTGCTTGCCTTTGAGGCTCCCCAGAGCGATGTCGGCGGCGGCGTGCCTTCAGTGCGTGTTGACGGCAACGGCGGCCGACTCTCCCCAGGAGTGCGTTGTAATTTTCTTATTTTGCAGGGGTGTCTATACCGGTGTAATTTCTTAATAGATCTGGGCTTTTGTGTAAAAAAAGCTTCTTTCCGACCATTCAGTATTTTTGCGGGGTTTCTTAGGGATGCCGACGGACGGTCCAACGGACGTGACGGACAGTTCGCCAGGCCCCATCAAAGCACAAAATTTGTTAAGCGCTATTAAGTCCAGTTCAGAATTCATTAAGTGAAGTTTGACTAGCGAACAGGTCAGGACGTCGGGGCGGACGTCCGCCTGCATCTACGGATGGCAATGGGAACCCGATACCCGCTAACCCGACGGGTACCCGCACTAAATGGGGAGGGTTTGGTGACGATCTAAACCCGCGGGTATGCTTAGTGGTGAAGATTTAGACCCGCCGGGTCTAGCGGAGGCGGGTATGGGGGTGCCAAACCCGTACCCGTGAACCCGCATACCCGACTAAGACATGTGACCCCACATGTCATTTCCTATTTTTATTTTGTTTGAGCATATGTCATTTCCTTTTTTATATAGGAGTATGTCATTTAGTACTAAGGCACTAATCGTATCTAGCCTAGCCCATTAAGGCACCTAGCCCAATAAGGAACCTAGCCCACTAAAGCACTACACACACAGCCACCCACGCAACACACGACCATGACACCCAAACCTAACCTAGCTGCTATCGATCGATTCGATCCCCAGCCGCACAGGCCGTCCACCGCCGCCTTCCTCCTGTAGCTCCCTCGGAGCTCAGCGCTCCTCTCCCTGTCCCTCGCTCCTCCGGCTCTCTCCTCTCCTCTCTCGAGTCCGTGCCTCCTCCCCTACTGCCCATGGCTCCTCTCTCCCAAGCACATCACGCCTAGCTCGCCGTCCCTCCTCTCTCCCCAAGCACACGACGACGACCGTCTCTCTCTCTCGCAGATGTGCTCTACCACCGCCGGCTGAGGTCGACCTCTACCTCGCCTGGAAGCCGCCGCCGCCTCCGAGATCCCCTCGTCCCCTGCTCCGGCTCCTCGAGCTCCGCCGCCGCCGGGTACCCGTCGGGTCCAGCAAACCCGGCGGGTGGCGGGTATGGTAGAGAGTGAGACCCGGCGGCGGGTATGGGGGCGGGTGGCGGGGGCGGGGAGGAGAGCCGGGTGCGGGTATGCGGGGGCCATACCCGGCCCCGAACCCGGCGGGTGCCATCCGGACCTGCATCCCTAGGTTTCTGGCAGTCGATTAGCGTGTGACAGGCAGGACCCGGATTGGTTCACCTTTTGTATTCAGTGAATCCCGTGCAAAATACTTCTAGTACGGAGTATATTAATTTTTGTCTTGTTGCAGGTTTGCACATTTGGATGAGCAAATTCTACTTTGAAGCACATTCTTGGTATTAAGGCGATTTCCATTAGAATTCGTGATGCACCGGATCGGATTTGAAGTTTTGAACACACCAATTCTAAGTTGGATCAACACACGGCCATGCTGTAGCAATGTCATGGTGATCAAAAGGCCAAGAACACCATCAGGTGGTAGGCAAGACAGCCAAGGTTCAAGACTCACTCCTATCAAATTGAATTTGGTACTACGTGGTACCTCTTAGGATCAAACTTATGGTCATTAAGCGATGAGTTATGGTCCTTATGTCGATGTGAGCGTAACATATGATGCAGTATTAGTAAGACATGACTCGCTTACAATTATCTCATTTGAGTTTTGCACCATAACTTGTTCCTTGGTAACTTCTCATTCGCCTATGACTCTATGAGGGAGGGAGGGAGAGACTCGTTTAGTTTTGTGTGTGTGTGTGTGTGTGTGTGTGTGTGTGTGTGTGTGTGTGTAGTTGATACTTTTTTTTTCCGGCAAGAAACGAGCAATGGACTAACTACATGGTAAGAGGAATGAATAACAACCTCGTGACCATTTAGGATCGAAGAAATCTCTCGTATAACAATCATTTACAAAATGTTTAACTAGGCGTTCTGGACCAATTTAACAGACCATTGATACGTCCATTTTGCATCACTATTTTATATCATAATTTACTGCTATTCATCGATATATTTCATATTTAGAAGTGTTACTTATGTTATTTTACCTATTTTTCATGTTTGATGAATAATGGAGAATTGGACACCGGAGTCAGGATTCTGCTGGAAAAAGCACCGTCGAGATGCACTATTTCTGAAGATCAATAAATCGAAGGAGACATATGGAAGTTCCTATTTTACCAGAAGATGGAGGAGGCCAAAAGGGGAGCTGAGATGGGCCATGGTGGACCCTCCTCACCCCTTGGCGCGGTGGGGCCCCCTGCCGCGCCGACAGGTGGTTTGGGGGCCCTGGCCCACCTCAGTTGTTCCCCCTTCGCGTACTTGACCCCCTCGAAACCCTAACACACGGGAGAGGGCCATCGAAATATTCTGCCGCCTCCACGAGGCGGAAAACACCAGAGAGCGAAAAGCTCCCCTGCAGGAAGAAATCTGCCGGGGGAAATTCCCTCCTGGAGGGGGAAATCGTCGCCATCATCACCGTCATCGAGCTGGACTTCATCGGGATCATCATCATCATCATCTCCACCGCCAACACCATCATCACCGCGCTGCACTCCGTCTCCGTTATAACATCTAGGGCTGAATCTTGTCTATTTCATAGGGGAAACTCTCCCGGTGTTGATTACTCTTGTTATTGATGCTATTGGGTGAAACCATTGGACTAAGGTTTATGTTCAGATTGTTATTCATCATCATATCACCTCTGATCATGTTCCGTATGATGTCTTGTGAGTAGTTCGTTTAGTTCTTGAGGACATGGGAGAAGTCTTGATGTTAGTAGTGAACTATGTTGAGTAATATTTAATGGTTTGATGCTTAACTTGTGGTGTTATTCTTCTAGTGGTGTCATGTGAACGTCGACTACATGATACTTCACCTTTATGGGCCTAGGGGAATGCATTGTGTATTCGTTTGCCAATTGTGGGGTTGCCGGAGTGACAGAAACCTGAACACCCGTTGGTATATCGATGCATGAGGATAGCAGGATCTCAAAGTTTAAGGCTGTGGTTAGTTTAACTTAATTAATTTCTTGTCTTTGCGGATGCTTGCAAGGGGTATAATCACAAGTATGTATTAGTCCTAGGAAGGGCGGTGCATTAGCATAGGTTCACCCACACAACACTTATCAAAATAATGAAGATTAATCAACTATATGAAGCGAAAGCACTTGACAATATTCCCGTGTGTCCTCAAGAACGTTTGGTCATTATAAGTACAACAACCGGCTTGTCCTTTGCTGTAGAAAGGATTGGGCCACTCGCTGCAACTATTATTACTGCATTTTATTTACTTGTACTTTATTTATCTGTCATATCAAAAACTCCTAAAAACTTGTCTGAGAGCATTTACAGTGAATCCTTCATCAAAACCGCTTGTCAACACCTTCTGCTCCTCGTTGGGTTCGATACTTTTATTTATCGAAAGTACTACGATACACCCCTATACTTGTGGGTTATCAAGACTATTTTCTGGTGCCGTTGCCGGGGAGTGTAGCGCTATTGGTAATGAAATTGGTAAGGGAAACATTTATTGTACGTGCTGTTTTTATTTTTGCCTGCTGCTATATCTCATTATGGAGGGGTCTTCTCTTGAATTCCTATTTGGGAAAACAACTACCACTGCTAAGGTAGTAGAGGAGGCGTCAGATGAGCAGGTAATACCGTTCAAAATTCCTATGAAAATTGTTGAACGTGTTTCAAATAACCGCTATGCAGGAGATGGAACTGTCCATCCTGGAGATCATTTGTTATTTCTGCTTGAATTGTGCGAGTTATTTAAGTGTGCAGGTATTTCGATGGGAGAAGTTAAGAAGAAATTATTCTCTCTATCACTGTCTGGTAAAGCTGCACATTGGTATAAACTGCTGAAGAATGGGTATTCTCTTGGATGGGAGGAAATTGTACCTCTCTTTTACTCCAAATTCTATCCTCCAAGTGAGATTCATAAGGATCGGAACCTCATATATAACTTCTGGCCCTATGATGGAGAGAGTATCGCTCAAGCGTGGGGGAGATTGAAGGCATTAATGCTCAAATGTCCCATTCATGAGCTTCCTGGTAATATTATTATTGATAACTTTTATGCAAGACTCTCCTTTCAAGATAAAACTCTATTGGATACCACTTGTGCTGGATCGTTCACTCGTAATAAAGAAGAGTTTAAGTGGGACCTTCTTGATCGGATTCAGGAGAACACTGAAGGATGGGAGAATGACAAAGGTAGGGAGTCAGGTATAAGCTATGACTTTGAGTGTGTTAAAAAATTTATGGATACTGATGATTATCGCAAAATTAGCACTACTTATGGTCTTGACTCTCAAATTGTTGCAAACTTTTATAAAGCCTTCGCTTCCTATTTTGGTTTGCTGAAGGAGGGTTTTAAAAATTATCATGAACCATATAAAGATGAATCTGTTTCTCATATATCTAAAGGTGTTGAGGTTAATGTTGTTGATCGCATTATTCCAGAACCTTATATTGAAAAAGTTCCTTTTCCTAATAAGATTAAGGAACATACTATCATAACTGGTGTTGTTAGTAAAAGTAATAAGAAAACTACCAAACCTGATGAGCAAATAACTGTTGAACCTGTTGTAGCATTGGTTAAAGATCTTGTCACTGAAAATTTAGAAGATAGACACATTATCTTTTGTGAGGATACTTCTAATATTGTCTCACATCCTAAAAGTTCTAGGAAGTCTAGTGTTCCTGTGCTTTCTGTTGGGATAGGTGATCATTGCTATTATGGTTTATGTGATATTGGTGCAAGTTCTAGTGCTATTCCTTATGAGCTTTACAGGGAAATTATGCACGAAATTGCTCCTTGTAAACTTGAAGAGATTGATGTGGTTATTCAGCTTGCTAATAGGGAAACTATCTCTCCAATTGGTATCATTAGAGATGTCGAAGTCCTTTGTGGTAAGACTAAATACCCTGCTGATTTCTTGTACTTGGGTCGGCTGCCAATGATAGTTGTCCTATTATTTTTGGTAGACCTTTTCTGAATACTTGTGGTGCTGTTATAGACTGTAAGAAAGAGAACATCTTTACTAAATTTGCTGGTGAATCTTACGAATTTAATTTCTCTAAATTTGCTAAAGCACCTTATGAAACTGAATTTCCTAGTGAGGATTTTGAAATTGCTCAACTTGCATCTATTGTTCTTGCTCCTAACAATGCTTTGCAGCAACATATGGAGAATCATGAAAGCGAGAACTTCAGGGAAGAAAGGAATGAGCTTGATGAAGTATTCTTTCGTCAGCCTATGCTCAAACACAATTTACCCGTGGAAGATTTGGGTACCACAATGCCACCCAAGGAGGATCCTGTTTTTATTTGAAACCTCTGCCTGATAATCTTAAATATGCTTATATTGATGATAAGAAAATATATCCTGTTATTATCAGTTCTAAACTTTCAGGTACAGAGGAGGAATGGTTATTGGGAGTGTTGAGGAAACACCGCGGAGCTATGGGATATACTCTTGATGACCTGAAGGGAATTTCTCCTACTATATGTCAGCACGCCATCAACATGGAACCTGATGCAAAGCCTGTTGTTGAGCATCAGCGTCGTTTAATACCCAAGATGAAAGAAGTGGTAAGAAATGAGTTTTGCAGAGATGTGAGGAAACTAGCCTTGTTCTTAATTGGGAGAAATGCCACTTTATGGTTAATGAAGGAATTGTTCTTGGACATAAAATTTCTGAAAGAGGTATTGAAGTTGATCGAGCTAAAGTGGAGGCAATTGAAAAGATGCCTTGTCCCAAAGATGTTAAAGGTATTCGTAGTATTCTTGGTCATGCTGGTTTTTATAGGAGGTTTATTAAAGATTTCTCTAAAATTTCCAAGCCTCTTACTAATCTTCTTCAAAAAGATGTACCCTTTGTTTTTGATGATGATTGTAAGGAAGCTTTTGAAACTTTGAAAAAGGCTTTAATCACCGCTCCTGTAGTTGAACCACCTGATTGGAATTTACCTTTTGAAATTATGTGTGATGCTAGTGATTATGCTGTAGGCGCTGTTCTTGGGCAGCGAGTAGATAAAAAGTTAAATGTTATTCATTATGCTAGTAAAACTCTTGATTCTGCTCAAAAGAATTATGCCACTACTGAAAAAGAATTTCTAGCTGTAGTTTTTGCTTGTGACAAATTTCGACCCTACATAGTTGATTCGAAAGTCACTATTCATACTGATCATGCTGCAATTAGATACCTTATGGAAAAGAAAGATGCTAAGCCAAGGCTTATTAGATGGGTACTTCTTTTGCAAGAATTTGATTTGCATATCATAGATAGAAAAGGTGCTGAAAATCCTGTTGCTGATAATTTGTCTAGATTGGAAAGCATTCCTTATGATCCTATTCCTGTTAATGATAGCTTTCCAAATGAACAATTGGCTGCAATAAGTGTAAGTTCGCGAGATAGTCCTTGGTATGCTGATTATGCTAACTTTATTGTTTCCAAGTACTTGCCTCCAACCTTTTCAGCTCAGCAAAGAAGGAAATTCTTTTATGACTTGCGGCATTACTTTTGGGATGACCCACACTTATATAAAGAAGGAGTCGATGGTATTATGCGAAGATGTGTTCCTGAATATGAACAACAGGAAATACTGAGGAAATGCCATGGAAGTGCTTATGGAGGGCATCACGCTGGAGATAGAACTGCGCAGAAAGTTCTACAATCAGGTTTTTATTGGCCTACCCTCTTTAAGGATGCAAGAAAGTTTATTTTATCTTGTGATGAATGTCAAAGGGTTGGTAATATCTCTAGACGCAATGAAATGCCTATGAGTTATTCTCTTGTTATTGAACCATTTGATTGTTGGGGATTCGACTTCATGGGTCCTTTTCCTTCTTCACAAGGTAATACTCATATACTTGTTGCTGTTGATTATGTCACTAAATGGGTAGAAGCTATACCTACTAAAAGTGCTGATGGTGAGACCTCTTTAAAAATGCTTCAAGATGTCATTTTTCCTAGGTTTGGTGTACCTAGATATCTTATGACTGATGGAGGTTCTCATTTTATCCATGGTGGTTTTAGAAAGACTCTTGCTAAATATGGTGTTAATCATAGAATTGCTTCAGCCTATCATCCTCAAACTAGTGGACAAGTAGAATTGTCAAATAGGGAGATTAAATCTATCTTGCAAAAGACTGTTAATAAATCTAGAAAAAATTGGGCTAGTAAGTTAAATGATGCTTTATGGGCTTATAGAACTGCTTATAAGAACCCCATGGGCATGTCTCCTTATAAAATGGTTTATGGTAAAGCTTGTCACTTGCCTTTAGAATTAGAACACAAAGCTTATTGGGCAGTGAGAGAACTTAATAGAGATTTTAAACTTGCCGGTGAGAAAAGGTTGTTGCATTAAGTTCTTTAGATGAATGGAGAAGTGAGGCTTATGAAAATGCTAGACTCTTTAAAGAAAAAGTTAAGAGATGGCATGATAGGAGAATTCTTAAAAGAGAATTTAATGTTGGTGAGAAAGTTCTATTGTATAGGTCTCGTCTCAGATTTTTTGCAGGAAAGTTACTCTCAAAATGGGAAGGACCATTTGTTATTGTGGAGGTGTATCGTTCAGGTGCAATAAAAATTGCTTCATTGAAAGATAACTCTACACAAGTGGTAAATGGTCAAAGACTCAAGCATTATATTTCTGGAGATTCTATTAATGAAGAGGTTGATACAATTAAAGTGGTGACTCCGGAAACTTTCATTGAAGAACATTTTTCTGGGACTGCAGAATTCGATTCGAATAGGTAACAGTTTCGGTAAGAAAAGTTTCGCGAATAACTTTCTAGAAGATATTTTCGTCGTTTTTATTAAATATGGAAAAATAAGAGACCGAACCGGATGGGAGACGGCACCCGTGGTGCCCAAACCATAGGTCGGCGCGGTGGGCCCCCAGCCGCGCCGCCTGGTGGTTTGAGCACCCCGGAGCTCGTCTCCGATCAGGTTTCCTCCTGTACCTTCCTTATGTTGTAAAACTTTTTGCTATATAACTCACCCGAACCCCCGAGGTTCGTATCTCGCCTTTTCATCGTGTTTCGTTTCGAGCTGTTTCTGTCCAGATATTGTTTTCAGATTTAGAAGCGCCATGGTCTCCAACAACAACAACAAGGGCAAGGAGCCTTTGGAAGACGAGACTCAAGACCCCAAGCTGAAGGAGGAAGTCAAGAGCAAAGATGAAAGCGCATGAAGGAAGTAAAGGGGATGCCGTCAACAAAGGGAGAACAGCCTGCAGTCAGGAAGCCCACCTTTGTGGGATCGGTTAACGCTCAACGTGCTTTTTCTCATAACCTGCAGGGAGCAATACCACCTATTCCGGACTACAGCTCTTTTCCGGCAGTGACGGAAGTACTTCGAGTTACAGATGAGTTCTGTGATCAATACCGAGCCCTGCGGAGGGAGGTGGAAATACTCCAGGAAGAGAATATCAGACTCCGCCGAATGCTGGAACGGTTTCTTACTCCAATCCAAGTCATACCGCCACCACCACCGAAGGAGTAATTCATCATAAGTATTGGCATCCCCTTGGTTTGTTCCAAGCTTGGGGGAGTGCCGCGGTATCACACATTATCTTTACCTTTTACTTTTCCATAAAGTCATATCGTGAGTAGGGAAGTTATCTTATATGATGGTTTGCAATGTGGAAGTATCTCTCTTTTAGTTGGTTATCTATGTATCCCTTGGTGTGAGTTGCCGTTATGAAATATTAATGAGAAGTTTTATCATTTACTTTCTGCATACTTTATTTTAGCTTGCAATTCTCTTTCATATTGATAACCTTGTTGTTAGTATAGGGATCACTTTTTAGAGCACCAAGTTAATCTTTTTGGTTTTGGCAAACTTAGCATTGGTCAGTAGTAGACAATACTTTGAGACTTAAGTAGAGAGAGGGAGTGCATGCAAATATATTATTCCATGATCTTTCTTTCTTTGTGCTCATAAGCTTAGTATTCTTAAGTTAAACTATTTGTGCTTCTAAGGAAGATTGCATGATTATTCTTATCACTTGTATAATTGTTTGTATCCCTCAACTCTTATGCTTGCTACATAACCTTGCTAGCCAAAGACCTGTATCGAGAGGGAATGCTTCTCATACATCCAAACCTTGAGCCAAACCATTGCCATTCGAGTCCACCATAACTTCCTACTATATGGTATTTTGCGCCATTCCAAGTAAATACTTCATGTGCTACCTTTAAATTATTCAAAACTTATTACTCCTAGTTTTGTGTCACTGTTTATTAGCTCATGAGGGTTCTGTAGAGTTTCTCTAGCACTTTTGTCAAACAGACTTTCACCAATGGACTAGTGGCATATACACCGCTTATCCAACAATTTGCAAAAAGAGCTGGCAAATGGGGTGCCCAGTCCCAATTAACTACAACTTTCATTAATAATTCTCTTCACATGTTTTGCCCTGATTTATCAGTAAGCAACTTAATTTGCAAATAGACACTCCTCCATGGTATGTGAATGTTGGAAGGCACCCGAGGATTCGGTTAGCCATGGCTTGTGTAAGCAAAAGGTTGGGAGGAGTGTCAACTATAAAGAAACTAAAATACATGTGTAAACAAAAGAGAAGAGGGATGATCTACCTTGCTGGTAGAGATAACGTCCTTCATGGGAGCCGCTCTTGAAAGTCTGGTTGACAAGGGGTTAGTGTTCACTTTACTACGATTCGTTGACAACGACATACATAGCTCAAACAACTATTTTCATACTCTCTATATGCTTTGCAAAACTTAAAAGCTCTAGCACATGATTTAATCCCTGCTTCCCTCTGCGAAGGGCCTATCTTTTACATTATTGTTGAGTCAGTAAACCCATTCCTCTCTATCTCAAGCAAGCATTTGAGTTGTTGAGATCCAATTAGTTATATGTGTTGATACTTCTAATCATATCTCTCATTTCCTTGTTTCGCACAATAGCTTTTATCCGAATGAATATAACTTTGAAAGTTATCAATGACTGTAAGGAGACTGTTATGATTAAGGCATGTAAGTTCTGCTATATAAGCTCTGATATAAAGACTCTTCTCGAAAGATAAGTATGATCTGTTAATTGTTCTCTGACCAAGAGTTTAAGTTTGCCTTCACCAATCATGGTTCTCTTTATGCACTTCATCGTGGTTCCCTTTACTTATTTCAAGTTAGATTATATGAAGGGAAGTTGCTGTCTAGAATGACTTGTGTATCAATGAATGTGATGCTTCTTGTCCGTATTTTATTTATCGACACTTTGCTCCATAAACTTGTGGTCATGTTTACTGAGCTCAGTTTTCGCTTGGGGACAAGCGAGGTCTAAGCTTGGGGGGGTTGATACGTCCATTTTGCATCACTATTTTATATCATAATTTACTGCTATTCATCGATATATTTCATATTTAGAAGTGTTACTTATGTTATTTTACCTATTTTGCATGTTTGATGAATAATGGAGAATTGGACACCGGAGTCAGGATTCTGCTGGAAAAAGCACCGTCGAGATGCACTATTTCTGAAGATCAATAAATCGAAGGAGACATATGGAAGTTCCTATTTTACCAGAAGATGGAGGAGGCCAAAAGGGGAGCTGAGATGGGCCATGGTGGGCCCTCCTCACCCCTTGGCGCGGTGGGGCCCCCTGCCGCGCCGACAGGTGGTTTGGGGGCCCTGGCCCACCTCAGCCGTTCCCCCTTCGCGTACTTGACCCCCTCGGAACCCTAACACACGGAGAGGCCATCGAAATATTCCGCCGCCTCCACGAGGCGGAAAACACCAGAGAGCGAAAAGCTCCCCTGCAGGAAGAAATCTGCCGGGGGAAATTCCCTCCCGGAGGGGGAAATCGTCGCCATCATCACCGTCATCGAGCTGGACTTCATCGGGATCATCATCATCATCATCTCCACCGCCAACACCATCATCACCGCTGCTGCACCCGTCTCCGTATAACATCTAGGGCTGAATCTTGTCTATTTCATAGGGGAAACTCTCCCGGTGTTGATTACTCTTGTTATTGATGCTATTGGGTGAAACCATTGGACTAAGGTTTATGTTCAGATTGTTATTCATCATCATATCACCTCTGATCATGTTCCGTATGATGTCTTGTGAGTAGTTCGTTTAGTTCTTGAGGACATGGGAGAAGTCTTGATGTTAGTAGTGAACTATGTTGAGTAATATTTAATGGTTTGATGCTTAAGTTGTGGTGTTATTCTTCTAGTGGTGTCATGTGAACGTCGACTACATGATACTTCACCTTTATGGGCCTAGGGGAATGCATTGTGTATTCGTTTGCCAATTGTGGGGTTGCCGGAGTGACAGAAACCTGAACACCCGTTGGTATATCGATGCATGAGGGATAGCAGGATCTCAAAGTTTAAGGCTGTGGTTAGTTTAACTTAATTACTTTCTTGTATTTGCGGATGCTTGCAAGGGGTATAATCACAAGTATGTATTAGTCCTAGGAAGGGCGGTGCATTAGCATAGGTTCACCCACACAACACTTATCAAAACAATGAAGATTAATCAACTATATGAAGCGAAAGCACTTGACAATATTCCCGTGTGTCCTCAAGAACGTTTGGTCATTATAAGTACAACAACCGGCTTGTCCTTTGCTGTAGAAAGGATTGGGCCACTCGCTGCAACTATTATTACTGCATTTTATTTACTTGTACTTTATTTATCTGTCATATCAAAAACTCCTAAAAACTTGTCTGAGCATTTACAGTGAATCCTTCATCAAAACCGCTTGTCAACACCTTCTGCTCCTCGTTGGGTTCGACACTCTTATTTATCGAAAGTACTACGATACACCCCCTATACTTGTGGGTTATCAACCATACAACCAGATCCAATGACCTACTTGAGTGACTACATATTGTTCACAAAAATCGCGACATGGATGGATAGGTGTTGGAAGCAACTACCAACAAAGATGATATAAGGAGCACGGAAAGCCACGAGTTACAATGCATTGGCTCTCATATTTTGATCGAGCTTGGAATAAGGTAATGGAGAGGATAGACAAGCGAGGGACCGGGAGAGCATTGGCTATTCAAGGGCCACTCGTCTACTTAGTGCCTGCCCATGCGTGGAGGTTTTAGCACATAACACCACTTGTTGGGGCTTTTTTTGCACATAACCACAACCCCAACTTCTTTTTGCAGAGAACACCAACGTTTGGGATAATACGTAGAACAGAACACAAAACATCACTAGTAGAAAAAAGGCTATTAGTGAAGCACCAAAATGGACTATCAGTGGCGCACGGTGGTGCGCCACTAAAACTACGCCACTGGTAAGTGTTACCTGTGGCGCACGAGCAAACTATCAGTGGCGCACAAAAATTGGGTGCGCCACTTATAATTTATTTCAAATTAAAAAAATAAAATCCACCCGGGACCTAGATTCCCTGGTCTAGATTTGCTACGCGCACATGGAAAGGAACACGGCCGGGGAGGACTGCGGCAGCAGCAGGCGGCGGCCTTCCCAGCCAGCGCTGGTCGCAAAGACGCCGCCGGAGGAGGCCGATATCAACGGCCAGCACGGACCACGCCAGCGGAGGAGGCCGGCGAGTGGTGGTGGCCGGGATCGACAACAAGTGCAGAGGACGCCGGCGGAGGAGCCCTCGCGGGACGCGGTCGCCGTCAACGAGCCCGCAGCGTATGGCGCCGCCGTCCATGCCGCTCTCCTTCTGCTGCTCGACGTCAAGCCGCTGTCCCTCGGCCTAGGCCATCCGCCGGCGCGCGACTCCGGTGGTCTGTGGCGCTGGGAGGCCGAAGAACACGAGCTCTGAGCGGGGAGGCCGAGGAAGACACGCGCGGCGCGGAGCAGGCCGGCCAGGGCGGCGAGAGAGGGTGAGGACGGGAGGGACATGGATGTGTTGACAAGAGGAGAAAGAAACAGGATTTGAAGGCCATGGATGTGTGTGTGCGGTGCGGTGCGGTGCGGTGTGTGCCTCTGTGGTGGAGAGAGAAGGAAGAGGGGAGAGAGAATCGAGTGGATTAGGTGCGGTTGTGGCATCAGTTTTTTTGACTTGAGCTTTGTTTTGTCGTACGTAAATAGACAATGAAGATCAACTCCACTCACTGACCCATGTGCAGCCCAGATTACTTGTGGCGCACCAGCTCACCGTGCGCCACAGGTAAAAAATTTACCTGTGGCGCACCGTGCAGTGGTGCGCCACAGGTATTCTCTGTCCACTTTGCAAAATATTTGTCCCGAAATACCTGTGGCGCACGGGGCAGTGGTGCGCCACAGGTATTCTTTCTCCTGTTTTTACCTGTGGCGCACCACAGCACGGTGCACCACAGGTAATCTCTCACCTCCTTTTTTACCAGTGGCGCACAGGCTTACCTGTGCGCCACAGATAGTCTCTCTCCTCGGTTTGGTGAAACTTACCAGTGGCGCACGAAATTTTGGTGCGCCACAGGTGCGCCACTGGTACATTCTGCCAAATCCCCAAAACGAGGAGAGAGAATATCAGTGGCGCACGGCCAAGCTAGTGCGCCACTAATAGCATTTCACCTATAAGTTTTTTCTTACAAGTGCATGTAGGAAGTGCATGAACGGAGTACTTAGCTCGTTTAACAAATAATTAGCCCGCTAAACCCACTGACGTGGCCTGTATCGAACAAACCAAATCGGAGATAGAGCAGAACCTCGTTCCGTGCTCGATTGCAGCGGCCGCGACGGCCAGCATGCGACCCGGCGACGGTGGCCGAGCGGCAGAACGCCGGCAACAAGAATGGGGCCTGGAGACCATGGACTTGCTGACGAGGCGTGCGTGGACGTGGGAGACGTGGAGGATAGTGTGCGCACGGTCGGCCACGTCGAGCACCTTGCGCCGGCGGTGGGATGGGACGCCGCTGTCCCGGCCTGCACGATGGCACGAGTCTGCCACTTGAACGCTGCTTGCGTCAAACGAGCGAGCTGAGGCGAGGAGTAGGCCTAGCCAGATAAATAATGAAAGAAACGAGGCTCGGTACAGACATCTAGAATTCCAATCATTTTCCAAACAATTTGAGTTCTCGTTTGAATTGCAAACGATCGTATTTGTGTTTTGTGCAACGTATTATCCCAAACATTGGTGTTCTCTGCAAAAACAAGTTGGAGTTGTGGTACTGTACAAAAGAAGCCCCAACAAATGATGTTATCTGCTAAAACCTCCCGTGCGTGAGAAGTGACACCACACATATCTTTACCCAAAGAGCGCACACCTCTGAATTACCATGAGTAATACTCTCATGTCTAACCATCTCGTATGTATACTACAAAGTATTTTTCTATCACACTTTTCCACTACACGCCACTGCCTTTCTAAAGCTTTAGAAGAACTCCAAAAGGTCAACACTTAGTTGAGCATAGAGATAAATCAAAGGTGTGATCAAAACACCAAATGACACAATAGGTTGCTTTGTCGTTGAGGTCGCTAATCAACCGAGACAATACTATCCCCGAAAAAATGCATCAGCTAACCTTCTACACTTTCAGGTTGTATTGAATATCAAGATCGAGCGCCGAACACTAGTGGTGGTTATACATGGCCATGGTTAGCCCGGTCCGAAAATCACGGGCTCGATCTTGATAATTGAGCCCGACCGGCAAGTCAGGTCGGGCTCAGGCTTACAAAGTATGTGATTTACTCCAGGGTCGGGCTGGGCCGGTCGGACCTAGTCGGTTTTTTTTTTGGCTTAGGCCGGGTTCGGACCCAATTTCCGTGCCCCGCCAGCCAGGTCGAGCAGGGATCAGGCCTAGTCGGGTTTTTTTGGCTAGGGTTGTGCTCGGGTCTAGTTGGATTTCTGTGGTCCGACAGTCGGGCTTGGGCCGGGTTTTCAGCATCGGGCTTTTTTAGGCCCGATCCAACCCGAAGTATGGCCAGGCATAGTGGTGGCGGACTAGTGGCCGCCTCCTAAGTTGCATAACGGAGGCGTAGAATGTTAGGGTTTTAATAGTTGTCAAAAGTATCTATTTTTTCTGTTCGTTGGTTTTCCAACCTCTTTGAATGTGATATAAGTCAATGTTAATAACAGTTGGCTAGATAAGATTTGCAGCAAGCATCACTTTAGCTCAAAATTTGTCAAAAACCCGGGAAAAAGAGGGGGTGACTTCGAGCATAGATGCATCCTAGCTTAGAACCGCAGGGGTTATGCAAAAATTGACAGTTAAGTCCCAAGAGTACCAAAGCATGCACGTTCAAGGACAGACATCAGCCTTGAACACAGGCATCCAGTTATCCAGCTCTACTTGTAATCAACGGTCAAATGTCCACTCCATCAATTTGCCTCCAAATTTAATCTTTGGATTGTGCAAAACTTGACATGCATCTCTTACACAGATGCGTTGTTGTTGCCTTCAAATTCCACCATTTCAGTTTGGCACAAACACATGATCGAATACGTTACTACCTCCGATCGGAAATAGTTGTCACAAGTTGTACATCACGTTTAAGCTAAACTAGTTATCCGACCGCGCAAATCAAAAGTGATTAGAGGGAGTAGCATTTCCGAGGTCACATGTTTTTGTTCGCTTCGTAAGCGCAAGTTCAATAGTACAGCCAACAGCCGGCTATATGAAACTGCCATGTCATCATGACTTAGTCTTATAGCTAGCTCATGCAATAGAGTTGGCTATAAGGTTGGCTATTAGGTTAGTATTTTTCTCACTTTATGTCTTTATCTCTCATCACATTTAATGTTTTAGCCTAGGAGCACACGTAGAGGTTGGCTCTTGCATGAGAGACCACTCCATCACTTTTTCTTGTCTCTTTCCTCCACATAGACAAAAGTGCCACATAAACGGGCTATAAGCCAACTATTATACTTGCTGATACACGTAAGCGCCCACGCACGAGCGAACTGGCAGGATCGTCAGCGAGTAAATCCAACTATATCGTGAGTCGTCCGGAATCAAGATGTGCAAGGCATGTCAAGCTCGACTTAGCTTTTGCGGGACAATGCATGCCAAGCACGCTATGTATACCAATACGTACGCCATGACATGCAGCTGTTTGACTTTCGTTCTTAATTTGACTTTGCTTTCCCTGCCATTCCACTTGCGCACGAGCTAATCGGGCCCCTATATATCGCGCTGACTTGGACCAAAGATTGCATTGCATGGTGTATTGCTGTTCCTGGTCAGCTGGCCGGTCAAGCTTTGTCCACTGGATCATGGCGATGACTTGAGATATTGCCACCCGCGAGCTTTTCCTTCTTTTAAGTTGACATCGCTGACTGGCCGAGCTGCCCTACTGGCTACTGCTCGCACGCGCGTTCGGCGTCAACGCCCGACTGGATCATCCAGATTCTGGAAATATATGACCGCGCCTCATCGCACTACGTACGCGCGCGGCCAGCAGAGCCAAGCAAGAAATTTTTCGCAGACGCAAGTGCTGTGCTCAGGCGATCCCTCGTCAGGCCTCCCGGGTACCTAGCGTAGGACGAACACTCCCACTGACTGAACCGATGTACTGTAGGACGAACATTTCCAATGATTGAACCGACGTTTCCCACTGCATTATTACATCTTCTCATTTCTCCCTGCTATAATATGCTTGCTCGTTCCTGCAAAAGAAGGTCATCGCATTCCACCCTTCTCGTATCGTGCACAGTTATCAACCATTGCAATGATGCGCTCGAAGCAGAACTACGTGCGATCATGGCGGAATGGCCTTGGCCATCCAGTGGACAGATCTCGCGGTTGTAGTACAGGCGGATTGATAATGGCTCTGTCGGCGTTAAAAGATGGGTCGTTATCTCGATCTGCGTATGGGCAATTGGTTGCTGAGGTGAAAAGGCTCATGGAGGATAGGGAGTTTATATCCCAGTTAAAGCAAGTAAACACCAAAATAGGGTTGCACATGCTTGGCTAATTATGGGCCCTCTGAGCATAACACCATGTGTTGGGTGCGTCGAGAGCCGAATTTTATCTTGAATCTTATAATGCCGATTGTAACTCTATTTCCGCTGAATAAAGCTCCAGGTTTCACTCGCAGAGCTCTGTAGCCGGCCGTCGTCTAGGCCCACTCTCGAAGCAAGAACCCAAATTCGCCCGCACGTCGTCTGCTGCATTTTTCATAATGGCTCGCACCCGGCCTCTGTAACAATATAATGCTAAGAACTACTAAATATAAGATGTTTTAGTTTTTTTTTTCATATTTGAATACATCTAGACACGTTTTAGTGTATATGCGCATCCATTTCAGTGTGTATTTAAAACACATTTGAAATATCTATAACATCTTATATTTATAAACGGTGGGAGTAGTTGAGACCTTAAGTGGAGAGTGTATTTTGGAACCCGAGCTATAAGGAGCTCTTTTTTTGAAAATTCGAAATTGACATTTTTTAAGTTTCCAAAAATCATGAAAACATTACCGGATGTAAATATTGTTGAGATCTACAATCGTGAAAAAATTCAGCTCCAAATTCGTGTATTTTGGGCTATACAAAAAAAACAAATCGGAGGAAATTTCAAAGTTTTGAAACTGTGTATTCCTCACCACCATCCACACGTTTGTCTTTTTTGTGCAGCACAAAATAAAACCAATTTGGGGTTAAAAATTTGCATGATTGTAGATCTGTACATCCGATATTTTTTTTCATGATTTTTAAAAACTTAAAAATGTTGATTTCGAATTGTTTTATAAAAAAACTCCATGTAACCAGGGCTCTAAAATAGGTTTTCGCCTTAAGTGCCCACACAACAAATAATAAAAATATAAATCACCGCGTCAAAGCTCAGGGATTCGTAGTAGCAGGAGCAACAAGAACTGAAGCGTGCACAAACGTGCATAGGAACCCTATCTAGGAGTGCGGCGATATGGCGCCCGGGCGACAGGGCGCCTGGTATTTGAAATTTTCAAATAATTAAATTTAAAGTTTCCAAAAAATTCGAAAAAAATACCATGATGTAGACAAACATATGCACTATGCTTGGTACAAAGTATTTATGTGAAATATAATATATTTTAGCCTCAGAAAAAAGATAAAAATACAGATCTGGGCATGTACAGATCAACTTTTTTTCTCTAATATTTATTCGATTTGTCTTTTTTGCCGAGACAAAAATACAAAGTATTTCGGACTGCAAATCTCCAGGATCGTAGTGTGTGGTAGGCTACATCCAGGTATTTCTTTTCGAATTTTTTGAAATGTTTTCACAAAGTTCAAAAACGTCCTGCCTGGAGCTCGGACTCCAATGTGACTATTCGCCCTATCTAGCCTCCAGCCTCAAGCTTGCTCGGTGGGCTTTGCTAATGCGAAGGCAGCCACTGTTGCTTGCGAAGGTGAGTGGCCTATGCTCTGAAGGTGAACCTCCGCTTCATGAAGTTGCATCGCGGAACGCGTTGCTGCAAACCCGATTATTGTTGTTGCAAATCGTGGCCACCGTGATCTGCCCTCATGCAAGCCAACTATCAGTGCCGCCACTGTTACGAGACAACCCCGTCTATTGCTAGAATTTGGATTGCTCCAAACATTAAAGGCCGTGTTAATATGGTCTCTTCAACTACCTTGTGGTGCTTGTGGACTTACCGCAATGAAATGCTATTCCCTATCCGGCGCCAATGGGCAACCGTGCAAGGGCCTCGCCTCTCTGATTCTTTTAGCTGCTTGGGATATTTGGAATAAGAGGAACGCTAGAGTGTTTAGAAAGGTTGTCACCATGCCTAATGTAATCATCTTATCTATTAAGAGGGCTTGCGGGGGCAAAACACTTGGGCTCAGTTATGCCGCCACAGTAGCGCGTGTACTCGACTCTTTGACTCATTTTTGTAATTTTTACTCTCTTCTTAATCAATGAAATAGGCAAAACTTTTGCGTTGTTTCAAAAAAATAGTACGGAGCACAAAAGAAGCGAACTTCTTCGGATAGCATGGTATTGATGTCTGAGGGAGGAGTTTGGACACTGAAGAGCTTCAACGTCAGCTACTGCAGACCACTTGGTTCCTGTCTACTGAGGGCAATGTCCAGGGCCTACCCGCCTATCGCTGGATCTAAGCGCAAGGCAGTGTGATATCTTCTGTAATAGGGTTAGTATCGGTTGAATTTAGCGAAAACCCCAAGTATAGCCCGAGCTATATGGCTCTCATTTTTTCAAAAATTTCAAATCTGTACTTCTGTATTTCCAAAAATTAGAAACTAAAATTCTGGGTGGAGATAATGTTGTGATGTATAACTGTGCAAAATCTCAATGAAAAATTTATTATATTTCAGCCTGAGTAAAAAAAACAAATCTGGCAAAGTTTTCAAATTTTGAAACGGGGCACTGTTCATCATTCAGAATAGCGATTTATCTTTTTGCCCAGGCCAAAATACTACGAATTTTTCATTGAGATTTTGCACAACCATACATCCCAACATTATCTCCATCCAGATTTTTTTTATTTTTTGGAAACAGAAAAGTGCAGATTTCAAAAAATAAATAAAAACGGGAGCCATATAGCTCGGCCTACATATCACCACACTCTTAAAATTTAGCTCATCTTTTGGATGTTTTTACCTGGGACAGCTGCCTACCATATAATCTTGGGGGAATCGAGGAGAAGGGTGGAATGCGATGATCTTATTTTTTTAGCAACGAGGAAGTATATTATAGCAGGAAGAGATGAGAAGATGTAATAATGCGCGATGATAGCATAGAACTACCACTTTACGCGCTAAATTCTGAAAAACTACCACTTTACGTTTCAATCGCACAAAACTACCACTCTTCGCTAATTTTGTTGCAATGTGCGCGCATTGTTGTCTAAACCGAAATTGACACTCATGCTGACAGGTGGGACCCACCGGTCAGGGCTGAGGTGGCAGCCCGCGTGGAACGTTTGCTGATGTGGCAGCACACATGGCCATGGGCCCACCTGTAAGACTAATAAATTTTTAAATATCTCAAAAAATGAAAAAATATCAATAAAAATAAAAATCTCAAAAATAAATATTAAAACAAAATATTAATAAAAAATTTGAGCTGCCATGTGGGACCCACGGTTGACCAGCAAACAAAATTACAAAATATGTATAAATTTTTATTTTTTTTATTTATATTTATTTTAAATATTTCTATATTTATTTTTATTAATAGTTTGTTTTTAATATTTATTTTTGAGATTTTTATTTTTATTGATATTTTATTTTTCATTTTTTATTATTAGTATGACAAGTGGGCCCACGACCACCTGTGCTGCCACATCAGCAAAGAGTCCACGTGTGCTGCCACCTCAGCCCTGACCGGTGGGTCCCACCTGTCAGCACGAGTGTCAATTTCGGTTTAGACAACAATGTGCGCACATTGCAACAAAATTAGCGAAGAGTGATAGTTCTGTGCGATTGAAACGTAAAGTGGTAGTTTTTCGGAATTTAGCGCGTAAAGTGGTAGTTCTATGCTATCATCTCTAATAATGAAGTGGGAAACATCGGTTCAGTCAGTGGAAGTGTTCGTCCTACGCTACGTAGTACGTACCCTGGAGGCCTGACGAGGGATCGCCTGAGCACAGCACTTGCGTATGCGAAAAATTTCTTGGCTTGGCTTTGTTGGCCGCACACGTAGTATGATGAGGCGCGGTCATCTCTTCTACTCCCTCCGTACACTTATTTTCGGATGGAGAGAGTATTTCCAGGACCTAGTTCCAGTCGGCCGTTGACGCCGAACGACACGCCGAGCAGTAGGACAACTCGGCAAGTCAGCACTGTCAACTTAAAAGAAGGAAAAGCACCCGCGTGGAATTATCAAGTCATCGCCATGATCTAGTGGAAATGGCTTGACCGACCAGTTGACCAAGAACGGACATACACCATGCAATCTTTCACCATGAAGTTCTTGTTGGGTATGGCTCTCGCCGGCGGGCATTTGTACTAACCGGGCCCATTTGATATAAACTCAAAGGTGTAGCATCAAAGGTGTAGCAAAGATGCTTACACCATGCCGGGAGTAATTCCCAGTCTTGAACTACTGAGATTAAAATATTCCTTTAAGATCGCACGACGACAGCCGTTTGATCTCTAATTAAGACCGTAATGATTGACTGTGCCAAAGTAAAACTCTCTAGAAAACTTTACCATATATTCTCATGGTCAAAGATACTAACAAGTCAATCAGTCTGTGACGATACTATTTGTGATAAACACTAAACTAGATCTCGTAGTATCTCAACTAGTTGGGTCTTCCCATCCACATTGTTGAGACATCAATGTGCTCTCATTAATAGCTACAAACATATGTCCATGACCGGAAAATAAGGTCATCATATTAACGAATTTGTCTAAGAGACACGACAAACGGTAAAAGGGTTTGATTTTGTTTCTACATGTGCGTATGAGTTTCCCTACAAATTTCACATTCATAGACCATAACAGTATAACATAAAAACATAATTCAGTAATCATGAAACAAATATATTTTATTGTCTCTTGGGCATACATCCAAGACATGCCACTAGAGAATAGTTTAGTCTATTAACTCAAGAATCATACAATCAACGTTGTGAACAACTTGGCTTGTAAAAGAAAATACTGGCAAACATATCTAGCCCACATGGAAGATTGGATGGAGCACTACACTGCGGTTGATTATTAGGGGCACAAAAAGTGACTTCAAAGTATCAAAAGTGGCTCTAGAAGTCTTTGAAAGCAATTAAAAAGGGTTGTATCAGGGAAAAATCATTTAAGATACTTTTAAAAAATGCCCCTAAAATTGATATTTAGGCAGTTTTGGAAGTGGCTTTAAAAGTAGATTTTGGAGGCACTCCGAAAATTGCTTTCAATTTTATTTTGAGTCACTATTGAGCAATGGCTTTCAAAAAAATTGTTGGCACTTTGCAGAAGTGTCTTAAAAAACATTCATAACAATGTATCTAGAAAATATGTGTAGACACTTTATTCAAATGTCTTAAAAACAATTGATGGCAATTTCTAAAGTTCCTTACAAAAACAAATGAAGGCACGTTTTTTATGCACTCTTAAACACAAATTCAATTTCACATTAAAATTCGTACAATATGTTGAATTCAGGGTCACGTTACAATTCCCAGGAACATGTATCAAGTTGCATAACACTTCCACAACATAACTCGAGAGTTCAATCGTAATCTCAACCAAGGTTTTGGTTACACTCCCGGAAAATGGTCATCCCGGGCAAAAAAATTCAAAGTTTTTGAAATTTTTAAAATTTTAAAAAAATCCCTCGGCAAATGGTCAGGATTTTCCGGTTACCGTAATCCCGACCACCCTCGGGAATTTTTTTTCCTACCGGGAACCAAAATCTTGATCTCAACCCTTTTTCCCCATGGTTTTTATTATGGGGGCTGTTAGCTAGACATATACATGTACTGTATACGTACGTGAGGTATGGAGTAGTGCTCCACCCTCACGTATACCGCATTGTACTCGGCCTGATGGCATCTTTTTTCCTTCCGTTGACAAACAGAAGGTACTCGGAGGCCCAAGCTTGTACTACTTGGTTGCTGGTTCTTGCTTGAGCTCATCATCCGGCCGATGTTTCCCAAGTCGCCTCACCGTAGCGCCCTCTTTGCATTGTACTGGCAACACCGACGCCGAGGCCTGGAGGAGGGTATGCCAGCCACAGCACTAGCGTCCGCACACCCGAGCCCAAGAGAATGAGCACGAGGTGCGCAGCGAAGCTCGTGAGTTCAGGTTCAGACAGTTGCGCCATCCAGTTCAGGTTCAGACATCCTTCCATTGTTCCTGCCTCTCCAATGCTACTGGATCGAGGCCAGTCTCCGATAGCTTGCGCCAGGCTACAATGAGAACAGAATGGTCTGCCGCAAGTACGTCCATATACAGAATTTTTATAGATATACGGGTTGATTCTTTTTTTAAGAGTACCTTACTTTTCTCCACATTGATTCATATAGGTGCTATGCACGACTTCCTCCAAGAGCTACCAACTGTCGGAAGAAGAAGTGCGGCCGCAGCAGCGACGTAATTTCTCTCTTCGGATTAGCAGATTTTATAGTCTGTAATCTACCCTTTCAATCTGTGATCTGATGTCATTCTCTTTTCTTTCAGCTAAGGAGAAAGAAACCATTTCAAAATAATCGTTGGGGGTAATTTACCAACGCACCAGTGACATGCATACCACCAGAAGCCAACGGCCTCCCATAAGGACCGGTTGATAGATATCATCATTCATAGGCTTACTCTGCATAGTCTGCGTTTCTTGCTTTCCATACAAATATATGTAGAATTAATGGAATGCAACATGGTGTCTACGTATGGTGTGTATGTCCCCAAACCATACCGATTTTTTCGCATGTGGCGTGGCAGCACAACTTTATCTTCTTAACTATGATGACGACCTTTGTACAAGTACTCTCTCCGTTCTTTTGAATACAATTCTTTTTACTCCCTCGATCTGTTATAATAGTCGTGGGAAACTAAGGTGAGCAGTACAAGCGTTATGTACAACCTCCGAATCTTTTTCTGGATCGGAGGGAGTAGCATTTATAGTCTTTCTGTATTTGTACATATCTAACGTATTTTAGTGGGTAGTTTACTCAGTTTGCTTCGTATTTGGTCTGTATTAGAATGTCTAAAACATCTTATATTATGTAAGAGGGATTTTTTTTAATGAGTTTCATACGCCAAACTACTTATTCTTAAAAATAATGAATGGTTAAAAGTAGATCACATGATAATTCAATGAAAAATAATCTGTTCAGTGGGGGCGGGTAGCGCGCTCTATTGGCCACGCTCTTCCTTAGCCACACGACCCCCTGGTGCGAAAAGAAACAATACAAGGAGTGGCTCAGGCTCACCACGTTGTTCTCGTCCTTATATCTTCTCTCATATCATATTCTATCTTCTATCCATAATTACGGTATGTTACCCCCTCGTCTCCACGCGAACAACATGATTTGCGTCACACTGCGCTACCATCCTAGCCCTTCCTCTCTTGCCCGCTGCCCTCTAGCCCTCCTCTCTCTAAGAACCCAAGTTTGCCCAGACATCGTGTGATGCATTTTTTTTTATAATGGCGCACACCCGGCCTCCACAACAACATACATTAAGAACTACTCCCTCCGTTTTTTAATATAAGATGTTTTAGCTTTTATCCACATGCACATGCACACAAATGTATGTAGACACATTTTTATATGCATGTTCACTCATTTTAGTATGCATATAGACAACATGTGTATCACCTAAAACATCTTATATTAAAAAACGGAGGGAGTAGTTGAGACGTTAACGACGCACATAACAAAAAAACATCACCGTGCCAAAGCGATTAGGGATTCATAGTAGCAGGAAGTAACAAGAAGCACTAGTAGAGACATGGCCTTTCGTCCAACCCCTTTTCTCCCGGCCCACTTACAAACCGCGACAAAAGGCCAGGCCACGTCGCCCGAAATAGCCCAGGCGCCCCTCCCCCTTTTGTCCCGGCCCGTGAGGACCCTTTTGTCCCGGTTTGAGATACAAACCGGGACTAAAGGGGTCCGCGGCTCGCAGCGGCCAGGTCCCCCCCCCCCCCCCCATCTCAAACCGGGACAAAAGGGCTGGCACCCCTATATATATGGCAGCACCCTCTCCACTCACTCTTCGTTTTTTTCCTGGTGGAGGTGGTGTGGGCTAGTGCTATTTTTTTTCTCCTTCATATGCACTCAAGGTGTTCGATGAAATGCCTGTTAGAGTGATGCCATTTGAGTTCACACAATACAAACATGATATGAGGTGTCCGAGCCACACTTAAGCTTTCACCTCTTTATTTCCACTTGTCCTAAAAGGTTAGCAACTATTTTCTAGTCGGTCACCGTGTGGTACTAATTTTAGCATCGTCATTGCGTTTGATATATAGTTGTATGATGCAGATGAGCCATCCATGGATGTACGGTGACCGACGCACAACCGCTTACAGAGCAGGTGCATTCTTTTCGCGATGCGGCCGAGGCGAACAAGCATGGGGGTGGCTTTATGTTTTGTCCATGTGATGAATGTCGAATGTGAAGGATCACACTAACTCAAGAGTCATTCAGAGCCACCTGCTTCGGTCCGGTTTCATGCCCGGCTATAGTGTTTGGACCAAACACGGAAAAAGAGGGGTTATGATGGAAGACGACAATGAAGAAGAGAACGATGATGACAACTACCGATCTATGTTCCCTGAATACGCTGATACCGCAATGGAAGACAATGAAGAAGAAGGTCAGGGCGAAGAACGGGCACCAGATGAGCCCGTTGATGATCTTGGTCAGGTCATTTCTGATGCAAGGCGAGACTGCGACACAGAAAAGGAGAGGTTGCAGTTCGAGCAGATGTTACAGGACCACAACAAATTGTTGTACCCAACTTGTGAAGATGGCCAGAAGAAGCTGGGTAGCACACTGGAATTGCTGAAGTGGAAGGCAGAGACCGGTGTGACTGACTCGTCATTTGAAAAGTTGCTGGTACTAATGAAGAAGATGCTTCCAAGAAAGAACGAATTGCCGCCAGCACGTACGAAGCAAAGAAGCTTGTCTGCCCTCTAGGATTAGACGTGCAGAAGATACATGCATGCCCTAATGACTGCATCCTCTACCGCGGTGAGAAGTACGAGAATATGGATAAATGCCCGGTATGCACTGCATTGCGGTATAAGATCAGAAAAGATGACCCTGGTGATATTGAGGGCGAGCCACCCAGGAAGAGGGTTCCTGCCAAGGTGATGTGGTATGCTCCTATAATACCACGGTTGAAACGTCTGTTCAGAAACAAAGAGCATGCCAAGTTGTTGCGATGGCACATGGAAGACCGTAAGAAAGACGACAAGTTGAGGCACCCCGCTGATGGTCGGCAGTGGAGAAAAATCGAGAGAGAGTTCGGGGACTTTGCAGGTGACGCAAGGAACTTATGGTTTGGTCTAAGTACAGATGGCATGAATCCTTTTGGGGAGCAGAGCTGCAGTCACAGCACCTGGCCCGTGACTCTATGTATCTACAACCTTCCTCCTTGGTTGTGCATGAAGCGGAAGTTCATTATGATGCCAGTGCTCATCCAAGGCCCGAAGCAACCCGGCAACGACATTGATGTGTACCTAAGGCCATTAGTCGATGAACTTTTGCAGTTGTGGGCCAAACCAGGTGTAAGTGTGTGGGATGAGCACAAACAGGAGACATTTGACCTACGAGCGTTGCTTTTCGTAACCATCAATGATTGGCCTGCTCTTAGTAACATTTCAGGACAGACGAACAAGGGATACAATGCATGCACGCACTGTTTGGATCAGACAGAAAGTATATATCTGGACAAATGTAGGAAGAATGTGTACCCGTACAATCGTCGTTTTCTTCCGCACAAGCATCCCTTAAGGCAAAAAGGCAAGCATTTCAATGGCAAGGCAGAAACCCGGACGAAGCCTGTCACCCGTACTGGTGCTGAAGTATTTGGTATGGTCAAGGATTTAAAAGTAATCTTTGGAAAGGGTCCTGGCAGCCAACCTGTTCCGAACGGCGCTGATAAGCGCGCACCCATGTGGAAGAAGAAATCTATATTTTGGGAGCTACCCTATTGGGAAGTCCATGAGGTCCGCTCCGCAATCGACGTGATGCACCTGACGAAGAATCTTTGCGTGAATATTCTAGGCTTCCTGGGCTTGTATGGGAAGTCAAAAGATACACCAGAAGCACGGGAGGACCAGGAACGTCATAAAGGACGAGACGGCATGCATCCAGGGCAGTTTCAAGGGCCTGCCAGCTACGCTCTTACCAAGGAAGAGAAGGAAATCTTTTTTGAAGTCCTTTTCAGTATCAAGGTCCCGTCTGGCTTCTCGTCGAATATAAAGGGAATAGTAAATATGAAAGAGAAAAAATTCCAAAACCTAAAGTCTCATGACTGCCACGTGCTTATGACGCAATTGCTTCCGGTTGCATTGAGGGGAATTCTAGCGGAAAATGTTCGACTGGCCATTGTGAAGGTATGTGCATTCCTCAATGCAATTTCTCAGAAGGTAATCGATCGAGAAAGTCTATCAGGGTTACAAATTGATGTGGTCCAATGTCTGGTCAGCTTCGAGTTGTTGTTCCCGCCATCCTTCTTCAATATTATGACGCACCTCCTAGTTCACCTAGTCGAAGAGATTAGAATTCTTGGTCCTGTGTTTCTACACAATATGTTCCCCTTCGAGAGGTTCATGGGAGTCTTAAAGAAATATGTTCGTAA
Organism: Poa pratensis; assembly: GCA_947311845.1. NCBI lineage: Eukaryota > Viridiplantae > Streptophyta > Magnoliopsida > Poales > Poaceae > Poa > Poa pratensis. The sequence continues at coordinate 71,958,652 of CAMZMU010000096.1, read as the reverse complement.
CCGTGCTAGGCCAGAAGGAAGCATCTCCAAGGGCTATGGAACAGAGGAGGTCATTGAGTTTTGTGTTGACTTTCTTCCTGACCTTAAGCCGATTGGTGTTCCTGAATCTCGGTATGAGGGGAGGCTGACTGGAAAAGGCACACTAGGAAGGAAAGCAACGGTATGTAGGGACGGGCATTCTTTCACTCAAGCACACTACACAGTTCTACACAATTCCACCGTGGTGGCTCCGTATATCGAGAGACACAAGAATATTCTACGCTCCGAAAACCGTGACGGGGAACACGAGAAGACTTTCGGCAGTTGGTTGCAGATACATCTCATGAATAACACCATTGTTGGAGATCAGCTGTACTTGTTGGCCAGGTGTCCATCTTCGACTATATGTACTTTCCAAGGGTACGAGATAAATGGTAATACATTTTACACGAAGGCCCAAGATAAAAAGAGCACCAACCAAAACAGTGGTGTCCGCTTTGATGCAACAGACGACAATGGGCAGAAGGACACATATTATGGGTACATAGAGGAGATATGGGAACTTGACTATGGACCTACTTTTAAGGTCCCTTTATTTCGGTGCAAATGGGTCGCAGCTAGCGGGGTAAAGGTAGACCCGCAGTACGGAATGACAACAGTGGATCTCAAGAATCTTGGGTACCACACCGAACCATTCGTCCTAGCCAATGATGTGGCTCAGGTTTTCTATGTGAAGGACATGTCTACCAAACCGAAAAAAAGAAAAGATAAGCAAAAGAATACATCGTCCGATGAGCCAAAGCGCCACATAGTTCTTTCAGGGAAAAGAAACATCGTGGGAGTGGATGACAAGACAGACATGTCAGAAGATTATAATAAGTTTCATGAAATTCCGCCCTTCACAGTGAAAACTGACCCAAGCATCCTGTTAAATGATGAAGATTCTCCATGGCTACGGCTCAGAAGAAAACAGAAACAATAGATAGGGATGTTGGTGATGTGTAATAATGTATTAAACCTTTTATGTAATGCATTCTATGGAATGTATTAAACCTTTATGTAAGGAGCATGTGTAAGAAGCTTCAATCAGCTGCAGTTTTACCAACACAATCTCTGCATTCTCCAAGATCTTTAGCATTTCCAAGTGATAGAACAAAACATACGGTTTCCCCTGCCTACCTTCTCCAGTGGCCACTCTGACCGGCAAATCGGCAAATCATCGCGTGGTCGTGAGACGGCAAATCGGCCTTCGATCCAAACAGCGGCAAGACGTCTCTGATGATTTGCAACCGTCCGAACAAGTGTTGGGGATGTTGCTAATCATCAGAGATCCTTGCCGCTGCTTGGATCCGACCGAGGGGAGGGTTCACCTTCAGCCTCCGCTCTAGGAACTCCTGCCTCTCAGAAATCTTGCTCTCTGCTACCCGTGTACTGCCAAAATGAACTACAATGAGTAGACACTGAGTGCTGAACATGTCCGGGAGGGGGGCTATATATAGGGTACGTGTGCTTCTTTAGTCCCGGTTGGTAACACCAACCGGGTCATGTGGCTCACGAAGTGGTCGTGATACTGCTGATCCAACAGCTCACAATCCCTCAAAAGAAACACACCCCTGATCCAACGTCTCTCAAGCGCTTGAAAGAAACACACGATCCGTGTGCTTCTTTAGTCCCGGTTGGTAACACCAACCGGGACTAAAGTCGGGCTTTGCGGTCACGACTCGTGTCAGCCACGTGTCCTCTCCCAGCGCTGCCCTAGCCACGTGTCCTCCCCTAGCGCTGCCCTGGAGGTCTTTATATATTGTCGCCGACGGGGTAAACCCTAATCCACCATTCCTAGCCACGAACGCATCGTCTCCACGAGATGGATCCGCCACGCCCGCCGCAGCGCCTTCTGGACGAGGTCGAGCGTGCTCGGCAGAGCGCGCTTGGGCGCTACCGCGGGAGCCTATCCCGCCGTATGCCCACGAGCCCGGCGTGGAGAGGAATGCCCTGCTACCGGCCTCCTGCTCCGGTGCCGGAGGAGGTGCGGAGGACGTACGAGCGCGCGTGGTCCGACGTCCCTGACCCCGACGAGGATGCATACGCCGCAGGGGTGGCGTGGGGATCCGCGGCCGTACCTCCACCAGTCGCCGCCGCCCCTCCCGACGAGGAGATGACGACGATTTCGACTGGAGCGACCATGGGGAAGAGCGCGGCGGGCCGCAGATGCAGGACGCCCTTGAAGCCTCCTTCCAGTCCGTCCACGACGACCGTGTACAGCGAGCCAGAACTGTCTGCCAGCTCACGGCGAAGGAGTCTTCCGAGCTGGATTGGGCGCTGAAAGACTCATCCTCCATGGATCTTGCCCTCCGCCGCAAACGTGCGCGAGAACCGGGCGGCCGCGAACGGGGCTGGCTCCTCCCGCCGTTCCTCCTAATCCTACGGCCTCCGAGCCAGCAAGTCCGTTTATGTAGAATAATGTTATGATGTTGGTGATGTGTAATAATGTATTAAACCTTTTATGTAATGCATTCTATGGAATGTATTAAACCTTTATGTAAGGAGCATGTGTAATAATAATGAATTTGTATTTCCAATGTGTATTGTCAAGAAGCTTCAAATCAGCTACAGTTTTACCAACACAATCTCTGCATTCTCCAAAATCTTTAGCATTTCCAAGCAATTTTATAGATGCAATTTTATAGATGATAATATTATGCATTTTGAAATAATATTGTGTGCATTTTGCAGAAACTATGGATCCAACGGCTCACAAGCCCTCAAAAGAAACACACCCCCTGATCCAACGGCTCACAAGCGCTCGAAAGAAACACACGATCCGTGTGCTTCTTCCTTATTGGTGGGATTCCCTTTAGTCCCGGTTGGTAAAATTGCGCGGGAACAAATAAGCCCCTTTAGTCCCGGTTGGTGGCTCGAACAGGGACTAAAGGTTTGTTTCTTCCCGCCTTATTTCTTCCCGCGCTTTCCACCGCTTCCCGCCTCCGTCTTCCCGCCATTTCTCACTATATATGTAGTCATGGCCTCCATTGGCATAGCACATCTAAACTCATATCTGCAACCTCATCACTCTCCCATGGCTTCCACCGTACCCACTCTAACCTACTCGGAGGCGGAGGCGCTTTGCGCCTCGAACTACCCCTGCCCGCCCGGCTACGACGTCCCCACCGGTTGGAGGCCTAGGCAGGAGTATGACTAACCTGAGCTGGTCTATGTACCCAAGATTGTTGTCATTCCCTACTGCTGGTCTAGCTATGACGACGATCGTGTAAAATGTATTCTTTATCTCTGCATTTCAAACTAATGATCTTTAGCATCTGAATAAGTAATCTGAATATGAACTGACTAGCATTTCACTGTGGCAAGTTAGAATAATTAATTTAGAAAACAAAAATGGTTTTGAATTAATTATTCAAATTCAAACACTTTTCATGTTGAAAGTTTAGTGAGATTCAAAAATATGCAAAAGATAAAAGTTATTGCATTTTTTAATTCAAAATGGCAAAATGGTTAATAGTTTGTAGAGTTAGAATAATTATTTTATAAATCAGAAAATGGATTTGGAATACTTATTCAAATTCAAGCACTTTTCATGTTAAAAGTTTTCTCAAATTCATAATATGCAAAAACTGTTTCATTCAAATGTTCAAATATTTAAAATTGTGCTAGATTTAAATAAAAAATAAAAACGGCCTATCCCGCGCAATTTTTTGGCCTTTTGTCCCGGCCCATCTCACCAGCCGGGACTACAGCCCGTGCTACGCGCGGGAACGCGAAAAGCCCTCCCAACCCCTTTAGTCGCGGCCCGTGGCTCGAACCGCGACTAAAGACCCCCCTTTAGTCCCGGTTTGAGCCACGGGCCGCGACTAAAGGTCCCTCCACTACTTAAGCAGTTCCCAATCTGGACTTAGCCATTTTCATCGAAGAAGAAGGGCAGAGCAGAGGAACACGCCGTCAGGCAGCGAAAATCCACCGCGCCACCGCGCCGCCGGCCGATTCGTCGCCGTCCTCTCCTGCTCCGTCGCCGTCCTCTCCTGCTCCGGACGCCACCGCCTTCCTCTTCCCCAAGTTCGGTCGCTGCGCTCGAGGACGAGCTCGTCGCCGTCCGACCTCCGCAGCCATCTCCGACCAGCTCCGTCGCCGTCTTCGTGCTTCTGGTGAGCTCCGGTGCCCTCCATCTCCTCCTCTTCTTCTTGTGAGGATATCGCGTCCGGTACCACGTCCACGCCATGCGCCGCCACGGAGCTTCGCTCCGGCGACCATTTGGTCGTGGCGCCGCCATCATAACGCTCGCCTTGACGTCCTCTACCTGATGCACTGATCAATTTCGATCAATTCGCTCGGAATCGATCGATCCTGGATCGACAGAGGCGTTGTGGTTCTTCTGTGTCTATGACATGTGGGCCCTAGCTGTCAGGATTTTATTAATTTTGGAAATGATTTATGAAATTGTTAAATGTCTGACATGTGGGACCAATTTATTTAAAAGAATTCCAGAAAATGATTTAAACTTGTAAATTCAATATCTTTTGATCTGTTTATCAGAAAAATATGAATAATATATCAAAATATTCAGAAAAATAAATGCTAGTTATTTATGTCAAAATACAAACATTTTGGAACATTTCAATTTGGTGAATATCTGGAAACAACTTAAATAGAATATTGCAAAGTATGATGATAACAATTGAGCAAATATTGTATGGTATTTTTAGTTGCATAGAATATTGCTATGTTCAAAAATAGAGTAAAAAAAATAGAGTACAAGTTTTTTGCATTTTTAGTTGCATAGAATATTGCTATGTTCAAAAATAGAGTACAAGTTTTTTTTGCATTTTTAGTTGCATAGAATATTGCTATGTTCAAAAATAGAGTACAATTTTAGTTGCATAGAATATTGCATTTTTAGTTGTGTATTTTAGTGCAAATATTGCTATGTTCAAATATTGATAGAGATAGAGATAATATTATGCATTTTGAAATAATATTGTGTGCATTTTGCAGAAACTATGGATCCACCTAGTCCAACCCGCAGAGACCTAATACAGGAAGAAATTCTCGAGAATATAATCCACGACGCCCCAGATGCTGATCCAGCCGAATCTCCGTCGTCGTATCTGAACCCCTCCGGGGATGGAATGGAGGTCGACCGAAGTGAGGATGAAGTCGACGGCTCCGATGATGGAGAAGTCGGTGGACCCTTAACAAAGTCCGGCGAGGTAGATATGAAGTTCGGCGATCAGTAGATGCATTACTTAAGTTGTATATATATAAATTGACGAATGTTTCTTCTCTTAGGCCTCCACATCGATCAAATCTTCCAAACGAGGCCCGACCAAAAAGTTGGCCCCATCTACGCATTATACATTTGAGGTCATATCCCCTACGGGCGAACCGAAGGAACCCAAGAAGGCTGCCGATGTATTTAGAAAACAATGCGGAGTTCTGGTTAGGGATCACGTCCCGATCACTGTTCGAGACTGGAATAAGCGCAAAGGGGCAAACGATAGTGAGTATGTCGCCGAAAGGTACAAAGAGGGTCTTTGGAATGACCTCATGGCACATTTCACCCTGCCAGAATTTGAGGATCCTGCCGACACTGCAAAATTGAGGAAGAAAGTCATGAAGTGGACTCTTCCGAAGATGGCCGAACTATTCCGGGTGTGGAAGAAAAGATTATGGCAAGAATATCTGACGAAAAAGACTGCTCCAGTATTTGAAGGCTATCTAGCGAAGCAGGCGAATCACTGGAATGCATTTAAGGAGTACAAGGAGTCACAAGATGCCAAGGCGATGTCAGTAAGGAACAAGAAAAATGCTGACAAGAAAAAATATCACCATAAATTGGGGCCAGGGGGCTACGAGACTGCCATGCCAAAGTGGGATAAAAAAGAGCAAGAGCTGCTTGCTAAAGGGATCCAACCAGAATGGATGCGCGACGAATGGGAATTGAGGGCAAGAAATTGGTTCCTTGCGCATGGGGGTTCATACGACGAAACAACAGGGGACCTTATTTGCAGTGACGGGATTAGGGTACCCAGGGAAAATTGGCTTAAAGTGGTGAAAGAAATTAAAGAGGGGAAGTTAAAGTTCCGTCCCGATAGAGAGAAAGACTTGCTGACACTGGTCCTCGGGAATGACAAAAAAGGAGGACGAACACGAGGTTTTGGCCCTTCCGTCCCGTGGTGGCTTGGGTTTGCCAAAGACGTAGAAACTTACAGAAGCCGAGCGAGAGCAAAGCAGCGACAACAGGAGGAGGAGGGAGATAAGTTCAACCAGTTGCTTGCCAGAATTAACCACCAGCAGCAGCAGATTGACGAACTTAGAGGAGTAGTGCGCCCGCAAGATCCTGTACTCGATATTACCGCCGGTCCATCTCAGCGGAAAAGCAGCGTGGGTGACTCGGAGGTCCCGGCTGACGATGCACGGCGGATGATAGATGGCGGTCCCGGCTACCCCGTGGATGGAATCAAGGATGCAATATCTTGTGAGCTCCATCAGAAATTGAAGAACATATCCATGAAGGTGGTGGTCGGATATGCTTTACCTTGTCCACCTGACGCACGCTGGCAAGACCGTGAGATTCCAGCTGGCTATGCTAAAGTCGTGGTGGATGAAATTGTATCGGGGTCTCATGCTATGGAGCTTGACATCCCTGCACCTGGAGATGAGAGGACACTCGGAGAAGTTGTGGGTGATACCATTCTATGGGACAAGAACTACATCAAGTTTCCAGGGTCGACGCCAAGGACAACACCGCCTCCGAGTCGTCGCAGGTCACCTACACCTCCATCACCTCCAAGAAGCACACCCCATGACTACGACCACCACAGCGCGAGTCCATCTCGATCTCCGCCGCCGGACTTGGGTCGGCCGTCTTCGCCGCCGCCTTTGCCCGCTAAGGACAATAAGCGGAAGCGTGCTCCGTCGATGAGTACTAACCGACGCAGCAGCCCAAAACGACAAATGTCGCCCCTCCCAAGAGTACCTCATAAGAAACTTCCCATCAGAGCTTACGATCTTACTGACGAGCAAACCGCAGCGATCGCAATGGCCGAAAAAGATGCGTATTTTGCAAAGATGAAACCCAAGCCCGCCCCGGTATACACCGAGAAGCAAAAAGCGTGGGCACGTGATTTTCTGAACACAAAATCGCAATATGAGTTGCACCATAAGCCAGATGACTATGTACGCACACTTCGGAAGGAAGTGGAGAAGAGCAAATCAAGTAAAAGTGCAAGCGGGAGCAAATCAGGTAAAAGTGCAAGCGGGAACAGAAGGGACGTTCCCCAGCTCGGAGAACAGGCCAAACAATCGATCCCATCCCTCAAAGTGTTATCCGAAAACGTTCCCCAGGTGCTGCAGCAGGATACGGAAGAAGCTGCGAAGTTGGCGGCCGCTATGGGTGTGACTGTTGCTGAATTGCTAGGTTCCCAAGACGACAAGTTACCCATGGCTGATGTTGTCCCTACATATGTCCCAGGGAAGAATTTGGTCAGCCAAGAGAAGTTGGAACAACTGCCAACACATATGCGGAATTTGCATGACTGGTACTTGAGTGTGGTAGGGGGGGGGGGGCAGAACAATGATCGTGGCGAAAGTCCCACATGAGTACTTCTTCCGACCCGAAGAGGTCCATCTTGACTTTTCAGAAATCTTCCAGTTATACAATTTCGACGCCCTCGACAAAACTCTCATGAGTTGCTATTGTCTGTAAGTTGTTGAATTCATTGTCTACATATAAGTTGTTCAGTTTTTCAGTTGTTCAGTTCATTGCATGTAATTATCCTCATTATATCCTTTTGTACTCTATTATGCAGAATGAAAATCCGGGAATGTAAAAGAAAGATCTATAGTGTTGGGTTCATTGACCCAGATAAAGTACATATATATTCGCTAACGACGAAACCCGACTAGACGGCGGATAACCTTCTAAGGTTTTAACGGAGCAACATTTCTGTGACCACATATTGTTTCCTTACAACTTCCAGTGAGGGTCTTACTCTGTTGTACACTTTCACTTTTGCTTACTCGATATTAAGTGTAATTGATGAGTTACTGACGTATATATAAACGTGTGCAGGTTCCACTGGATTCTGCTAGACATTCAAGTTGATAAGGGAATAGTTGAAGTCATGGACCCATTAAAGAGACACCTGGAAGAGTTCCGCGACATGCAGGACATGCTCCAGAGGTAATTTTCGCGCTATATCGGTCTCTTTCGTTGATTGCATGAGATATCAGGTAATGAATAACTCATTCATTAATTCATTTTCTTTGCCGGGCAGGGTTTGGAGACTGTTCAGGAGTGTGGTGACGGGTTCCTTTAGTGAGAAGCTGACGTTTACTCCGGTCACGGTAAGTAGTACGAGATATGTCCGCGCATCTCTTTAATTCTAGTTTCAATACAATTATGATGCTAGATTATTATTTTGATTGAATTCTATTCTCGTAAAGTGCGAGAGGCAGCCACCGGGGATGAATCTATGTGGATACTACGTTTGCGAGTTCATTCGCACGTTTACCACTGAGCACAATGATTATAGACTTTACGTAAGCAATACATTCACAACATTATTTTATTACCGTCACTTTTTGTTATCATGATTGATGTTCATATTGATCTCCTTTTCTTATATAGTTCGAGAGAATACGGGAACGACTCCTATCAGAGCAACGCCTACTAGGAATTGCAGAGGAACTGGCGGGATTTTTGATGAAAGAGATGGTAGACGACGCTGGAGAATTTAGTGTGAATAGGCGCTACTGATGATCCCGGCCGTGTAATCGAATAAACGGGCTCTAGTCCCGGTAATTGTGATCTCCATGTAATTATCAAAATTGTATATATTTGTATATGCTCGATCGTAAGACAAGTTATTTTATATATGCACGAACGTGTACGGTATGTGGTAGCGTAGAAATACCGCTAAAAGAAAACAATTATCTTTGTATGCTCGAAGAAAAAAATAAAAGAAAACAAATAAACCCTAAACTCTAAATCCTAAAGAAATAAATAAAAGAAAATAAAATTACCCCTTTAGTCGCGGCCCGTTATACGAGCCGGGACTAAAGGGGTTTCCCCCAGCGCGCCCCGCAGGCGGCCACGTGGAGGGCCTTTGGTCCCGGCTAGTAACAGGCCCGAGACTAAAGGTTTGCCCTTTAGTCCCGCTTGTCCTATCCCGGTTCGCGAACCGGGACTAAAGCCCCTCACGGGCCGGGACAGAAAGTCCTGTCTCCACTAGTGAAGTGAACTGTGTACAAACGCTTTGCATAGGAACCATATCTAGCCTCTAGCCTCAAGCTTGCACGGTCGGCTTTGCTAATGCGAAGGCAGGCCACCGTTGCTTGCGAAGGTGAGTGGCCTATGCTCCGAAGGTGAACCTCCGCTTCATGAAGCTGCATCAGGAACGTGTTACTGCAAACCCGATTATTGTTGCTGCAAACCGTGGCCACTGTGATATGCCCTCATCAGGCCCGTCGATGAGGGTGTGCGAGGTGGGCGACCGCACAGGCCCCCGAAATTTAGGGGCCCCCAAATCGTTGTATATACGTAGTAGGAACTGACATGGATCTGAAGATTGAGTTGTTGGTCTGTTCGTGCGTCTTGAAAACGAGTAAAAGTGTGAGGAAGAAGATGGACCAGCGCCGCCAGCGAAGAGTATGTGAGTCGTGCGGCTAACCCACTTGGCGCGATTTGCGGCCCAACTAACTGAAGTTATATTTTTATTTATTTTTAAGAGTTACTAACTGACATTATATGCGTCCTTAAAAAATTGATGTTATATGCGGCCCCCATATGCTTTCTCCTCCCTGTGAGATGCCGCCTCTAGCATAAAATTACTTGGGCGAAGGTCGTGGCGGCGGGGTGCCGCAAGAGCCGATACGGAGGGAACCAACAGAGCTTCTCACTGCTGACGCCGTGGCCGCCGATCAGAAGCCTAATTGAGCGAACCATGAGGTACTGCAAATACTGCTCTTTCTGCCGCTTCGTGCATAGGCTGCCTCCAAATCTGATGTGAAATTGTGAAAGCCGCATGGGCAAGATCTAGTATTTGATGTAGTTTAAGGTATCGAATGGCACGATTCAATGCCAATTCCTAGGATATGGTAGGTGATGATTGGATTCACTTTTTTTTTTCTTTGAGGCGTTGGTTGTTAGTGGACACTGTAGTAATCAGATTATTATCAAATTAATAGTGGCATACCCTTACGAAATCCATGCGTAGATAATTCTGATGTAGCACCTGCATTTTTTTACTATAATGTTGACTTTTTGCTAACGATTGATTCATAGAAATTAACACTGTCATACAACCACGAATTTTCAAAACATACAAAAAGAATCCAAAAAATTATTTGTATATATATAAGACCGTAGCTATTTGTGTCCAGCCAAAAATTCAAACTTTAGGGCCCCATTATGCATCTCGCACCGGGGCCCCAAATTTCTGGAAACGGCCCTGGCCCTCATGCAAGCCAACTATCAGTGCCGCCCCTGTTACAAGACAACGCCATCTATTGCTAGACTTTGGATTGCTCCAAACACTAAAGGCCGTATTAATATGGTCTTCAACTACCTTGTGATGCTTGTGCAATGAAATGATATTCCCTATCCGGCGCCAATGGGCAACCGCGCAAGGGTCTCACCTCTTTGGTTTTTTAGTGTGTGTTTCGTTACCTGGAAGGCCTCGTTTTCTACTGTTTCATGCAAGTTTAGGCATGTTTGGTTTCCTGTGCTCGCTTCAAAATATGCGCGTCGACGAGTAGGTTCCATTCCTGTGCTCTGTTTCAAGTTTCGTCGAGTATAACTTCTCTATTTCGGAACAAAGTTTGCGCCTTTTTTGGACGAATTTTGTCAAATCCGTCGCACTCGGTCGACCGTTTAAAATTTTCTCTGACAGGTAGATTAAACTCGTTGTTCCGCACAATTTCGTGTTGTAACTTTCGACAGACATATACGAGTTGATCTTGTACGAAACTTTGGTTCGCCGTCGTATAGTGTAGTGTGACACCAGCGGCTAATGGACAGTATTGTGTCTTCTTCAACCTTTGTCTCATTGCCATGAACTTCGCTGCCGCAGTGTCACCGTGGGCGCACCGTTACCACGGCGTACTGCCGTCATGCTCATCACCGGAGGTAGAAGTGCGTGAGATGATAGAAGTAATGTGAGGTAAGGTCACCATGGAGGCAAGTGGCGAGACTATGTGAAACCCCGATGAACACCGGAGTTTAAGAACTTGCTTCCAGAGGAACGGACCTGGCTAGCACTTTATGGACAAACAATGAGATGCACAACGTGGTTTTATTCTTGTTTTTTCAGGGCCTGCCCCTCGAGGGCCTGTTTTTACACTTCATGCAAAATGGCCAAAATTGGTGCAGGATACCAAACACGCCCTTAGTTGCTTGGGATATTTGGAATGAGAGAACGCTAGAGTGTTTAGAAAGGTTGCCACCAAGCCTAATGTAATCCTCTTGTCTATTAAGAGGGCCGCGTCTTTTTGGAGTATTGCGGGGGCAAAACACTTGGGCTCAGTTATGCCGTGAGAGTAGCACGTGTGCTCGAGTCTTTGACTCATTTTTGTAATTTTTACGCTCTTCTTAATCAATTAAATAGGCAAGACTTTTGGGTTGTTTCAGAAGAAAAAAAAATGGAGCACAAAGGGAGCGAACTTCGGATAGCATGGTACTGATGTCTGAGGGAGGAGTTTGGACGCTGAAGAGCTTCAACGTCAGCCGCTGCAGACCACTTGCTTCTACTGAGCCCATTGTCCAGGGCCTACCCGCCTATCCAAGGCAGTGTGATATCTTATGTACTCCCTCCGTACATAAAACGATGTCTCAACTTTAACTAAATATGCATGTATCTACAAATTTATATACATGCACATTTAGGCAAAGTTGAGACATCTTTTATGAATGGATGGAGTAATAGGGTCAGTATCGGTTGAATTTAGCTCATCATTTGGATGTTTTTATCTGGGACAGCTGCCTACCCTTTAATCTTGCGGGAATCAGACATGCCACGCCACATGTGAAAAATCGGTATGCTTTGGGGACATACACATAATACGTAGACACCATGTTACATCCCATTAATTCTACATACTTATATATGTATGAAAAGCAAGAAACGCAGAGTATTGGTGCAGAAGAAGCCTGTGAATGCTCATATCTATCCACCGTGGTCCTTATGAGAGGCTTGTGGCTTCTGGTGGCATGCACGTCGCTGCTGACTTGGTAGATTACCATCGATTTCGATAATATACGGTTTCTTCCTCCTTAGCTGAAGAAAAAGAAATACATCAGATCACAGATTGAAGACGTAGATTACTGACAATAAAATCTGGTAATTTGAAGAGAGAAATTACGTCGCTGCTGCGGCCACACTTCTTCTTCCGACAGTTGGTAGCTCTTGGAGGAAGTCGGGCATAGCACCTATGAATAAATGTGGAGAAAAGTCAGGTAATATTAAAAAAAGAATCAAGCATGTATAGACGTATATCTATAATTTCTATATATGCACGTACTTGCGGCAGACCATCTTGTGCTCATTGTAGCTGAGCGCAAGCTCTAGGAGGTATTGATTGAAGATCCAGGATTGGCGGCCCCGGTGGCCGCCGCGGAGGCCGAGCGCGAGGTGCAGCGTCGACTCCATGCAGATGTCATAGTCGGCCAGGGTTCGGCCGCCCTCCTCCTTTAGCTGCTTCCCGGCGAAGACGAGAGACGGTAGCTGATGCTGCTCCTCCTCCTCGTCGTCGTCAGAGGTAACGATGATTCCTTGCTTCTCCTGGATCTGGGCCCTGACGCTCTCGATCGTGTCGCTGCTTTCGACCTCGAGCATGAGAGTCTCTCCGGTGACTGTCTTCACAAAGATCTGCATCGTCGCGATGGTGGCAGGGTGGTGGAGGGTTAAGCGCTACGCCGCGCCGCGGACGTAAATATATAGCGATCGGAGGAAACAGAAGCGCCCCCGCTACGAAACCGAGATATCACGGTAACATGAATACGTGATCGGCACGGATAGTCACAGAAGAGGCGGGGGCAGGCAGGAACAATGAAAGGATATCTGAACCTGAATCGGATGACGCAGCTTTGAATCTATGGGCGATCCGTGTAAGCTACTCACGAGCTTCGCTGCGCACCTCGTGCTCATCCTCTTGGCCTCCGGTGTGCGGACGCTGGTGCTGTGGCTGGCATATATACCAGCTAGCCAACTGGGCCGCGGCGTACGCCGTCAGCAGCACGTCGCGGGAGCAGCAACTGGTCGCGTTCTGGACACCGTTCCTCCCGGCCGCAGCGTCACGGTGGTCCGGAGCCCCGGACAACATTAGCGCCTACCCCCTCCTCCAGGCCTCGCCGTCGTTGTTGCCAAGTATGGTACAACGCAAAGAGGGCGCTACGGGGAGGCGACTTGGGAAACATCGGCCGGATGATGAGCTCAAGCAAGAACCACCAACCAGCAAAAAATCAAAAGATGGAGTCATGGAGATCAATTGCCCTCCTGACTTGGTGGATGTTATGGAAAGAGAGAAACAACAGAATTTTCAACTCCAAAGCTCGCTCGGCCATTGATCTGACTGATGCAATAATGCTGGAACTCTCAAATTGGCGCACTGCTGGTGTGCTGAATGTCATCTGGCCTCCGGGAAATTAGCATCCTAGGTGGTTTCTTGTTGGGCTCAAGCATGTCTGTTCATACATTCTTGTCCCATTTGTTTCCTGTTGTTTTTCTTTGGCTAGCTTAGCCTTGTAACCTGTAACCCAAGCTTTTCGCCGGCATTTGTCCCGGGTTCATCTTGATATATTGAAGCAGTGCTCGTTGTATTCATTATAAAAAAAACTAGCTTGGGCCTCCGAGTAGACTGTTTGTCAACGGAAGGGAAAACGATGCCATCAGGCCGAGTACAATGTGGTATACGTGAGGGTGGAGTACTACTCCATACCTCTCACGTATACAGTACATGTATATGTCTAACAGCCCCCATAATCCAAACCTTGGGAAAGGTTGAGATTACGCTTGAACTCTCGAGTTATGTTAGGAAAGTGTTATGCAACTTGATACATGCTCCTAGGAACTGTAATGTGACCCTGAATTCAACATAATGTATGAATTTTAATGTGATATTGAATTTGTGTTTAAGAGTGCCTGAAAAAAGTTCCTTCATTTGTTTTTAAGGCACTTTAGAAATTGCCTTCAATTGTTTTTAAGCCATTTGTATATTGTCTACACATAATTTTTAGATACTCTGTTACAAATTTAAAGCCATTACTCAATAGTGCCTCAAAATAAAATTTAGGGCAATTTTCACAGTGCCTCCAAAATCTATTTTTAAAGTCACTTTCAAAATTGCCTAAAATATCTATTTTAGGGGCATTTTTCAAAAGTATCTTAAATGACTTTTTCCTAACCCTATTTGATACAACACTTATTAAATTGCTTTCAAAGACTTCTAGAGCCACTTTAGATACTTTTAAGCCACTTTTTGTGCCCCTAATAATCAACCGCAGTGTACGATCTTCTATGTAGGCTAGATATGTTTGCCAGTGTTTGCTTTTACAAACCAAGTTGTTTTTTTTTACTCGGACAAGCCAAGTTGTAACGTTGACTGTATGATTTCTGAGCTTATGGGCTAAACTATTCTATAGTGGCAAGGTCGACGGTCGTCCGGACTATCTGCTGCCAGCATGGGTGGCATCACACTGAAAGATTACAAGATGTATAGTTTTTTTTCTTATCTTTTTTCGTTGGCTGATTCATGTGGCCACGTTGGCTGATCCTTGAGTTGTAATAAGCTTTACACGTACTACGTCCATACTTTTTTATTAATATAAAATGGTTGTGTGCATCATCATGATGTAGAGGCTGGGCTACCCATTTCAAAAAAAGGTGGCAAGGTCATGTAAGGTGAGCGTCTATTACTCTTTAAAATATTGCACGAACTTAAGAAAAATCATAGATCCACTTGGAACTACTCACGGTAAATTGTAAATGGTCGAGCTAGGCGTCGACCAAGCATAATGAACTCCTGGGCGGCCCACTCCTGAACCATCTGATGCCGACGCAGAAAAGCGTTCCATCTCCCAACTCGGTCACCGTATTACATCCTTCTCCTCAATTCCTGCAAGATCTGTTCTCACACACCCGCATAGCTCAAGGCAAAAATTCACCTCCCCCTCTCCCCCACATGGCTCGTTCAAAAGCACTCTTTGGATCACATCGGCACCGTCTTGTAGTTTTTTTTTTGATAAAGAGCATATATTAATATCGCGATGATACCAATTACACCCAGCCTCTGCAACAACGCGTGCCCTAGCGGCCCCATGGATGCACACAGCCCAGAATAAAAAGAAGAATTACGAAAAAAAATCTCGCTACAGTGATCTATTCCTTGTTACAGCAGACCTAACCCCACCAAAACAGTACCAGAAGTCCAGCTACTCCAAAAGCGACGCCTCCAAAAAGAGAACAGTGCTCAAGCGCCGTCGTCGCCCTTATCATAGATCATAGGTTTTCACCCCGAATACAGTCCACACTCAGAAAAACAATGTCTTCACCAAGGCAATTGCCAGGCACAACCAATTAAGGCCATACCTTGGGTTTTCACCCTGAAAGTTTAGACTCTGACCTTCTCCTGTGCTGTCGCCCCCTCTTGCCATTGCTGATGTTCCAAGTTACGAATCACCTAGCCAATCCCTCATCCCACCAGGACTAGAACCACCATTGCAAGTCCTCAAATCTCAGCTTTCATGTCATTCTCCGCACTCTGACTTCATCATAGAACAAAAGACAAATTCATGATGGCAACAGACAGCAGAGCTTCGCAACGCTACCTCTGAAACCAAATGGTCAGAAAAAACATGGCTGCGCGCGACCGAATCCCACCCGATTTTTCAATCTCCAGGCTTGATTTGCCCAATGGAGTTCGCCAGCGGAGCCTTCCGGAACTCGACAATCTGGCCAAATCAATGAAGAGCTGCATCAAGTAAATCTTCGTCTTGGTGATAGAAAGATCCAGGACTGCCACCTTTATTTAAACCGAGCCGACGAGACTGGCCGGTGTGGAACCAGCCCGCCTTCGCCTGACTGGCCGCCGACACCGCCACGGTGTCAAGCACCGGCGACACCAGGCATCCCGGCGCCGCCTGTCACCAAAGCCGTCGCCTCAGGCCCGCAGGGACCCAGATGGGCCACGGACGGGCTTGGAGTTTTGGCCGCAGCAGCAGGGGCTCCTCCGAGGTAGGAGACCGTCGCCCTCCATCGTCGCCGAACCGCTCGTGTCGGGACTCCCCGGCACCTCGCCGCCGAGCCGTCACACACACCACGCGCCAGGACTAGATGACGGAACGAATCCGCCGATCCAGCCGCGAACCCGGCCGGCCACGTCCGGCGAAGGACAAGACCACCACCGCCAGGCCCAGGGCAGGCGCCCCGGGCGACCTCGTGGTGCGGAACCAAAACCAAGACCTCCTCCACGAAGCACCGCCGGCCAGGACGAGCAGAGGACGGCCGCGCCGCCTCCCGCCCGCCTCCACCGCACAACCGCCATGGAGAGAAGATCCCGCCGCCGTTTGTCCGTCCCCACCGCCAGTAAGATCTAGATCAGACCGCCGCCGATCCAGATCCCTCCGTCGCTTGAGGATACGCCACCGCCGCCGCCGTGCCGCCCAGGCTTAGCCCTGGCGACGACGCCGACGGCGGCTGAAGAGAGGGGGGCGAGGGTGGGCTCGAGGGGAGAGGAGGTGGGGCGCCCCGGTGCGGGCGCGGCGGCGCCGCACAGGGACGAGAGGAGTGTGCGTGTGTCAGAGGCACTAGATTTGGCAATGGCAGAAAATACATCCGCTGGCCTATTATTTTGGGGGAGAATTTCACTTCCCCGGCCTCTGCACCAATTAGGAATGCACACAGCTTTTTAAACATGAGTATCAGGATTTTTATCTTGGTTAATAACCAAGCCTGATCCTCAGGATAGATTGCCTGAGTACCAGGAAGACCTGGTCCTCAAGTATAAATAGGAACCTAAATTCGCGTCCCTGTGACTTAAACCTGGTGTTGGGTTTGTACATCTACTCCCCAACCAATTGAGCTAAGCTCCACTCCTAGCGGCAGGCACCGATGGTTGTCTTGCAGAAGGACGCATCGCGGTGGCAACGGATTTCAATAGCCAAACCGGGCTTGCAGCACCGCGTACCATCATGCAACTTCATGCAGCGGTGGTTCACCTTCGCATTAGAGGCCACGCACCTTCACAAGCAATAGGGGCTGCTTTCGCAGCAGCAAAGTCGTCTTCACAAGACCAAAGCTAGCTGCTAGATATGGTTCCCATGCAAATACCCTGTGCACAGTTCCCTTTTCGAAGTCCGTGTCTTGCCAATGGTTGTTGTTGTTTCCTATTGCTACCAGTCCTTGATCACTCTGGCAGTCATGTTATTATGATTATAATTGTGTGCATCCTAAATATCTCGACTATCTCTTGACACATTGTGTAATTGCAGAGATGAGGTGATGTGGGGGCGAACTAAGGGTTCTTAGAGACCGGGGCAGCAGGTGAGGGGAAGGGCTAGGACATCGGCGCGATGCGGCGTTGTTTCCCTATTGTGTTCTCGTGGAGAAGAGGGAATAAAATTCCGCAATTATCTATCGAAAGCGTAGGGGAGAAGAGATAAGGAAAAGGACAACATGGTAAGCCCCTTGTGCCGTTTTCTTCCGCAAGAGGGGGACGGGTAGCAAACATAGTGTGTGGCCCATGGAGCGTGTTGCCCGCCCCTCCGAACTGAATTATTTTCCATGGTATCATGTTATCTCCTTTTAATGGTTCATTATTTTAAATATTAAGAAGTTTGGTGTTTTTAACTATTTTTGATGGATTTTTTTTATTGAACTCATTAATAACAAAAGTCATCAAAATTAAGAAGATGAAGTTGTACTCCCACACCACATGTGAAGAATCGGTATGGTTTGGGGACATACACTGATACACACAATACATGGACAACATGTTGCATCCCATTAATTCAACATATACATGTATGCCAAAAAAGAAACAAGGATTATTTGTGCAGAGGAAGCCTCTGAATGTGGTAATGAATGCTTATATCTATCCACCTGTCCTTATGAGAGGCCGGTGTGTTCTGATGGTATGCATGTCACTTCCTGCCCTGCTAAATTACCACTTTCGCCACGGTTTCTTCCGCCTTAGCTGAAGAAAAAGAAAATGCATCATATCACAGAATGAAGAGGTAAATTACTAGCAACAAAAAACCTGTAATTTGAAGAGAGAAATTACGTCGCTGCTACGCCCACACTTTTTCTTGCGGCAGTTGGTAGCTCTTGGAGGAAGGCGTGCATAGCACTTATGCATCAATGTGGAGAAAAGCCAGGTAATATTAAAAAAAGATTCAAGCATGTATAGGCGTAAATCTATAATTTCTATATATGCACGTAATTGCGGCAGACCATCTTGTTCTCATTGTAGCTGAGAGCAAGATCTCGGAGGCTGGGCTCCATCGACCAGCATTGGCCGCCCCGGCTGCCCCCGCGGAGGCCGAGCGCGATGTGTAGCGTCGACTCCTTGCAGATGTCGTAGTCGGCCAGGGTCCGGCCGTCCTCCTCCTCTAGCTGCTTCCCGCTGAAGACGAGAGACGGTACCACCTGATGCCGCTCGTCGTCCTCGGAGTCGGAGGCGGTGATGATCACTCCCTTGTCCTGGATCTTGGACTTGACGATGTCGACCGTATCGCTGCTCTCGACCTCGAGCGTGAGAGTCTCCCCGGTCACGGTCTTCAGGAAGATCTGCATCGTCGTTGGTCGCGATGGTGGCGGCGTACGTGTGGTGGGATAAGCGCTGCGCCGCGCCGCGGTCGAACATATCTCTACTATATAATATAGCTAACGGTGTCCGGTACGTCGTGGCAGTTTTTCACTTTAGCCCCTGAGAAATCGGAAAAGCAACCCGCAGTCCACAAAATCGGAACGTTTGCAGTTAGCCCCTCAACCCTATCCACCCAACCCGATCCCCTTCCCCTCCCTCCCTTCTCCTGGCAGCGACCGACGGCGACGAAGCGGCCGTCGGCGGAATCCCCGAGGGAACGCCGCCACCTGCAAACCGCGTTAGAAGCCATCTTGGTTGCCGGGGAGCCGGAACGCGTCCTCCACCTCGTCGTAATGCGGGGACGCACTGAAGCCCTTGCGCTGCCGGCCGCCATCATGGGAGCGGAAGTTTGTAGGAGGGCTAGGTAGGAGGACACAAGGGAGAGGGAAGGGCAGGTCGGTAGAGGGCGGGGGGCCACGCTGCTGAGAAGGCATCGGGCAGAGTTGGCGGCGCCGAGCCTGGAAGGAGGAGGGGCACCTGGTGGTGCGGTGGGGCAGAGGGGACGTCGTCTGGGTTGGGCAGCCACTCCTGGAGTTGGGTCGGGGTTCAGGCAGAGAAGGCGGGCGGCGAGGGATCTTTTGCTGCTGCGGAGCAGAGGGAGAGGTGGCCGGCGCTGTGGTGTTGAGCATGCTCGTGTGTGTGCGCAGAGAAAGGGAGGCTGGGCTGCTCGTGCGTGTGGAGTAGATACAGATAACGGAGAGATAGCTGAATTTGTAAATTGATGATAGCTGAGTACGTAGTTGATGCTAGCTGAATTTGAGTTTAATGAATGCTAACTGAATATGTAAATTTGAGGGTTAATTTGAGGTCGGCCAGGGGTTCTCCCTGCCGGCGTGGGCGGAGCGTGCAACGTAGCCTGTCCTCTCTTCCTCCCAGAGCGCCTGCTGCGTGTCTCCTCCTCTGGACGTCGCCGACCTGCACCGCCTTCCCATGGAATTCCCAAGGCGCATGTGTTCAAGCTTCTCCGGCCAGCGGTCCGGCGCTGCAGCTGCCAGGATTCCCCCATGACGGCCGAAGAAAGGTTATAAAGATGTATGTGTGGGTCTCTTCCGTTCATTCTTTTTGTTTAATCTCTGCATCCGTCTCTCCGGGAGCGTGTTCCCGGGTACAGTCGGCTCTGATCCGCCTCACTTGATTGTCCGATGCTTTTGTCAACGACGGATGAATGTGAATTTTGGTTGTGGTTAATTGGTTCTGAAAATCTTCAGCTTTTGCTTTTCTGGTTTAGCAGGATCATGTCGGCTGGAGTTTCTGATAAGCACTTAAGCAGTGAGGTTCGGCCTGATGATTTCACCTTCGCTGCTGTCCTTGGCTGAGCGGTTTGTTGGTCTAGATGCTGCACAAGTACACTCGGTTATTCTGAAACCTGGTACCTCAAGGATCTATTTCTATGCAATACTTTGCTGAGTGTGTATGGGAGATGTCGTCACGTTGACTTGGCTATAAGGATCCATTTGATGTTATGGTACATGTAGCAGTTCATCTCTGCAGATTGTGCTGCTTATGCAGACCCATACATCACAGCGTATTTTCTTTTAATTTCACTTTGTTTTGTATATGAGCTGAATCCTAAATGGAATAAAGCTTGTTGGACTTAATTGTTATACTATATGTGTAGCAATTTAAGTCTCTTGTGCTCTCCTTCTCAGCTAGCCGAAATCCTCATTACAATTTCTCTGAAAATTGGTGGTACATTTATGGGTGACAAAACGCAGGAATTCTACATGACTTGGAAAAAATATAGCATTACACACATCCAATTTGTATTTGTAGTTTACTTAACATTTATGAGGAGCAGTAAAATGGTTACAACACATCCAAAATAAGGAAGTCGGGCCTCAAGTTCGGAGAAGCGGAAGAGATGTTTGACGACTTGGTGGAGTCGCTCAAAGTGCATTGCTATCTGCTCAAGAGCCTGGTGTAATGCTAACTACTTGATTTTTAAAATTCGGATGCAATTAAATCCTTAATTTTAGCTATAAATTTATTCTTATAGAGCAAGATGAAAATAATGGTGTCTCAACTCTAATTTTTACTTTTTATAGAATATATACTTTTATTTTTGGTAACATGAGTTTTCATTGGTCAATATTGAAGACGGTCGTTGTAATGCATAGATAAATATGGGATTGTATCAATGGACAACATGTGGATGCCACATAGTTCCAAAGGCAAAAGATTACACATATTTAGATAAAAACATGATTTATGCCTAAAAGGATTGAGTTATGCAGATAGTTGCTTACATCGTCATCCCCTGTAGTAGTGTAATTTTTCACGGCGTAACAAATATATTTAATAAAAAATAACCTGTAGCAATGCACAAGAGTTGGCATGTATACAAGTGGAGTTGCAAGGCCATACTCACAATTAGTGACCATGTCAGTTTGATGTGTTCCCGTTGCAGCGCACGGGCATTTTGCTAGTATATATATATATATAGCCATCGGAGGAAACGAAACGGGCCTGCTACGGAACCGAGTATACCAGGGTAACGGGAAATCGGGAATACGTGATCGGCAGGGATAGTCACAGAAGAGGCAGGGGCAGGCAGGAACAATGGAAGGTTGTCTGAACCTGAACTGGATGGCGCAGCTACTGACGAATCTATGGGCGATCCGTGTAAGCTACTGACGAACTTCGTGCTCATCATGTTGGCCTCGGGTGTGCGGACCAGCTAGCCAACTGGGCAGCGGCGTACGCCGTCGGCAACATGTCCCTGGACAGCACGTCGCTGGAGCAGCAACTGGTCGCGTTCTGGGCGCCGTTCCTCCCGCAGCATCTCGGCGGCCCGGACAACATCAGCGCGTACTCCCTCCTCCGGGACAACCAGCTCTTGGCCTCTCGGGCCGCCTAAGCACTCAGCGTTGTTGTGCAGGTCAGGGGCTTCCGTCGCCATTCTTGACACCGTTTCTTATCGAGCGCTACGGGGAGGCGGCTTGGGAAACATCGGCCGGATGATGAGCTCAAGCAAGAACCAGCAACCAATTACTACTGATCACTGACCGTTAGGCGGGCTTTGGACCTCCGATTACCTACCTACTGGTAGGTAATACTGAAATCAGTAAGGAACACTACATTATATGGGACTCCTTTGCTTTTTTCTAGATTAGTCTTGCACATTTAGTTATTTGTCCCCAATGGTTGTTAATTATTAGTGCTTGTTGTATTGATATTTCAAGACATGATCTTCTTATCTGTAATATTGCTTGCTGAAGACGAATGAATAACTCACAGAAGGTTGCACTTTATCTGCAACATGACATTCATTCTTACAAAAAGTTCTTGCCTTATGCACGATTTGGCTAGATGTAGACGGCTCAACTCATGAAATTTGTGTGCAGTTCAATGTATGCTGTTATGAAATATGCATGGCCGCCTCTCATGGAGTCCCGACACTCCTTCCTTTTCTCGTTGACACCGCACTCTCTAACCATCCACGTACAACAATCTGCAAGTATCTGGTGAGTTCCCCTCCTTCAAACTAGTTTTGTCTCATATTCAGAGATTATGGCGAAATTTCATATACATCAATGATTCTTGGAGTACAATTTCATATACAACAATTTATATACAGAAATTCATGTACAGCAATTCATGCTCCTTGGAGTGAATTTCTTGGAGTATACAGCAATGATTCCTGTACCTTCTTCTTCAGAGAGGAACTCTGAATGTCGAAGGCAGGGGAGCAGCAGCAGAAGCACGAGCTCCAGTGGTTACCGGAGGAGCTACAGTTGGCTGGCGGCGCTGCCGGTTTTTGTCACCGGAGGAGCTACACTTGTGGAGCAAAAGGATGAGTACTCCCTTTTTTTCTTTGTGCACTTGGTGTAGATGATTGTAGGCACTAGGAGTAGTAGAAAACTGATTCCAGTTTAAATTGATATTACTATTAGTTTTGCTGTTAATCAATCGCCCTCCTTTTCTTATTGACAAATGTAAAGTTAGGAGTACATCAGATTATCATGCCAATTAGTTTGGTACATCAAAAACTTCCTACTGTTAGATTCTTGCTTATCTACCCAGACTCAGTTTGGTATACAAGTGTTTAGTATTCTCTCATATTCAGTTTGGCCACATGAATGGATACACACATGTACTTCTGCTGTAATCAGTAACCAGGAGTACATGCTCTTAACAAAATTACATTCAATTGACAATAAGATCTTCATTTATGCTCTTCACCTTGACAGTAGAAACACTAGAGCCAAATACAAAAATTCAATTGAAATGCCAGGAGTATCAAAATCATGCTATTCTTCCATCTTCAGGTACCTCTTTTGCAGGCAACTCTTGTCGAGGTATCTCTTCAGCCGGAGCAGAGGCCAGAGGCCGGGGGCGTGATCCTGGAGCTCTATGGTGGCCGGCCGGTGGGGGCCCTGGAGCAGGATCTAGAGGCACTGCATGTGCCTCACACGAGGCCAGTGCTGGAGGAGCGTGCTGGAGGCACTGCATCTGCCTCAGTCGAGGCGACTGCTAGAGTTGCACCAGCGGGAGCCGGTGCTGGCGGCAGGAGCTCCAGGTGCT
Source organism: Poa pratensis (assembly GCA_947311845.1). Taxonomy (NCBI): domain Eukaryota; kingdom Viridiplantae; phylum Streptophyta; class Magnoliopsida; order Poales; family Poaceae; genus Poa; species Poa pratensis. Next base: position 71,935,276 of record CAMZMU010000096.1, on the reverse strand, counting down.
GGCAGTGGCCGCAGTGCCTCACGTGAGGCCAGTGCTGGATGAGCGCGCTGGAGGCACTGCATCTGCCTCAGTCGAGGCGACTGCTGGAGTTGCACTGGTGGGAGCTCCAGGTGCTGGCAGCGGCCGGCAGGGGCCCTGGGCAGGATTTAGAGGCGCTGCCTCTGCCTCACGCGAGGCAACTGCTGGAGGAGTCTCCCAAGGTGCAATGCTTTGCCCATGCACAGTTTAGCTGCCTTTATTCATTTATATTGTCGATCTTTTGCTAATTGATTTCCATTCGTTTCATACATCTAGCAGATGCCTTTGGAAAAGGAGAGCTCAAGGCGGTATCTGACATCCTGATGGGCTAAGTATAAAGTAGGATTACTCAACCTAGTGAATGTAGACAACTAGTTGTGAATTTGCTTTTACTAACCATGAATTCATGTAGTATTTGATTCCCTTTAGTAATTGTGTACTATGTGAATCATGTACTGATGCTTTTGCTAAGCATGAATGCATGTATTTGATTCCCTTTAGTAATTGTGTACTGCGTGAATCATGTACTGAATTTTGAATCATGTGTTGAATTTTGATTTTTGTGTGAATGTGTATAATATCACTCTTAGTTTTGGGGCATTTTTTGTAGGGCCACAAAATGTATTTGGGGCATTTTCAGAAAGTGCCTCTAACTGAATTAGAGCCAGTTACTCAAAGTGCCCCAAAATGTATTTGGGGCATTTTGAGAAAGTGCCCCAATAGGTATTGGGGGCAAAATCCAAAATGCCTCTCATAGATACATTTTGGGGACTTTTTGTGGCATATTTGAAAGTGTCCCAATATCCTTTACCATCATGAGCATCCGTTGCACTTATACAAAGTGCTCCAAAAACAATTTGAGGCACAAAATTGACATTTTGGGGCACTTTGAAGTGCCCCAAAAGCTCGACCGTGATGTAGTGACTGTTCATCGCCGTTGTGCGCAGGCAGATGCGACAGGGGCTTGCGCTCAAATTCCATGGCGGTGTGGTGTCTCATCTCGTCCATACATTTCAGACTCGCACTCTTTTTGTTTTTGAAGGATCAGTTTGCTTTATTAATTAGGCAACAATAATCTTACAATCATCTATTTCATAGTGTAACACATGTGCATTCACTACCTCAGATTACCCCTTTGGTGAACCATGTTCACTGGCAGGCTCTAAGAGTGCATATCTAGTGATCCCCTACCTTAATATGATACCATTTCTCAAAATTCAAAATTTCAAAAAATCCGAAAAAATTGTGGGTGTCCACATGTTGCGTGTTTACGATTCCTAGAATTTGCAGCATCAAATTCGAAATATACATAGCATTTTGTCGTTTTTGTTTCTCTGTGTGTTTTCGAATTTGGTTCTGAAAATTTTATAGAATCTTAACATACATCTTGTGAACACCCACCATTTTTTCGGAATTTTTGAAACTTGTAAATTTGAATTTTAAAGATTCGTATCATGGTATCATTTAAGTTGTGGGATCACTGGATATTTTCCCCATGCTCTAAATGGCGATGAAGAGCAAGAGCAAGATGAAGAGGATATTGATGATATCTCCAGAGCGTGTTCCTACTTCCTACCTGACTTGGGTAATTTCTTGAGATGCATCGCTGGATTTGCGACAAAGAGGTTTATTCTCGGTTTCGAGATGCCACATAGCATTGTATTTTGAATGTGTATGAACTACTTGGGTTGTACTATGTTGACCATCATGCTTTGCATTGTGTGTGCTCAAAAAATTCAAATTCAAATTTGAACTATGGTGTCTAGTGTTGCTGAAGTATACATGGTAGAATATAGATGTTCGAACTTTGAAGTACTATGGTGCCTCAGGTAGTTCGTGTAGACTATATCAACGCATCTCATGGATGTAGCTTGTGTGCGCTTGATATGGGAAAAGGAAAAACGAGAATATGAAGGAGATTTTAGGGGGTGGTCCGAGTGCACAAAAAAAGTGTCCTTAAGGTAGGGAGCTAAGGAGTTTAGGGGATGGTTGGAGTTGCTCTGGCTGTCAACAACCCTTCTCATACTCCAAACCAGAACGGACACAGAACCAAACACGCCCAAGTGACAACCAGGTATCTAGTGATTCCACGCCTTAAATGATACCAGGATACCGATACCAATCTCTAATCTAAAGTTTAAATTTACAAGTGTCATTAAATTCCGAAATAAATGGTTGATGTCCACAAGATGTGTGCTTACATTTTCCAAAATTTCAAAACCAAAACAAACATAGCAACATACACACAGAGAAACAAAAAAGACAAACCGCTATGGGAATAGTGTCATTCTTTGTTTTTGCCTTTTGTGACACTGTTCATGTTGAATTTTCCTTTTTGTTTCTATGCGTATATTTTGAATTTGGTTCTACAGATTTTAGGAATCGTAAACATACGACTTGTGAACATCTACAATTTTTCTTGGATTTTTTCGAAACTTAAAATTTTGAATTTTGAGAAATAGTATCATGGTATCACCAGTCCCCACATGTATTGGCATTCACCAAGCCTGCTCCCACGCCCAGGGGCTTACACTTCTCCACCAGTTTCTGAGCCTAGATCCAGGAGTGCCCTGTCATTTCCTACCATTCAGGTATGAGAGTTAACGCCCTTGCCACCACAGAAGTTGGATGTACCAGACCCCTCCCATGCACGACTGTATTCTGTGACTAGGTGACTGCCAGATGACATACAGCGTCATAAGGAAAACACGTAGCCGGTCATCACCTAAACTTGTGAGAGTGTGAAGGAATTGACTCTTCAAGTGAGCAGCCTCCCAACTGTTGATGTCTAACGTCGGCCAATATACGAACACTTCTCCACCTCCATCCAGCACTGCCGTGCAAAACCTAAAGCAATGAGGAAATCTTCCTTCTCGGCCACAAAATGGTTGCATAAAAATACTCTAATTCTGCTTCTTACCTTAACGGCCTTATTCAGAGAAAACTTGCAAACATAAATGCTAAGCTTAACTGAATTAACATACAACGTCAAAAGTAGGTACAAACACTCAACACATAATGTAATTCGGTTTCGCCAATGCAACAGATTCTGGAAGGGTAAAAGATGCACAGAGCATCCATTTCCCAGGTGCAACAAGACGTACTCTGTGCATTTCAATGTTGGCCACGTTATCGCACAATGCTAGATTAATCCTCTGCAATTTTGGGCATATGTGTTAATTTGGTTGATATAGTTAAACAAATAAACGATTCCAACAGAAAGAATAATGTTTTATTAACACAACACATTTACCTCATTAAAGTCATACTCGGGATCCTCAGCTTTGGAGAATCCATATACGTGGATCTTTGGCATGACACAAGGTTGACCCGCTTGCCGGTTTCTTAAAATCCCTCTGAAGATATCTAGTAAATAAAGGAGACGAAGATCATAAGCGTATTTCCCTCGTGAGAATGAAAGTAATATAGTTTTATTAAAATAATGGGCCTAGAAGAATATGAAAAGGCTGCTTAATTATTTCCTTATGAGAGCATTTTCAACAGTATGGCATCTTCTTCGACTCTTAAAAAACCATATTAGTAGTGCTCTAAATCAGGGATCGCCGTGTCCACAATCGCTGCTCAGAGTCGAATACCCCTGTCTCTTGGATCAACTCATTTTGAAACCAGCTCGTATAACATATTCAGTTGCTTGATTTAATTCTTCTCAGCAATGGATTGGTGGTAGTACGAGTCAGCCCGTTGCCTATCTCATCTGAAACATCTGCTCCCTATTTTTATTATTTGTTCTTGCTTACTCTGTAACTAGGTAGGGAGAAGGGAACCACGGAGGCAAAAATTATACTCCCTCCGATTGGAAATGACTGACACAGATTTATCTAAATCATAGTTTTAAAAACCGGACTGGCAATCGAACCGGTGAGGGCCTCAGTTCACGGTTCACCCGGTCGGACCGTCGGTTCACTTGGTTCAATTGCGGTTTATTAAATAATAGAATAGGACAGAATTAATGATAATCTGTTAAAAAATTAAATGTATTTGATACATACGTGAGCTAGTTAGAATCAAGTATCGCTTGCACTTGATGGCTAGCGCAGGTCGCCAGTTCGACTCCTGTCCCAAACAAATAATTTTTCTCGCGCGGAGGGGCTGCCTCCGGTCGGACCGGCGGCCTGCGACGCCCCGGTTTTCACCCAAAACCGCCGGTCGGACCACGGTCTGGCCAGTTTTTCCCGGTTCAACAGCGCGAACGGTCCAGTGCGCTTAACAAACCGGCGGAGGCCGCGGTTCCGGTTTTTCCGGTTCAACCGGCGGTCCGGTCCGGTTTTTAAAACTATGATCTAAATACAGATGTATCTAGACATATTTTAGTGTGTAGATGCAACCATATTTTGACAAATCTATGCCAACCATTTCCGATCGGAGGGAGTAGTATGGTAATAGCAGCACTATAGTACGGACTGAATTTCTACAACGTTGCAAATTTAAGCAGAGCACACAAACGTGTGTGCTCAGTGGTGAAGCGTGTTTGTGCCTCCGTAAAATTTATAATGTACCTGCACCCGTGTGTATTGTGTAGTAGAAATGTGGAATATGATTCTTTCCAGTACAAAGCCGAAAAGAAAGTTTCAGCTACGACCTACGGGTACCATTCAAGAGGAAAATAGCAAACTATTCAGAAAACTATACTGACCTAAAAATTCTGCAGCATCCTTGGGCAAATTCATTACCACTTGTGTGACCGGACGCACGTGTTGGCTTGAGTATATTGCAGCAACAAACCTTCTAGCATCCATGTTAAATACCTGATTTAACAAAAGACCATCAGCACATTCCAGCTAAAATTCATGCAGATACGATAGAACAAGACAAAAATCAAACTATCCACTCATCATTACAAACTGAACATAAACACGAGAGATTGTGATATTATATATCCACAGAAAACACAAGTTCTCAGAATGTTTAGTTATAATAACTTGCTTGATAATTATAGTACTAGATTAGCAAACGAAATATCGGTATTAGTATATTCCCATGTTTGATTGTCAAATTACCTCAATTTTCCTCTCAAGTTTGTTAAGAACAATGTTTCTTTCAAGGTACTCAACTGCAGTTGGGTTCAAGTCATTTGCATAGACATATGTGACCTTTTTTGCAGCTGAAATTGCTATCGGACCGACACCACAGAACACATCACCTGCATCCAGACGGAAAAACGAATAATTAGTTGTGTGGTTAAGTAAAACCTTCCGAGTTAAACAAAACTGTCAACCACAAAACATGACATTAGATACATTACAAATGGTTGATGATTGCTCTACACCGTGGTTCCCTATGAATATACAATACATTAGGCCCAATATGCATGTAGACCATATTAGTAGCTCCATCATGTGACCCCATGAAATTCTAAATTGCAAACAAGCACCAGTAATGATCTACAAGCTTGCCAGCGTAGATCCCACAATTGACGAGTCTACAGAGACTCCTAGGTGGCACAATGTTTTGTTAACAAAACATAATCATGATAAAAAAAGTACGCATTCAGATATATTATCAGTGTTAAAGCATGATTTTACAATGATTGGTAAATTGCCGTACAAAATGGTGCATTCGTATAAAATATATTTTTTTAGGTGTGAAGGCAAGCAAGTTCACAGTGCTTGCGCAAAATACTTTCAACACCAAGAAGCAAAGCAATAGGTTGTATAACTTTTCAGCATAGAAAATGATACGAATTACTCTAAATGATGAATCGGTAGATTCTAACTGGAATATGTTACTAAAAAGCAAAACACAACGGCCCTGATTACAAATGCAACAAAGTCACTTAGTACTCACAAAATGTACAGAGAAACTTACACACAACATCAGAACTTGTAAAGATGCTGTTGACAAGCCTCTGCCTTTCGGTTGCTAATCTAGAATTCCAATAGCTGCACCAGATAATCACTAGATAAGAAATCAAACAAACAGTTGAACCATCAAGGCATGCTTAAGAAAGAGAAAACATACTTGATACTAGAAATCATACAAGCACAATAAGAACCAAGCTATAGTACCCAGTTTTGAGATTGAGAATTGTGTTCAACAACATAGAGCATTGTGTTTCAGGTGTGTTGGTCATCAGTCATCACTCTTCAAGCAAACTGGAATTCACACTTCATCAACATGCATACTGCGACCCAGACACCCTTTTCCTCAATAATATGTAATGCAGCTTTATCGCCAGCATAATCCACAAGAAAGTTGCTAGTTTTATCTAAAATTACTTTAATTTTGCATTATTATTTTTCATTCATAACTTGGAAGCTATCATTTTCTCATAGTCATGCTTGATGAATGATAGTACAACCTGAACCAGGAAAAATGTGAAGGTGCAGGCTGGTGAAGCACTGAGAGCATCTGTTACTACTGTTGCAATTTACATAGCTGTTAAGGAATCTGTTTACTGCCCAGCTGGTCACCCCAGTTTGGCCCAGCAGGACCTGGTCTTTGTTGAAATTAGTTCCATATGGGAAGTTTAGGATAAGAAAGTGCCAGTATGATACCTAGGGAACCAGAGATGGATGTGTCAACAGACCTTCCCATATCATAGTCACATGCAATCATGGATAACCAAATTCCTATTACAGTTATTTCAGAGATTTTAAACAAAAGATTTAAATGTGCATGTGTCATGATCAAAACAAACTAGCAATTACAAATACTCTTTATAAGAGCTGACATTTCCTGTTCTTGAAGTTTATTCTGAAATCATGTATCAGGCTAAACGTTTGTATTTTCTGTGGAACTTCCTCGTTGCTCTCTTTTTCCTGGATTGTGTATTTAGTAAATATTATTGGTGTCATGACTATTACTCCAACGTTATCTGGAGAACACTAGTGTTGAATTTGGGGAAGGTTTGATTTATCTATCATTATGGATTAAAAGGAAAACTGGAAGCATAGAAGATTGGAACTGTGTTAAAGAATGTTACTGAAAAACAGTAGTAGTTTTTTTTTTTTGACTTTTTTTTTACTGAAAAACAGTAGTAGTTTGTTAGCCACTAAACTATGGCACAATAATACGTCCCTGAAATTAAAGGCTTAGCATCAACTGTACATGAAAGTGGTCTTTTTTTGTATGCTAACACCGAAAATCTCTGATGACTTTATGATCGCAAATAATCTGAAATGTTATGAGAAAAAATACAAGGAAGCTACGGATAAGAACATACACTGTCGCAAGATCAACTTTAAAGCGAAGGCCACTCTCCATGACTGTTGTAACAAGAGAATCGTGACCAGCTAAAATTTCAAGTTGCATTGTTCTGTAATCATTTTGAATAGCATCAGTCTTATTGACAACAGTTCGGATCTTTGGCTTGTTTTTGTCTAGCACCACCTGCACACTGAATCATGTTATATTACAATAAAAGAAAATATCTTCAAAAAAAGGTTGAGAAAACAAAATATTATGTAATGGGATATTACCTGAGCTATAAGTTCCTTGTAAGGCAAGTGTTCATCCCTCAAGTTCAAGTGGGCAATATGCCCTACTGTCTCAAAGCCTGCAGGAATGATTATTCCCTCAGGAAGTAACGCCTCTAAAACCTACAGAAGATAAGCTGGGAATCAAAATAGATAAAATAATATATACGCACAGAACGACAAAGAGCACAATCGAGATTCTTCCATGTGCACCAACGTAGATCAACATATGACAGAATAATGATGTGCTAACATACTACTAATACTGATAGATGTTTCTGTCACAGCGCATTAACTTCTGAATAGAAAACAAACATTGCAGACTTTTTTGTTGTCAATACAATGACACAAAAGGATATATTGATGCCATTTTCTCGGATCATATTTCTAAACAAGAAATGAGCACTGGTTTTACCAGAACTAGAAACAGATACATGTATTACGACATTTCAATCTAACCTGGACTGATTGATTTTTTTGCCAGAATCCTGAATTTGCAAAGGTAGTGTTACCTGGACAGCACAAGCATTAGATACCAATATAAATTAAGATGTCCCAGTCCGAAAAATCAGGTTCCGTGAATTAGGGCTCTAGAATACTCATACCACTTCAAGAATTCGGAATCAACCAGGTTAAAAAAACATATCTGCTAAATTTTCATCAGCGTTGAACTTGGGTTTTCTTCTACTACAGAACAAAAAGTCTTCACAAGGAAAAACAGAGTGGGTTTTGTCGAGTTTTCATGCATTTCAAATAAGTAGCTTTACCAGGTCTAGGTAACACTGCCCATAGAAACTAATTTTGTAGTCCTATACTTGTTTGATTCTAGAGCAAGTTTGTAAGAATAAGATTGCACGTATAAAAAAATGTGAATTGTGTTAAAAAAGGGATCAAACATGTTTCTTAAGCTGGTTTCATCAGGCTTAGAAAACAAAGATCATATTCCTTTTTTGCATGGTACGAAATTTTGATTATTATGAGACTTCTCTGGTATTTTTAATTTGAGTAAATTGTATTTATAACATAATAAGAAACAAAAATATATAACGAAGGTAAACAAACGTGAAGGTACCTCATTCATTGGCCAGTAATTATAGAACAAAGTTAGCTGACATTGTACAAGCTCATAGGCAGAAGATCCACCCTGCTTGGCTCCATCGTCTAACACAACCTGTAGAAGTAACCAAAATCAGTAAACAAATTGCCGCTTGGATGAAGTAGGGTGCATTAAAGGTTGAATAAATTCGTAGAAATTACATGATCAGAATAAATTCATAGAAATTAAAGGTTGAAGTGTTCTCCTAACTGATCATCAAGTTGTGGCCTAGCATGGTGAGCCAATGTGTAGTCAACAACAACAAGAGTACATGATACATGAGTAGGATACTGTATCATTCCTTCAAATCTCCTCTTGATATAGCATTTATGTGCAGCTCCCAAAAGCCTGGGAGTTCATTTTCTCGAGTTCAAATCAAGTATGGTACTGACAACTAGGAATTGGGTATTTAACTTCAGTTTCCAAAATTCCCAGCTGCGATCTTCCTCATTTGATGTTTATTTTTAAACAAGTTCCTCATTTGATGTTGAAAACAGAGTTTGCACAAGGCAATCAACGATTCTGGTCTAGATTGTAGTTATGAGTATCAACCAGAGTTCTGAATAATATACTCTTCCAGTTTTCAATCAACCATTCTTCAAACTGAACAAAACCTCAACCATAACCACCCTCTAAGCTATCTCTTTAATTCAACAACTGCAAGTAGTATTATTGAAGTGGTTAGTAGTTATCACCTTAACAGCCTCCGGCAGCTGGTCGACCCTCCTGTTGGCGTAGCTCTCGTCCAGCAGCAGCAGTCTGGTGGGTTCCCCTCTCCACGCGCCCCTCCCAAACCCTTCCTCTCCGACCAAGCCCTTCCATTCGTCGTCGTCCTCCTCCTCCCCTGGCACCTTCACAACATACACCGTGTCTTTCTCACGCTTCTCTCCGCCTCTTCCTTCCCACTTGTTGTCCCTCTGAGTCCGCGACATCTTAGCGAGGTTGGGAAACTGCACGAAGCCGCGGGCGTTGAACTGGCGGGCAACCCTGTCACGGCGCGCCACCGAGGTCAGAGGGGAGGCGGGGAGGGCGGGCGCGGAGGTGGGGAGGAGGAGGGCGTGGCCGTCGTCGTTGGGAAGGCGCGCGATGTTGCGGACGCGGGGCCAGTTGAGGAGGTGGCCGCGGAGGCGGCGCTCGAGTGGCGCGCAGGCGGCGGCGGGGACGCGGAGGGCGGCGAGGTCGAAGGTGCGCGCGAAGGAGAGGAGGGGGTCCTCGGGGTGGTCTGGAGCGGTCCGCCTGCCGCGGCGGAGCGAGGGGCCGTGGAGAGGCAGCGGCTGAGGAGGTGGGGGTTGCGCGGCTTGCGAGGAGGAGCAGGAGAGGGGTCTGAGATGGAGGCGGAGGAAGAGGCGGCCGGAGGTGGGGAGGCGGAGGCGGAGGCGAGGCAGGAGGCGGTCCGGATGGAAATGCTGGAGCGGCGGCGCCATGGAAGATGGAACGGGATGATATGGAGAAGGACGGCGGACCTACTCTTCTGCAGCCATGGAGGCCGGCGTGCATGCTCGGGATTAGGCTTCTTTTTTTTCAGAAGAAGATGCTCGGGGACTCGGGGACTCGGCTGCACTGGATATTCGGATACTCGCCATTCAGAACTGGGCCGTGGGCTCATCCGCGCACCGAAACCAGAACACAGTTTTGTTGAAAGGAAAAAATATAGATTTCGCCCTGAAATATCACACATTGACACATTTCACCATAACTTTGAAACCGGATAATTTCAACCCTGAAATATGACAAACCGGAGAAATCATACCCTAGAGTGGTTTTCGATGATTTGGGCGGTTTTGGTGATGACGTGTCGTTGACGTGGCGCTGATGCGGTGTCTGCCGTCAGTCAACTTCTGAATGGCGTTATGTTCACGTGGGCCCCACCTGCAGTTTTTTAAGGAGGAGGTCGTAAGGTCAACGAGAGGATGGACATCAAAGATTTGCAGAGCACCCCGCCTGCCGCATCTGCTCCGGCACACGCGCATGGACAGGGGTGCAGGGTCGACGCCGGCAAGAGCTCCGCCGTACGCTGCCGACAAGCCGCCCATGTCAAGCTCTCTGCCCCCTCCACATCAGCTCGCCCGTGCAACTGCTGCAGTTGTCGGACGCGAGGGCGACCCCTGAAGATGGGGATGCGAGGGCGAGGTTGCGGCCAGTACGCCATAGGATTGGCGGCGGCGCACAGCAGCCTCCGTTCCGATTTTCCCATGATTGGGCTGTCCAAGATTGGAGAATCTGAGCTCGTCCTGGCCGTCCTCCTCGTCGCCGGTGACAATGCCGCCGGGAAGTCCAGCCCCACCGCCGGCACCCATCGCGCCGCGTCGTGTACCGCCAAGCTGAGGCAAGCGACGGCGAGCTGGCCGGCGCGCGCCCTCGCCAGGGACCCGTCGCGCCGCGTCGTATACCGCCAAGCTGAGGCCAGCGACGGCGAGCTGGCCGGCGCACGCCCTCGTCAGGGACCCGTCACGCCGCGTCATGTAGCATCGTCGGCTGCCGGCGTCCTCGCCTTCACTCTCCGGCATCTTGCTCTGGAACGGCACCAAGGCCAAATCCGCCGCGCTCGTCGCCAAGCTCCGGAAGGTGCACCCGGGACTCTCCGTCGACGAGGTTGACGGCATGGTCGATGCATTGTCCAGCCGCCGAGCACGAGCGGCCGGCGCCCGAGACCACGGGGCCCTAGATGTCGGCTGCAGACGCGGTGAAGAGCGGTGAGGTGTCGGTCGGGAGCAGGGAGGAGGTGGCGGTGATGCCGTCGGCGGCGAGGGATGCGCGGGCGAAGACGACGGCCGCGAGCTGAGTCGCGGCGCAGGTGAGCCATGACAGGGACTTGTAGCTCGCGTGCCTACGCTGCTCTGACGGAAGGATCCTCTCTCCACAAATCCTCTCTCCGGTGGATCGCACAAAGTCAAATTCCGCCTCCATGTATGTGATTCCGCCGGCGAGAGGAACAAGGGAGCAGGCGGTCCACAGGGCTCGGCTGCAGGAGGAGCAAGGGAGCAGGCGGTCCACAGGGCTCGGCTGTCCAATTCCGTCGGCGAGCGACAAGGCGAGAGGGCAATGACAGGTGGGCCCACCTGTCTGTAACGGTGCTAACGGAGACGCCACGTCACCGCCACGTCAACAGAACCATCCTCGTCCAAAACCGCCCAAAATTCCCTCAAAATCGCTCAACTCGGTGCAAAACCACTACGAGGGTGTGATTTGTCTGGTATTGCAAAGTTCAGGGTACAAATTATCCGGTTTTAGAATTTGGGCTGAAATGTATCCCGAAGGTGAGATTTCAAGGTGAAAACTATATTTTTTCCTTGTTGAAACCCAACTTGGCTGGCGTTTGGGCAGCAACCCACACCAGGCCCACCAGCTGCAAAGGCTTGCATGCCTGTGCAAGCTCCAGTGCGCCCTAAAGCATCACTCAGTCTGACCAGCAGACACGATTGAATCACTGCGCCCTAAAGCATCGCTCAGTCTGACCCAGCAGGCACGATTGAATCGGCAGTTCTCATGGAGTCAAAGCGAGATCTGGTGAAAGAAACGCAAGGGCGGCACGCAGGCTAAAGCGCGGGAGACGCCGCGTCCATTCGGGAACACGCGCCATTTATTTACCTCACCGCTCACTCCTCCTCTTCATTCTACTCACCACACTCGCTCCTCTCCTCTTCTCTCTCCATCGGCGGTTCCTTTTCGGTGGCACATCCAGAGCACCGCCGCGAGCATCTTCGACAGGAGAGGAAGGGCGGCCATCTCTCCATCCATCCATAGGGAGGAGCTTCATCGGCACTTCGTGAGCACTGCGTCGTCACGTATTTCTCGAGGGCTTCATCAATGGTGGTAAGATCATCTCTAGCCCTCTTATGCCTCGTAATTAAGCATCTTAGATCTGTAGATCGATGACGATTTATCAGCTTAGCATGACATACACGGCAGATCTAGGGTTCAATGTGCGTGAAAGCTGATCTTTCGGTTCTAGTGTAGGGCTTTTTAGTAGGGGTATGTTGGTTGCAAAATCATCTATTTATACTACGATTTAGTTTGAATTTGATTCAAAACGAACAGATTTGGGTGTTCCGTCCGATTGGGGAGTTGATCTATGGATTTGGTGTTGGGCTCTATTTCCGGCCAGTGATGAACACTTCTCGTAGGGCTGGGGCAACTGTACCGAAGTTGTATTCCCAAAAAGTATGTGCACTCGCTTTGGTATAGTTGCTCCAGGTCAACTACATTGTTGTTGTATCATGTGTGTGAAATGCAAGTTTGAGTCCCTAATTATGATGTCATCTTTTGGCTGTTGTGTGATTTGCATAAACTCTGTTTGCACCAAGCCGATGATTAAAATATGGCACAACATAAGTGCAAGGAGTGATCCGACTGTACCTTGTGCAATGTACAAGTACATTTCTTGTCCATAGCTCTTGGTACCGTCGAATCATCTCTTTGCACACATTCTGTTCTTGTTATTATGAGGCAAATTATTATCTGATTTTGTAACAGCCCAAAGCTGAGAACCTAAAAACCTGTGTAATTTTTCCACTTTTGAGCTAATTGCATCATGGCATCCATGCATAAACATGCCTCTTTTGAGTTAACACAACATTGGTATCGAAATGATATGAAGTTGCTAAAACCAAATGCCAAAGTGCTCTAACAAAACTTCCACACAATGTTGGCACTCAATCTTGCAAATAAAATTACTTTGACATCCCCTATCTGTCAAGGAAGTTCCAAAAGTTCGAAATAATATTTTGCCTTTGGTTCAAAATTCCTAAAGTAAGAACATTTGGAAATTGAGCAAAATGCCCATTTCAAACCCTATGAACAAATGTGGACCAAACTAATTTATTTTGAGACACCAAAATTTGTGGAGTTCCTCCAGGTTAAGGGGAGCATCCCCAAATTTTTCCATAATTTTTGGAGCAGTGCAAGTGCCCTAATTAAAACCATTAAGGAAACAGGTTTTAAAGTTAAAAACAGAAAAAGGAAAACCGGATAATCCGGTCCGAACGACCACCGATATTCCGGTCGAGGTCATCTTCTTCCTGTAGCGACCACGCGCGTCGTTCCCGCCGGACCAGCTCGATGCCGAGCTCGCCATGGGCCCCCCGCGCCCCCTGCCGCACGTGAGGAGAAGAGGAGCACCTCGAGGCCCCTGGCTACCCTATCCACTCGCCCCCTTGCCCTCTCCCTTCCCCATTTCTTCTTCCCCACGAGCTCCACGTCGCTGTCGCCATGGCTGAACTCGCCGCCGTCGATTGAGGTCACCCCGAGCAAATCCAAGACCACAGAAAGCTTAGCCTCCTCCTCCTCTCCGTCCTCACCGCAAGAATCGAGCCGGGAAGCTACACATTGCCCGGGATTCGAGTTCTTCTCCGACGAACTCCGCCGCACGCCGAGCTCGATTACCGCTGCTCCCGTCCATCCCCGGCCTAGCTGAGCACCACCACGAGTTCGTGGTGAGCACTATACCCTTGCTAACCCCTTTCCCTCTCCCCTTTTGCTCTAGTTCGAGTTTTGGCGGTAGCTCATGAATTTTCAGCTGTAACTCGAAGATCCAGGCCGGATATTTCGGCCCCGGACCAAATGTCCGGCTTGAATTTTCCGGCTGAGTCCAGTGGCTCGCGCCTTGAGTCCTTAGCCGTTTTCACGTGTGGCCAAGCCTTGAGACCGGATATTCCGGTCTGGCACGACCCGGATTATCCGGCCTCTGGGAGCTTTTCGCCTATTTTGTCTAAGTTGCACATGGTCTCCTCACAACTTAAAACTTGCATCTTCTCATGATCATGACATTCATATGCAAGTTAACCCTAGGGTTCATCGATCTTGATCAACTAGTAAAGTTGTTGTAACCCTTAAACCCCACGGTATAGTCGCGATGCACCGTGATGCATCCAACCTCCGTTTAAATTGTTTAGTTGAATCATCCTCGTCTCGGGGATTTAAAATGGCATGTCATCATATGTTTGCGCATTGCATTTGTTAAGCATATGTGTGGTGATTGATTGTTCTCTCCCGATGTTTGTTTTTCGTTAGATCAAGCAACCGGGTTACTCCACAATACCCCGAAGACCCGTACTACCAGCATGTTGAGCAAGGCAAGCGTAATCCCCCCTCTGAGCATATCCTATCCTATTTTCCGTAATTATTTTCTCCACTATAATATTGCATGCGGTTCTAAATGTCTTTTGCTTGGGTTAGAGTATCCTATAGAATGCATTAAGTTTCCGATGCCAATACCTGTTTTTCCCTCCTAACACCATAGGTTTGTATTGTTGGCCATGAGATACTTAACTATACTAGGTTGATGCTTAGCCATGCTTAGTAATTGCCTAGTGGTACTATGGTTATCAAATGTTGGGAACAGGTGGTGAAATGAGAATGATGGTGGAGAATTGTGGTGACGGATAATAAAATGCTTAAAGGTGGGGATGAGAGGCCACTGAGGTTGTGGTGTTTTGTCTCGTTCTCGCCAACTAGGAGCGAGTTCTATACCTCTTGAACCAAGACTGAGCGTGCAACCATGTGTGAGGCCTATGCATTTGCAGGAACCCTCATAGACTAAATAACTCGGGCGGGGCTAGCCAGGGTCCTCTAGTTCGGGCTTCCATTTGCGCGTGCGTGATGATGGTGGGTTGAGCTGAGATGAGGATGGCTGTGTTAGGAAAATGAGTGGCCACGGGGCACGGTGTTGATGATCCGCTGCTCCGTCCTCACTGATGATCCTGGGTTAGTCCTTAACGAGGGAGAAGTCGACACCGCTCCCACCCAGCCGGCTCTCCAAGGAAGAGAGCTAAAAGCTAGGTAATGGGTCGGACGGTACGCGTGGCAAACATTTGTACACCCCTGCAGGGTTAAATCTTTTCGAAAAGCCGTGTCCACGGTTATGGACGACTTGGGAAGTGAAGGTAGGATCATAGAATAACTTTAACGGAATGATTAAAAACTGGGTACTAGAGGTACCACTCAAGATTGTAAGGTGAGCTTCCTCGAGGGTGATTCGGGGAGGTGCCTTTGACGAACAGGTACAGTGGTTGATGATGGTTTATGATGAGTAAGGTGATGAAAGAAAGAGTTATTCCTTACCTCTTTTGAAAATATTCTGAATAGTCGATGCCTTTGAATTATGTTTTTATAAATAAAATTAGCTTTATGCAAAACAACCATAAAACTTTGAAAGCCTCATCGAGCTAAAGCTCTATTTATAATCTTGCGAGTTCGTCGAACTCAACGTCGTTTGTTTTGTTTCAGAGGAGGACTTCACCGACCTCGAAGGTGGGTTCTTTGTGGACGTCGACGAGTAGTCTGGGGTTCCCAGGTGGCAGCTTGGGACATCCCGGAACAGCTGGCGCTGTGATGTTTATCTGTAGGCCTCTTAGGCCATATTTGGATCTTGTTGTTTAGAACAACTTAAATTGCTTCCGCTTGATGTAATGTTGGGTCTGTGACCTCTGAATGTCATTTGCTATCTTTCTCTATTATAAGAGTTGAACTATATGATTTGTGTCGTAGAGTCTGTGATGTGCCACTTGTTCCACAAGTCTTGATCTCTCTATTATACATTGAGGGTTGTGCCTGTGTTAAGGCATCAATCGGGGTGTTGTGTTGCCGATGATCCATTTCGAGCAACACCTGCCAAAGGTTTTGGCCGGGGATTGGTAAACCCGTAACCTCCGGTTGTATCGCTTAACCGGTGACACACAGCATCACTGTATAGCAGTCGGGTCGGGGCGCCACAGATTTAGTCAATGCTGAATTCTTTGACACCTATCATGGAGCTCATACCTGTTTTGTCTCCAGCGGATTGCCAACAAAAGTAAGAACCAACCATAAGTAGATGTGTTTTTTTTTCCTTTATTGGCTAGTCTGTTGGTGCATAGTTGGATCTGCTTCTTGTGTGTCTATGTTTCCTGAGACCAATGAGCATGATCACTTTACAACCGATGATTAAACTGTGGCACCACTTATATGCAAGGAGTCAATCCTCATTATATTGTGCAATGTACAAGCACATTTATTATGCATCGCTCTTGGTAGTGTAGAATCACTTCTTGAATAAATATGTGTGTACTTGTTAGTATGAGGCATTAGCAGTTCTTGGTACATTTTGTCTCATTTTTTAGGGTCAGATGGGTTGGTTAACATGTGTTTATGTTATGATTCTTTGTAGGATTAAGGAATAGATGATCTAGAGAGCTCCAAAGAGAAAGAAGGTCAATGTTGGCTAGATCAAGGAACATGTGTCCCCTAACAACTTCTGCAAGGTGGTGGTCGCCCCTGGCTTAGGGGTCCTTCAAGTTCCTGACGCCTTCATGTCATACTTGGGGAGGTGCCTGCGGAGATCACCCTCGGGACGAACATAGGTTGCGTCTGGACAATCATCCTGACCGATCTCAATGGTAAAGTGCCTTGATCAGGGGTGGATAGCATTTACCATTGCTCATAAGGTGAATATTGGTTTCCTTCTCATGTTTAAGAAGACCGCTGCAAAGGAGTACATGGTGATCATCTTCAACAACTCTGGTTGTTAGCTGGTGAAGCAATGCTCTCGGCACTCAGAGAACGTCAGGAAGAAGGACGTCCAGTAGGATAGTGGATTGTGAGACTGTTTCTATGCCTAAGTTTATGATACTTGTTTACGCACTGGTATGGTTCTGTGCTATGTGGATTTATAAGACTATGTTTACACTATGTTTAATAATTGTTTATGTGATCGTCCCGAAGTTAATTATCATACTTGTGGTTCGATGCTAGGGTTGGTAACCTCACCTCAAGAGACAAGAGGTTACTGTAGCGGCTGTTCTACAGCTAACCAAACATATGTATACTCACATTAGAACGTGCTCTGCAAAGCATGTAACCAAATAGCCAAAGCATGTAACCAAACATATGTATACTCACATTAGCACATGCTCTGCAAAGCATGTAACAAAATAGCCAAAGCATGTAACCGGACAGTCGAGTCCCTGCAAAGCATGTAACCAAACAGCCAAAGCATGTAACCGAACAATCTGAGTCCATGTTTTCAGAGAGGGTGGTTTTGTTAGACCTGGCAACCGAACAACCATGTTTTCAGAGAGGGTGATTTTGTTAGACCTGGCTACCAAACGCGCCCCTATTGTACGGAGTCCACTAGGTTTCCTCACACCAGTCATTTGAGTTCTGTTTGCCAGTTCAAAACAAAAAGGTACTCTGTTTGCCGTCTCAAAGAGGTAGACATGCCGTTTCAATGTTCTTCAGCTATATTCCGCACGCCACGTGACAAACACTTGCGCATATCTTCTTTCCATGCAGAACTTTTAAATAATCATTAAAAAAATCATATTCCATACAAAAACATGTTACACGGAACAACCACCAAACAAAATTTTCATCTCATCATGCTATAGTCGATCATACATGACGCATTTGCAGCAAACGCCATCAACCCCTGAGCCTAGTGCTACGGCTGACATTTGCATTGATGCCCGACATTTCTCCTCCATATGGACCAGAAGGCTTCTTCATCTTGCGCACTTGACCTGACCGAGCAGTCACCTTTTTCTCGTGCTTAATCTGAACAAATAACACACGAAATTAGTTCAATCTGAATACCACGTTGCTGCCATCCACCCCAAGCCATCTGCCACGTATACCACGTTACTTACCCTGTATTTCTTTCGAGGATTCTTGAGCTTCTTGTTTCTAGAACGAGTCAACCCCCGGTTCTTCTCGATCTGCACATGAGTTTCAATTTGTTAGTTTAGACGGACTTGTCATGAAACTGAGAAATCAATAGGACGTACGACACACTTTCTGTCAGGGAGAAGAATTTACCTGGTGTGAGATCTTCCTCTTGCCATCTCCTTCAGTTTCCTCCTCCAGTGGTTCACCGATAGGAGCTCTGTCATAGAGAAATAAACAAGTGTCGGCACAGTAGTTTAGTTAAGGGAAGCATCTTACTTTTTGTATCTCGTTTAGCAGGTCAACAAACAGTAAGTACCTCTGTTTGCTCAAGAGTTTTTCAGTCCTTTGCCTTTTTACATTCTTGTAGAATTCGTCTTCAGATTCTGCCGAGCCTCCATCATCATCGTTGTCGTCTTCATCACTGGATTGGTCAGGCTTCTCTTCAACATGATAGCCGTCTTCTGGTAAATCATCATCATCTTTAACTCCTACTCTTCCAAGAACACGAAGCTCATGTTTTCGCCGCCTCTCGCCAATATCATCTCGCTTTGGAAGGTCATCATCCCCGGAAACAAACTGGAATGTATGCCACCATAGGGGGGGAGTTAGGAGCAGCTCCAACCATCATAACAACAATTGCATACAAAGGCACATATATCAGCATGGCTAAAACATCTTATATTATGATACGGAGGGAGTAGATTTTATTGAAGCTAAAATTAGGTCACTATAAAAGATATCCAACAAAAAGGAAACCTTTAACATAACAGCACATATATCTGATACCTTGTTTTTACTTGATTTAGCTCCATCTACCAAGAGCTTTCTAGGTCTGATCACTTGATTATTTTTCTCCACCTCATCATCAAAGTCATTCAATGTTTGTAGATCTCTCCTGAATATCAACAAAACATCTCGTTAAAACCATAAAGAATGGAAAATTATTATGTGACTGAAAAAAAAGAGATGATATAACAGATAGCCCACCTGTTATTAGATGCCCTGGTGTTTGACAGTTTCTCCGACTTCAACCCTATCGATTTATACAGCCCTTTTTCTTTTAACCTTTCTTCAAGATTAGCTCTTACTTTCAACATTTCCAGGCTTTGCAAGCCCATGTACTCATCCTGTGATTTCAGATTTATACAGCTTTTATGCATTCCGATTTAACGAGAGAGGATTTTTGGAACCCGAGCTACATGGAGCTCATTTTTTTGAAAATTCGAAATCGATATTTTTAGGTTTCCAAAAATCGCGAAAAAATACCCAGCTGTAGATATTGTTGAGATCTAAAATCGTGTAAAATTTCAGCTCCAAATTCGATGTATTTTGGGCTGTACAAAAAAGACAAATCTGGAGAAATTTCAAAATTTTGAAACTGTGTATTCCTCACCACCCAGGTCCACCCGTTTGTCTTTTTTGTACAGCTCAAAATACAACGAATTTGGAGCTGCAATTTTACACGATTGTAGATCTGAACAATATCTACATCGGGGATTTTTTTCACGATTTTTGGAAACTTAAAAATATCGATTTCGAATTTAAAAAAAAAACAAGCTCCATGTAGCTCGGGCTTTAAAAGAGGTTTTCGCGATTTAACTGAATATTTTACAATATAAAAGGAGTATCGTTAGCAGTTACCTTGCTCTTTCTTTTGGTAATGTCATGGCGCCCGTCATTAGAAGGATAGCTCTTTGTCAATTCTGAAACTCCACCATCCTGAATTTTTGTCATAATGAGTTGACTAGCTAGATTATTATAAGTAACAAACCTAATAAAGTAGAATCAGCAATAGTTTTACTTTATTCAATGCTGGTAAAGTGCTAGAAACGCCCTTCTCTTTGTCTAGAGAAGCTTTGTTATCCAATTTGTTCAGGGTGCTGCTGTCAGGCATATGGTCATCCGTGTTCCCTTTTTGCCTTGTAAAATCTATATTGGCCAGCTTCATCTGTGATAAAGAGAAGATATTTAATCTGACATTCTTGAGAACTTATCGTAGAGTCAGAAGCAAGAACTGTAATAGAAAAACTAAAATAATGAATTATGGTGCTGTAGTAACTCTTCTGAACACAAAAGACAAGGTTGTAGAAATCATACCTTTTCTACCATACTCTTGGTCTCTACAAGACGAGCAATTACAGGATGATCCTTTATAGACAATCCCTCGGCTCTCATAAGGAGGTAGAAGGTAATAGCTTGGCAATGAGCAAGCAGACAGGCTCGCTTTACTTCTAAGGGCTGGATTGTACCCTTATGCTTGCCTTGCCCAGCTGTCACCTGCAAAACAGTCTATTATCACAAGGGCAATCATAACTGAAGGTAAAACTATACAAACTAATCAAAATACTATAAATCAAATGGACTAATCAAAAGAACTAACGTACATCAGTAATCTTTATGTTATCTTAAAAAAATGTAGTAAATCGATGCCAAGACAAATGGTCATAATTAGTTTTTGGCTTGGGATTCACTTCCATTGCCTCAGCCCTCAGGTACAAGTGGAACCGAAGCACAAGGGACATGGATAAGAAGTAGAGAAGGTCCTTCCGCTGGGACCGCTGGGTGCTTCTGCACATGCTCAGGAACATTTGGAAGGAAAGAGAAGAATTTTCCTAGGAATCCAGTGATCCAGATGCTCTGGGACATTTGGAATTTAAGAGAAGAATTTTCTGAAGAATGCATCTGGATGTCCTGGAGGTTCCTAGATAAGGATGACATTTCCAAACATGGGTTGGCGACAACAGAGAATGTAGTTTTTCTAACATTTTTAGCCGTTGTAAATATTAGTTGACTGCTTTTATTCTTTTACTTTAATGAAATGGCAGAATGCCTGCCCTTCATGGGAGCTGAGATTTCACGATAATATTACCAAATAGTTAGGCGAGAAGGATAGATCTACAAAAAAATAAGCAGCATGCAAATTAAGCCAAAAGGATATTAAAGTTCAACCTTCACAGTCCTCTCTTAAATGCATGTAGAATAAACAAAATATACAATGAGTGAGTAGATTCAAGCAGAACAAGGAACAAGGAAGTCAACTCAATTCAGAAACAAACATAACAACAAAATTACCGCTACATTCGTGACTGGCCCTATCGCCTTCAGCTCGTCATGGGCCTCGTTTAAGTCAGACAATAATCCCACCAGTTCAGGAGCAGAACTGCATTAAATTCAACATACACATGTTGATCCAACAAGTTCAGGAGCAAAACTGCATAGTCTGCCTTAAATTCAATATATAGATGCCATCATGGATCAGCACTGAGATACCTAACAACAATCTCATTTGCAATGTAACAAAATTAACATATTACTACAGGAACTAGAAATCTGACAGTTTAGGTCTTCGGCAATGCTACTCAGCAAGGTTCATTCAATGTAAGACACCACAAAATGGCAATACTGATAAATATCATCACAAACATCACTAAGTTAGAAAATGGTATCCAGTGATTCACCGACATGCAGCCCTGGGTCTGACAGGCCATTCTGACAATGGATGGCATTTTCAAAAATTTAAAAATCTTGCAACGGCACAGAACAAATGACATACGGAACTGATTATAAGACTAGTTACTGTTCAATTACCAGAACAACATTCAAGAAATTAGAAATAACTTCAATGCTGTAAAAGTAGAAGGAAAGCATACCTGTATAGCGCACTCAATTTTTCATCTCTTGACAGCACAGCAAAATCTTCTTTCATTTTTTCATAGCTTTCAAAAGAGGATGCCTTGTCGGTAACCTTGATTTGAGGGCTAGACGCCTGCTAGTGGGAAACAACCATATGCAAATATTATTACCTGTTAGCTTTGTATTAAGACACGCACCAATAAATATCTATGCTCTACGAAGTATTGGAAAAAGTAAACAATCTATTTTATGTAAGAAACAGCGCATCAGATGGCAGTTAAAGATAGTCACTTAAGTGAAACCATGGTTTTTAATTTCAGTTTCGAAAAACTTTTGGCCACTACCGAAATCAGTGAAATTTACTGAATTTCAGTGATTTCAGTTTTCGTTTCGGCCAAATGACCGAAATTTTCTCATAAAATTCATTTCAATATTTGAAAAAATTAAAATTATTTTAAAAATTATTTGATGTAGTAGTGAAATTGCTGAAATATTTTGACCAAAAGGTAACTATTTCGGTATCTGCTGAAATCACTGAAATTCAATGAATTTCGTTGAAATCTCACTGAATTTGAAAACCATGAGTGAAACTAATGTTCTGCACACCGATATTGTACGTTTAATTAGTGATCATATAGCAAAATATAACAGAGAAAACTTTGGATGGTGTCCTCTGATAAGGCACACAAGAATATATAATAAAAGGGCACAGTTTAGGTAATTACTTTGAGTGGCTTATCCTCTTCGTCACTTTCATCATCTTCTAATCCAAAATCTTTCTTTGACAGCTTACTATCCTTCTCCTTTTTAATCCTTAGCATCTCTTCATAGTCTTCATCTTCACCCGAATGTTCACGATCATCATAGTATGTTTTCTTTCCTTTACCCCAGACGTTTTCATCTATCTCTTCTTCCTCACTTTCATCCATGTTGTCGTCATCCCCAGCAATTCTTTTCACTTCCTTCTGTGTTCTTTCTACTGTACAGACACGTTTGTGTTACAAATATGAAAACACCTTGTATCAGAATAAACAAGTGCAACCAAATAAACAGTTTGACTTCTCTCAAACACA
This sequence comes from Poa pratensis, assembly GCA_947311845.1. Taxonomy (NCBI): domain Eukaryota; kingdom Viridiplantae; phylum Streptophyta; class Magnoliopsida; order Poales; family Poaceae; genus Poa; species Poa pratensis. Next base: position 71,912,381 of record CAMZMU010000096.1, on the reverse strand, counting down.
ACCATTTTAATCATGAAACAAAGGAGCTAAAATATTGTTGACTAGTGCAGTAACAGATTCTGAAAACTAGACGCAGAACAGGGAAATTTAACCCTAGACAGAATGACAACAATCTGACAGAATTTTGTTTGGTCATTTGAGGCATACGGGGTCAGAAGATTGCATTTCCTTGAGAATCAAGGAATGACCATAATCTGGATTTAGGAAACTACTCATTTCTCGCAAATTAAGTTTGCAACATCAGATATGTGCCAAGGTACAAACTTCTTGTAGAAAGAAGCATGTTATTGTTATAGGCTGATAGCATTGCAAACTCCAATTGCACAGTGAAAATCAAAGCATCTCTTGTTCAAGACCTCAGCTCAGCTATTCAGGACAAACATGCAAAGTTCTTTGTACATGGTCAAAAAATAATGTCAAAGTGGTGCCATAGCCGAACCTAGATATTTCAATTATAGTATTATTATCAAAGTTCAAATTGGACTGCACTTCCAACAAGCACTCATTGCATCAAAACCACTCAAAATAATACAAAATAAATAGTTTGAAAAAGGGAATTGAACACATGAACATGGTGAGCAGCACACGTTTCCACAGAGACGGGACAAAGAATAAAAAGATGTAAAGAACTTAAAAATTCGAGCTATCTTGCAAATGTATAAGCCAGCTATGTTACCTGTGGTGTAAACTTTGGTTCATAAATAGAATACGGTGATCAATACTTTTCTTCACAAAGGAACAAATGCCAACAACTACCATAACCTTAACATTAGCATCTAACATAGTGCATGCACATATTATTAACTCGGTGCAAAGGTACCACAGACCATAACTAAGTATACTTATCGGGTCAACTTCTATCAATTCACTGAATTATATACCGGTGATAAAGTACTCAATTTATATCAGTCAGTCACAGTAAGTTTAGCTAACTGGATTCTTGGACTTACATTGTTTAATATACCGTTTGTCCCAATCAGCATAATTGGCTTTGCCCATGTCACCATCCTCATCTCCTTCACTATCACCAGTTTCATTATCGGAAACACCCTAAGGATAATGATCAAGATGTCAAACAGGCAGAACAAAAAATGATTACAGGTAGTTGGTAACATTTTAAAAATAATGTTCACTAGAGAATATATTACAGCTTGCTGGAAATAACTAATATATTAGGCAGCGGGGTCACTAAATGAACTGGAGAAAAGGTTAGGTATCCCAAAAATGACTGTTAAAAAGGTTGCACTGTCTGCTCAACCTCATTACATCATTACATGGTTATTTGCATTGCAAAATCCGACCAAGACCACTAATAAAAATGACCACTATCTGCCTAACGACAAGTCCTGCCTTATTTGTACTTCTGGACCAGACAAATCTTCAAGAACAAGACTAGGAAGGAGCGCAGGAATCACCTCAAGGTCAAAAACGGGTTGCTCCAAATCATCATCCTCGGACTCCCTCGCTGAAACCCGTGAAAAAGACAAACGTCATGAATATTTTGAGTGAACTGCAGGCAGTAATGTACCAGCCAAACTGAAATTCAGCAGGACGAGAGAGTAGCAGTCCTAGCACTGACCGTCGTCGACATCAAGGGGGATAACGTCCCGCTGCTTGTGGACTGCGAAAACCAACACGCGAATAAGGGTCAGAATCAAGCAAAATGCCAAACTAGCAATAGCAGGAAAGAAGCACGCTCTTCTGGTGAAAGATTACATGCGTCGATCTCGTCGTCGTCGGAGTCGAGCATTGCCGCCGGCTCGGCCGCGCGCTTGGACTTGGGGAGGCCTTGCTTAGGCTGCCGTGTCCTCGGCCTCTTCCCCATGTCTGGCGAATGGGAAATTAGCTGGTGCGCCGGAGAGCTCAGTCGGGGAGGCGGCGGCGGTGGGTGGTTTGGGGTTAGGGTTTTAGCTAAGGCGAGCAGAGCCGGCGGCGGGAGGAAGGGGAGTTGTCAGGAGCTTGCTGTTCCGTGGGCCCAGATGTCTAGGTCGAAAACGGACGGCAACAAGGGAGCTTTATCGCATCTAAAGAGGTAAACCGGGAGACCTCAAGGAGCTCTCTCCTTCGTTTGGATTCCTGGTCGTCGGATCGATCTCACACAGCGAATCTCGGCCGTTGGCTCGCTTTCAACGTGTGGTATAAAATGCTCACCCCGCGGTGGAAACCCTAGCTCCAATCCCTTCGCGTGTTTGCCCCTGCCAATCCCCTCGCGTCTCCTCCCCCAACCCCATCGCGCCGCCACCGTGCTTCTCCTCATGTCGCCGCCACCGAGCTTCTCCTCCATCCACTCCTCGCTCTCCCTACTCATTCTCCTCTCCCCGCTTGCCACCGCCATGGTCGTGATCGCACCCCGAGAGGCGAGAGCAGAGCAGCCCGGTGCGCGCCGTGCATTCTTCGGGAACGGCTGGAGGCCGCCGGCAGCAGTGCATCCCCGGAGCTTGCACCGCCGCAGAGCAACGTCAATGCGTGCTCCCACTTGCGAGCAGCAGCCGCACGCCATGAAATTGGTTCTTTTTTTTTCTCTCTCTTGGTACTTAATTTTTCGCAATAATTTGTTGTTTGTGTATGATCTGCATCCAGTTAAATCCGTTCCGTTATTAATTTGATTTGTTTTGATCTTTTTGTACAGCTCATCGACGTGCTGCTCCTGGTGAGATTCGAGAGGAAGATGAGGGTGCAGGGAGTGAGAAGGAGATGTGAAGAAGAAAGGCTTGACGGAGGAGGAAGAGAGGCACTTGGCCACGCGCGTTGCCTCTAACTAGCCTTCATCCCCGGCCTCTCTTCTCGCGCGGCGCCTGCCGCCGATTGGGATCTGCCCTCCCTCCCCGACCGTCGAGTATTCAGAAGGAGGGGCTTCGACGGCGCATGTATGCGCGCGTGGGCTAAGTTCAAGCGACCCCAATCCTCACCGAACTCTCTATGGCATTTATTTTGTCTCTCCATGCTAGAATCGTTGGACCCCCTTCTCAAGTTGATTTTATTTGATCTTTTTATACAACTACAAGTTTTAGATCAGCTGAGGAATCGGTGGTGAATATAAGATGTAGCCATATATTGGTGTATCTGCGAACTACTTTAAGGTTTGTTGCTCGATTTGTTCACGTTTTTTATCCCCTTTTCTTCATGGTCTTCAATACCCACCCTTTCAGTGTCTAATTTGGTGCCTTTTTTAGTTATTCAGCACAGATCGCTACTGAGATGTCTGAGAAGCAACCTGCTGCTTCTACGTGATTAATGGTACGAGAACACTGATGTACCAGACGGAGGGTTGATACAATTTATATCTATACAGCTGCAGATTACTAAGTTTTGTTTGCAATAGAATGTCTAATCTAAGTTACAGCGTGCTGCCTGTCCTTAAAGCACCTAAAATATATGTAATATTTTCATTCTCTATGTGCAACTGGTCCTGGTTTGTTCAGTGACGATTAATTGTGTTGTAGTGGCAGGCTGGTAGCAGCTTATCCTGGTGCCTGCTGTGCAAGACCATGAGGAACACCTAGAATACGTGGCAACTAATTACCTCCAGGTAACTGATTGATCCATATGGTCTCTTCTTAGGCTTCTAGCTATTGATGGTTAAATCCTTGACTTGCTACCCTTGCCTTTGATCTATATCTTTCTTCCTTGCTTTTTTATGTTTGCGAGCATGAATTTTATATAGCAGAAGCCAAACAATGACTTTACTGAAAGTCTGAAACACAAATTTGATGGTAACAGTTTAGCAAAATTGGTCCAGTAAAAAAAAGTAGAAAATGTTCAGAGAATGGGAACAATTTGTTGAACTTTGCGAAGTACATCCGTTTATTTGGCCTTTTTCTGAACACATGTTATATTATGAATAGTTATGTATTCGATATCTAATTCACATGCAAGCTCATTTTAGGATGAATGATATGAACATTGGTGTGCTGCAGGTTATGTTGTAACTTCAGTTTTATAATAATAATTTGATCTGTCTGAGAGTAAGAATCGTCTCTTGAAATTTTTATTCTCAAGGTTGTGGGCACAACAATGCTTGGTGTAGGTGGATTTGCAGGGATATTTTGTGCTTGAAGTATTTAATCTAGAAATATATACGTAGGTTAAATTGTTGAGTTATTTGGTCCTGAGTATTTGGCCGCATAGTGCTATTTTACTTATTGAATTTAGATACAACGTTGTCTCAGTTATTATTACCAGGAACTCAGCTAGGGCATGCATGACATAAAAGCTTGTGCAGGTAATTATGTGTCGTTTGGTACAGCAATCTGCAAGCTAGGCACTAAACCTCATTGAGCATACATTTGAGATATTTCTACATAGCAGTTTTTAGTGTCAAAACTTCCCACTCTCCTATTTTATGGTTGCAATATCACATAGGTGGTAATATAAGAAGGGTCATTTGAATACTGAGTGCATCTACCCATCTACCAGTCAGTGGTGCTTCCATTGCACTTCTTAGGACAACTTCTCCTGAAGAACAAATGCGTGCTTTACATATTAATGATACAGACATATATGGGGCTGAGCAATTGTGTGCTTGCACGGTTGTGGTGTTCTTTTTTTTTTGCAGGTCGTCGCATAGTTGGTGATTGCTGCTGCTGCTTAATTTGTGCTCTTTTTTCTTGGTAAGTTCCAAGATCTGAAGGACAAATGTGTGCTTTACATATTAATGATACAGACAGATGTGGGGCTGAACAATTTGTGCTTTACATATTAATAGATGTGGGGCTGAGCTATGTGTGCTTTACGTATTGGTTGATCTATATATACTTTACGTATTGATTGAAATTAGTTCTGGTGGTGGTAGGTATTTCGTAGTTAACGTTATGGCTGATTAGTGCGTATTTTCTTGTGCTACTTGCCTCTCTTGCTTAGTCAGCTGGTATTTAGTTAACTAAATTGGTTTTCGTAGGGACCAGCATGCCTCCATGGACATGGCTGTGGCATGGTGCTCGACTGCTTGCTCATCCGCCTCAACTTCCAGTTCATAGCTGGTCGTCTACAGACTAACATGCAGGTTTGTCACTTTGGCCCTTGCTTGATTAACCTTCTATTTCCTAGAAAATGTTTGAACCAGTTTCGTTTCAGTGATGTTTGCCTCAATGGAAACACTGAACTAGGTATTTGCATGCTGGGATTAATAAGCTTCACAGATGTATTAGGTTGGGATTAGATCTGGTCTTGGATGCACCAATTTAGTAAACTATGTGACTTGAAAAAGTGGATGTATGGACGAGTTGTTGTATGGGTGTGATATAAGTCTTGAAATCCATGCATGCCTGCCGGTTAACTTATTAATATTCCTTTAATTAGGTACCATGGATATTTAGTGGTTGATGTTCAAATTATGATCATTAATTATTTATCTCGATCGAGCAAAAGGCTGGAGTTCTATAATTCCCGGAAAGGATAAATTTCTTATGGTTGAGGTACATCTCTTGTGTGATCTAAATATGGAAATCCATGTATGCATGCTGGCTAACTCATTGATTTTTCGACGTTCCTTTAATCAGGTAACATGGATATGAAGTGGTTCATGTTGAAATTATTATCATTATTTATCTCGATCAAGCAAAAGGATGGAGTTCTATGATTACCGGAGTGGATAAATTGCTTATGGTTCAGGTACATTTTGATTGGTACTGAATAGTTCAGTCACTCCAGTCGCTTCAATGGCTTTAGCATGTTCATGCCTCTTCTTTACGGGCGCTGTTTTGTCCTGCAGAATTTGGTGAAATTACTTCTTTTGCTATGATGTGTTATATGCAAGTTGCAAGAACTTAAACTGTTATTCATGCTTCTCACCAAACGATTTGATTGTTTGATACTCCCTCGGTCCCTCCGTATCAAAATATAAGTCACTCGATACGGAGGGAGTACTATTAATCATGTTGGAATTTTTGGTTAGCTGTATTTGCTACACAGTTCATACCTTTAGTGTTTATTCTCCGTTTGATGTTGCATAGCAGAAGTGGAGAAGCGGAAGATGAGACATCAATATCAAGAGCAAGATTAGTATCATTTTTCTGTTATGAGGACATCCATTTCACATCCTTCTGAACAGTCGCCCCACACGGTAAATCTTGCTTGGTTGCCTATTGTTTCAAATGTTTGTTCACCTCAAATAATATGTAGCAGTTCTTTATATCCATATTTTGAGGTTCTTTAAGAATTAATGCAAAAGTAGCAAGTGATTGGTATCATTTTGTATCGTAAAAAAAAGTTTCATGCATGCTAAAGGTGTCTTTTCGCCCACCCCCTTCGATACTAAATATGTGTCGAAAACAAATGGTATTATTCTGGGATGTCGTAGAGATCATAGGTTATGCCTGATCTTCACTAAATCGATGCTTCAAGCGGCAGGTGAATATCTCTAGCTGGTTTCTTCATAGAAGAATCGGGTTAGTTGTTCCTATGTTTAGGTGCCTGCTCCTTACCAAGGCTAGCCCATAAAAGAACACTAATTGAACATATCCCCTTCTCCTAAAGTTCAAATTATTAACACGTCAAAAAAAAAGTTCAAATTATTAAATAATTTAGATTAAGATGATGAGTGATCTCCTCTTGATCATACAGCTTTAGCTCACACATGGCTTAATTTTTTCTAAATGAAGGAGAGTTATTTGTTTGTTAGATCACACAATAATGTCGTATCCTATACTTTCTTCAGTGCAGAAATGTATGCAAACATTCTATTGCGAGTGTCGCACCTATTTTTCTCAATATGGCCAAGATCATTTCCTATGCTTACATGCAAATTATGTCGGTAGCATTGCTTCTCTTTTCATCCATTCTTTCAAGTTACCATGGAGAATATGCTGGTATTTAATTCATTTGTGCATAGAAACATCCATCTGTGAAGGCCATGTGCCTATGGTTCTTAGAATCATATTTACTATTGTATCGATGCTATATCTGAATAGACGAACAACATCACTTATACACTTGATCGTGGGTTGCACTGCGACATGTTGGGCAATTATTTGTAACTTTCTAATGTATTTCGCTGTATAAAATGAAAGTAGAAGGGAACATCGTGGAAATATTGGGTTGGTATAATGCTCCAGCCTCTACTGATGCTGATACTTCTGAGGTGAGCACGGTTCTTGTTGTTCACATGCTAGGTTTCTTCTAATGTTCCTTCACACCTGCTGTCCTATAGTTTGTTCAGATCAAAGTTTTGCTTACTCATTGGTTTTCCAGATTACTATTAGACTACATTTTTTAGATGGGGTTATGGCACATTTTGCTTGCTCCGTGACTATTAATGCTCCATTGCCTGTACTGATTACAGATTGGTATACATGTTTTCTATTGATAGGTTACTCCTTGTGTTATACCCTGCATTCTGCTTCTGTTGACCCTTTCCTACGTTTTTAAAATGTCTGCACCATGTTACAAACCGGTTCCTCCTGAAAAAGCTCTCCTGCAGCCGACACCGTTAGTTGTAAAACCACCTGGAACTAGGTCCGTTTAGATAGGCTGTTATAGATGGTGTCCCTTACTATTCGTGTGACCTGATAGATGTGCTCTGCCATTTTGTGTGGAAATATCAATGATGCTAACATTTCATCTTTTAAGAGAGCTCTTTTCCCAGACTCGCTGCCTTGGGTTGCATCTGGAGAGGGTAATCCTTGCATGCTAGATTATCTGGAAATGTTTATAGGTATAGGGGTTACCTAGAGCAAGATTTTTTTTTAACTGAGATTAGGTATGATAAGCCGGTCTGAAACCTTCTTATGTTCATGCTTTGGATTTTGGTATAGGATTCAGAAAAAAGAATATTGAAGGTATGATAATATTTTGTGGCAGATTTATTATGTATGCTCAAAGAACTTCATTGATGTTTTTTTGTGCTATGTAATAAAGCAATACAGAAAAAAGAATATTGAAGGTAATTTCTTACTGGACATTGAACCTTTCTATTTTGATTATTTTTCACAGGCTCATTAGATGCCACTTTAAACCTGAAGTGAAAAAATACCATAAATAGCTTGGTATTTGTTCTTTTAATCTTTTATTGTTCCTAATGTTAAATAATTAACATGATATAATTTTGTACTTCAGCTTTGGGTACAGGTGCGCCCTGTTCAGCTGTCGCGTACCCACCAGGTGTTTCTGCCTATTATACATATCAATCAAATTTCAGGTGAGTGCATGCACAGCTGACTATACATGAGTTTCTCTTTCTCATGTTAGTGTAGTTTTTTCCTTTTTCCATTAAAACTTGAGAAAAAAAGGTTCTATTTTGCTCATCAATTTCAGGTGAGGGCATGCACATCTAGCTTTGTACTATACTTGCATTCTCATGTTAGCCAAGTGATTTTCATCCTCTGATTTAGATTCACAGAAAATACATATTTTGGCATGCTTATTGATAGCTCAAGGATGTCCCTGTTATATATTAGTTTATTTTGACAGGCTGAGAAGAAATGGATAATGTGTCGTGGTTATTAATCCCTTTAACTTCACAATTTGCAGACTCTGTGTTGTTGATACCTCAAAGCATATACGATAATTATGTGTCTAACATATCCCTCATATATGTTATTATAAAATATATTTAACCGCGAGATAGGCATCCAATCTCTGATCAAATAATGGGTTATCCCTTCAGTAAATAGTATGATGAACTACAGAGATCCTATAGTTTTACTGTGTTCTGCCTAGCAATACTGTCATTAGATCTAAGAGAGCAAACGAATTAATGATACTGATACTTCCTGAGATTCATTCAGTTGATCCATTAGTTTTTTTTATATTGATAGTGATACTTACTTTTGATGAGATTCATTCAGTTTGATCCATTGATTGGGTTTTATGTTTTTCTGATCTGGTTGTTGTGGATGCAGGATTAAAGAAAATTAACCCTCACGCCTGCCTTTGAAAACTAAATAAAGGGAAGGTTCTTCTCCATGTTTGAGAGGTAAAATAATGAGCTGTATTGCTTGGTTGGTATATCTCTATCATAATTTGCTGCTAACAGCTTCAGTTATTTCACACTTAGGTGATCTCCTTGAACATATTTTCATCGGCTTATGGTTTAGGCTGCAAAATAAGATAGTTTTTTGTTTTTGGATATGCTTTATGATTTCAATGTCAGTTATTGGGTCGTGACCTGATTTTTTTATTAGTTCTCCATCTTGACATTTTGGTAATATGGGCAGACTACAAAGATGGCCAGGCTCTCAATCCTGAATTTTGTTTATTGGTCTCCTTGGTACAAAATAAATAGGTATGATAGTTTCAAAATAGGGTTTTCTTTGTTTTCGGTAGCATCTTTAGCTTACTCTCTTCATATACTTCTGTTCAGTTGCTGCCAAGCATACGCCTACTATGACTCATGCCCTTTTATTCAGAACACAAGATTGTGTCTTTTGGCTTTGGTGCCTTGCTCTCTTTTAGCCTGAACGATAGTTCTCTGTTGATGGTGTTGATGGAGCCTACCTGTACAATATGTCTATGGGCCAATGCATGTGCTTTGTCATATTTCTCACACTCTATCGTACTTGATTTATTCCATGTGGACCTACGCTCATGGTACATGCATAGTATTTTAATTTGGACCATTCGATTGTTTCTTTTGCTAGGGTCCAATTATGTGTAGTACGATTTTAATTTTTTGCTAGATCCGATGGACGCCTACCTTTGCCTTCCGTTTATTTTCTCAACAATGAATACATGGGCATATGTAGAATTAAACGTATAATCGCCCACATTGATATTTTTATTGGAGAAAATCAGGATGAATCTCTATTACTACACTAAATAAATTTGTATACACTTCTGTAGTGACCATGGTGATGTACAGACCCTGCTCGTTTTGTCTTGCTTCCCTATCAACTAATTGTTCTACTTTCTATCTGGTGTATTATGTCAGATCATTGTTTATGTTTCGCACTATTAAGCCATGTTCTGTTCCAACTAGAATACCCTGCTTATTTAATCGTTGTGATCTCTGTTCTTTGTGTCTATCCTTAAATTGCCGTACATATATTTCCCTACGTTCTCCATGCCTACTTATTGCTTTATGACTCCCTCAAGCTTATCATCAATTTATATTGAACTAGATCTCACAAGTGAAGCTGATCAGTTCCCAGGTCACTATGCAACTCTCCCTCACCACCATATAACATGAAGAGAGTGTAGATTGTCATGCTGGTGCCTCTCCATCTGCCTATCAAACCTGCCAGTTGGTACAAATATTATGTGTGTTAATGTGTACTATCCAGCACTATATTTCCGGACGTCTGATATTTAGGCTTACCGAGTGTTTGTAGATGTTGTAATGATTGACCTATCTATTCTAAATACTTTTATGGGTATGAAAGAAACATTGTGTGCTGCTGTAAAACTGTGCATAATTAGTGTGTCATGTTATGAATGTTTGGTATGGCGTTTTGCAAACTGAAAATCAGTGTCAACGACGGGTGGCGCGCGGCAAGCCGCGCCTAGGAATCTAGTATACATAAATTTGTATGGTATGTGCAGCCTGTGAATGATCGTATTTTTTTTTTGTATTGGCTATCCACGCATCTTACCATGTGTTGTTCGGTTCATTTATTTACTAACAGGTGTCTGACCTCGCCTTGTTTTACTGCAGGCAGGTGGTGAGCAAGAACTAGTGAGCAAGGCCCACCTCGTGCACACCGCCGGTGGATAGGTGAGCTCGCATGTCCTCCTAACCCATCGCCCATGTGCACTCATATAATATTTTGCTGTTGTTTTGTGCATGACTAAATTATATCTTAACGGTATATAAAAATATGGCTGTAACCAAAACGTGAGTGACCAAGGCAAATTTTGAAGAAAAGATGCAATACTGATACATTATGCAACCATGGCAAATCAAAATCTGGTCCACACGTTTTTTTTTTTTTTGAAATAGCAACAAAGTCCCAGCCTTTGCATCGTGAAAGTCCACACGTGAAAAGTAAGATAGATTGCCATTACCTAATTAAAAATATCCGACGAGATATGATGTGCTCCCGTCCCGTACACATATACAAAAGGGTTGCTAAAATAGGAATATGTTTACAAATGCATCTATCACACAAAAAACTCAAATACAAACTCGCTTCCATTTTTTTTGCCAAACTTTGATTTGATAGTTTTATTTTTATCGTGTGAATCAGACTTTTGTTTGGAATTATGGCATGTACATACATCTAGTTTTTTTTGAACAATTATCGCATAAACTCGGTTTGGACTTTTTTAAACTGAATTCGGTTTGGACTTTGGAGGGCCTACCGGTAGCTTCTTTTTGAGAAAAAGAAAAATCAAAACGGCATTTTAAAGTTGAGAAAAAACTGAAACAAAATAGAGTGGAGATTTCTTAATCCCGAGCAGTGCTCCTGTGTTTAAAAAAATTCAAAAATCATATTTTGTAGTTTCAAAAAATGTGAAAAAATCATGGATATTCTCAATGGTGTATTCTAAAAACATGCAAAATTTCAATTAGAAAAAAAATGACAAAATCTTATAAACTGTGAAGATTTGAAACACACTATACTCAGATCTGTATATTTGTCTTTTTTGTGTAGTTCAAAATACAAAGTATTTCTAATTGAAAATTTGCAAGTTTTTAGAATACACCATTGAGAATATCCATGATTTTTCACATTTTTTTGAAACTTTGAAATATGATTTTTAATTTTTATAACAACGGCAGGAGCACTAGAGCTCGGGAGCACAAATGGATTTCCGAACAAAATAGAGATATACAAGCATGTAAAATCTCAATGCGAAATAACTTACTCTCTGGGATTTACAAAAAAATGATAAATTCCAATTCTAACAAATTTTAGGGGTTTGAAAATGTGTATTGTTCGTTACACTCAGGTCCACATTTTTTCATTTTTGTGTATCCTATAGTATAAGGTATTTCATATTGAGATTTTATGGCTTGTAGGATACATCTTTAGCTACATCCAAAAATATAGAATCTTTAAAAAATTCAAATGTCGTTTTAGACTATTTAAAAAATGAGCTGCCAGTGGCCTGAGCTACAAAACATTGAACTTGCTTTATCGAAGTTTGGTTACTTCAGTTTCGAACTGGTTTTATATAAATAGCAATAGAATGGAATACCATGTACGGGCGGTATCTCGGCTAGACGTTTCTAATAAAAACAACCACGGCTCACTAAAAATATACCGAATGTTGCCCCCAAAATGATTATTAATCTGTAATTTTTAGTGAAATCCAAATTCCATCTTCCCTCCCCTGTTCCGATAGAATGTGCTAAAACAAAATCACACAAGAGTAAAACTTTTCAGCGGCATGCCACCGTTGGGCGCAACCTTTCTAGAGTTTGTTCACGCTGTTTCCCTATCTCCCACCCCACAACCTTCAAACCTCACACATCTACTCCTCCTCCTTCCCCGCTGACCCTATGTCACCGAGGGCACCGTCTCCTAGTATTGACGCCACCAGTACGCGTGGCAATTATAGTTGTCATTGTTGGTCTAGGCGTGGGCATGGACACGAAGAAGGTGGTAGTGGTTCGGGCATTGTGTTCGCAATCATACATGACCAGTCCACCGCGGTAGCGGCCATCAAACAAAAGCACAAGCCGGATGTGGGCAGCACAGGAGGGCCACCACAACCACCTATGTGCCCTCTCATATCCCTGTCACCACCCCTCCGGTGCTAGAGACGACATCCCTGATCCGCCTGCCGGCGTTGAGCACAGCGCATTCCCTACCGTTTATTTATAAAGTGACTATGACGCAATAGGGGCCTTCCCTGCTGTTTTTTTAAATAACCCGGCGCATTCGAGGTGGTTGGTGAAAGGCCAACAAGGTATTTTTCTTCTTGTCTTTTTTCAGTTTATTGATCACATGTGCGTATGTGATTGTTGAATTGGTGAAAAAAATTATGTATGTCAAATTTATTTTTGGTGAAATGGTATGTTATTGATCATATACACACCACTTGCAACAATTGCTTTTAGCTTAGGCATTCATAATTGTGGCAATAAAAAAAAGAAACCAATCGCCTTTCCTCTCTCCATTTTGGCCTATTGGACCTCAAAAATGGAAATTCCGCCTTTACGGCTCGGTAAGCTCATAGTGCATAACCCGGTGCAGTTGGGCTTATTTAGGCCCCAAAATTGACCATAGCCTGATTTTGTACTTGTAGTTTCTGCAAGTACTCCGGTAGGTGTTTGTATGAACTATGAATTGATATGAATAAAGCGGTGGAAAGTTCTCAATTTTTTTTGTAAAAACAAAGTTTCTGCAAGTACTTGTGCAGGTGAATTGTTTGTCGGTTAGTTTGGGGGTGCAGGTGATTCGGGGAGCAGAGAGCCAGAAGAGCCTAGCAACCAGGCAAAGAAAATCGCGAGGCTTTGATCCTTGCTAGTTTCTTGTGAGAACTTGCTATAAACCGAGTCTAATCCCGGTGATCCAAATTGATTCTACAACCGCTGTGCTTCAGCTTTTTCCAAGCGGAACTAGTGCTTGCAGAGTTGCAGTCACTACTAGCACAGATACAAGACCATATCACCCCTGGTTGTGAACACTAATGAACTTGTGATCTGACATTGTGGATTGTATAGGTGTATGTGACACTGGTGCTACTATAATGCTAATGCGTGCCTTAACAAAGTCTGCATGTTACTGCTCTTTGCTGCAATGTAACAAGTCTGTCTCTTTTGAGACTGAACTTGTGTTACTGAACTGGAGAGTCTGAGTTTGTTTTCTCTGAATTGCGGAGACCGAGTTTGTATGATGCTTGTATATATGTATATTCTGAGCTACATTAGTGTTGTTTTTGGTACCAGTCAGGACTAGACTGATTGGATTCAGCTGCATTCATTATTTGCTCCTTACTACTTGTACGTTACAATTGACACTTTACCAATCTGATTGGATAGTAAAGAGAAAAGGGACATGTTCGCTGAGCTAAGAACTTTATTCCCAGAGTTTCATCTTCTGCAGAGAATTGCAGACTAGGTGATTCCCCAGCACATCTTTACCTGACACAATATTGTACTTCAGTGCAGTTGTCGAACAGCCACTCGCTCGACGAAACCAAAGGAAAAGAGAAAGAACGACATAGGAATGAGCATGAGTGAAGATCAGGTTCACCTCGCGGCCTTTATACCTCCCTTAATCTTGAGTGCACATGTAATACACAAAAACTCTATACATCCCTTTTGCAGGAGAAGAAAATGAGCTAGTCAACACAGCCCACCACATAGTTCTTTATATATCCTAACCCTCCATTTCTTTTGAACAAAAATAATCACAGGTTAACGACACGGCACGGCTTTACGCAACCAACAGAAAAATGGTGAAAGAGAAAGAGAGAGCGGGTGGTGGCTTTGTTTCAGCTAGCTGCCCCTTTGCTGCTGTGGAGTATAGAACACCGGAGCCTCGTTGTATCTCCGTTTTACCTATCAATCGGAGCCTGCCTGCATACCTACTGTTGGGTCCAGGGCCTGGACACGATGTGGGCGTAGAGGAACTCGTTCCAGGTGTCGGGCAGGCCCGGCAGGCACCAGTGGATGCAGTCGGCGTACGTCTTGGGGTCCGCCTGCTGCTCCGGCGTGAGCAGCTTCCCCTGCCGGAGCGTGTGCACCGACGTGTGCGCATCCTTGCGGAGCTCCGACAGCGCCGTGATGTCCACGAAGTGGACGGGAACGCGCCGGAACGTCCGCATGACGTCCTGGGCGCCGGCGTAGAGGCGCCAGTCCGTGCCGACGTCCAGCGTCGCGCTCCGGTTGCTGATCGGCTGCGTCTCCATCGCGCACTTGATGCCTCCGGCGTGGTTGCCCCATGCCTCCGGCCTGTCCACAGATGAAAATATATATAGCTCGTCAGCGCAAAATAATACAAGGATTGCTGCCCCAGTGTCTTGGACTCTTGGCTACAATAAAACAGCTGGCTTAGTATCTAGTCGAATAGGTCGCACATGTGCATCTCCGAAGGTTCAAGGGTCCTCTCTCACCAGTCACCACCTACTTAATTAGTAGAGCATTAAGCAAGTGTGACTTCTTGGTTAACATCTAACGATCTCTGTCATTCTTTTCCCTCCTATTTTGCGAATTAAGGCAATGCTAAACGCAACACCTAATTGAAAGAGAAAGATCACTGCGCGGCGCGGGTCTCGATCTACTTCTGTCTCTCGATAAACTAATCCTCAAGGAAACTAACTATTTCCAGCATACACTGCACACATGCAAATTCTGAATCTGAAACTGAAGTAAGAGAAACTCCTACCGATCGAGAAAACAGAAACTGAAGCAAACAAAGGTGGCAAATGTGCAATGCAAGGTATAGTAGCTGTAGGGGTGGAACTGGAATGGCTTACGTGATGTGGTTGGGTGACATGCCCATGAAGAAGACGGTGGTCCGGTTGGGGTCAATGTTGCGGTCCACCCACTTTGCCCATGTCTTGAGCACCTGGCTGTACGCCACGGGCCGGTCGACCTTCTCGTACTCGGTAGCCCCCTCGTCGAACGACCCTTTCCTGTTCATCGTCGTCCAAAACAAACGCACCCCGTGTCGTCAGTGACTCATGCATGCAGATTCAGAGTTTCTACCAATCAAACACAGACGTCGATCGATCATAGAGCTCGATCTTGCTATAAGACTTACAGGACTTTCATGTCGAGCTCGTTGAGCCACCAGATGTAGGTGTTGAAGACGAGGTAGTCGACGGCGAGCCAGTTCTTGGCGTGCTTGGCGATGGAGTGCCACTGGATGATCCGGTTGGGGACGCTGTGCACCTTGGGGTTGTCGGAGTTGGACTCCACCAGGAAGGGCGCCCAGTAGAACTCCACCGTCGCGTTGTAGTCGTGGGCGTAGAAGACGTTGCTGGAGCCGTTGTTGACGAACTTGGTGAGCGTCTTGCGGCCTTTGGGGATCACGGACTGCACCAGGCACACCATCGACTCCCACTGGTTCCGGTTCAGCGAATCCCCCACGAACATCAGCCGCTTGTTCCGCAGCCGCTCCAGCAGAAGGCGAGCGTCGAATCTGCATAGTATTTTGTGTAAGCGGAATTGCTGTACGTCCGACACTTCTCGTCCGACGGACGTCCAACACTCAATCAAACGGACGAAAATCGCTAGCCAGCTGAGACCGACTTTCAGCTACACAATCCACAACATCCGGTTCCCAGTTTGCCACTGACAGCCTTGTCAAAACAGCAGTAATATATTAAGTCACCTTGTGCGAGGCTTTCAAATGCTCAAAGTAGTAAATAATGTGGGCTTAATTACTTAATCAAAACAGTGAGTGAGGCAGAGGCTTAGCAGGATTCGAGGACACTACGCTAGTATACTACAGTCCAGGACACAGCTACCTCCACTGATCGATCCTACTCTACTCTGCATGCACAAATCTCAAACCTTCTATGGAGTATTAATGTATGTATCTGACACGCTGACTTTTGGTTCCAGAAAGTGGTGTCTGTCTCGTGTTTCGACGAATGCAGAAAACGGCAGCAAAATAAGCGTCAGTTTCCGGAACTGACGGAGGTTCCGGAAACGGATGATGATCTCCGGCGCGAACCAGTGTGCACGCTGACAAACCTGACCGGTTTTCAGCCACATGTTCCGGCGTGGAAGCCGAACGTCCCCCAAATCCGCTGGAAAAACGGCAGTCACAAAGAAAGGGAAGAGAACGTACCGCGGGAGATCGCAGCCGGTGGGCTGCCACCGCCACTTCTGGTAGGAGTCGTCGCGGCGGCCGTTGCGCATGCAGGTGACCTGCTCCGTCAGGAACTCGCACTGCGCCTCCTTGTACACCGGTGCGTTCACCTCGTCGTACACCCACCTGCCGCTGTACAGGTCGCACGTCTCCGGCACGCTCACCACGGCCCGCAGCGCCGCCGTTGCCGCGGCCGCCTTCGCCGTGGAGGCCCTTTCGGCCACCTCCTCGTCCTCCCGCCGCTTCGCCTCCTCCGCTCCACCGCCTCCCAACACTCTAGGCAGCGTCACGTCCCTGTCCTTCTCCTGCCCCTCCTCCTCCTTCGCGGCGGCGTTGGCCACGGCATTGGTGGTCTTGGCCACCACTGTCCCGGTGGTGGCGTTCGCGTTGGCAGCCGGCCGAAGGGGCGTGTCGAGGACGCGCACGATGACCTCCTCCCCGCGCTTGGCGAGGGTGGCGACGGCCTGGTGCGCGGCGGCCTCGGCCTCCTGCAGGAGGTGGAGGTCGGGGGACTTGGCCCGGAGCGCGCCGGCGCCGAAAGGGAAGTCGGCGATGGACTTGATGTCCTCGTTGTACAGGAACGTCGCGAACACGAACAGCGAGAACACCACCGCCGCCATCGACAGCGGCGCGCCATTCTTGCGCGCAGCCACGCCCGCGCCCAGCGCCGCTTGCTTCATCGCGTAGGGCGCCGAACCGAACACCGACTTGCGCCGCTGCTGCATGCTGGGCGGACTCAGGCTCCCCGCTCCTGCGCTTTAAAGAAACTCACCGCCGCCGCCACCACCACTACCCGGCTAGCCGGCCTTTGCTTGCAAGCCAGGAAAGATCGACGGAGTAAACAAAAACTTCTTTGCTAGCTAACTCCCTATGTATCTATATGTATCTAGCTATCTCCCTCTATATGAATGAAACAAAATGGAGCTGGTTCGTCTTCTCCCGAGCGCGTTGTCGCGGTTGCTGTGTCTCCCAGCCTGTCCTTCTCGCCTGGCTACCTCAGTCTCCCTATATACCAGCCTATCCCTTTACGAGTTTGGTGCCCTTTTGTTGGGAGTTTGCCTTTGCTTCCCTTTGCTATGTTTGGTTTGGTTCGCCTGCTTTCTTCTTTTATTGTTGCCCATCTCGCCTCCCGACCAACACTCCAGATTACTCTCTCTCTCTCTCTCTCTCTCTCTCTCTCTATCTCTCTCTCTCTCTCTCTATATATATATATATTATATATATATATATATATATTTGGTGGTACTGCTAGTAGGATTTAGTTCTCTTCAATTTCCTCCCATATTTTGAACTTGAGATAGTAGCTTACAACATTTGTTATTTGAGTACCCAATTTCCTCCTGAATTTCCTCGGCGGTACTATGATTGTAGGGTGTCGGTCAAATGAGTTAACATGTAATTGAACACCCTTCCGTTGCTTGCCTTGTTGGCGTATTCTGGATTAGTAGTAGTATTTAAACGTTGCTTGTTAATCGCTGTACCTTTTTCCATGCTTTTCGTTTTTGGTACGAGATGCAGATGGTTCAATGGTCGCAGGTATGCTCTTTTGTGACATGGAGTGGTTAGACCGTGGCTGTTTTTCATGGTAACGGGTGGCGAGATCGGGAAGCAAGCAATGGCGAGCCTAGAGACCACCCTGGAGGTAAGGAGAGGGCGGCTTCGTCGCCACTCCTTGCTTGCGCGAGATCCTTCTTTGCCGTATTTGGATGCGTCACTTACTCTCTTCGTATTGTATTCTGTACACATCAGTCGAGAATATGATGGAATGAACCAGACAACGATGCCGTAGCTGAATAATTCAGGCTTCAGAGTTCATCAGAAATTCAGAACATTCAGATGGTGTCAAGCGCAGTGAAACGGCAAGCTTGCAATTGCGCCTATCACAGTATCGGCTGGTAGGATAGGGTTGCGTAAATGGACTACTATAAATTGCTCCGTTCTGGTCATACAAAAATGGATCACTCAGTTCTTGGCCCACTTGGAATGGGTAAAACAGGTTAAAGTCCTCAAGCAAAGAAATGGTATTACCAGGGTAAAACAGGTTGAGGTCACGGGAATGGCTTTGCAAATGGTAAAATCTGCAGGATGTGATGTATCTATGACAGGTCGTTGTTCTGTTAATCTGTTCTCTGTAGAGTAACACATTCCTAAGTCTTGTGATTCGCACGACAGGTCTCGTGATTTCCGTGTTTAGGAGGACTAAAGCCCGAGGACATCGCGTCCCTCCCTTCTCAATCTCCAAACAGAAAAATTGCCTTGTCCAGGGTGCCTTCCACGAAAATCAGTGGTTAACTCGGATTGACTTCACCAGTGGCCTCATTGGCGCAGCAGCTCATCGAATTCATCGCCCGCCCTTTCGACTCATCTCTATGACATCCATCTTGTTGAGGCATGGCCGATGACATCTCTTCGAAATTATCGGCATCAGGGGAGTGCTCGGCCGGGTCTACGTATAAAATCCAATTTCTTTTGGGGGTGCGAAGACCATAAAAAAATCGTGTGTGTGGGCAAATTGGGCGCCACCAAAATGTTAACTCTTCAGATGACTCATTCTGCGAAACCGCAATGGATAGGCGTGATAAGTGGGGGTGGCTGAATTGTGCATTATGTCGATTTTGCAAACAAGCATACTCTTTTTCTTTTCAAATGTTGATATTCAGTTCGTATTTGGGAAAGCATCGAACTTGGCTTGGGGCGCCGAAATTCATTGCTAGCACTTGGCCTAACAACTCTTGGGTCGGCACGTGGTGGCACTCCTTGGTTCTCGGAGCCGGTAACCATCACAAAGTCATTGCCTCCCTTGCTAGGTTAGTCATTTGGGATATTTGGAATGAAAGAAATGTGCGAGGTGTTCCGTCAAACATCCTAAATTCCACTAACGTCGATGTCAAGATCAAATAAGAAGCGAGAAATTGGATGACCACAAGAGAAAAGTATTGAGGGGCATTTTAGCGCGAGATAGGCTTTGTAATAAGGGGGTGTGCGACTTTCTGCAAACCTAAGAACTTTAATTTGCCATCTTATAATACTTATTAATTAATTAGATGAGGCAAAAATTTACCCGTTTCAAAGTAATTAAATAGACATCTCTCAATTGCGTGGTTTTTTTCCCACTTCCTGATCTCATGAAAATACAATTTCAGAATATCTTTATTTGCCTATTGTAAACATGACATTTAATTTTGTATGTTTACTACGGAAAAACACTACATAGAGAAATCGGCCTAAAAAACCCCCAAAACATCATTGAACCTAACTATTTTGTTTGTTTTGGAACTCCCGCGTATTTACCAAGGATTACGATTGGCTTTTGGAGCTAGCCTGAATCGGTAGATTGCTAGATACTCGAAGGTTCCGTTTTCATCGGGATAATTGTTATGTTCCCTTTGCTGCTATATATTGATTATTTATTTCGGACAAATACGCTTGGAACTGATTGCACAGGTAGATGACCACACGAACGCCATAATGGTCCCTCATCCTCTCAAACCTCTCTCGGGCTGCCGCTGTGCCCCTCAAAAACTAGTAAACTACCATCCTCCGTCTTCCTCCATATTTTTGATAGATGAAATACATACCTTTGTGGTTTGAGCGCCTCACTGCTAAACAAAGGTAAGAGGTTTCCCCTACTTTTTTCGTCCTCAAGAGTCTCTCTAGCTACCTACTTCATGTCTTCCTTCCTTCTCTCCAAACTCAATGCCAACAAGTTGAATGAAAATATGTGCCTTCTTCTAGGATATTGATGTCATGTGTACGGCTACATATTATCTTGTTGCGTACTTGCGTTGGATAAGGTTTGCACCCCTAAGCATGCTAGGTCTGGACATTACACACTTATAAGTAAGGAAGTACAAAATGTTTGTCTTTGGCATAATTTTCTTACAAGTTTCGCATTCCACAAACCAATCTTGGTGTGATTGGTCTGAAACATTCTCCCTTCACACTACACCAAATGTCAAACACCACATTCCTCTCTTCCATTATAAGAAAAACCCTAGAAACTTTTCAACAAAATTTCTGATGCCATGTTGGTAATGGTTAGTCCACCTTCTTCTGCCTTGATAGATGGTTGCTTCCTGAGCCTTTAGCCAATATATGTCCTGCTATCTACTCAGAACACCTCAATCAATATGATCTAGTTCTCACCCGGTCTTGGAGGATGAGAATAGAGCTGACCCGCGTAAGCGTAACCAACTAACATCGTACGCTACAAGTGAGTAGTTGTTGCTTTGTTCTTTGTCACCGCCCCTAGCTTTGGTATTTTCTCCAACATATGTGGAACCATAGTACTTGTAAATCTCTCACACTCGGTCTAGCCATCGGTTGTGCTGATCATCACGTGGAAAATTTGTGATGCTTGCAATGCTAACGTTATTTATAGGTATCAATCAAAGTACATTTGTAAAGATCTCCAATATAGTCTATAACACCCCACCTTAACAGCAAGATGAAATGCTACAACATCTACCACTACAGCGGAAGGATACAAGCCACGGCTGAAATCGGATAGAGTTTCCCCTGTACCGGAGGACATCCAAGTTATCATGTTTTAGTGGTTATCTTCCTACTAGTTGTATCCTGCTTTTATCTCAGAGTTGTAGTCTTCATTTGTGAGTTGTGGCTAGTTGAGGCCTGCATGGTTAGAATGTGTTGGACTGAAGCGGTCCAGTGTGACCATTGGTTTGTTTATACCTTGATGGTTCTTATGTCTTTAGTTTTATTCAATTGCTTGTCATGATGTCCTCCGGTACAGGGGAAGCTCTATCCGATTTCAGCCGTGGCTTGTATCCTTCTGCTGTAGTGGTAGATGTTGTAGCATTTCATCTTGCTGTTAAGGTGGGGTGTTATATAGTCGATGACGACTAGTCTATGGACTAGGACTATAAAAGCCACCAGAGGCATAGTGGGTAGCGTTGGAAGACTTGGTGATATTGAACTGACATCTTACGATATATTCAAGATGTTCCCCTCAATCTCTATTCTTGAGCGAATTTTATTAAGACTTGAGAGATAGAAAAAAAGTAAAGAGAGACAGCGAGTGTAGCTGAGCACGAGTAAAGAGTACTTTCAAGCCGATGAAGATACGCTTGTTCCTCTTGAAGATTGACACCCCTATACTAAAATGAGTCAGCTGTTTGAGCATCCAGCGTGTGGATTTGCCGCGGTAAGTCTGTGAAGATTTTCGTTGATTTGCAGAATCCACCAAAATAATCGGATAAAGGGTTGCGAACTTGGATAACGAAGAAAAAGGCTAAATCAGAAGGACTTGGGTGCGTGCGTGCATAGCCACTCCAAATGAAGACTTAGAGGTGATGTCCACAACTTGAACTTCGGGAAAAAAATCAGGGCTCCTGACTCCTTCACTTGCATTCCCCTTATATATAACTCCTACTGTTTTATCTTCAATACTTTCAGGCTTGATACACTCATGCTTGAGTATGCATCTAAAATCTTCAATATGTCAATTTTCCTAATCTATATCATTTCACATTTGAAGTTTCTGCCTTCATGAAAAACTTGCATGTTGCTTCATTATCACTACCTCTTTATTCAAGTATCACTTATCATGTATAAATAGACTCGGGTTTCTTATGTTTTCAATTTTTAGAGTGTTGAATTTTATAAACTTCTATTCACCCCTTTCTATTCATATATCCTGATCCTTCAGGGTGCGAGGTTGTGCATCCTAATTGCTTGGTCCTCGCACCCTAGAGGACACATTAGTCTGTCTCCCTCCAAGTTATGGAAAGTAATATTGCTTCTCCGGATATTCGCGTAACTCACGGTCTTGTGGCAGATGTGCTCCTTAGTAAGTCCACTAATCATTGGACTTACATTCATATAATTTTAGCTTTTGTATGTTTATATTCTTACACTAAGAAATCAACAGTGGCTTATATGAGGTATCAGGAGGGAGCTCATACTGAAACGAGAGTCTTGAAGTGTCCCTCTTTCGTATGAGCATTGTCATGAGGTCTTGTGTCTCTCTGCTTGTTGAATTAGGACACCATAAGCATGTGGTCTTAAGTTTATCTCTTCTTACATGCATACCCCTTTTATACTAGTGAAAGAGTACACGGAGGCAACGACGTAAATACTCTTCTTTTTAGATCTTCCTCATTTAAATAGCTAGCAACTGAAACTTTGTCGCAACGTATATATGTAAATGTTGTGTAAGAAACTTTCAAGGAATTATTATTGAGATGTGATTGCTATCTGTTTGGATGAAATGTTGAATTATGGGTAGCGGGGCTGCAACTTTTAGCATGGCTACGTAGGTACTGCTAGTAGATGCAGGTGCAGCCCCATGTTCCAATTCACCAGGACACATCCCACATGATTAAATGTGACTAAAATTGTGCGATAATATGACTAACATAGACGATTTCAGTAAATATATCGTATGTGATAATTCCAAAACACACAACGACGGATGAAAAATCGCGTGTGATCTTACAGAAACTCACACAATGCAATATGTGAAAATCGTTGTGATGTCTGAAAGTATCGTACACGGTTTGTTTCTTGGAACCGTGTGCGAATTTAGCCCCCACCGTACACGATTTGTAAACCGTGTGCGATGGTGCATACCAACGCCCACCCACACATAGTGATGGCTCTGTAAACCATTTGCGATTGACCAAATTAATCGTGTGTGTTTGCCTAATCTGTACTAATGTCTAGTCCTCAGAAAATAAGGTGCCTATGGATTAATTTCACACCGCCATTCTTAGTAGATATCCTTTCAATGGATTGTAACCTCACTATTTAAGCAATAAAGCTCCTTAATTTGAAAAAAAGGCAAGAACCCAATGTTATGTTTTATCTGTGCAACTAAGGTAAATTAACATCTTAGCTCTTATGTCTAGATGAAGCATCAGAAATATCTTGGTTTGGCATGTTTTAGGTGCTCGTGATTGATGTATTTATGTCATATCTTTATTCGCACCTAATTCTGATGAACTGTCCATGCAGCCCAAATCGACGCACAGTCTCTAAAAGTGAATTTGGTGAAGTCTCTTTTGGAGTCGAATAATAGAAAACCTAGGAGGTTTGTAACTTTGTATGTATTCCTATTCATGTGTTTTGTTGGTTTAACTACAAGTGGAGCAAGCGCTAGGATATCTATGGTTTATTGTGATATTTTTCTGCAAAATGGATGTGCTATTGTGATACCAATCATTCAGATTCATTGGCGCGTAGGCAAAGCGGTAGATTATGTACATATAGACTTGCATTTGGATTGGTTGTATTGCATATTGCATGTTTGACCCTTCTGAAACATATACATTGTTAATTAAGATCATAAGAACTTATCAGCTCCAAAGAAAAAATATCATAACAACCTGAAAGTTAATCCGACGAAAGAGATATATGTTAGGTACTAACAGATCTGACAATATCTTGAGAAAATGTTGCCTTGCGAGTTGAGAGGTTGCTTTGAGCCTTTTGATCAATTTGAAAACTAAAGGGCCAGCTAGCTCACCTGACCCACTGGGAAATGTAAAAGCAGATTTTCGCATTCACTACTTGCTAGGTTGCTTAACCTTTTGCAAAAAAAAAAAAATGCAGAACCAATTTAACCTTCTCGCTCAAGAATACCAAAAACCGCTTTTCTCAGTCTCTCACATATGGGTCAGCAAGAACAATTATATTCAGAGTGTTTGGTGTACGCGTGTGTGCCGGCCTCCCCACTCCCCCTATAGTTAGTTAGTACTGCTAGCTAGTACACCTGCAGCAGCTTCGACCTGCACCATGAACAAGTAGGAGCTTAGTTTTGATGCATGATTAGCTGCAGTACAACGAAAAGAAGATCTGGTCGTCTTCTCCAGCGCGAGATTAACAAATCTAGGCGGCGCCACATTCAGAGTAGTGTACATGTGGTGCAAACGCATGCACCAACCAATCTTCTCGGGCAGCCAAACGCCCAAATCTGAGGGCGAATTCGGCCACGACGTCACATGTCAAAGGTTAGCCGGTATGTTTCTGATAGATCGCGATGATGCGATCGATTTATATTTTGAGGGATGGATGGGATGGATGATGTAGTTAAAGATACAGATATGCAAAGGGGGACATATATAGCTTAGGGTTTGAACGAAGTGAAACGGACGCAAAAGATCGATCTTAATTAACTAGGTCGATTTCCTTCAATTTGAACGCAGGCTGCGGTATAGAAAGGATCGACAAAAGAGAGAGAGAAGGAGAAGATTACTAGCAAACCAGCAATTTCCGGGGAGAGATCGTTTTCTCTTAAAGTGAGAGAAATCCCACGTAATTCCAAAAGTGCCTAACCAAAAAATAGAATGTTTTTTTTAAAGATAACGAGTAACTTCTCTCTCTTTCTAGAGAGTGGGAACCGCAAATAAGGAATAAGGGCATTTCTAACCGATCCCTTATAATTTTGGGAGTTCTTAATATCTTTGGTACCACAAGTTACACGTGTGAAACGATTTAGTCCCACAAGTTGCAAACTGGACATTTTTAGTACCTAAACTTGCGATTCTGGGATTGGTTTCATTTTAGTCCGAATGGTACCACATAAGACAATGTTGCTTTTTGCAATTCAGTCCACCAGAAAAAGATTTTTCGCTCCTACTACTTGCGCGTGTGTTAGTTAGGAAGGCAAGGAAATTTTGCAAAACAGACGAGAAAATCCCATGATTGCCCTGATTCCTTATTCTCCTGTTACCTTTTTCGTCTACTCTATCTTGAGCAGTTCCACTTACAACGGAGATATGGCGAGAACCACCTTAGCAGTGCCTCGGAGGACGGAGACGGCGGGGTCGTTCGCCGCCAGAGATGCACTACCGCACCATGAAGATCTGCCGACGTATGCTATGAGTTCTCGCGCTTGTCTCTCCTGTAGTCTGCGCTGGGTTTCGTAGGATTCAGTGGGCGTACAAGATCAATCGTCATTGATTTAATGATTAGTAGTCGGGAATTGGTTCGATCCAATAGGACCTATCCACACGGTCACGCGACCTTCGCGCCGACGCTTCCACGACCTCGACGATCACGATCCTTGCCCACGGCTGCACGCGCCTGGACGGTCACCGTCGCCGCGGGGACCTCTAGCTTACGGTTGGAATTGGGGATTCTCCTCTGATCACGGGTCCTATCTGTAATTAGTAATACGTCCAAGGGGTTTTCTTGAAAAGTACAAGCAACATGTGTCGACAGCAGAGCGAATGAGCACCTGGCTCAGTCTTTCGGAGGTGCTCATAGGGGTAGGGTGTGCGTGTGTGCGTTCATAGGGGTGAGTGTATGCGCGTGTTCGTGAGCGTCTGCATTGTACTGTGTTTCTAAAAAAAAAAGCCAATCCGCATTGCAAGTTGTGGTACTATCGGTGTCCGTTTTACAACTTGTGAGACTAAAATGTAAATTCGGTGTAAGTTGTGGTATCAAAAGTGTATATACCTCTAATTTTGGAGAAGTAATTCCTCTAACGATATCCCTCAGATTTAACTCCTCAAACAACGGACCCCACATGAAAGTCTCTTTACATCTTCTTCATTCCGGCGACTAGCATCGGGAGATGCATGGCGAGATGCATAACACACGAATTGCAACACATACGCACACACGCACGGCACGTCCAGCTGCATGCACGACATGGCCGACTTGCTGTACGCTGCTGATGCACGTCAAACGGCTCCGTCGTGGCCTGCTCTTGAACGACGTCGTGCGACAGAGGCAAACGGTGGCACCTCGCCACCGGCGTGGGTCGCCAGAGTTGTGAGGGCGTTTGGTGGTTTAATTTCCCAGTCAACGAGGGTCCGATAGCCAGTGGCGTGGTTTCCGACAGCGGCGGACGGGAGAAAAGGAAGAAAAAAACTATAATGAGCGGTGTCGCACAAATTAAATATACTCTTAGGCCCCGATTGGATTGCGGGTCTTTGGTCCAGAAATGGCCAGAATAATTATCGGAGCACACAACGTCTGTAATTTTCTGTGCGGTCCGTCGTTTTCCAGCTGGGGAAAATTAAAAGTGAACCAAGCGGGGCCTTAAGGAAAAACCAGAGAAACCCATGGAAAATATACACGCGCGTGTTATAACTTACGTGTAGAGCAGAGATAACACATTCGATGGTTTAAAACGGTTTCAGGAACCAAGGGATGGTCCGCAGAGGCTCCGCCGCAGAGAGACCGGGCACTAGATCAATGTGTTAGAGTGAAACGAGATGTAAAAGAAGGAAGTGAAACTTGTGTCATTCATTGATCAAGAACTTGGGTATTTATACAAGATTATGCCGACTCTTGGGAATGTCGGTTCGCTACAAGATGTCGGTTACAGGAAGACACGACTGTTCGGAATGAATAAGAGGCTATACAAGAAGGAGGTGGACCGACATGTCCTTTGGGCATATGGTAACCGCCAAAGCGGTTCTAAACTATTCCTAACACTCCACCTTGCACAAAGCTACGTCTTGTATGTCTTGTATGACTTGATTCCTTGTATAATCTTGAGAATATTGATCTTGATCACGAGTGTATATTATCTTGGATAACTCCTCCAAAAACCCTGCGGGGAAAATATGAGGAGAGTAGTGTGTATGATATGTTGCTAAAACTCCTTTAAACCCGATGGGAAAATAAGGAGAAAATGGTGCAACATATAATGGTTATTGTTTCTTTGATAACTCATATGGGAAAAACCATAAAAGGAGAAACCCATAGCGAGTTTAGAGAACAATAAATATGTCTTGTATACTTCCTTTAAAACCCCGGTGGGGAAAACAAAAGTATGACATATGATGTTTGATTATCTCCCCCAAAAACCCTTTGGGAAAAATGTGAGGAGAATTGTATTTGATATGTTGTTAAAACTCCTTTAAAACCCAGTGGGAAAAGTAAGGAGAAAATGATACAACATATAATGATATTGTCTCTGTTAACTTATATGAGAAAACCTTGAAAGGATAAAACTCATTGGTAAGTTTAGAGGACAACTGATATGTCTTGTATACATCCATTAAAACCCGGTGGGGAAAATAGGAGGTATGACATATATTCTTGTGTTGATATTACCTCATTAAAAACCTTGATGAGAACCTTGAGAGTAAACTCATAAAGGGAAAAAGAGTGTAATATAATGTTTGAGTAGGTTATAATTCAGGAAGAGACTCCCCCTGATCCTTGCAATATAGGGGCAATATGCTTAGTGATATTGCTTTTGTATAACCTGTTTGCATTTGAGCAACACAAGCATTATTATCTTGTAGATAATAGTTGGAGTTTCAATAGAACCAATACAACATGAATGTTGATGTGGTTTATCATTCCATAAAGCCCCACATATGATGTGAAACCTTGTATTTCAGAATGATAAGTGGGTGTAGCCATAGAGTCTGTTTGGAAGACATCAATGGAATGGCAAGCCCACCATGTAGGTACATGAAGCCCGTCTGTGATCTAGTATTATGGGGATCATAAAAGTAGCTAGTATCAGCGGATCCGATGATATTGGAGTTCAGATTTCTCTGAAATAACAAATAGGTCAAGATATTTGATGCCTTGGAGATATCAGAAAGATACTCTTGTTCCTGTCACTAGTGTTAGGTCCAATGGCACTGAGATTTGGAACAATATGTCCCAACATCTCTTATCCATCCTCCATGGTATGCATCTATGTTTCTCTACGTCTAGAGATTGAATAACCATAGAGTTTAGATGGATATGACTTGTCCATGATTTGAATTTCTCCAATAATTTCTGGATATAGGCAAAATGATGTACCATAATATTGAGTGAAGGTGCTCGAATTGTAGCTAAAGCAAAGTTTGATATTTTTCTTACATCCTTCATCTAAGATTCCGTCTCTAGATGATTACATGGTTCATCAATATGTTGTGTGTTGCGAGTGATGTTATAATCATCAACATACACTGATTTTATGAATACCCTTTCGAGGATTTCTTGATGAACACGTGTGAGCAATCATCATTGTTAGAGTAATCCTTTTGTATAAGGAACTCACTAAGTCGGTAGTACCAGATTTGTTCCGACTATTGTAAGTCATGTAGTGACTTTTTGAGTTTACACTATGCATGTTGCGATTTGTATTTGGATTCAAAATTGGGATTCCCATGGGAACTTATATGTCTGAATCAAGTGACACATGAATATATGGTCACTACATCTATCAACTGCATAAATAGATGATTTGTACTGCCATTGAGACAAGTTATCGGAAATTGATTCCACTTGTATCCAGAGAATGTATTTTGGGTATCTGCGTGAACCCTTATGCTACATGCCTTGCTATTGACTCACCACCTTGTTGTTCTCATTTTGTTCTTGGACGAAAACTGGTGTAGGTATTTCTTTTGTGTATACCTTCCTTTATTGAGCAAGGCTATTTCTTCTTGGATTGCATCCTTTGATTGAGTCCAGTCCAAGCGAGTGTTTTGAACTCTGCCATGGCCATGGTCTTTGGATCCGGATCATTGTAAAGGTTGTTTGCAATCATTGTTGAGAAATATATGTCGACAATTGTAGGCTTTCATTTATAAGATTCTCCAGAATGTATGAGGTTTGGTGGAAATCTTGTTTACCTTTGATGACTCTTCGTGGTTTCCCAATACGGTCAAGTCTAGGTATTCCGATATCCCAGTCATTGTGTGCACTATTGAGCTGGGTTGTGATGGTTTTCCATCCACGGGTGTATACTACCCATTTTGTGTCTATCAACGTGAAGTTGACTTGCATTTACTGATTCTGAGGGTTTCTTCCTCAGTTTCCTTTGTTGCTTGCAAGAAGCTGAATCCTGCTGTGTGGTTGTACTTCTCCCCCTCTTGTTTTGAACAAGGAGTTGAGTGGTTTTGTTGGTATACCTCCACTCTTTCGGGCACACTTGTTGCAGGATTATAGGATTTTGTGATATGTTTGTAGCCAGTAAATGGATTTGGCAGGTTATTTGCAATCTGTTGCAAATTAGTGATTTTCTGAACGCGAAGTTCAGTGTCTTGAGTACGTGAATTTGAGGCAGAAATGTGTTGAACATTCCAATTGATTTCCTGGCTTTCTTTTTGGTACTTAAAATCTCCCCCTAATGCCTGGAAATTGTCCTCACTAAGCATACTAGCCTTGAATAACTCCCCCTGACAGGGGCATGAGGTATTTATAGTTGACGGAAATACAGTTATTCCTCACATAGATCCCGAATTTTCTGTGAGGGGCCATTGATGTATGCCGTGGTGGTGATATCGGTATGTAACCGAATTATCGCAGATGGGAAATACTTTTGATTTGCACGTACTAATTTTAGAGGGAAGGTACTACGATATGTAGTCCACTGCAATTGAATTATGTCAGCGGGGTGTAAATTTGCATGACTCCAACGCAAGGTTGGTATTTGCAATTCATTAGTAAGAGATACGCTATGAGCTTAATTCTCTCTTTATTAGAGATTCAACCAAGCCATTTTGAGTGTGGATATACGGGACCGAGTGCTGATCTTCAATCCCTAGTGCCATGAAATAATCATTGAAGGCACGTGTGGAGAATTCAACAGCGTTGCCCTTTCAGATAATGAGCTTGTAGTTTAATAGCTTGTCTCATTATTTGTCGAATTCATGGTTTTTGTGTGGATGATAGGCACACGTGGGACCATCGTGAAGATGTGTCATTTATAACCATGAAACTCTTAAAGGTCCACACAATGGTTCGATGTGTCCACAAACTCCGAAGATTGTGGGAATTTAGCATCATTTATATCCTAACTAATGGAATTGCTGATAATTTTTTCGCATCATCCCTATGCTGGAATGACCAAGGCGATCATGCCAAGTTTGGAATGCATTGGCATTCTGAAAAATTACCATGTTCGCAACATTGGTTACGGTTTTAATGTATGTGTAGTGCAATCCTGACGATAATGAGAGAATTTTGCATTTAAATGCTTGTCATATCCGTTGTTGTAGTAAAAAGGAGATACTCCTCTTTGTTGTCATCATGGGTTTCGATATGGAAACCATTTCTGACGGATATCTCTACATCTTGTAGGGTACGAACTTAATCAAGATACTATAAAGCGTTCTCGATTAATACTTTAGTACCCCATAGGGAGTGTAAATTTGGTACTGACAGAACCAACAATTACAACATCGCGTCTAGCGATTAAAATATATTGTTATCTCTTAGTAAGAGTTTTGAATATATATATTTCCCCATGTATAGAGTTTGTGGTTCATTGTACAAAGAATGTTTACTCTTTCATCAGATTGACTCCCGTAAAATTCTATATATAGAATTGAAGATTTTCATTATGAAAACCTTTATCAGATATATAGAACACATACAAATTTCTTTGTATCATAACTGCTGATACAATATACTGTGATATACAGTTTTTGATGACAACTTCATGTTTATTACAACAATAAATAGACAGATAAGGAGTTGGGGAGACAAGTAAAGTCTCCAAACATGTCATGTGAATAATATTCGATGACCATGTTCTCCATGTTCATGGGATTTTCTGAAAGTTGGGGAGCTTGTTGTTACATTATGTGAACATCTGACTTCTCTAGTATTTTCAGATCGGAGATTGAAGTGTGCTTCATATCTTTACCCTTGAGTAGGTCGGTTGCGTCCCACAGAATATTCATGAGACACATTATTTGACCTTATTGTCTATAACTCATGTAGGTTAGTTGTGACCTTCGAGAGCAAGCTCATCGAAATATGGTCATCTTGGCTTACATGGATGAGAACCAGAGATTTTGTAAATTTACTTGTATGTAAATTAAAATCATCATGGTTATGTTGTAATAAAATTTGCAAAATTGTGAGTTTCAAACATCTATCATAAACACTTGAGATATCACCATTTGGAGTCCGTCTCACTTGGAGATATCACCATTTTTATGGAGTCCAGTCTCAGAGTACTAAGAAGCATAATCTGACCAAAATCAGTAGACGCCTTGATCTTAGTACCTTATGCTATGATTTGATTTAAATATATGGGAGAGCACGTTGAAGGTAGTCATAATGTCAATTTTGACAAAATGTAGACCTTACAATAATTGTGGATAATCTGCATATTATGCAGTAGATGCCACATTACCTTGTGATCCCACATATAAATTGAGATAGTCAATTTATAATTTTGCATATCAATTCAATTGAATTAAGTCAATTTTGTGCCTTTTAGGCATTTTTGCACTTAATTGATGGCGAGTTGATATTTAATTTTGCAAGAAAAATTAATCTCAATTGTAAAAAGACGTAATTAATCTCGACATGTGCGAACATGGAGATATATAGATCAAAAAATATTCCGGAATACATCGTACTCGACGGATAGACAGTACTATATAGGCACTAAATTTATATTTGCAAGAAATTAAAAAAATCTCAATTGCAAATGGACGTAATTAATCTCGACACGTGAAAAACGTGGAAATATATTACATCAACTTAGGATATACTCGACAGATAGACAGTACTAAATTATATATACCGAATTTAACAATCTAAAACAGGAATAAAATCACTGCTAAAAGCTACTGATTTGCTAAAACAAAGGAGCAAATAAGCAGAGCATGCAACTGTGGCTGTTTGCCAGCAACGCATACGAAAAGACACACATGGAGCAAATATGTCCACACAAAATAGCCACGTAAGGATGGCCAATCTGGTCAACCGGAGCAGATAAGGGAGAGCGACCGAGGAAAAGAAATTCCTCAGCGCTTCGTTCCCAATCCACACCCGAGACAGAAACAGGCGGAGAGCACACGGCCGGCCGACCCATCTCCACGCACTCTGCCGCCGCAGGGCGTTCAGGCGGCGAGAGCCGCTCCCGCCGTGCCCGTCCTCGTCGGAGGAGCCGCCGGGGAGGCGGGTGCCAGACGCGACGCCGTCAAGGCGCCGTTCGTGAGCCCGAGCGCCGCGGGGCTCCATGTTCCGGAGCGGCGGCTCGACGGAGAGCTCGCCAGCGGGACGCCAAGGGCCATGAGACGGCGGCGAGCGCCCGTGCGCGGCGAAGGCGGAGGGGTGGCCGGCGTCGGGGACGGCAGGCGCGACGCGACGGCGTCGACGTCGACAACCGCGTGGTTGGAGGAGCCGCTCGCGCCGGTGGAGTCCGTCGGCGCCATGGCAGTGGTGCCGGGCGACGAAACGGCGGCCGTGGCCGCCGTCGGGAAGAAGGCGAAGAAATAGGGATATCGTACCTCGAGGCATTGTTCTATTTCTCACCTTTTGCCCGTTGTTCTTGTTCTTCTTCCGGCGAGTTTGCCGACGATCTTTGGCTCTATCGACCGGAAGGCCGTGGTCGCGGGTGCCGGCGCACCGCAAGGATGCAAGCCGTGCGACGCCATGGTCATGGCCAACGCCGGCGGTCCGCGAGCGTTGCGGAGGTTTGCGCGGGGCCGGCCAGTGCCGGCGGTCCGCGCCGTTGTTTGGGCTTACCTTGCTGTGCAGAGGAGTCGCTGGTGGTCCACCGTCCTCCGTCGACAGTATGTGCGGGCGTCTGTCCGCTGCTCGTTTTCCTCTTCTTATGTTCTTTCTCTTCTATCGCTCAGCGGGATCGTGCTGATAACGTGTTAGAGTGAAATGAGATGTAAAAGAAGGAAGTGAAACTTGTGTCATTCATTGATCAAGAACTTGGGTATTTATACAAGGTTATGCCGACTCTTGGGAATGTCGGTTAGTTACAAGATGTCGGTTACAGGAAGACGCGACTGTTCGGAACGAATAAGAGCCTATACAAGAAGGAGGTGGACCGACATGTCCTTTGGGCATATGGTTTGGCGGTTCTAAACTATTTCTAACACAATGATTGAAGATCCCGCGGTAATGATGATTACTGGAAATATACGAGAAGTGCACGGTTCCTTGTCAAGCTCAAAAGTCCGTGGCCGAAGCAGCAGGTCCGGACACTGTTAGGTAGAAGCGCTCGGAGAAAGGTGACATCGTCAGGTTAAACCACAACCGCCACATCATTTTTTTTATTTTTTTATAGAAACCGCCACATCAGCTAAAGCTCGTCGTGGAGTCGTTCATTTTTGCTTGTTTCTTTTTTTAGGCATGTGGCCGGTGCAACAGCTTCACGATGCAAAGAGGCCCGCGCTACCCCATCCAGCCCGAAGCCGAGGGCCCAGTGTGGGCTATCCTTTGCAGGTCAACAAGATTCGCCGTGCTGGACCAGGCCGACAGCGGGTTCTTCGGAGCCTAAAGGCAAGCTTGATGCGTGCTGCTTACGGGCCCAAATAAGGGCGGTTCCAGAACAGAGACGGATGGAGTCGGACCTGGGCCTCAGCCTAATTTTCTTTGTTGGTTTGGTTGGCCGAATTAGCTATCCGTGAGTTTAAAAAAAAACGAACAGTCGTCGTGAAAAGAAAAGAGAAAGTGGAAATCATATTTTAGAAGATCCTAAATATTCTTGAAAAGTATATGCTGTATTAGAAATATGATTTTCACCAAACATATGAAATTTGAAGTTATTATTATGCATGAATAGTGATGTTGTACTATTTATCAATATTCATTGTCAATTTTGATTATTTGCATACGTCTCAAATGAATTAGAATTTGAGTGGATATTTTACATGCTTGTGTAACATAATTCATCAACAATACAGTACCTATTTTCAAAATAATTGATGAATTTTTTCACTTGGTTTTATCGAAATTTACTGTAATTTGGTTAGTTGGTTTCCACCAGATATTTTTTGTAAGAAAAAAAGGTACTCCTGTGAAAGTGTTGATCCATCGTCCTTTAATGAACAAGTTAGTATTGTTAAAATTCACATGGGCGTAAACATGAAAGTAGGGCTTCTTTAGATCGTGGAATTTTAACACACAAATAGGAAAAACACAAGAAATTGACATGAATACAAGTGCGAAACAAAGCATTGCACATAGAAACTAGAGGAGTATTCGTTTGCATGGTTCAAAGAAAAGACATAGGAAGATTACCCTGTTCCTACTCGAATAGGCATACAAAATGGTTAATGTGAAATTCCTGTGAAACTGAGACATAGAAAACAATCTATTGAAATTTTGATAGAATTATTTTTCTACTGAGTAGAAATTTATAGCTTTTCTATAATGATTAAAAATCTACGAATCATATGAAATTCCTACTATCTCAAGAGGCCGTACTTTCGAGAAGGGACTCTTGGAGTAGACAGTAGACATTGTGGTAGTATATCGAATATTTGAGTTCTTTTTTTACTTCAAAATACTGGGATATATGTGTGCACTGTTGAACTTTAAACCTGACAAACAGTTTCAGTTAGTGATCGACAGTTTTACTGTAGCTGCAGTCGAACACCTTCAGTTAGTTCAGTCAGTTAGCAAATAAAACGGTCAGCTCGTCGAGCCTGTTCGCGAGTTGATCACGTAGTGTAGGCAGCAGTGTGTTGTGTCGTGGGATGGCACGATCTCGAGCACGGCTGCGTAGTAGAAGGATAGGATCGAGTGATCGTGGGATGTCACGGTCTAAACAGCTCGGTGTTGTCCTGGTCTTTAGGATCTCGAGTTTCCGTTTGTAACGACTCTATAAATAAGAAGAGAGAAAACAGAAAAGCAACACTTTTGCGCGCAGCACCAAAATCTCTGAGTTCGTTATGTTCATCGAGTGAATTTCAGAGATCGTTTTCTGACAAGTGGCATCAGAGCCGCTCTCGATCCGTAGGGACGATGTCCAACGAAGGTGGACGCACGCCGGCAACGCCCACCAACAAGGCGGGTGGCGCAGGCGGAGCTGCGGCGGCAGCTGCTGGAGACGGCGCGGCGGCAACGCCGCGCCCGCGCGCACGGAGCCGCGGGGGCAGCGTCGTCAGGCGGAGCGGCAACGAGGTGGTCGTCCACGAGCGCGTCGTGCAGGAGCGCACGAACTTCGGCAGCAACATCGTCTACCCCACGCTGACGGCCACGAACTACATCGAGTGGGCTTTGGTCATGAAGATCAACCTCCGCGCTCAAGGTCTCTGGGAGGCCGTGTCCGACATGGGCATGCCGGGCGATCGCGAGGACATGGCGGCGCTCTCAGCGCTGCTATGTGCGGTGCCTCCAGAGATGGTACCGGTTCTCGCGGTGAAGGAAACGGCGGCAGACGCGTGGGAGGCGATCAAGCTGATGCGCATGGGCGTGATCCGTGCCCGGGAGGTGACGGCGCAGCGGCTACAGAAGGAGTTCGAGACGCTCGACGCGTTCGGCATGCGCATCACGAACCTTGCCAACAACCTACGCTCCCTGGGTGACATAGTTGAGGAGGTAAAAATAATTCAGAAATTCCTGCGTGAAGTTCCCTCTCAGTACTTGCAGATCGCGTGCTCGATCGAGACGCTCCTCGATCTCAACGGCATGAGCGTTGAGGAGCTGATCGGTCATCTCTGCTCTGCATCGGAGCGGTGCTCGATCGGCAACGTGGAGGGATTTGGGAGCCAGCTACTCCTCACGGAGGCTGAGTGGATCGCACGCGGGAAGAAGAAGGAGCACAGACAGGGTTCCGGCTTGAACGGCGGCGGCGGCAAGGGCAACGGACGCGGCAAGCAGCAGAACCGCGGCGACAATTGCCGTGGTCCGAACGGTAGCCGCGACATGTCCGGGATCAAGTGCTACAACTGCAATAAGTTTGCGGGGCACATCTCCAAGGACTGTCTAGAGCCGCGCCGCGAATGGAAAGTACAGCAGCAACAGCAGGGCCGTGCGCTCGTGGCGAGAGCCGAGGAGGACGAACCAGCTCTTCATCTCGCCAGGGCATGCGCACTCAGCGACGACGATGGCCCATCCCTGTTGATGGCGGCCGTCACTGATCTGCAGCTGCACGAGGCGCGCGTGGACGCGCCAACGACGAACGCGAGCGGGTACACCGAGCACGTCGACCTTGTGGAGGATCGTGTGTACCTGGCAAAGGAGGATCACCACGACGACACATGGTTCCTCGACACTGGAGCAAGCAACCACATGACAGGCAAGCTGTCCGCGTTCGCCGAGCTGGATCATGCCATCACCGATACGGTCAAGTTTAGGGATGGCTCGGTGGTCGACATCAAGGGGCGCGTCACGATCCTGTTCGCGTGTGCTGACGGAGAGCATCGCGCTCTCACCGACGTCTACTACATTCCCCAGCTGTGCAGCAACATCGTGAGCCTCGGGCAGCTCGACGAGAACGGGTGCCACGTCACGATCCACGGCGGGTACCTGCGCCTGTGGGATTGACGCCAACGATTGCTGGCCAAGGTTACCAGGGCACGCAACCGGCTGTACGTCGTCACGATGGACATCGCCAAGCCCGTGTGCCTCGCTACGGTGCACGACGACGTCTCCTGGAGGTGGCACGCATGCTACGGCCACCTCAACTTCGACGCGCTGTGGCGGCTTTCTCGCCATGGCTTGGTTCGTGGACTGCTGTAGATCGACCACGCGGAGCAGGTCTGCGACAGCTGTCTAGCTGGTAAGCAGCGGCTTGCATCTTTCCCGCAGCAGGCGAAGAAGAGAGCCGAAGGCCTGCTCGATCTGGTGCACGGGGATCTTTGCGCTCCTATCTCTCCGGCGACGCCTGCCGGGAGACGCTACTTCCTGCTGCTCGTCGACGACAAGAGCCGCCACATGTGGCTCACGCTGCTGGCAACGAAGGACCAAGCACCCACGTCCATCAAGCGTTTCCGAGCAAGTGTGGAGGTGGAGACGGTCCGCAAGCTGCGGATGCTCCGCACGGACCACGGTGGCGAGTTTATGGTGGCCACGTTCGCCGAGTACTGGGCAGACTAGGGATCGGAAGGCAGCTCACGGCGCCATACTCTCCCTAACAGAACAACATTGTTGAACGACGCAATCAGACGATCGTGTCCACTGCACGCAGCCTGACGAAGGCGAAGGCGATCCCGGCGAGGTTTTGGGGCGAGGCGGTCACCACTGCCGTGTACCTCCTGAACAGATCGCCGACAAAAAGCGTGGACGGCATGACTCCCTTCGAGGTATGGCACGGATACAAACCTGATGTTAGCTATCTCCGTGTCTTTGGCTGCGTGGCGCACGTGAAGATCACGAAGCCCAATCCATCGAAGCTGGACGATCGGAGCACGCCCATGGTGCTCCTCGGGTACGAGCCCATCTCAGCAGCGTATCGTGTCTACGATCCTGTCAAGCAGCGCGTGCACGTCACACGCGATGTCGTCTTTGACGAGGCTGCACGGTGGGATTGGGAGAAGGCCGGTGAGAGGGCGGACGAGGCGCCGTTCCACGTCGAGTACATCGCTCGCAGTGTCAGGACTTCTGCCACGGCAGAAGAAAACGCCGGTAGCTCCGCCACGACATCTGACACGGCTGCAGCGACACCAAGCCCTGCTACACCACCAACGACAAGCCCTGCATCAACCGCTTTTGCATCACCTGCATCCACGACACCCTCTTATTCAGGCACGGCGAACGGGGAGTCATCGCGACGCCGACACAACACCGTCATTCGATGGTGACACGCGCCCGCGACGGCATCGTCAAGCCCAAGGTGTACACTGACTACGTGATGCAGATCGAGGACAAGGCACACGACGAGGAGCTGTGCCTTGCAGCTGCTGAAGAACCATCAAGCATCGATGCAGCGCAGATTGAGGACAAGGCACACGACGAGGAGCTGTGCCTTGCAGCTGCTGAAGAACCATCAAGCATCGATGCAGCGCTGAGCGAGCAGTGCTGGAAGTACGCCATGGACGCCGAGCTGACGTCCATCCGAAACAACGACACGTTGGAGTTCGTCACGCTCCCGCCCAAGCACAAGGCGATCAGGCTCAAATGGGTGTTCAAGGTGAAACGGGACCCCAACGGCAACGTGATCAAGCACAAGGTGCGTCTCGTCGTGAAAGGGTACGCGCAGCGGCAAGGCGTGAACTTTGAAGAGGTCTTCATGCCGGTGGCTCGCATGGAGACCATGCGGTTGCTGCTGACGATCGCTGCTCACTGTGGCTGGAAGGTGCACCACATGGACGTCAAATCGGCGTTCCTAAATGGCGATCTCACGGAAGAGGTCTACGTGCACCAACCGCCTGGCTTCGTCGACCATGACAACGAGCACAAGGTGCTTCGTCTGCGCAAGGCTCGGGCTCAGGCAGGCTCCGCGAGCATGGAACGCGAAGCTGGACGCGTCTCTTGTGTCGCTTGGCTTCGAACGGAGCCCCCTCGAGCACGCCGTGTATAAGAAGAACAGCGGCACGGCCACCCTACTTGTTGGCGTCTACGTAGATGACCTGATCATCACCGGCACCAACGACGACGACATTGCCGCGTTTAAGGAGCAGATGCACACGCTGTTCGAAATGAGCGACCTCGGTCTCTTGAGCTACTATCTCGGGATCGAGGTCAAGCAGGAGGCCGACACGATCACGCTCTGCCAGAGTGCCTACGCTGGCAAGATCCTGGACATCCCAAACCTGACAGGCTGCAACACCTTCCATACTCCGATGGAGAATCGTCTGAAGCTGACCAAGTCTGGAGTTGGCGACGTCGTGGACGCTTCACGCTATCGGAGGCATGGTCAGCAGATACATGGAGGCTCCAACGACATCGCAATGGGCTGCGGTGAAGCAGATCCTACGCTACGTCAGCGGCACGATGGGCTACGGATGCTGCTACAAGAAGGGGTCGCCGTCAGAACCTGTTCTGACAGGGTTCAGTGACAGTGATCTCGCCGGGGACGTCGATGATTGCAAGAGTACTATGGGCGTCGTGTTCTTCCTCGACTCCAGCATCATCACGTGGACGTCCCAGAAGCAGAAGGTCATCTCTCTCTCATCCTGCGAGGCGGAGTACATTGCAGCGGCAACGGCAGCGTGCCACGGCGTGTGGCTCAGTCGGCTTCTCGGCGAGCTGATCGGGAGGCCGCCGGCGACGGTGAAGCTGCACGTGGACAACAAGTCTGTGATCGAGCTGAGCAGGAATCCGGTACATCACGAACGGAGCAAGCATATTGTCACTCGCTTTCACTTCATTCGTGAGTGTATAGAAGATGGCAAGGTGGATGTCGATCACGTCAGCACCGGCAGCCAGCTCGCTGATATTCTGACCAAGGCACTGGGTCGTGTCAAGTTCTTGGAGATGAGACTGAAGCTCGGCGTCATGGAGGTATCATCTGTTGGTCAGGCTTAGGGGGAGATTTGTTGAACTTTAAACCTGACAAACAGTTTCAGTTAGTGATCGACAGTTTAACTGTAGCTGCTGTCGAACACCTTCAGTTAGTTCAATCAGTTAGCAAATAAAACGGTCAGCTCGTCGAGCCTGTTCGCGAGTTGATCAAGTAGTGTGTTGCGTGTTGCGTCGTGGGATGGCACGATCTCGAGCACGGCTGCGTAGTAGAAGGATAGGATCGAGTGATCGTGGGATGGCACGGTCTAAACAGCTCGGTGTTGTCCTGGTCTTTAGGATCTCGAGTTTCCGTTTGTAACGACTCTATAAATAAGAAGAGAGAAAACAGAAAAGCTGCACTTTTGCACGCAGCACCAAAATCTCTGAGTTCGTTGTGTTCATTGAGTGAATTTCAGAGATCGTTTTCTGACATGCACCATCACCTAGCTCTGTCAAAGAAAATAAAACACCCTGTCACCACGACGCATTAGTAACAGCCATGGGGAAACACAGATACGCTTCCCATTTTTGTTGCTTCGTTGGTTTCGCATCATGCCCTGAATAGAACAATAATTACCGCCCTGTCAACGCATGAGCTCAATGATTGCACTGTGCCACTGTGGGGCGTGAAAACGGAAGCTCTCACACGACGAAACTGTCCAAGTCGTCCTCCTAGACGCTCAGCTTTCACTGGAGAAAAAAATACGTTGCTACGACGACCTTTGAGGGCCTTCAAAGTGTTCGCGCGCCGCCACCCGCAGGTTCAAGCGTCAGTTGAGCTCGTAATCTACCTTCCCCGCTAACAACAGTTGGCCTTTCGCTGCCAAAAT
Organism: Poa pratensis; assembly: GCA_947311845.1. Lineage (NCBI taxonomy): Eukaryota > Viridiplantae > Streptophyta > Magnoliopsida > Poales > Poaceae > Poa > Poa pratensis. The sequence goes on along the minus strand of CAMZMU010000096.1, from coordinate 71,871,835 downwards.
AGTTGCCATTCTGCTGTGCTGCTTGGTAGTGGTTACCCTGAGTCCCCGATTAACAGTACTGCTCCGACCTATCCTACGTGCTACAAGTAACTGACGAACACTAACACTGCTGCAGTCTACGTCGCAGCAGGCTGAATAATCTTACAATTATTCCGTTTCGAAAGAGAATAATCACACAATTATTACATTTTATTTACATCACAAACATCTCTTTCAGTTCCTATGAGCATAGGCATATTTGTGCCCCGAAGGAGTTGGGGGGCATAGGCATCATAGCCTCGAGGCGTATGAATGATGCTTTGATGCTGAAATGGGTTTGGCATATCCTCCGTGGCGACGGGGGACTGTGGCTCCAGCTTATTCGAGCCAAGTACCTGCGGGGGCCCCCCCTGATGGCTTGTGATCGCAAGGAGGGATCCCATTTCTGGCGGTCCATCCAGGCCATCAAACATGAGATCCGGCTTGGTGTGTCCTTCTCCGTAGGCGACGGAAGAGGTACCCTTTTTTGGCAGGATCCATGGCTTGATGATCGTGCGCTCCGGCACGAGTTCCCTCAACTCTTTTCCATATGCGCTAATCCTGGCCTTCTAGTATCTGAAGCCTCCTCCCAGGGTAGATGGGAGGTGGGTTTCCGGCGGACTTTCGGTCCGGCCGAGGTGGTATCTTGGGGGCTACTCCTGGAAAGGCTCCCAAGATCTCGCTTGAATGCCCCGGACAGTGTGTCCTGGACGTTGACCCCCTCTAGGTGTTTTACGGTGGGCTCCGCGTACAGGGCCCTATTTAGAGGGCCCGTCCTCCCTTGGACCTCCCCGTTGTGGAAGGCCCCGCTGCCCTTAAAGATTAAAATCTTCGTCTGGCAACTTCTTAGAGACCGCCTCCCTTCGGGAGTGGAGGTGGTGAAGCGGCTGGGGCCAGGAGATGGCACTTGTCCCTTATGTGCAGTTCCGGAGACGGGAATCCACATCCTTTTCTCCTGTCCCGCGGCGCGCTTTCTATGGAGCTTTGTGTCACAAGCGCTTGGGCCTGCCTGGCAGGCCCGAGACCTGGGCGAGTTCCTGGAAGTTCAGACGAACCATACTGGCAAGAGGAGGCGCCTCTTCTGATTAGTGTTTGCCGCGTTGACCTGGACCCTTTGGACGATCCGCAATAAGATGGTTATCGAGCGTGTCTTCCTACGACGGGCCTTTGACTCTGTATTTAAATTTTTGGCCTTCTTGCAGCTGTGGCACCCGTTGTGTAGGCGTCGGGACAGGGCGCGGCTAGATGGGATGATCGAGAAGCTTCTGGTGGCGGCGCGCCAGCTTCATGCTTCGTCTAGCCGTTGAGTTGCTTTCCTTCGAGATTTGGCTTGGTGTTAGTTTGTGTTTGGGCTTATTTGTGCTGTGGCCCCAGCTGGTTATGTCGCTTGTGCCGGATTTGTGTGGAACTCTTTGTAAACTTATGGGTGGTTGCTTTATTTATAAAGCTGGGCGAAAGCCTGTTTCGGTTCCTATGAGCATGACTAACTAAGGAGTTAGTTTCTCCTTCCATTCTTAATTTGACCTAAGTAATGCTGGCCCTTGAGACGTTGAAACGAACCGTCCAGAACAGACGAAGTCAGAGGAGAAGCACTAAAACCAACATTCAGGTAAATATGTAGCAGCTGATCACCGTCTGCACGATTCTGGAAGAGGCATCATGCGTATGCTGGTGATGCATTGTATGCACAATGCAGAACCAACTTGCAAGTTGCCCTGCCTGTGCCAACTGCACCCAATTAACTAACATAGTATAGACCATAAAATCGAGGAAACATCTCATAGATTGGCATATGTGTGCGTCGGATCTAAGTATCAAACATGAACCGCTCGTCTCTGTCGAGACTCAGTTTGTTTTGTCGTCGGTTCAGATGATGCGGCGCATAGAGTTTGAATTGCTTCCCACTCTCTTATTATTCAGAGATTTTGTGTTACTTTCAGCAAGCTAAGATATTGGACTTGGAGTGTTTCTCCTTTATTTATAATTAATAGTTTAAACCTGAGGACAGAAAGGTGAAGCCAATCAAAGCTAGGGATCCTGACACGGCTGGCGATTACGACGAAAGAGGCGGCTCGTCTGATTCACTCATGTGGTTCCATCGATTTGTTATAGCAAAAAGAAGCGACTTTGCTCTTTTCTATTGGTGTGCAATTCATAATTATTCACAAGTGTAGTTTTTTTGCGGAAAGATTGGCACGTGTCACTGCAATTAATAATGAGAGAGATAATAGTGGTTATGATAACGTAACATGACGGATTCCAATGCAAGATGAGTCTACAATACACTAGTATATTAATACCACACACATGTTACTACCCACTATGATGTATTATCATAGACTAGTATCATATGCATGATATTGTATATGATACTCCCCACTATGGCTAGAGGTATAATCCGAAGAAATTTTCTCGAACAATAATTAAGTTGAGGTAGTTTCAGTCATATGACATATACTACCAAAGTGAATCAGCTCATTTCCATAAAATTATTACATTTCACATCACAAACATCTCTCGACTTTTGCTAACAATAATTAGCAACTGACTGGATTAGTATAGTTCCACAATCATGAATATATATGCTCATCACCTCATGGACGTCTACGAGGAATCGAAGTGGGCCACCATGGAAAGAAAGGTGCTCTTGCCCTTTACCTTAGATGAAAGGGTTAGATCGACTGTGCTCACGAACTGGTGACATACTTCAAGATCCAAATGAAGATACCGAGTAGAAGAAGCGAAAATATCACAGTGGACATGGGTACACATGAATCTGAATTTCAACTATCTCAAAAATTGTATTTTAAAGTTTCAGAAAAAATGAATTAAATCACTTCGCACATATTAACTTGATACTACTGCAATTTTTCAAGAATCAATACGATCGTTGGACACTTTGTCTTTTCCGCACAAGTTACCTATTTTAGTTTCAAACATGAGTGCAATCGACTACTAGTACATTAACATACCATTGGGTAAGCAATCACTATGCTTGATTTGGCTCCCTAATTATGTCAAATCCTTCTATCTACGACACATTACCATTCGCCCGTGTCAAAGTGTATGTTTTGTCCTAAGAACGAATCAGTTAGGAATATCATCTATTCTTCCAGGTTCATTTTCTATAAAAGGTAGCTGTTTTTTAGGGGCGAGAGGCCAAGGTAATAAAATATTTCTTTTACAAAAGGTGTGCCATTATTATGCAAACTATCATGTGGCCTTCGTGAATCCGAGAGAATCGTTTAATATGTCATAAGTGCTAAGTATTTATTTTTATCAAGTGCAAACATCTCTTCCTCCTATTTATCTCCTTCATTATTCTATAAAGTGCACGTCGTTTAGCTTGGATACATTCTTGAAGTTGGAACTTTAACCTTTTGCTCGCATATGGCTATGGTGCCAAGAAATAATTATAAAAAAGGGATGAACTTTTTTACGAAAAATATTGATATCGGTTCTTCGAGAAGCAGAAGTCCGAACGATCATCGTCTCCTTGTCATCTGGTTGCCTCTGACTGCGTCGCACGCCATGCGTTGTCGCTGCTAATGAAGTCTGAGGATGGCATGAAAGTGAAGGCACAAGACGTGATGTGATTAGGTCACGTTGTAGTCCACTAATTTTATTTCCTCAAGAACATATTTATAAAGTCGGACGTGAAGTTGCGAGGACACCACTCCTGAATGTGATATGTATTGTTACAGTTATGTAGATCCAGTGGATGATTTAAGTTACGGGTCATGATCGATTTGGATACAATTATGAAGTTCTAACGTATGTTAAGATCTAAATAATGCTATCAGTTCAGGTAAAATTATGCCATTTTACTAGGCAGGAACATAACTATTCCTCGAGGATAACAATGTTGTACATATCGAGGGTGGAGTTTTAATTGTTGTTAAACCTAGGAATACATGGACATAGATACAACATATGGAACAATCTTTACTAAAAAAAAGTTAACAAAACCTTCGGTTAGCAATCATTAACTTCTCTGTGTACTCCTATATTGATTCGTATGCTGGTGTCTAATCACGATGTTCTAGTTTTTCAGCTTATCACTCTCAAGATATATCGGATGCAATCTGCTCAGATACAAGTATGAAAACCTAACGAACATGATCTGAGTAGGTACCCGTGGGTTTGCTCTAAAGACGACATCTCTCTATGTCATGGACCAGCCAGGTTCTACGCCTTCTGTGAAGCAGAAGCGTACTTCAGAGAGAGTCAAGAAGAGGCCAGCTAGGATCCATGGTCCAGAGTGGACCTCTTGAGAGCCAATCAGAGGAGAGCAAGGCGCTGTTCCGTTGCTGGCGTGGCTCACAGGGAAAGCGTGTGGTGTCTTAACTCGGCCGCCGTGCGGTGGTTGTCTTTGTCGATTGACCACGAACCTGAGGCTACCTTCCTTCTGCTATTCTTCTCCTGTGTTCTTCTTCTCCTGCTCCTTCCCCAACTCTGATTCGATCTTGTAACTGAATCTTGTACTGAGAATCATGTATCTGGGAGTGTATCACGAGCATATCTAGTAGCCACATAACAATTGGTATCAGATTGCTAGAGTTCCTAATTTCCGCTGTAAAATCCCTCGATCTGAGATTGTAAATCCAATTGAAGGCGCGGATCGCTGTGAGGTGATCTGCACGAAGTTTCCGCAAGGGAACGCCCCAAATTGGTTGCTCGATTTGGGTTTGGGAAACAGGATCTCGTCCTGGAGCGTCATCACCAAACGAGGTGGACAACCTCGGATCGGCTTGATAACATGGGCTCGGAGATGGAAGCACTCCAGAAGCTAATTCAGTCCCTGTCCACGGATCTGAAGACTGGATTGAGCTCTGTGGAAAGCAAACTCGAGACCACACAAGCCTCAGTTGATGCTACGGCGAGATCTCTCAACAACCTGGATGATTGGAGGTCGGGCATCGATACACAAGTGTCCGATCTGAGTACGTCGATGGCAGAATTGCGCAAGCATGTGGATCGAATAGCCGTGGGAGTAGGTTTGAGCGCTCTGGGTCCTGTACCTCAGCAGAGTCCCGGAGCAGCTTCGCCGTCTGCGGCGTCACCAAGCTCTGCAGCTGCAGCGCTGTCGCGGGCGGAAAACTCCAGGCCAGATGGCTGCCGTCTTCAACTCGATCTCCGGGGGCAGACACCTGGGAAATTCGACTTCCCAGTGTCTACCCCGGGCACAGGTAACGGTTCTGCGTCAGCATCTCTGGCTTTAATTCCTGTAGAAGATGATGCTATTGTTGATGCCACTCAAAACCGAGGCCCAAAACCATCGGCCACTGATTTTCCCAGATTTGAGGGTGAAAATCCTCGTATCTGGCAAAAGGCTTGTGAGAAGTATTTCCGGTTGTTTGCTGTTGACCGTAGTTATTGGGTGGAGTATGCTGCTATGCATTTTGGTGGTAATGCAGCATTATGGTTACAACGAATGGAGGACAAGTTACCTAATCATTCTTGGGAAAGTTTCTGTGACATGGTTAGCAAACAATTTGATAGGGGCCAGTATCAGTTATTGTATAGGCAGTTGTTTAGGCTTAAGCAAACTAGTACTGTAGTTGCTTATGTTGAGAGATTTGACAACTTGATGCACCACATGTTAGCTTATAAACCTGATCTAGACCCAACTTTCTTCACCACTAGATTTATAGAAGGATTGGTTAGAGATATCAAAGCTGTTGTCATGATTCAAAGACCAGAAGAACTCGAGACTGCTGTTTCTTTGGCCTTATTGCAGGAGGAAATTGAAGATGACGCTCCGCAAATGCCTTTCAAGCCAGGTAGCTCTCGTGGCTACTCCAAGTCGGTGACGTTTCAGCAGAACAATAAACCAGCTGCAACTCGAGATGACAGGGTTTCCAGTCTGGGAGCAAAAATTGCTGCACTCAGAAATTATCGCAAGGCGAATGGCTTGTGCTTTATTTGTGGAGAAAAGTACGGTCCTACACACAAGTGTGCTACAACAGTCCAGTTACATGTTGTTGAAGAGTTGTTGGCAGTATTGAAGGGTACAGATTCTGATAAAGACAGTGCTAGCTCTGATCAAGATGTATATGAAGATGCTATTTCAGATGTTAAAGAGCTTTGTTACTCAATCAGTAAACAGGCTGTCACTGGAACAGAAGTCTTGCATTCCATGAGGTTGCTGGGTCGAATTCAAGGACATGATGTTCTTATGTTGATTGATTCTGGGTCTTCCAGCAATTTTATCAGTTCAAATTTAGCAGAAAAGCTGACTGGGGTACAGAAGTTGCAGCAACCAATTCAAGTGCGTGTGGCTGGTGGTGGGCTCTTGCAAGGCGATACTGAAATGCCTGATTGTCTGTGGACATGTCAGGGTAACACCTTTGTTACATCCTTGAAGGTTTTACCTCTCACATCATATGATGTTATCTTAGGCATGCAGTGGCTAGAGGAGTTTGGATTGATGACAACTCATTGGGCAGAAAAATGGTTTGAATTCCAGTGGCAAGGCAAAATGTGTAAGTTACAAGGATTGAGTGCTAATACTGAAACTTGTGATGCTATTACTGGTTCACAACTGTTGGAATTACAGAATGTTGATGCTATTCAGTATTTGGTTCAACTTTATGAAGTTACTGAAGATCCTAAGCAAGCTGCAGTACCTCGCATCATCGACATGATCCTGAAGACATACAGTGACATTTTCAAGCTGCCTTCTGGTTTGCCACCACATCGGAAGAGTGATCACACAATCCCACTGTTACCAGGGGCAAGCCCTGTGAATCTGAGACCGTATAGATACAGTCCAATGCAGAAGAATGAAATTGAGAAGCAAATAAAAGAAATGTTGAAGCAGGGGATTATTCAAACTAGTTCGAGTCCATTTGCCTCTCCTCTTCTGTTGGTGGGGAAGAAGGATTTATCTTGGAGGCTGGTTGGCGATTTCAGACACTTGAATGCAATAACTGTGAAGAACAAATTTCCTCTACCAGTCATAGATGAATTGCTAGATGAGTTAGCTGGAGCTAAATGGTTTACCAGCTTGGACTTGAGGTCTGGATACCATCAAATACGTATGGCAGAAAATGATGTGCATAAAACAGCATTTCAAACACACCATGGCCATTTTGAATACAAAGTCATGCCGTATGGGGTCACAGGAGGTCCGGCAACCTTTCAAGGGTGATGAATGAAATTTTGGAACCTGTGCTAAGAAAGTTTGTGTTGGTATTCGTTGACGATATCTTAATATATAGCAAGACCTTGGAAGAACATGCTAAACATTTGAAGATTGTGTTTGAGATCTTGCAGAAAAATCAATTGAAAGTGAAGAGGTCCAAATGTATGTTTGCTCAGCAGAAAATTCTGTATTTAGGGCATGTTATCAGTTCAGAAGGTGTGGCCACGGACAAGAAAAAGGTAGAACCTATCCTCAATTGGCAAAGACCCATGAATGTGAAAGAATTGAGAAGAGTGCTTGGGTGTACTGGGTATTATAGAAAGTTCATCAAAGGGTATGGATTAATCAGTAGATCCTTGACTGAATTGCTCAAGAAAGGTGTGCCTTATGTCTGGACAACTGAAACTGAAGCTTCATTTCAAGCACTGAAAAAAGCATTGATGACAGCTCCTGTGTTAGCCTTACCAGATTTTTCCAAAACTTTCACAATAGAAACTGATGCTTGTGACAAGGGAATTGGAGCAGTTTTGATGCAGCAAGATCATCCTATAGCATTCCTAAGCAAAGCCTTGGGTCCTAAACATAGAATTTTATCCACATATGAAAAGGAGTGTCTAGCTATTCTTATGGCAGTGGAGAAATGGCGCCCTTATTTACTGCATGCTGAATTCATCATCAAAACAGACCAGAGGAGCCTAGTTCACTTGGATGATAAAAGGCTGACTACTCAATGGCAACACAAGGCACTCACAAAGTTGCTTGGACTCCAGTACCGCATTGTGTACAAAAAGGGAGTAGATAATAGGGTGGCTGATGCTTTGTCTAGACAAAATCAGGATGGCACTACAGAATTGTTTGCCATGTCGAGCAACACGCCAGTGTGGTTGGAAGAAGTAATGCTTGGTTACAAAAATGATCCTGCAGCTACAAAAAAATTAACTCAACTGGCTATAAGCTCTAGTGTGGGTAATTATACACTGAACAAAGGGCTTATCAGGCACAAGGGTCGGCTATGGATAGGTAACAATGCAAAAATGCAACAGCAAATCATGTTAGCATTGCATAGTAGTGCCATTGGTGGACATTCTGGTTTTCATGCTTCTTACAACAGGATAAAACATTTGTTTTCTTGGCCGGGTATGAAAAATCACGTGAAAGCATTTGTGGCTGCGTGTTCTATCTGTCAACGTGCAAAAACAGAAAGGATACCATATCCAGGATTGTTGGAGCCGCTGAAAGTACCAAAAAGAGCATGGCAAGTGATTTCCATGGATTTTATCACAGGCTTGCCAGTGTCGGCAGGAATCAACTGCATACTGGTGGTGGTAGATACATTCTCCAAATATGCTCATTTTGTGCCCATTGCGCATCCATTCACAGCATTCTCGGTAGCCATGGCGTTAATGAAGGAGGTTTATCGGTTGCATGGTATGCCTGAAGCCATTGTTTCTGACAGAGACCCGGTGTTCACGAGTAAGATGTGGCAGGAACTGCACAGATTGACTGACACTGAGTTAAAAATGAGTTCAGCACATCATCCTGAAACGGATGGCCAAACGGAGCGCGTGAACCAGTGTTTGGAGGGGTTTCTGAGGTGTTTTGTAAATTCTTGTCAGAAGAAATGGATGCAGTGGATTCCGTTAGCTGAGTTTTGGTATAATACAACTGTGCATTCCACTTTGGGCAAAACTCCATTTGAAGTGTTGTATGGTCATAAACCGAGGCATTTTGGTGTGGATGTGGTGGAATCTTGTGCCATTCCTGATCTGCAACAGTGGTTAGAACAAAGAGAACAAATGGTAAATCTGTTGCGTCACCACCTCATGAGGCAACATCAACGAATGAAGTCACAGGCAGACAAGAAACGCACAGAGAGGCATTTTGAAGTCGGCGACTTTGTTTATCTCAAGTTGCAGCCCTACATTCAAACCTCCGTAGCTGTGCAAGGTAACCGTAAATTGGCTTTCAGGTTTTATGGTCCATATCAGATTGTGGAGAAGGTGGGCAAAGTGGCTTACAGGTTGCTATTGCCGAAAACTAGCCTCATTCATCCAGTGATCCATGTTTCACAACTGAAGAAAGCAGTTGGTGATCATACTGCAGTGGAAACTGAATTACCAGTTGTGAATGGGACTACATCTGTGCCTGTCCAAGTGCTGGGAAAAAGGTGGATACGCAAAGGAGCTTCTTCGCAATGCCAGGTGCGTGTTCGGTGGTCTGGATTACCTGACTCTCTGGCGTCATGGGAATGTCTAGAAGAAATGTGGAGGAGGTTTCCAGGATCAACAGCTTGGGGACAAGCTGAATTTCAAGGGGAGGGGAATGTCATGGACCAGCCAGGTTCTACGCCTTCTGTGAAGCAGAAGCGTACTTCAGAGAGAGTCAAGAAGAGGCCAGCTAGGATCCATGGTCCAGAGTGGACCTCTTGAGAGCCAATCAGAGGAGAGCAAGGCGCTGTTCCGTTGCTGGCGTGGCTCACAGGGAAAGCGTGTGGTGTCTTAACTCGGCCGCCGTGCGGTGGTTGTCTTTGTCGATTGACCACGAACCTGAGGCTACCTTCCTTCTGCTATTCTTCTCCTGTGTTCTTCTTCTCCTGCTCCTTCCCCAACTCTGATTCGATCTTGTAACTGAATCTTGTACTGAGAATCATGTATCTGGGAGTGTATCACGAGCATATCTAGTAGCCACATAACACTCTATGTGAGGTAAGGAACACCCTCGAGAGGTGGTATTAGGAGCGTACCGTGCCGCCACTCCTCCATCGGTGCAGGGGCGGACGCAGCATGTAGTCAATGGGCCCTCTTGCCTTCACTCGATTTTCGGTCACCTTGTAATATGTCAAACTAAAGACTCATTTGCCCCCACTTATTAATGATATTTACAATTATTAACACATTTTTGCCCCCTCTAAGATTTTATCCTAGGTCCGCCCCTGCATCGGTAGATCGCCGCCTCCCTCCTCTGCAGGCTTCGACGGCGTGGGAGTGCGGGGATGGTCTGATCTATTGGATGGAGTTATAGCTTCCCCCACTTTTGTGCTTTTAGTATGTCTTTGTGGCGTCGCTACGTTGGTGGTGGCGACGACACCTCTATCCGGGCAACCAAACACGCACTTTGTGACTTTCGTACTAACAAAACTGCAAGGCACCCACTCGAAGCACATGGTTGAACATGCTCTTAGTGCATAGAGTAGGATGAATAATGCAGGGATATGCATTTGTTCTTGGGCTCTTTTCATTCATTCTACTATTGATTTAATTCGGTAAAGAAATAATAAGCATGTGCTTTTCTTAATGAAAACGTTCATTAACCCCTCTTTCAAAAAAAAATATCACTACAAATATATGACAGGTAGCATTATTGCAGTGGAATGATAAGACTGTCATCTGGCTAATGTAGAATTATTGGGTTTGTTTTGGAAAAGAAAGCAGAAGGTTAGTCAAATCAATAGATCATAATGCACTGATCATTATGGGACGTGAGATATGGTCTGTATAATACACATGCATGCATTCTCATGTGGAAAAAAGAAATATACAGCCATGGTCTTGGTTCCAAAGGTCTTAATCCTTTGGGTACATTATTTGAGAAGAGGTATGCCCACACACCAGCTACAGCTACCATATACGTTGTGATCGGAAGGGATAAGTTCAGTTTGCGAACATGCTAAACACGCCATATGTGGGCATACCAATAGTAGGAGGTCACTTATAGGGGAGACCACACCGTTTTTTCTTTCTTTTTTTGCTAAACATGCTTGTGCACGCGCAATAACATAACAAATTATTGGAGATATTATGAGTTGGACGGGCCTCTTCGATTCGTCGAGACAGATAGGCAGCGTTGGTTCGCCACAATATTCAGAGTCCGTGTCAGCGTGGACAGGGTCAGAGTGTGTGGTTACGTGAAGAAATCTGCCACTCGGAGAGGATGCTACAGAACTCTGTCGTTGTTGCACGAGAGCTCCATGGGAGTCAATTAAGCATCATTTTTCTTTATTTCTTTGGTCAACTACCCAGCACAGTGAGGAATAGCTGCCGCATCGTCTCTCCTCTGCTCCCTTCACCCCACCGTCACCGGAGGAGGAAGCCGACGGGTAAAGCCCTCTTGGCGCACTAGCAGAAAATAGGTTTTTAGTCCCGGTTGGAAAGGGCATCTAGTCCCGGTTTTCCAACCGGGACTACCCAATCGGAACTAAAAGTCCCGTCCTTTAGTCCCGGTTAGTTGCTCTCCACGTGGGCGAAGCAGTGCGCTGGGCTGGAAACGTTTAGTCCCGGTTGGTGTTACCAACCGGAACTAAAGGGTTGCTCCAAAACAGTCACCCACCCACCGTCACTGGAGGAGGAAGCCGACGGGTAAAGCCCTTGGCGCACTAGTAGAAAACAGGCTTTTAGTCCCGGTTGGAAAGGGCCTCTGGTCCCGGTTTTCCAACCCGGACTACCCAATCGGGACTAAAAGTCCCGTCCTTTAGTCCCGGTTAGTTACGAACCGGGACTAAAGGCACTCCACGTGGGCGAAGCAGTGCGCTGGGGCTGGAGATCTTTAGTCCCGGTTGGTGTGTTACTCCAAAAACCGGGAATTTTTTTAATTCTATTTTCAATTCTATTCTTAATTCCTTAATTCTATTCTTAATTCTATTCCGAAATTTTCTACATAGTCACACACTTAATCTCTAATTATACATTTAATATTAGGTCAAAGTACTTATCCTAGTCAAACTTCCAATTCAGTCACCGATCCTCAAATTGCTCTAGCCCAAGCACGTTTAACTTTTGATTTCCTTCCAAATTAGCTTCCAAATGAGAAGTTAGAACTTACTGATATTAGTATCATATCAATCATATTAACCCCTGAGTCATGATGTTACACTTTTTTATTGTTTAAAACTTCAAAATTTATTTGAATAAATAACAATGATTATGTAGTAACATTTTTTGAATAAATAACAATGATTATGGAATAATATTGTTTGAATAAATAACAGTGATTATGTAATAATATTTAATATGGAATAATTCATATCTTTAAATCCATAAATTGAAATTTGACAAATAAAATGTCTAAATCGATTAGAAAAATGAGAGGAATTCAAATATGCCATCCATATCATCTTTTGCGTCACAGAAATATCGATAAACTTGCTATCATGTATAAACATCTATAAGTTTCAAGCCAAATGACCAAGTTATAACCATTCCCACGGCATAATTTGTGATAAAGTTCTCATATTCGATAAATAGGTGTATCATATTCAATAAATAGGTGTATCTTGGTATAGGAAACAATGGTTCTGAAGGGATTTTTCAAATTATTTTTATAAATATCATTTTCCTTTTTCTAAGTGGCAAAATAACTTTTTTTGTGAACCAAGTACAAAAATATGGTGCAAAATGGCACCCATCTAATTCTCATAAAGAGTAGTCCACATTTGATGGATAATCCCCAAGTATTAGTAATTTTCTTGATTTCTATCTAATTTCGCCTAGTTAAATGAGTTTATGCTGATTTTTCGAAAGTAATCCAAATTTGAACTACAAGTGTTTGATAGTTTGGTCTGATTTTTTAAAATCATTTTAGGATACACAACTAGTGGTTATATCACAGACACATCGATAGTTTTAAAGATTTTGACCTCTTTCGATGAATAGTCATTGTGGCCATTTTGACCGTTTTTTGAAAGAAATCAAATAAAGTGAAAAAAACTCAAAAAAAGATATCCTCTGGCATGGAGTCCTTTTATGTGTGCTAGTTGCTATGAAAAATGATAAACATGATTTTTGACAAATTGTTCAAAAATAATCTTCACAAAAGGTCTATCATGTATAAACATTTATAAGTTTCGAACCAAATGACCAAGTTATAACCATTCCCATGGCATAGTTTGTGATAAAGTTCTCATATTCGACAAATAGGTGTATCTTGGTATAGGAAACAATGGCTGTGAAGGGATTTTTCAAATTATATTTATAAATATCATTTTCCTTTTTCTAAGTGCCAAAAATGGCTTTTTTTGTGAACCAACTACAAAAAATATGGTGAAAATGGCACCCATCTAATTCTCACAAAGAGTAGTCCACATTTGATGGATAATCCCCAAGTATTAGGAATTTTCTTGATTTCTATCTAATTTCGCCTAGTTAAATGAATTTATGCTGATTTTTCGAAAGTAATCCAAATTTAAACTATAAGTGTTTGATAGTTTGGTCTGAATTTTTTTAAATCATTTTAAGATACACAACTAGTGGTTATATCACAGAAGCATCGATAGTTTGAGAGAATTTGACTTCTTTCGATGAATATTCATGGTGGCCATTTTGACCGTTTTTTGAAAGAAATCAAATAAAGTGAAAAAAACCTGAAAAAAAATCCTCTGGCATGGAGTCCTTTTATGTGTACTAGTTGCTATGAAAAATGATAAACTTGATTTTGACAAATTGTTCAAAAACAATCTGCACAAAAAGGTCTATCATGTATAAACATTTATAAGTTTCAAGCCAAATGACCAAGTTATAACCATTCCCACGGCATAGTTTGTGATAAAGTTCTCATATTCGACAAATAGGTGTATCTTGGTATAGGAAACAATGGTTCTGAAGGGATTTTTCAAATTATTTTTATAAATATCATTTTCCTTTTTTTAAGTGGCAAAAATGACTTTTTTGTTGAACCAACTACAAAAATATGGTTCAAAATTGCACCCATCTAATTCTCACAAAGAGTAGTCCAAATTTGATGGATAATCCCGAAGTATTAGAAATTTTCTTGAGTTCTATCTAATTTCGCCTAGTTAAATGAGTTTATGCTGATTTTCCGAAAGTAATTCAAATTCGAACTACAAGTGTTTGATAGTTTAGTCTGAATTTTTTAAAATCATTTTAAGATACACAACTAGTGGTTATATCACAGAAACATCGATAGTTTTAGAAAATTTGACCTCTTTCGATGAGAGTCATGGTGGCCATTTTGACCGCTTTTTGAAAAAAATCAAATAAAGTAAAAAAACCTCCAAAAAATATATTGTGCAAAATGGCACCCATCTAATTTCACAAAGAGTAATCCACATTTTATGAATAATCCCCAAGTATTAGGATTTTCTTGATTTCTACCTAATTTCGCCTTGTTAAATGTGTTTATGCCGATTTTTCGAAAGTAATTTCGCCTAGTTAAATGAGTTTTTGTGATGCAAAAGATGATTATAGTTGACATATTTGGATTCCTCTCATTTTTCTAATCGATTTAGACATTTTATTTGTTAAATTTCGATTTACGAATTTAAAGATATGAATCATTCCATATTAAATGAAAAATAGAAAAAAAAAATGAAAAACACGACGGCTTTAGTCCGGGTTGGTGTCTCCAACCGGAACTAAAGGTCTATCTTTAGTCCCGGTTGGAGATACCAACCGGGACTAAAGGGGCTCGCACCGGTCCCACCCAACCGCAGCCCCTTTAGTCCCGGTTGGAATCACCAACCGGGACTAAAGGTCCCGTTTGACCCGGGACTAAAGCCGTGCGGCGTCCTAGCCGTTGGAACCGGGACTAATGCTCACATTAGTCCCGGTTCCAAACATGGCCGGGACTAAAGCTCTGAACGGAAGACCTATTTTCTACTAGTGGCGGATGGCGGTGATTGGCTCATCCCCTCCCATGCGGTGTGCGGACCTAGACGTCGCGGCGTTAGAAAAGTATATATTGTTCGTTTTGTAGATATCATTTTCGTCTTCTTAATGAAAACAACGCTTCCGCCTCTTGCTCAAAAGAAAAACCAAAGATGATTGAAATATAGTGCTCCCTGTGCTAGGTTTTTTTGAACAAAGGGTAAAGTAACAATGCCGAGAAGATATCAGGTATACCCAATATCTGCAAGAACTAACTGACCATATTTTTACCGAATCTGACGGAAGGAGTATGTGCTTTCTCTAAAGTGTCAAGTAAAATTCTCACAAAGGGGATCATATTTTTTTAAAGCTTGTTGATTATAAAGAGTATGTGCTTTCTCTAATGAAATAGTGGATTGATCCTTCTTAAAAAAAAATCACCGAGCATATGTGCTAATTAAGCACCACTTACTTTGCTTGATTTACATCATTCATATTTGGCCTACAACTATTTCCTGGTAAGAATTATAGATGATAAGTTGTCTTTGAATGTACTATTGCTGCTCTACATATGTAGATGATATTGTAGAGTGCATGCATGCTGAACATAATGAGATGGACAACAGATTTGAACAAAATTGGGGACTTGGTGGCTAAGTTGCTAGATCTAATGAACTTTCTCATGCATGCTCGTAGTGCAACGTGTACATAAGGACAGACACCCACCGTACTATTTAGAGCTCCATTACGTTTTCTTGATCCAATAGTATCTTCCCGACAGATAGTGGGCATGGGATGTCAATTATTGTACCAATATGTATGGACCACCACTCGATCATTGTTCCATGACGAGATGTACTCTTGGAGTTAGCTTAGGGTTCCAAGTAGTGCGGGAAGCTAGCAGAACGCACCTTGGACGGTTCCCCTCCTCCCGCACAGTAGAGAGAGGTGACTTTTGAGACTTCCTTCTGCTCCCACCTCGCCGCCGGCGATCCGCGTGATTTCCCACCCTCCGGCGGCCGCTCCGGCGGCGGGAGGGTGGTGAATCGCCGGATCCCGGCGTGTACATAGTGTAGATAGCAGTAGGGCTTCAGCCGGCGGCGTCATGGAGGTGGTGGCGTGCTCGGTGTCGAGTTTGCAGGTGGTGCTCGTCCTCTCCGGCGGTGAAGCTCCTTGGAGTTCCACGGCGGAGCGCCGCCCCCTTCCTCACGCTCGCGGTCCTCTGGGATCGCCGTGTGCGGGGCTCCCCCCCTCCGGATCTTCTTGCGGCAGATCCGGTTGACGACTTCGATGCAGATGGTGGTGATGCGAGCGATGCGGCTGACGGAGCAGGGTGGAGCCTCTTCGGGGTTCGAGGATCGACGACTTCCCGTCCGCTTGGGGGTTTCTTCCGTTCCAAGGTTTCAAGGAAGATGCGGCGGCGGTGCGTCATCGGCTTCGATGCAGAAGGACTTGATTGTTTTTTCTATCTTTGTGGAGGTCTTTTCTGCCTACTCGCCGTAATCACCAGATGTATCCTCACAAAAAAAAGTAGTGCGGGAAGCTTCACTATTCTGTCTCACTGTCTACTACTCCCTCGATGTATGCTAGCCAACTAAGCTGCTACTCCCTCCGTTTTTTAATATAAGATGTTTTAGGTGGTACACATGTTGTCTATATCCACACTAAAATGAGTGAACATATACACAAAAATGTATCCACATACATTTGTGTGCATGTGCATGTGGACAAAAGCTAAAACATCTTATATTAAAAAACGGAGGGAGTAATAGAATGAACTGTGTACGTACGATGCACTATAGATCGAGGGTACGTGTGGGTGTGGCATTTGTTGACCTATTATGCTCACCTCAACAATTAAACTGGACATCGAAGTCAAATTTGATGGTTAGTCTAAGGTGCAGTATGCTTACTTTTCGCCTGAAAGTGAAAGAAGCCCATTTGAAGTTTCTTGGATGTTGACACTTGCTAGTTTTTCACGTACGTTGGCGTCACTTGCAGTTTTTCCTTTTTTTTATTTGCTAGAGAAAACAACTGTCACAGCACGATTACAGAAAGGACCTCAAAGAAACGAAAATTATAGAGCACTCCTTCCTGCAGCTCAGCCTCGCCGCCATCCATGGCGCCGTCGGTGGTGTGCCGCCGCTCCTGCTCTCCTTCATGCCTTGGATCGAGAGCAGCCCCCGAGCGCGCGGGAGTGTCACCAATCGCCGGCCCCAAAGGGCCACACCGGAGGACGCCGACGAAGCCGTCGAATCGAACCGCAACAGCAGCTTCCACATCTTCAACAACCAGATCCGCCATCGAGCCACGGAATCCAGCGCGGGGAAGTCGAGATGGGCAGCTCCACAGAGCCGCCAGCCCGACGACGGCAGCAGATCGACGCCGGAGCTCCACAAAGCGCCGCCACCACGGGGGAGATCCACCACCTGCAAAACCAGACCAGCAGCGCTTCCTCCGCCACAACGCCGCCGGCTAGAAACCCTAAGCTTGCCTACGCTATGTACACGGCGCGAATCGGCGTTCCCCCGTCCTCCCGCCGCCGGAGCGGCCGGCGGAGGGCGAGGAAGCCGCCGATTCGGCGCCGGCGAGGTGGAAAGCTTCGGTCGCTCACGAATCGCCTCCCAGGCACTGTAGATGGGGGAGGGACGGTCCAAGGTCCGTCGCGATCGGTCACTTGCAGTTTTTCCTTAAGAAAGCAGTGTTGTATTAGAAGAGGCGATGCACTTTGAAATGGAAGGAATCAAGTAGTTGTTTTTTACACGAACATATGTACGTAGAGTGATCTAAGAGAAATTAGGTATACCTCCAAACACATCTTCAACGAGTTTTGCGTGTCCAAATAGTTGAAGGGAAACCCTTTTTTTCTTTCCGAATGGAGGTTGAAAGTTGAAACCCCGCTGTCTCTACATCGAAATGATGCACACATCTTTTTATTAATTAAATTATCCAACAATGCCTTATATACAAGATAAAACATCGATCTTGCCCAAGCCACCTTCTCCCGATAATTGTCGCTACACCTACAAGATTGATGATGGAGGTAGCCATGACCATAGTCCCCAGACGTGTTTTATCATAGATTTTACACAGCTTTACCCTATATATGTTTCTTGCACAGTTTTTCTTGTTACATACTACAAGAACGCACCAAAGTGCCAACCTTTTAAATCGAAGCATGTCGAGACAATGGAAACCCAACAGGTAGCGATCAGACCACACATCCCTTTCACCGGAACAGAGGAATAGTACATACTCCATCCACTCCAAAATATAAGATGTTTTAGTCATTTTCTACATGCACATGCACACGCACACATGTATCTAGACACGTTTAAATACATGTGTCCATTCTTCTTAATATGAATCCAGACATGTATGTGTAACACCTAAAACATCTTACATTGTGAAACGGAGAGAGTATATATACCTGTAAAATTTCTTCACGCATTGGAATAAACCACACATTTTGGGCCATCTAGCTAGCTAGTCACAGATCTCACTTGCCATTTTCTTGTTCGATCTAGCGGTGCAGCACGTACATGCATGTTACTCCTACTTCCGTTCTCTTTAATTTGTACCGTCCATCTTTCCTCCAGTGCCATCTTCGATGCAACCACACGACTTGCTTGGCCAACTTCTCTAATTAATCTCCTAAACTTGGTACGTACGTAGGCATGCATCCATCGATCGATCCCGTACGTCCACTTCACACCCCGTTGGCAACTTGGCGTGTAACTTGCTGTCGTTGCGCACACGACGGGATGTCGCCGTCGATGCTGACCGAGAGCGCACATGATCGACCTCGTCACCGGCTCTATCGCAGAACCATCAAACGTGATGACTGAACCAGTGCCAGGAAATTAACACTTCTCGATAGACCAATGGATCATTGTGCCTTAATTGTGATCGATGAATCGTCCTACGACCGAGCCTGTAGATGGGTAGAAGGTTAGAGATGTAGTTGCATCAAAACCAGATGATGGCACAAGTTTAGAGCATCTCTAGCCCTTACCCTGAAAGGTTATAGCTCCCAAAACTGTTTTTTAGACTTGGCGCCTTCTAATCAGTCTTTTAAATTTTCGCAACTCACTGAAAATAGGAAAATGCCCCAAAACCTCCCCACTTCTACTCAAAAGTAAACACGCCGCTCTCCTATCAACCTCCCGAACATATTTTTTATGTGCGAAGAACTTTTTTCCCTCATCCACCGCCGCCCCACCTTGCCTCCAGCGCCCTCCGCCACCACCTTCGTCGTGGGAACGAACCACAGAGCACTCTCCAAGTTCCCACACTTTCTCTGCCTCGCACGACTACCACGGTGATAGAGAAGTTCTCCCATAGGTAGCGTGGCCATGGAGGTACTCGAACATGCCACGATTTCACAGGAAATTGGTCGGAATCGAGTCTCTTTGTCGGGAATCAAAGATTGACGTCGGAATCAAGTCTCCTCATCATGGAATTGACCTCGGGAGTCGCTGGCACCGACGGGAGTGTTGACTCGTTTCCCGCTCACCCTAAAAATCGACTCTAAAACTGGTTCTATGGGATGTAGGTGATAATATCCGGGGAGCTGCATTTTTTATTTTGGTTTATCCTGTTTTATGGGATCTGCTCGGTGTGTCTTTTCAACCAAAACTGCAAATAAACAGGTTTGACAACTTTTTCGGTATGGCGCGTGATGCCGCACCCAATTGATACTTGAGTATGACATGTCTTCGGTACTCCATGCGCGTGAATAATTTCATTATCTATTAGCGTATTTGTTTCTACTTTATCATCTTTATTGTATATCAATGTATTTTCTTTTTGCTGTCACAAACCAAAAAATTCATTTCACACAAAACATTAGAGGTAAACAAAATAAAATTCATTTCGCATAAAACATTAGAGGTAAACAAAATAATTAGAATATAGAGAGATATGTCTTGATAGCTTTTGAGATAACAAAGTCAACACCACAAGAGCATCATTTGTATTAAAAAATAGGCGTACATTAGAGTTGCTGCGGACGACCGGCCTTGCGAGCTTGCGTCTGGGCTTCGAGTTGGAGCATGGAGCGGACTTCGGCGAAGGAGGGACGTGGCTGCATCATGGGGATGAAGGCGATTTGCTTGTCAAATTGCTCGCCGAGTCCAACCAGAAGGGCGTTGATGAGCGTGCGATCGTCCACGGGATCACCAAGCTCGCGAAGTTCATCACCGATGGCCTTGAGGCGCTGACAGAAGACGGTGACCGTCGAATCCCCCCTTGGGTGGTGGTGCGAAGCTCAGTATGAAGAGTGTTGATTCGAGCGTTGCTGTTGTCCTGGAACAGTTGGCGCAGGGCGGCCCATAGCTCGGAGGCGGTGGCGCCATCATTGGAGACGAGATTGAAGAGCTCGGTGGAGATGCGCGTGTAGATCCATTGGATAATCGCCAGATCATCCTTGACCCATCGTGGATCAGCATGGTGCGGAACCGAGGTAGCCTCGATGTGATGGCGTAGGCCGCAGCGACCGAGGTGGATGTGAAAAAGGTGGCGCCAATGGTAGTAATTGTGCGAGGTGAGATCAAGCACGACGGGGATAAACAGAGAGACGTCGGCGATGGAGTCAGCTAGAGAGATTGTAGCTGGTTGTATGGGATGTTGGAAAGAGGTGGAGGTTGGAGGTAGAAGAGGGCCGGCGGTACGGAACTCTTCAAGGGTGAAGAGCCAGCGCGGCGGCGGAGGTTTTGGCGGAGGCGCCATCTAGGTACGGAAGAACCTAGGCGTCTGATACCATGATAATTGAGATAACTCTTGATTGTATTGATCAAAATAGAGGGGATTACATCGTATATAAAGTACATGGAGAACCGACATAGGGCTAGGGTTTTGGTATCCTTGTAGTACACGTATTGGTATCCTGGGTGATCACGTATTGCTAACACCTACAAGATTGATGATGAAGGTAGCCATGATCCTAGTCCCCGGCGTGTTTTATCATAGATATTACACAGCTTTAATCTGTATATGTTTCTTGCACAGTTTTTCTTGTTACGTATTAAAAGAACGCACCAAAGTGCTAACCTTTTAAATCGAAGCATGTCGAGACAATGGAAACCCAACAGGTAGCGATCAGACCACACATCCCTTTCACCGGAACAGAGGCATAGTAGTACATACTCCCTCCGCTCCACAATATAAGATGTTTTAGTCATTTTCTACATGCATATGCACATACATCTTATCTTATATCTTATATTTACTAATTGGAGACTCACTAGGAGACACCACGTTAATCCTGAGGTTTAGCAAATATCATCCATTAGATCGATCTATGATTTATTTTTGATCGTTGGATAAAGCACGAGAGTCCGTAGCCTCCTCCGCCCGCACGACCCCTCGATTTCCTTATATCTTTGTTACCTGAGAAATAAAAACAGCTCCAATCGTTGCCTTCTGTCTGATCTGGAACGAGCGCTGATGCGAATCTTTCTCTCCACGATTCTATCTCTAGGTGACGCCGCTGCTGCCAGATTCGCATCGCTGAAACAATATCTCCGTCGACTATGTCTAAGCGCTCGCCGGCGGCCGGTCGACAAAGCCGGATGTATCAAGCTGAAGCTTCCTGTTCACGACCATGTTTTGATGAAGCCTATGACACCGGATCGATGGTCTCACCACGCACGTCCCTAAGCGCTCGCCGGCGGCCGGCGGCCGGCCGACAAGGCTTGACGTAGCAAGCTGCCTCTTGATCACCATGCATGGCCGATGCCTATGACGTTGGATTGATAGTAGTTTGCAAGACAAGTCTAATCATGCCACATATAGTAATTTAACGTTTCTTTTGTCTGTTGTATTGAAAGGTCTCTAAATCGCTTTGTTTCTTATCCATCAGGTGGTATCTGCATCATGTGGCTTCTACAGCTTCGTTCTAAGATCGCCCCGCCGCTATAGTTAATTTGTTTCTGTATGTTCACTGGGATAACAGCTTATTAAATTACTATAGCTCTCTGGACCAGTCAGGATCCATGAAACTGATTCTTCATTACAGTGATACTATGGTAAGTATCATGCTGTCAAAAGTTTAGTACTGTACTGTTCTCTGAACTTCTATTTGCCGGGGAAATTTAGTTATGCTAATGCACAAGGAGGTGTCCTTATTAGTACTATGGAACAGGTACCCTTTAGTGTACGTTTATACTTGATAATGATACTTTCTTTATATATTTTAAATATTCGGTTGACAAAGCTGACATATGGTAGCGACATAGTGAGAGTTATATAAATTTTCATTCTCGGTACCTAGGATTGATGTGGACTTATTTTTTGCATGGAAATTTTTCCCATTCTTATGTATCTGAAATATAACTCTAGGTAAACCAAGCCACGTTTTGCACACCAATTTAATAGTATGTACCTCTTCTAGGTCTTGCTTGGAAATAGCTTCGGACTCCACAATGGTGTTATAAGACACAGGTCTATTTGGTGAGCTCAGGTAGAAAATAGGTACTCCCTCCGATCCATATTAATGGGCACAACTTTGTCTAGATACACATGTATCTAGTTAAGTATTTAGACTAGATACATATGAATCTAGACAAAGTTGTGCCCACTAATATGGATCGGAGGTAGTACGATGTTTGGATTTCATATATTCTCCTATGCATCTGACATTTAAGATAAGATTTACTAACTTTCCTGATTTCACAAAATCATATCTAATAGAATTAAAGAAACGTATATTTTCTTGATTGATTTGTAATATAAGATTTTAACAACATTTGTATCCCGTACAAAACATAACCAAGATGGCGTACTTGAGATGTCCCGCTATTTGGTTACCATGGTCGTTTGTTGTATTCGAAAATGGATCTAGATCAGTACTTTTAATATAGAACATTTATGAAATTTTCTTCCATGTTCTTTTCGCTTTTAATAATTATTTATTTTCAATGTTCATATTTTATAGATGCCACATATAGAAAATGTCATAGTTATTTCCGACATACTCTAATTTGGATTGGTTTTCCAATGCATGGTGGCTTCTGCAGAGGCATACAGGGCTGCCACCTGCCAGGACTAGCAAGTAATTCGTTTTCTTTGTTATTATCTTTCAGTTTGATTCCATTTTCCTAGATACTATAGTTCCTTTTCTGAACTTATAGGCTTTAAGTTAATTTATTTCGTGGATTATAGTTCGATTTTTGTTTTCCAAATTCCAATGTTTCAAACTGAAATAAATTTTCTCACGCGTGCATATGGTGCTTCATTATTTCAGATTGAATTGGAAATAAAGGTATGGTTGTCCAAAGTAGTTCCGGATTGACACATCTAAATGATATCTTGGCCACGTAAACAATTTCAATATTCTTCTGATCGATTACCAAGACCGTCACCTCCCAATGCTGTTTATAGACCACGACACAGAAGTTCCGCTGGACTATTACGACAACTCTTTCACGTTACTGTATCTCAAGGTTGAAGGGGTCAAACGATGACATAATCCTAAACAAGGGCTTATTAGTCGATGATATGCCACTTGGCAAATAGGAACCAAACTTTAATTTAAATATCAACAAAATTTGTTTTGTAGTAATCATAAATATTTTTCTCAGTAGATATAATTGTTGCAGGGCACCGTGATACATGTGTGTGCAAATAAACATCAAGTTCGTATACTTTAGATTCTTCACACAAGAAAGGGAACCGATTTTTAAGGAAAATGCAGTCAGGGGAGTAAACGCATTTGGAATCCCAGATTGGTGACCTCCCAATTAGCAGCAGTTGATGCATAGCTAAACTTTCGATGATATTATTAGTGATTTTTTACGTGAGAATTTTAGCGTCTTTCATTTTATCACTCGATTATGTTATCATTTCTAAATCAAGTTGGAACCATCTAATATTTTATATGCCGATGAAGATGTTTTTGGTAAACTTGCAATGCAAATTACGTAAATTGTCAATGTACTATGAAAATTACGATCGTGATATTTTTCCAAACTAATATATGTTTGGGTAGAACGTAAAATACTATTATGTAACTAGCCCGTGCGATGCACGGGTTGACGACTAGTGTATCTAAACACGTTTAAATGCATGTGTCCATTCTTCTTAGTATGAATCTAGACATGCATGTATAACATCTAAAACATGTTACATTGTGAAACGGAGGGAGTATATATACCTGTAAAATTTCTTCACGCATTGGAATAAACCACACATTTTTGGCCATCTAGCTAGTCACGGATCTCACTTGCCATTTTCTTGTTCGATCTAGCTGTGCAGCACGTACATGCATGTTACTCCTACTTCCGTTCTCTTTAATTTGTACCGTCCATCTTTCCTCCAGTGCCATCTTCGATGCAACCACACGACTTGCTTGGCCAACTTCTCTAATTAATCTCGTAAACTTGGTACGTACGTAGGCATGCATCCATCGATCGATCCCGTACGTCCACTTCACACCCCGTTGGCAACTTGGCGTGTAACTTGCTGTCGTTGCGCACACGACGTGGGCATGTCACGGGATGTCACCGTCGATGCTGACCGAGAGCGCACATGATCGACCTCGTCACCGGCTCTATCGCAGAACCATCAAACGCACGGCGCACGGTAAAATTGTCTGGTGGGTCCCACGTACAGGACACGGCAAATCGATGGTGGGACCACTGTCACGACACTGTCTCGGCCGCAGCGGCGTCAAGTTACTTTTGTGTGCCGTGCAGTGCAATTATGCACACGGCAAAGGCTTTGCCGTGCCTTTTTCTCCAACGACACGGCAAAGCCTATTTTGCCATCCCGAACGTTGCCGTGGTGCTCTTTGCCGTGTGCATGCACGGCAAGGCTTTGCCGTGCGTTTTCTTGGCTTTGCCGTGTTACACATGGGACACGGCAAAGAATATGTTTCCTATAGTGCAGAAAATTAACACTTCTCGATAGACCAATGGATTGTGCCTTAATTGTGATCGATGAATCATCCTACGACCGAGCCTGTAGATGGGTAGAAGGTTAGAGATGTTATGTATCTATACTTGTTTAGTGTCTAGATACATCCGTATATAGACAAATGTGTGTAAGTAATTTAGAGCGGAGGGAGTAGTTGCATCAAAACCAGATGATGGCACAAGTTTAGAGCATCTCTAGACCTTACCCTGAAAGGTTATAGCTCCCAAAACTGTTTTTTAGACTTGGCGCCTTCTAATCGGTCTTTTAAATTTTCGCAACTCTCTGAAAATACGAAAATGCCCCAAAACCTCCCCACTTCTACTCAAAAGTAAACACGCCGCTCTCCTATCAACCTCCCGAACATATTTTTTATGTGCGAAGAACTTTTTTCCCTCATCCACCGCCGCTCCACCTTGCCTCCAGCGCCCTCCACCACCACCTTCGTCGTGGGAAGGAACCACAGAGCACTCTCCAAGTTCCCACACTTTCTCTGGCTCGCACGACTACCACGGTGATAGAGAAGTTCTCCCATAGGTAGCGTGGCCATGGAGGTACTCGAACATGCCACGATTTCACAGGAAATTGGTCGGAATGAGTCTCTTTGTCGGGAATCAAAGATTGACGTCGGAATCAAGTCTCCTCATCATGGAATTGACCTCGGGAGTCGCCAGCACCGACGGGAGTGTTGACTCGTTTCCCGCTCACCCTAAAAATCGACTCTAAAACTGGTTCTATGGGATGTAGGTGATAATATCCGGGGAGCTGCATTTTTTATTTTGGTTTATCCTGTTTTATGGGATCTGCTCGGTGTGTCTTTTCAACCAAAACTGCAAATAAACAGGTTTGACAACTTTTTCGGTATGGCACGTGATGCCGCACCCAATTGATACTTGAGTATGACATGTCTTCGGTACTCCATGCGCGTGAATAATTTCATTATCTATTAGCGTATTTGTTTCTACTTTATCATCTTTATTGTATATCAATGTATTTTCTTTTTGCTGTCACAAACCATAAAATTCATTTCACAAAAACATTAGAGGTAAACAAAATAAAATTCATTTCGCATAAAACATTAGAGGTAAACAAAATAATTAGAATATAGAGAGATATGTCTTGATAGCTTTTGAGATAACAAAGTCAACACCACAAGAGCATCATTTGTATTAAAAAATATGCGTACATGCACACACATTTAAATATCTTATACATGAAAATGTCGCTTAATACAGTTGAAGGAGCCGTTTCTGTACCAAAAAAGTCAGAAAACAACTATTACTATGAGAAATTCGAATGTCATTCCTAAAAGTTAGAAGAACATTTTTTCAGAATGTAGAGATAATTGGCTTGATGGACACTACCAAGCTGTGAAACAAAACAAAGAACTACGTGGTATTTCCTTGAAAACGCTTTTTGCTTAAGAAAATCATAATAGATTGAGAATTAGCAAAACCATAAGAAATAGTGGAGATGTGTACGAAAATACTACATTGAGAATTAGAAAACCTTGTAGAAGACATCCTTGCTACAACGCTCGTCTTCTCGTCCACGCTGCTCCTAGGAAAACCTTAGATCTAGGTCACCCATATCGGATGATGGCGGTACGCGGCGCGAGGAGAAAGAACTGCGTCGAGACCCACGACGATAATAGCGAGTTTCGAATGTGTGGTGCAGCGGGGTGTCGGCGGCGGACCCATGTTGATGGAAGTGCGCCGGTGGTGCTGTCTCGCATTGTGGCGGTGTTGACGACATGCCTGGCAAGGTCAATGCGTTGATCTCTCCTGAAAATGGGTAGGCAAAAGAGGGTGGTACCGACTTTTAGAGTGTATGCAGACTGGTGTGGGCTAAGAGTTTGCAGGACCAGTTTATGTTCCCAGCTCACCGTTGGTCGGTCTCGTGATGCCTTCGGTTTAGATGGCGTGCGTTGGTGTGACGTTAGGGTACTTGGCAGCGATCAGGAACATCCATTATCATTTTTAGGCGTTGCGGCAGATATCGCCTGAAATATGGTTTTGATCGATTGATGTATTTGTTTTGTGAGACTTAGTTGAATTATATAATAATAAAACGTGTATGCTCATTTTTATGCCCTGCAAATTCATGTCAGGAGCATAACACATCTCTAGTATTCTCAACACGAATGGATGGTAACAATAGAGGGTGTACGACTGAGTCGATGATCATAAAACCTCTCTCTGTGCAGCCCGCCACATAGCTGCCAAGCGCCCGAGACCAGATACGAGGCAGTTTTTTTTCACAACCTGAAACGTGGGGCCACAAGCATCGAGAGCTCTCTATTTTTAGGGATTTTTTCCACGACCTGAAAAGTGGGACCACAATAAAGGAGAGCACTTTGTTTTCATGGAGGGATTTATTTTCTAAAACCTGAAAGTGGGGTCACAATGAAGAAGAGCTATTTATTTGTAGGGAGCTTAGTATTTGGAACGGATATAAAAATAAATAATTACCACTTTTAAGACATTCGACGTAATGCCCTTGCATTTAGGAGGGTCACTCAGCTAATCTTGTAAGTTAAAAGTTTAATAATGTTAAATGGTTGGCTTGTATATATCTTTAAGGTGTTTTCTATTATAACCACGGTGCAATCTATTAACCGGCCTGGATTAACTTCTTGGCTAACAAGTCTATAAACTACGGAGTATTATGTTGTAATTCGGACACCCTAGCGCCTATATTGAAACACAACGAGTCAAGTCCATGGCATCGTTCCATCCAATCTACTCTCTATTCCTAAATATAAGATGTATTGGCCCACATGTATCTAGACACGTTTTAATGTGTAGATTCATGTACATCGTACACTAATATACGTTTATATATGTGTTGGTGTTAAAACATCTTATATTTAGGAACGGGCGAGGTATGCACGATGCATAGATGTACATGGTTCATTACAAAAATTGAGATGCGCGGTATAATTTGCTTTGGGTGGGCTACCAAATTCTGTGTACGATCAAATTATCTTGTCCGTAAAAACATCCAAGAGATAAATCCTGGTATTTAGAGTGTATATAAATGATGATCGTGATGGCGCATAGGTTCCCTAGAACGACAAAAGCAAGTGACATATGGTAAGGTACGACAAAACTTTCATTACCTTAATTTGCCTTCATTTCCAAAGTTCAAAAGCGGCGATGCATCAGCTGGTGTTGACACATGACAGGAAAAAAAGTCTAAATAGGAGGGGACGTAAGCATGCAGCCACCCTTTGCTCTTGTATAGACTCTCAGCCGTTGTCTGCTCCTTGCATAACCAGGGGCGGAACCAGGAATATTGCTCAGGGGTGACCAAACATGATAATCATTCATTGGAGGGGGCCAACCATGGTCATTTTCTCTAAAAATCGTCTCTAATCTTGGCTTATGCATAAAAATTTCCTTGGATTATCATGGCATAGGGGGGCCAAGGCCCCTGCTCGCCACCCCCTAGTTCCGCCACTGCGCATAACACCGGCTATTTTCGCTATTTTATAGAGATCCAGACTCCGGAAAACACAAATGGAGGCCGAGTGATTCAAAAATCATATTTAAGTTTCAAAAAATACCGAAAAAAAATCATGGAGGTAGACAATGTTCTATTCTATCAGCATGCATAATTTTAAATCAAAATATTTCATATTCTGAGCTATACAAAAAAAATCTGACAGATTTGTAAGAGCATAAAATTTACATTGTTCACTACTTTCAAATGTTAGATTTTATTATTTTTGTGCAGCACAAAATACAAGATATTTCTAGCTAAGATTTTACACATTAGTAGAATATAACATTACCTACATCGAGAATTTTTTCAGATTTTGTAAAACTTCAAACTATGACTTTTTTACAAAAAAATAAAGCGCTCCATGGAGTTCGGACTCCATTTGTCCACTCTCTTCAGACTATTCCTTTATACACCACCTAAATTTAAAAACTTTCTTCAGTTTTGATATATTTTCTTAAACTTTTCTTTAGAAGCAAATTCTAAAACCCAACAACCACCCACTAAAGTAATTTGTGAACTCAAGAGCAGCTTGTTTCTGTTTTGACTCTTTCGCAGCTTGGCCCAAAATCATTTATTACTTTTTACTAAAAACAACAATCTGATTACGGTCATTATGACGTGACTAAAGCAGGGCTCGGACCTAGAAAAAGCAGAGGTAAACTATGTGGGATTTTTTATTTGCCAATTAAACCGATTTAAGCTTCAAATGTGGATTGGTTTATTTAGAAAACAAGCAGTTGCACTGTAAAACCAGAGTGCAGCGGAGCCTTTTTTGGAAAAAGAATAGTATTTCCAAATTTCAAATAAATCTATAAATATTTCCTAGATATAGACAATGATGAGTTAAGCTGATGTGTAAAAAGTACTAGCGATGCGTATAATCGGCACAAATTATGGACCTAAAGTAGTGAACGGTGCAAATTTTCAAACTTTCAAAATTTGTCAGATTTTATCATCTTTGTTTAGCCTAAAATAAAAAGATATTCGCGATGAGATTTTACATGTTCATAGGATACATCATTCACTACATCTAGGATGCCTTTCAAAAAAAAATTAAACTTAGCGGTTCCCGGGTAAAAACGCGAGTTGTCTAAGATGATGAAAACAAGTAAACATCAGTTAGCGACGCAAATAGTTTTATGGTACTCAGTAGATTGGACTCAGGATCATTCATTCCCGTATTAACATTGTGACTTCTATTATGATTGTACAAAAATAATTAAGGTTTTTAGTTAAAAAATAAGCGGACGGATTCATCGAATCTTTCCTACATCAGGATAACGTCCGTGTTCATTAGAAGAAATGAACACCCCATTTTAAGTTAATCATATCCAAGATGCTCCCAATAATGGCGTTTGTTCGCATCATCGAGCACCCGCAACGCCAAATATCCTCACAAGGGAAAGCCTAAACTAAGCAGGGAGCCGGCCATTGGTGAATCCGGCGGGTCCCGTCCGCCCATCCCCACCAACTAGCCCCACCTCCAACGCTCTCGGTTCGCCGTACATCGGAGATCAGACGGTCCGATGCAGCGGTGACGTGTGCGCGGGGCCCACGCTGACTCGGCGGTGCGGCTTCCGGAGGGGATAAACTCCCGCCGCGCACGGAACCCTCCCAACCGACAGCCGCCACGTGTCCCGCTGGCGTCGAGCTTCTTCCTCCTGGGTTCGGAGACGCGAGGCCCCGGAGCCGCGCGGATCGGCTATAAATACGGCGCGCTCACCAGCTAATCTCCGCATCTCTCTCTCAACACGAGCATCGCATTCACTCTCTCGGCCTCATCCACCCCGAAAACTCGCTTCCTCCTCGTCGCCATTCACCACCATGTGTGGGATTCTGGCCGTCCTCGGCGCAGCCGACTGGTCGCAGGCCAAGCGGGCTCGCGTCCTCGCCTGCTCCCGTAGGCAAGCACACCATCCCTCCCTACACTTTCCATCTCTTTCCCCAGATTCCTTCAAATGCATGTTCATATCGTTGGCATGATCATGAGGTTTCTGAACGATAAGCATGTCTTTGATCTCTGTGTTCTTGAACTTGCCGGAAAGAACACTAACGGGGTTCATCGTCCCAGTGATTTGTTTTGTTGTTGCTCCTGTTTTGTCCTCGTTGGTCATTCTGTCTCCTTCCGGGGGGATAGGAATCGTAAAGAATCGAACAGTGATCAAGGGCCGATATTATAAAAGAACAATGGGAAGAATCTTGCTGTTGTTCGTTAAGCCCCTGTGTTTAGCCGCTATTCGATTGCTCTGTTCGTGGTGAACGAGCGTCTCGGTTTTTGTTGACGTTCTTCTACTCGATGCAGGCTGAAGCACCGTGGACCGGACTGGTCCGGGCTGTACCAGTGCGAGGGCAACTTCCTGGCGCAGCAGCGGCTCGCCGTCGTCTCCCCGCTCTCCGGCGACCAGCCCCTCTACAACGAGGACAAGACCGTCGTCGTCGTGGTATGCATGTCTCTGCTTGGTTTGTTCACGTGGTCTACGTACGTCATGTCTATCACTAGACAGACTGTTTCTCCATCGCCTATCGTTTTCTAACTGCGTGGCTGTTGATCAAATGAAAGGCCAATGGAGAGATCTACAACCACAAGAAGATCCGGAAGCAGTTCGCCGG
This sequence comes from Poa pratensis, assembly GCA_947311845.1. Classification (NCBI taxonomy): domain Eukaryota; kingdom Viridiplantae; phylum Streptophyta; class Magnoliopsida; order Poales; family Poaceae; genus Poa; species Poa pratensis. The sequence goes on along the minus strand of CAMZMU010000096.1, from coordinate 71,841,043 downwards.
GAAGCACACCTTCAGCACCGGCAGCGACTGCGAGGTCATCATCCCGCTGGTAAGACAAGATCAAAATAAATTAGCCCGCAGTTGTACTGAAAAACAGAGCAAAAGAAAAACACACTGAAATATACTGATACCGACCTTTTGTCTCAACCAAAGTATGAGGAGTACGGCGAGAACTTCGTCAACATGCTGGACGGCGTCTTCGCCTTCGTCCTCTACGACACCCGCAACAACACCTACATGGCCGCCCGCGACGCCGTCGGCGTCAACCCCCTCTACATCGGCTGGGGCAGCGACGGTACTACGCCTGTCAAACTGCCAAACCCCTATGAGGCTATGACGACAATTATTTTGGTGACTTACCTGGATTTCTGTGTGATGTTGCAGGCGCCGTCTGGATTGCGTCCGAGATGAAGGCGCTCCACGACGACTGCCCCAAGTTCGAGCTCTTCCCTCCGGGCACCTGTACTCGAGCGCCGGCGGTGGGTTCCGGCGGTGGTACAACCCTGAGTGGTTCGCCGAGATTGTCCCGGCGACGCCGTTCCAGCCCCTCGTCCTCAGAGAGGCGTTCGAGAAGGTGCATACACTGGCCGGAGTACCACGTGATAATTGCTTGATTTTTGTACGCCTGTACATTAGTGTGATGGTGACCGACTGACCAATCGACCATGTGCGCCGTCGCTTTGTAGGCTGTCATCAAGAGGCTCATGACCGACGTGCCCTTCGGCGTCCTCCTCTCCGGCGGCCTCGACTCGTCTCTCGTCGCCTCCGTGACCAAGCGCCATCTCATCGAGACTGAAGCCGCCGAGAAGTTCGGAACTGAGCTCCACTCCTTTGTCGTTGGCCTAGAGGTTAGTAACTTTTGCTCATAAAAATCCCAGAACGATTTTGCCTTACTGATTCTTCTATGAGAAGCATGAGAAGCTGATGATTTTCATATGTTGCTGCAGAACTCACCTGATCTGAAGGCCGCTAGGGAGGTTGCTGATTTCCTTGGAACCATCCATCACGAGTTCCATTTCACTGTCCAGGTAAAGAAAAAGCAAACGAAATGGACGCTTCGTGGTTTTACTTGATCACACAAGCTGTAACAGAACAGAACAATTTCACAAGACTCACAATTGGACACTAAAACCTGAAGTATTGACGAGACATCTGGCCTTTGTAGGATGGTATCGACGCCATCGAGGAGGTGATCTACCACAACGAGACTTACGACGTGACGACGATACGCGCGAGCACGCCCATGTTCCTCATGGCGCGCAAGATCAAGGCGCTCGGGGTTAAGATGGTGCTGTCCGGGGAAGGCTCCGACGAGCTCCTCGGAGGCTACCTCTACTTCCACTTCGCCCCCAACAAGGAGGAGTTCCACAAGGAGACCTGTCGCAAGGTGAAGGCGCTGCACCAGTACGACTGCTTACGCGCCAACAAGGCGACGTCAGCCTGGGGCCTGGAAGTCCGCGTGCCGTTCCTCGACAAGGAGTTCATTGACGTCGCCATGAGCATGGACCCCGAATGGAAGCTGGTACTAGATCTCATCTCTGTCTTTCGTGAAGGACAGATAGTGTATTAGGTTCTACATGCTTGCTTTGTTTTTGCTCTGAATTTTCTGACATTAATTTTGTTGTTCTTGCTGGGACGCAGTACGATCCTGAACAGGGCCGCATCGAGAAGTGGGTGATGAGGAAGGCGTTCGACGACGAGGAGGAGCCCTACCTGCCGAAGGTACGACCACCAGCTCCTTGAGTTTCTTCAGATATCCAACGTATGCACACAGTGTTCTGAACTCTAACGCTCTCTGCATTGTTCCCCTCCACAGCATATTCTCTACAGGCAGAAGGAGCAGTTCAGTGACGGTGTTGGCTACAACTGGATCGATGGCCTCAAGGCTTTCACTGAACAGCAGGTAATTTACCAGTACTAGCATTCTCATAAATCACCCAATCAAAGTAAACCTTGACAGTCTCTTCCTCTGTTTTATTCACTGTTCTTCTGTTGTCCTGTCCTTTCAGGTGACTGATCAGATGATGAAGAATGCTGCAGAAGAGTTCCCCTACAACACGCCCATCAACAAGGAGGCGTACTACTACCGCATGATATTCGAGAGGCTCTACCCTCAGGTGATTGATTCAGACAGCTGATACTGATCGAGCAATTGAACTCACGGTTTACTGACGCACATGGCAAATCTTCTGAATTGATAATGCAGGAGTCGGCGAGGGAGACGGTACCGTGGGGCCCGAGCATCGCGTGCAGCACGCCGGCGGCCATCGAGTGGGTGGCGCAGTGGAAGGCCTCCAACGACCCCTCCGGCCGGCTGATCGCCTCCCACAACTCTGCTGCCCCCGCTCACGTCGACGCCGGCCACGCCCACGCCAATGGCAACGGGGCGGTGGCAAACGGTAATGGACACGCGAACGGCAACGGCAAAGTCATGGCGAACGGGAAGGTCAACGGGACTCTTGAATAACGCCGGCGAGGACCCGTGCCAGCCGTCGTCGATCCCGCTAGCCGTCGTGTACACTAGAGGATATATAAATAGTACGTGTGTGTGCGTATCCTCCCAGGGTTCGACCGGCTAATGGCCCCTAGGCCATTGGCGCCGCAGCCGGTGCTGTTGTTGTGTACTACGTGTTGTATGTTTCTTATGTGTGTGTGTGTGTGCGTGTATGTTTGTGTGTTGTGAGCGAGCGAGAGAGCCAGCAGTCCAAGCTGGCATGCGAATTCACCTGTAAAAGATCGTGAATGCATTGAGCTACCGAGTATTCATCGATCAGTCCACCTTCCTCAATTTCGCTGTTCCTCGTTCCGGTTTGTTTAGGGCGACTTGGATCAGTCCCAGCCATCCAATTGCTCTTCTGCATCCACCACATAACGTTCAGTTCTCGTTCATCTTCAGGTTCAGAGTCGATTTCCCGGGGGTTGATGAACCCTGCTCGAATGGGGAACCGGGGAGCAGTGAAGATTCCAGAACTACGCTCACCAGTGTTTCTCGGATTACAATTCCTGTCCCGAACATCATCCGATGCAGAGGGAGCAGACCGGGTCGGATTTTCCTTAGTCCAATTCATATTGCAAAATATGAAGAAAAAAACTGGCATCTAGGCTGACCAAAAACAACAATTGCATGACATGCAGCTTGATCAATCCAATCACATGCGTACAAAATCACAGTCTAATGTGTCACGAAAAGTTCAGACTCAATAGCAACAAGTCCTTCCAGTTTCCACAGAAAGTTTGGAATCAAAAGGTTAATCCTTTTCAGAAATACAGCATTTTACTGATCTGGACACGCTGGATGAGAGGTGATCAAAAAACCAATACAGTAGTTTCATGGTTGTAAGGATCTGTCTAAGCTATAGAAGAACCGCAAAGCATCTTCGTGGTTGTAACAATGCGGGAGAAACCAGATATAGATGAAGTCCCATTTCCTCAAGTCGGGGGCATATCCTCAGTACAATCCAGTTATGCCTAGCAAAATACAAACAAGTCGGAGGCACATCCTCAGTACAATCCAATTATGCGAAGCAAAATACAAATGCATATAAATCATCTGTCAAATTCGACCATCAAGTTTGTGTACAAGTAGTTATACAACATTCTCTAAACAAAAAGTAGTCATACAACAATAGTCCAATCTTCCAATGTGTGATAGAAAACATAATGCATCATAGGTAAATAATCGTATGTGTGCCAATTATCTACAATGGAGGGAGTTTGCCCTACAAGTTTGTTTCACCCCCTACATATTTCCTCAGACTACTCATCAAGTCATCAAGTGTGAGTTGCGACAAATTTGATGCATTTGTCGTATCTAGGTTCCAAACGATGCCTAGGTATCCGTTGTTGATATAATGTTGTGTGGTTGGGCATTAACTATACGCCTATTGTATATAAGACAAATAAGGTGGCAAAATTAGCAGATTGGTCAGCTTTTAACTTTTTCTGCAAACCTGACAAATTAATTTTGTTGTCATCAAAATCTTTAATCGCAACCGACAAATCTATATGACTCTAGAGTTGCTCAAGTGTGAGTGGCTTCCCAACTGATGGCAGTCCTGTTATGTGCTCCAGCTTTTCAAAGATTCTCATTAGCTTTCCATCTATGATAAAGGCATCGACCTTTGGGTCATAGGCGACGCAAAGGTCGACGCCTTTCTCATAGGTGGAAAGCCAATGAGCATCAGCAAGAGATGCAGCACATAACAACACTGTAATCAATTGGGAAGCCACTCGACACTCGCCACTGAGCAACTCTAGAGTCATATGGATTTGTGGGCTGCGATGAAAGATCCGAATAACAACAAGATTACTTTGTCAGGTTTACTGAAAAAGTTAAAAACCAATGAATCGTCAGGCCATTTATCCTATATACAATAGGCGCATATTTGTTCCCAACCATACAACATTATATCGACAACCGATACCTAGGCATTGTTCGGAACCTAGATACGATAAAGGCATCAAATTTGGCGCAACTCACATTTGACCATTTGATGTCTAGCGTGATGAAATATGTAGGAGGTACAGCAAACTTGGAGGACAACCCCTCTATGTTGCAGGTAATGGGCACACATACCATTATTTACCTAAATGAGCATATTATTTTTTCTTATTCTCCCAATGAGGCTTCCCATAGTCCAATTTTTATCCACTCCCGATTTCTTCTCCATGTTTTTGAACAAAATAGGGACTACCCCGTTGTGGGAATAAATTTATCCTACAATGATCATGCGCATGGCCATGGTGCTATGCCTAGTCCCAGAGTCGTTGTAGGCCTTCCTAACAAACACCATCACAACTCTCGACAACTCCAGCCCAAGTGCCCCCGCGGCTGCTCCTTCCGGCGCCGCCGCAAGTCTTGACCCACACGCCGCCTCAATAGGTCAGGCCCGCCACACATCTCCGTTTGCTCCAGCTCATCAAGATCATCCCTCACATCCCGCTTCTCCCAAGGCACATACCAAAGCACCCGCTAGCTGCCTCCCACTTGGCGCACCGCCCGCTTGTGTTTTTTGACTGAACGAAGTACAACTTTAGTGGAAAGTCCTATTTGTTTGTATCATCACGCCAAACATGACTGTGAATGATAAGTGTGACCAAGAACCAGATGTTGCGTGTGATTTCATAGGACCTCTTGTCAACCCAGTACATGAACATGCTGAACTCGAAGATGTTCTTGATATGTATCGATAAATTCATGGCATGGACGTACGTAAGCAACTTCTTAGTTATCTAGTTGAGCACATGTGGGCAAATCATGGAAACTTGTAGTTCGATGCTCATGGCGGTGTGGTGCACAGCGTATGTAACTTTAGGATTTTTCAAAAAAGAACAAATTTAAATTTGAATGATTGCTTTCACTACATCGTTTGGAAGTTTGAATTGTTGTCGACTATATGTGTTCCAATATTTATCTTTGAGTCCATATGTGTCATAAGGTATGTTGTAGAAGTAGAAAAATGAGAAGAGAGGGAAACGGACAAATGGGGGCTCCACTTGGATAGCATTGTTGTCAAGCATTTGTCAGTTTCTTCCTCATATGATCAAATGGGGTGGGAAAACGTGTACTCACCCTTGGAGTTGATCCTAGATCGTAGAGCATGTATAGAGCAGCTAACATGTCTCTATACTTGCAAAAACTTTTAATACAAAGTAGCATCCAAGAATTGTGTGTGTGAATGTTCTGAAATCTGAACACTGATGTACAACCGAAACTGACCTTTTCCAGTACAATAACTCATAAATATGAAAAACCTTTAATCCTAGAGTTTGTAATGAAAATATTTAGCTAATGAAGTATTCCTGCTAATGAAGTATCACTAGAGCTTTAAGATGCAAATTAATCACCCAGATAATGCTTAAGTTTCCTAGCTATGCTGCTAATCCATGACAGCATAAATAGCACAACACCTTACAAACTTTCTAAGAGTGTGGAGTTATTTTCTCTTTGCTACACACCATGTACAATAAAAAAACAATGTTGCACATACAAATGATAAATAAATTTCATTGATTGCAGATGGTCTACATCATAGTATATAACAACATAATGATGATATGCCCACATGTGGATAGGCAGAAAATGACAATAACGGCAAATACTAATTTTTTAAAAATTGGGCACCATGATGTGGTAGTAAGACTTACGCCGTTCCGAAATTTCCCCTTCACCTTGCAATTGAGTGATTGTGAATAAGTCTTGGTACACTGAATTAGCCATTAGTTCCTGCGAACATAAAAATGACGTAGTTAGCTAGCACAACAAAACAAGAGGCTTGAAAGAGAAAATCTAATCTAGGTGCTAGCTGCAAAATAAAATTTAGTACATACCAGAACCTTGGAGAGCAACAGGTAAAGATAAGACGATTGAGGCTATAAGGGCATTGTGCAAAGCCATTTACTCGCAATCATCAACCGCCGGTGACAAGGTTTCACTAAGATGGTATTGTGCACATAATCAGAAGTGTGGTTGTGAACAACTGTGTTGCGCGCAAGAGTAGGAAGCCCCTTAGTAGAGACACATAAAGTAGTTGAATGAAGGAAGATGTCATTGTCTCCAATTCTCTTTAATGGGATGAATCTTCCCAAGACAATGCCAGAGAGTCTGTAAACAGCAATGGGCAACCCATAATCACTTGTGTATCTGACAACTAGAATATCTGATTTGGATTCCACCAGACAGATAGGCAAGATTGTAATATCTGAAGTGTCATTGTCGCATTGCAGCAATAGCAGGCAAAAGAGTCCATATGGAGATTTTTCATAAACACGGATATGGGGATACGTTTCTATATATAAAATAAAATTCATAATATATAAATTAGTGATTTTTTTAAGAGAATGAGAATTAGTATATAGGGTATAGCACTATTCGTGACTTTCTATACATGCAGCACCTGGACTGCATTTGCACCACCAGCACCGCTGCCCGTATTCGAGTTGGCGGTTGTGCTTCCAACTACAGAACTACCTGTCCTACCGGTGCTGGCCATTGCTGCTACAAGATGAAGAAGTAACAAGACTTAGTTAGCTAGTCAATCTAGTGTATATCAACGTATCAATTTCGATCGAGGTGTTCAATACTTCTATACTTCTATGCTTATGTTTGGCATAAATTTTAATCGAGGTTTCTATACATCAGACTAACAGCAGTATGGCAGCAGCGCCGGCGGATAGCAGCAAGCCAGCAATAGGAACTACGCCAGGACGAAGAAAAACCGGAGAAGTGGAGATAGGAGGAGGGGAAACTGACATGCACAGTGCGCTAGTCTGCAGTTTTTCTCCGTTCCGGCGGCGCAGAAGAAGAGGTTGCCGGCGATCTGGTGCAGTCTGGCGGCGGCGGCACCCAGGTCGAGAGTTCGGAAGGTGAGAAGACGAGAAAAAGAGGTCATAATATAGGGGACCCCATAATATAGATCGTGGGATTAGGCCTTAGGGTGGGGTCTATCCCAATTCCCAAACGTACGTATCCGATTTTACTTTTAAATAAAACTAGGTAATTGCCCGTACGTTGTAACGGGGCCAACAAATACATAGAAATATTATGCATCAAATGAAGTTGTATAATATAATTAACCACACTGTTCTTCGTGTCCGGTCATGATATTTGTCATCGCATCCATCAATGTTGTGTTGTTGCTTTATTTTTATTTTTTGTAGATACAAAGGGCCTTGCCCCAATTCCATTTCATAGAAACGAAACAGCGTCATACAGTTATCCAAACTTGCAGGTCTTTCGGGGGATAAAACTACTGGACGCCGCCCCAGAGATAACAAACAAACTAAAGCAAAATGTCAGGCCAAGGAGAGCTATTGTTCTTTGCCTAACGCGATATTCCTGGAACTTTTTATACAAAACCAGCATGCAACATCGCCACACATCCGGAGAAAAGCATGGTCAGGATTTCTTTCAGTGATGATCACTTGTCGATCACCTGCCACCCGTTCTTGCTTTCAATCAGCACCATTGACGCTGCATCCAGGGTCTTGGCCAGGGCTTGAGTTGTGGCCTCCCATTCATCATTGTCCTGATCATGTCCAGCCTCAACTCTTGCATTTTTTTGTTAGAGCTTCTTCGAGCGGCATGGGCTCACTCAACCTGCATCTCGCCAGGGCAATGGAGGAGGGCCTCGAGCCAAATTCTCCAACCCCACCACCACATTGTCCAGTGATACGTCCATTTTGCATCACTATTTTATATCATAATTCACTCATATTAATTGATATATTTCATATTGGAATGCAATATTTATGTTATTTTATCTTATTTTGCATGTTTGGGAATTATTGGGATTTAACTACCGGAGCCAGGAATCAGCTGGAAAAAGCATAGTCAAGATACTATATTTCTGGAACTCCAAATATTACGAGAAAATACGGAAGCTCCTACTTCGTCAGATAACAGGAGGAGCCAGGAGACGGAGTCGAGGGGGCCACAGGGTGCCCAGACGACCCCTCGGCGCGACAGAGAGTGGGCCCACACCGAGGTGGCGTGTGGAGCCCCTGGTTCCCAAAAATTGATGAGTGTTACTTAGAGAGCAACCATCAAAGTTGGTTCCAAGTCAACCCAGAGAGATACTTGGGAAAGTGTAAATCGGTTATAGATAATGACATATCCTCCTTGGTCACCGAAGAACTTCTTCTATCAAAGTGGCATGAACGAGCTCAGTGTAAAAATATATTACATCAAGCCTTCATGTTATCCCTTATTCAATATTCATACATCTCCGCAAGGAGAACACAATTTTATCTTAAAAGAATAATTTATTTTGACCTCCCAACAGATCTCTTACGGAGGTTGCTGAAATATTGGGCCATTTAGCCCATTTAACAATTTTGAAAATCCCTAAGGCCCATGTTGTCATGGCATGTGGTGAGAGTTTAGTCCCATACCGCTAGTTTAGTGAGATGTGCATCAGCTTATATACTGAGACATTCTCCTACTAGTATGAGTTGGCGTGAGGTATTAGGAGAATGGCTGCGTACCACACGCGCGCTCCTCCTCCTCCGCCGCCCGCCTCGCCACGCCTCGCCTCGTCACGACACGTCACGTCACGTCACGCGCGGGTTGTGGGAATCTCGCCGAGCCGATGTATTCTTTTTGTCACGCAGGAATAAAATGTGAACGGTCATGAAACGTTTTTCCTTAATGGAAATGAATACGAAGTTGAAACGTCTGTCTTAAGTGCTCTTAAGTACGACCGTTTCCAGAATTCATTTGCCTTAACGGAATTGATTGCACGCGTTTCTGTTGGACCTCTCGCCTCCTGCGCTGCGTGTATAAAGGAGAGGTCGCTCCTCTCTTGCGAACACAGAACAGAATCATCTGCTCCACGCGCCGCTACCATCGTTCCTTTGCTGTCGCTGCCATCGCTGATCCCATCCCGTCCGCCGCGTACAAGGTCGACGGGAGAGCAGGCCTCCGAAACCCCGCCTCTCCGTTTCCTGTACGGGAGAGGGGCGATTAGGTTTTTGGGGAGCGTCTCCTACGCGACTGCTCGCCAATCTTCGTCCCCTACGTCGTCTACTTCCTCTTCGTCCACTACATCTGCGTCGCCTTCATCATCATCATGACCAACGAGGACGCCACTGCTGCTGCGGCCGCCAATGCTGCTGCTGCGGCCGCCGCCGCCCAAGAGACTGCCAACGCTGCTGCTGCCGCTGCCGCCGCAGCCTCCGCTGCTGCCACGGCCAACTGGCCTACTGGAGGGTATAACATGTTTATCCCTCTCCTGTTTATTTCCATGTTTGCAGTACTAGTCATATGCGTAGATGTTTCTACTATTTGTCTAGTACGTAGTTTCATCATGAAGTTTCAGTATGTCATTAGCACTGTGTATGCCATGTTCATGATTTATTCTTGGATTAATTTAATCGAACAATTGCCTATATTCTCAACAATCCAAAAACCTAATATGTGTAGGCAATTTTCGGTCAATGGTTTTGCTGCTGCACTGAAACCAGCCCCGTTTACGGGGACATATTTTAAGCGTTGGCAAACCAAAACCACCTTATGGCTCACTGCAATGAACGTGTTCTGGGTCGCCGGTGTTACTCCCAATGGAACGATTGCTCCTGAACAGGAGAAGGCGTTCAGGGATGCCACCGTCGTCTTTGTTGGAGCCATTCTGAGCGTGATCGGAGATAAGTTGGTTGATGCATATTTACATGTGCGGGTTGCCAAGGACTTGTGGGAGGCGCTCGAATCTAAATTCGGCGCAACTGATGCTGGAAGCGAGATGTACACTATAGAGCAGTTCCATGATTACAAGATGGTTGAAAACCGTTCTGTATTGGAACAAGCTCATGAGATACAGTGCATCGCTAAGGAGCTTGAGCTTCTGAAGTGTGTGTTACCGGGCAAGTTTGTCGCGGGATGCATAATCGCTAAGCTGCCCAATTCCTGGAGGAACTTTGCTACTACTCTGAAACATCAGAGGCGTGAATTCTCAGTGGAGGATGTCATCGGCCATCTGAGTGTGGAGCAGAACTCGAGAGCAAAGGACTCAAACGGAAAAGGGAACGAGGGATCTTCTGTCGCCAATTTTGTACAGAAGAACTCCAACCACCACAAGCCCAAGGGAAGACCTAGTGTCCAACAGAATACCGACTTCAAGAAGAAGGGTAAGAAGCCCTTCAACAAGGATAAGAAGAAGGGAGCCTGCTTCACATGTGGTTCAGAGGAACATTGGGCTCCCAAGTGCCCAAAGAAGTTCAAGAAACCAGGACAGGACTCCAAGTCTGCCAACATGGTTGTGAGCAACAATGAGAATGGTGCATCCGGGTACGGTAATTTGTTTACTGTATTTTCAGTTTTTCAGTCTAACGATTGGTGGATTGACACGGGTGCAAATATACATGTATGTGCTGACATCTCATTGTTTTCTTCTTATCAGGTCACAGGGAACGGATCCGTACTGATGGGGAATGGCGCAAGTGCTTCTGTTCTTGGTGTTGGCACGGTCGATCTGAAGTTTACTTCGGGAAGGATCGTGCAGCTCAAGAACGTGCAGCATGTCCCCGCCATCAAGAAGAATCTCGTTAGTGGCTCCCTTCTATGTAGAGAAGGGTTTAAGTTGGTATTTGAGTCTAATAAAGTAGTTATTACGAAATATGGACTATTTGTTGGAAAAGGTTATGAATGCGGAGGCTTGTTCCGCTTTTCCCTCGCTGATTTTTGTAATAAAGTCGTGAACAATATTCATTCGAATGTTAATGAAACAGAAGTTTGGCATTCACGTCTTTGTCACATTGGTTTCGGTTGTATGACGCGGTTAGCAAAATTGAATTTAATCCCGAATTTCACTTTAGCCAAAGGTTCTAAGTGCCTTTCGTGTGTGCAAGCAAAACAACCTCGCAAGCCCCATAAAGCTGCGACGGAGAGACACTTGGCACCGTTAGAACTCATACATTCTGATCTTTGTGAGATGAATGGCGTGCTGACTAAAGGTGGAAAAAGATATTTCATGACACTCATAGATGATTCCACTAGATTTTGCTATATATATATATGTTAAGCACTAAAGATGAGGCTCTACACTACTTTAAAATCTATAAGGCAGAAGTTGAGAATCAACTTGAAAAGAAAATTAAACGAGTCCGGTCAGATCGTGGTGGAGAGTACTTCTCACATGAGTTTGATTCTTTCTGTGCGGAACACGGCATTATTCATGAGAGGACGCCTCCCTATTCACCCCAGTCAAATGGGGTTGCTGAACGGAAAAACCGTACTCTAACAGATTTGGTTAACGCCATGTTAGATACATCGGGTTTATCCAAGGCATGGTGGGGGGAGGCTGTATTGACATCATGTCATGTCCTGAATAAAGTTCCGACAAAAGACAGTGAGATCACTCCCTATGAAAAATGGGAGAAGAGAAAAACGACACTCTCATACTTGCGTACTTGGGGATGCTTGGCGAAAGTCAATGTGCCGATCCCCAAAAAGCGTAAGCTTGGACCAAAGACCGTGGACTGTGTTAATTTGGGCTACGCTAAGAACAGCGTCGGCTATAGATTTCTAGTAGTGAAATCCGAGGTACCTGACGTGAAGGTCGGTACAATTATGGAGTCTAAAGATGCTACATTCTTTGAGGATATTTTTCCTATGAGAGATATGCAAAGCACTTCTAGACAGGAATCTAATGAGACTCCTGAACCTGTCATTCCGATGGAATATTATGAACAAACACATGATGAAAATCCTGAGGAGGATGATGAGGAAACCCTTGGTAGGGGCAAGAGACAGAGGACTGCAAAGTCCTTTGGTGATGATTTCCTTGTATACCTCGTGGATGATACTCCCACTTCTATCTCAGAGGCTTATGCGTCTCCGGATGCTGATTACTGGAAAGAAGCGGTTCGTAGCGAGATGGACTCCATCATGGCTAACGGAACATGGGAAATTACTGAACGTCCCTATGGCTGTAAACCATTGGGATGTAAGTGGGTGTTCAAAAAGAAGCTTAGGCCCGATGGTACAATTGAAAAGTACAAGGCTAGACTTGTGGCCAAGGGTTATTCCCAGAAAGAAGAGGAAGATTTCTTCGATACTTATTCACCTGTGGCCAGACTGACCACCATACGAGTATTACTCTCTTTGGCAGCCTCGCATGGTCTTCTCGTCCACCAGATGGATGTTAAGACGGCTTTCCTGAACGGAGAGCTAGACGAGGAAATCTACATGCAACAGCCAGATGGCTTTGTATTAGATGGTCAGGAAGGAAAGGTGTGTAAGTTACTGAAATCATTATATGGCCTGAAACAAGCACCTAAGCAATGGCATGAGAAGTTCAATACAACTTTAACCTCTGCTGGTTTTGTTGTTAATGAAGCTGACAAATGTGTATATTATCGCCATGGTGGGGGCGAAGGAGTTATACTGTGCTTGTATGTTGATGACATACTGATATTTGGGACCAACCTCAAAGTCATTGAGGAGGTTAAATCTTTTCTGTCTCAGAACTTTGAGATGAAAGACCTTGGTGTGGCTGATGTTATTTTGAACATCAAGCTATTGAGAGATAATGAGGGTGGGATTACTCTGTTGCAATCTCATTACGTTGAGAAGATTTTGAGTCGTTTTGGATATTCGGACTGCAAAACTTCTCCAACACCATATGATCCTAGTGTGCAAATTCGAAAATTCAAAGGCACAGCTAAGGATCAGTTGAGGTACTCTCAAGTCATTGGTTCACTCATGTACTTAGCAAGCGCTACAAGGCCTGACATCATGTTTGCTGTGTGCAAACTGAGCCGGTTTGTTTCCAATCCGGGTGATGTTCATTGGCATGCTGTCGAAAGAATTATGCGCTATCTGAAAGGTACTGAGAACTACGGACTTCACTATTCTGGAAGCCCGTCAGTGCTTGAGGGGTATTGTGATGCGAATTGGATCTCTGATGCTGATGAGATGAAAGCCACAACGGGTTATGTGTTTACCCTTGGAGGTGGTGCTGTTTCCTGGAAGTCTTGCAAGCAAACGATCCTGACGAGATCGACAATGGAAGCAGAATTAACAGCATTGGACACATCTGGTGTCGAAGCAGGATGGCTTCGAGATCTGTTGATGGACTTGCCTGTGGTTGAAAAGCCAGTTCCGGCTATCCTTATGAACTGTGACAATCAGACAGTGATTACCAAGGTCAAGAGTTCAAAGGACAACATGCAGTCCAACAAACATATAAGAATGAGATTAAAAGCTGTCAGACATTTGAGAAACTCCGGAGTAATAGCGCTGGATTATATCCAGTCGGCTAAGAATCTGGCAGATCCCTTTACTAAAGGGCTATCACGTGTTGTGATAGAAAATGCATCGAGGAGATAGGGATGAAACCCACATGAGCTGCCATGGTAGTAACCCAACCTATGTGATCGGAGATCCCGTGAAGTAGGACCTGGGAAAACAAGCTGATGGTTAACTGAGGAGAGTACTTTTACTAACCTACTCCGTTGGAGATGCAATACTCTCGGTAACTGTATGGCAGGTTGACATGTCTTAATGTGTTCCAAAGCTTTGCATAAGCAAGACGCTATCCTACAGAGCGATCTTTGGAGGAACACACCTATATGAACCTGACTGCTGGTCACAGTCTATGAGATTAGGGTGATCTCTAGTAAGTTCATGAAAAGGCCAGGAGTGACTAATATGCTCCACCCGAGGGGTCAGCCTTCGGCAGCCTAGTACTGGTAAGACATTCAGTGAAACTACTTTACGCCAAACTGACAATTCAAGGCCTAGTCCATTGTCAGTTGTGAAGGAGTGTAGCTGATTGCTCTAGGTGGATGTTCAACCTTAACGGGTCTCCACTGAAAATACTGGTATATCAAAACAGTGTTTGGAACAGATGACAACATCATGGGTCTTTGGGATCTGGTGGGGGATTGCTGAAATATTGGGCCATTTAGCCCATTTAACAATTCTGAAAATCCCTAAGGCCCATGTTGTCATGGCATGTGGTGGGAGTTTAGTCCCATACCGCTAGTTTAGTGAGATGTGCATCAGCTTATATACTGAGACATTCTCCTACTAGTATGAGTTGGTGTGAGGTATTAGGAGAATGGCTGTGTACCACACGCGCGCTCCTCCTCCTCCGCCGCCCGCCTCGCCACGACACGTCACGTCACGACGCGCGCGGGTTGCGGGAATCTCGCCGAGCCGATGTATTCTTTTTGTCACGCAGGAATAAAATGTGAACGGTCATGAAACGTTTTTCCTTAATGGAAATGAATACGAAGTTGAAACGTCTGTCTTAAGTGCTCTTAAGTACGACCGTTTCCAGAATTCATTTGCCTTAACGGAATTGATTGCACGCGTTTCTGTTGGACCTCTCGCCTCCTGCGCTGCGTGTATAAAGGAGAGGTCGCTCCTCTCTTGCGAACACAGAACAGAATCATCTGCTCCACGCGCCGCTACCATCGTTCCTTTGCTGTCGCTGCCATCGCTGATCCCATCCCGTCCGCCGCGTACAAGGTCGACGGGAGAGCAGGCCTCCGAAACCCCGCCTCTCCGTTTCCTGTACGGGAGAGGGGCGATTAGGTTTTTGGGGAGCGTCTCCTACGCGACTGCTCGCCAATCTTCGTCCCCTACGTCGTCTACTTCCTCTTCGTCCACTACATCTGCGTCGCCTTCATCATCATCATGACCAACGAGGACGCCACTGCTGCTGCGGCCGCCAATGCTGTGCTGCGGCCGCCGCCGCCCAAGAGACTGCCAACGCTGCTGCTGCCGCTGCCGCCGCAGCCTCCGCTGCTGCCACGGCCAACTGGCCTACTGGAGGGTATAACATGTTTATCCCTCTCCTGTTTATTTCCATGTTTGCAGTACTAGTCATATGCGTAGATGTTTCTACTATTTGTCTAGTACGTAGTTTCATCATGAAGTTTCAGTATGTCATTAGCACTGTGTATGCCATGTTCATGATTTATTCTTGGATTAATTTAATCGAACAATTGCCTATATTCTCAGCAGAGGTAATATATGTATAGCCATAAACCTGATTATGCAAGAGACCAAACAAACTGGAACCGACTATATTGTAAGTTCTATCGTACATCCTTTTGAAATACAATATTGAAAGTCACTCCATAATGAGGTTACCAGCAGCTAAGCTAAAATGGTGCAGTAGTAATATTAGAAGCCATATGAGCTAAGAATTTTGGAAGCTATATAAAATAATGTATAAGTCGACGATAAACATTCCGTATATTTATCACAGTTGCCCAAATACTTCGGTTCGAACAAAGAAGATAAATTAATAATTTCCGACGAATTATCAAATGATGGTTTATTCTACCAAGCCAATCACCACGATAAATAAATAGGAATTGAATTGAATACACATAGGTACAAAAAGGGGAACATCCAGCTTGGGTAATTAAATTGATAAATATGGCTGTGCAATCTATGGAGCCCTTTTATTCCGCATGAATATAGATACCAGTTCAATATTGTTATCTCAAATGAAAGAGAAGTTTAGTGTACTCATCGTTGGCTCGCGTTATCTTCCAATCCCAGCCACACTTACACATTAATTTTAACTATCAGATGGCTTGAATATGTGACAAAAAATAAGCAGCATGCCAGCGAGCCAGCGCAGCACAGTGTGCCCGTGGGTTACGTGCTCTATTTTGAATTAAAGGCATATTTTATATAGGCCATGCTGTTAGAGAATAAATAAATGTTACTGTAAACTTGCCTTGTCATGTGAATGAGTATAATAATGTGTTGGGTTCATTGCTCGTGAGCTCAATTAATTGCTGCTTCTCCCTGCAACAATAGAACACATGAAGTGCTGTTCTTTGATATACAGTAAGTTTAAATTATCTGAAAGTGTGATTTTCCATTGTCAAGGAGTTATACGCTAATCAGAAGGGACGGAACAATCCACATGGTAAAATACTGTGTTGTATCTATTTGACAGTCCTTGCTCAACATCACTACTAATCATCATGGCATATTCAGACAGAAATTACTGTCAAATACCAGCATATATCCAGTGCTTAGTGCTTACACATGATCAATTTACGCACAAAAAGGAAGTATGGGTACCTGTAGTCCTAGACCAGCAGGAACGAGGATGAAAGCCAGGGCGCCTCTAAAGTAATCGAAACTTTGCCTATCAAGACCTCAAGCGCCGTAAGCGCTGCCAGTCTGCTACCCACGTCTGGTGTTCCTCAAGAAACTGCCTACATCAGGTAAACTATCCAGCAATGGGGCTTGTCTATGGCAGGGCTGCAGCGTTGATCCCTCATCCACGTCCACCATCGCGGAGCAGCACGTCCCCTCCTCTACTACGGTACTACCGTTCTTCCGTGAACGCACGGTCAACACTGGACATGACCAGGGCCGGTTGAGATTTTGGAGGCCCGGGGCGAAACTAAAATTTGATGCCCTCAATATAGACATATGTTTTCCATGCAAAACTTAAATGCATCCAAGTAGTATGTAAATATAAACATATTATATTAAAATTTTCTTCTAACATTTCTCTATGCAAAGTCACCTATTAAAATATATGTTTCTTCTTGCCAGGCAGATTAAAAATCTTATTAATGGGTTGCTTGCTCTTCCTCCAACGCCCTCAATATAGAGGGACGGAACCCAAGTCGCCCGAAGGCTGGGTCGTGCGTGTGGGTTCTACTTGCAATTGCTAGCGATGAAATCTGATACCCATTGCCTTTTTTTCTATTTTTGTGGCCAATACTAGTCTGTACCATACGTATATACATACTGGGGTGGGCCCCCTAAATTTTGGGGGCCCAAGGCGGCCGCACACCCTGACCCCTCATCAGGACCGGCCCTGGACATGACGAGGTTGAGCAGCGCGGCTGTCCCCTCCGTCGCCACACCGCCAGGTCCCACGAGGTCTACGAGGATGCACGTGGCCACCTGCGCGGGCGCCCTCCATGATCCCGGTCTATACGTCCGGCATCACGAACGCGAAGAGCGCCCGCACGACCCCGAGCTCGACGAGGGCTGCCCGGTTGAGCGCGTACTGCACTACGGCGAAGAGCACCTTGAGGGCGTCCTTGGTGGCGCGGGTGTCCCTCCCGGTGCCACGGAGGAGGGCGACGAGAGCGGCCGCTTGGCGCCGACGATGGGGCGGTAGGCGTCAACGCAGAGAGGCCGACGGTCATAGCACCGTGGTGCGCAGCCACGTACTCCTCGGCCCGCATGGCCGCGGCAAGCGCGTTGAGGATGCCCGAGAATGACATGAGCTGTTCCAGCGCCGAGATGGAGATGTTGAGAATCGCAGCGGCGTCCTCGGCGGTCGTGGAGGGAAACATGAGCTTGAACGCGAGGTAGAACACCGCGTTCGCGTCGTCCAGCGGCACGCGCACCTCCGGGTCATGGCAGATGCGTCCCGCACGGCCGCCGCGCCCGCAGGCGGCTAACCAGGGTGCATGCCATGTGCAGCTTCACTTTCATCGCTGCTATGTGAACCGATCTGGCCGGCGTTGCGTTGACGAGGGTGGGTAGATGCAGTTTTGGAGCTTGTGTGGATGATGTTGTTGGTTGGTGGTAATCGATTCCTCGCCGTGGAGTTCTTCCGCCTCTCGGTGCGTGATCGACGCGGACGGCAGGGAATGGTAGGATTCCGCTGTAGATTTCATGCGCTAATTGATTGTGTAGTTATTGCTGATTGATCTTTTTGAGGGAATTATTGATGATTGTTCGTGTAAAGTAATTGAGCGTGTAATTACTGCGAAGGAAAAATCAGACGGGAGAAAAACCGAAGCGGGACGACAGAGAGTTGGACGAAGGCAGAATGTGGAACCAAATTCTTCTTTTAGATAGGAGAAGACTAGCCTGAGAACCTGTCTGTGGTAGGATGGTTAGGAGAGTGGTTGTACCCTCAGCCCACCAGAGTTTAAACCCTAGGTTTCACGCTAGTGTTTCTCATTAAAGCGAAATATTCTTCAGTGGGAGGCGACATTCCCGTCGACAGCGAAGCGCCCGTGGTGACTTTGTCAATCTCAAGACCTGTTTCGCCGGCTCAGTCTTTCAGAGGTGCTCATAGGAGTAGCGTGTGTGTGTGTGCGTTCATAGGGTTGAGTATATGCGCATTATGTAAGCGTTTGCGTTGTATTTTGTTTCGCAAAAAAAAGATATGGATACTGTATCCGGACGTATCCAACCCCCGATACGTGACTTTCTTAAAAAAAAGGTCCTTGAATAGATCAAGCCTGACACGGACGAATGTTCCGGTGTCCAGGTTGAAGAAGCGGAGCCAACCACGGAGCTTGTCATGGCCGAGGTTGAGGCCATGGCCTTCATGCACCAACATCTAGCGGCGTGGGTGGAAGGGGTGATCGACAACTCCACGGCTCCGAGAAGAGACGGTAACAGACCGCCAGTTGGAACACTGTTGAAATTTATTGTACTTGTACTTAGGCCATATCTAAATGCTAACTAAATTTTAAAATTTCTATTTGATCCATTCATGCATATGACTATTAGTGAGACTAACCCACATTGGAAGTTCTGAGATAGTTGCACCACTTTGTAAGATTAGCTCTACTATCGCTTGTATGAGCATGAGAAGAGAGAAGCCTCCCGCGCTCCTCCTCCGCCGCTCGCCATGACGCGTCGGGTCATGGTGCGCCGCGTCGGGTTTCGGGAATTAGCCAATGCCTATATTTTTTTATTGTTTGGAAAATTTTAATGAGTCACTACTTAATACTTAATGGACATGTTGAATACTCAGCCATTTCCGATTCTTTTAAATCATGGCATGTTACTGACTCGAATCGTGCAGCTGCGCCCACGTCCTATCCGGCCCGTACTATATATACATGCTGGACAAACCCTAACCGATATACGCAACATATGGTCTCTCGTCATTCATGTTTAAAACCTTTGCGAATCGTCTTCCAAGTCTTCTCCACCTCATTTTCGGTGTGCGCCAGTTGAAAAGATAGTAGTAGGCCTACGGAAACAAGCCTCTTGTGATCTTGGGAGAGGAGCGATCAGATTTTGGGGGAGCGCACTCGCGCGACTACTAGCAACGACTACTTTCCCAACGACGACTTTTCCCCGGACATCGACAATCTCTTTCTCGACGATATGGACGACAACCTCACCGCTAACGGTTCTGCTGCCGTTGCCCGGTACGTAATTCTATTCTCTCTTTTCAGGATCATGCTACAGTTTATGTTTGTCTTTTGCTATAGTTTTGATCTACTTGTTTCCCGTCGTATCTCCGGCAGCGTGATTTAGGGTGTGTTCGGTTTTGGAATTGGATGGAATGGAATGGAACCATTCCATTCTACCAGAATGGAACCATTCCATTCTTGTGTTCGGTTTGGACAAAAAACCTGTCATGGAACCGTTCCATTCTTGTGTTCGGTTTTGGAATGGGGTGAGAATGGAATGGCTAAAAGTGGCTTGTGGTCACCTCTTTAACAGGAATGGTGAGTTTACCACTGCCTGTGTGATTTAGTATCACAATATTAATCGAAATTTTGGCAACATTTCGCCTATATTTTCAGCAATAAACAACAACAAATATATATTCACAATCAAAATAAGTATATTCTAACAACACAACACTGATTTCAAATCACATAACATATAATCATCCAAATAGTCCAACTTCATTGCAAAGTAGTCCAAATTCATTACATTCATCCAAAAAATGGCATAGTAGTTCATGCCACATATTTGAACCATGTCTAGTTCATGGCGTAGTAGTCATCCAAAAGCATAGTTCGACGTCATTACATCATTACAGTCCATATAGCATAATAGGTATTAAACATAGCCTATAGATAATTGAAGTTCATACCATCACTTCAATTCAGATTCCAGCGCACTCCAAAGACCTTCTCCACGTACCTACTCACCCAAATCAGTTTGTTGTCCTTGCTAAGAGTCATGAATGCTTTTGCAATCTTTGGATTGTCAACAAGATGAGCATAATAATGAGCTATGTGCCCCTCATCAAATCCATTAAGAACCATCAAAGCATCCCACAAGCCATCGCGTATGTCATCATCATCTCCACCTGACTTCACAAGAGCTTCAGCCATCATTTTGAACCCATCTTTCAGAGTGGTGACTAGTGCATCATCTTCAATGTGCACAAGCTTGGCCTTCTTTTTTGGTGGTGCTTTTCCAGTAGACTCGCCTACATTTGGCGACGT
Source organism: Poa pratensis (assembly GCA_947311845.1). Taxonomy (NCBI): domain Eukaryota; kingdom Viridiplantae; phylum Streptophyta; class Magnoliopsida; order Poales; family Poaceae; genus Poa; species Poa pratensis. The sequence goes on along the minus strand of CAMZMU010000096.1, from coordinate 71,820,397 downwards.
GTTCACCTCACTTTCTTCTTCAAGATCGATAAACAAGAGGTCATTCCAGACTTGGCATACTTCCCTGTTGCTGTAGTGGACCCAAAGATTGTTTACATTGCACGGTAGTGTTCAATTGGGGTATTTAGAAATGGGATATCAGCTTTGTTGTTCTACAAAAAGATGCACAAGTGAGAAGCATATAGTACACATAACTTCATGTTAGTAAATAACATGCAGTAGATAAAAACTTACGTTGCAATGCCCTGCGTAGTGTTGCTTGATGACGTGGAACGCACGTTCGCTGGAAAACCCCAAGAGGAAGGTATGATGTAGTCAGCAGCAAAGTTTTCCTTGATTACAAAACCAAGGTTGTCAGATCCAGTAGGAATTGGAAGAGCTTCAGAAAGGTGTCAGCGGCGCCGTTACCCGATCACTGACGTGGACCTGCACACACACAATCAAAGTACTTTGCCCCAACGAAACAGGAAGGTTGTCAATCTCCCCGTCTTGCTGAATACAAAGGATTAAACGTATGGTGTTGAATATGATGATGAACACAAAAGTAGCAGCAGGAAGTAACGTAGAGCGTGGTGAAAACGGTGTTTGTATCAGTGTGGAATAAAGGACCGGGGTCCACAGTTCACTAGTGGTGTCTCTCCATAAGACAAATAAACATACATGTTGGGTGAACGAATTACAGCTGGTAATTGACAAATTGCAAACGCATGACAATGCAATATATGACAAGCACATGTTCATTGTTATATCTATTGGGCATTACAACAATATACATAGACCGCTTACTAGCTGCATCTATGACTCATAATCCACTCACAAGATAGCTTCCGGGTCTCCCATGAGTATTAAGTTGCAAGCAACAGATTATAGCATTAAGCAAAGTGTGTAATGTAAAAAACGCATTAGACTTAACAGCAGTACCCTTAAGCTAAGCATCGGTTATTTTATTCCTAGTGGCAACAGCACATCTACAGACTTAGTTGTTTCTGTCTATCAAGCCCAGGCTTCTAGAGGCATGAACCCACTATCTAGCATAAATACCCTCTCTTGAAGTCACTAGCATCTACTTGGCCAAAGCATCTGCTAACAACGGAGAGCATGCATGAACATAGATAAAACATAATATAGATAGATGAACAAACTTGATCATAACTTCACAATTCATCGGATCCCAGCAAACACAACATGTAGCATTACATAAAGATGATCTTGATCATGTTAGGCAGCTCACAAGATCTAAACATGATAGCACAAGGTGGAGAGACTACCAACTAGCTACTGCTACGGACCCGTAGTCCCGTGAAGAACTACTCACGCATCACTCCGGAGGCAGGCATGGCGATGTAGAGCCCTCCGGTGATGATTTCCCCTCCGGCGAGGTGCCGGGAAGAACTGCAGAAACCCTCCCGAACTAGGGTTGAAGACGACGGCGGCGTCGGAACATTTCGTGGATTTTCGCTCGGGTGTCTAGGGTTTCCCGAATAGATGCATTTTATAGGCGAAAGGACGACGTCGGTGGCCAGCCGAGGTAGGGCGGGGCCTAGGGGCGCGGCCCCACCCTTGGCCGCCGTGGGCCCGCCGGCCTCCCTGGTGTGGCCCCCGGCTTCGTCCTTCTGGCTGCTGCTCCGTCTCGGTCCAGAAATAAATCAGTTAAATTGGCTTCCGATTCCGAGAATATTTCCAGAATAGAATTTCTGAAACAAAAAGACAGCAGAAAACATGAACTGGCACTGTGGCATCTTGTTAATAGGTTAGTCCCAAAAAATGCATAAAAATGATATAAAGTGTAAGATAAACATGTGGTAATCAATATATAATAGGCATGGAACATCAAAAATTATAGATACGTTTTGGACGTATCAAGCATCCCCAAGCTTAGTTCCTACTCGTCCTCGAGTAGGTAAACGATAACACAAAGATAATTTTTGAGGTGACATGCTACCAACATAATCTTGATCATATAGTAATGTAAAGCATGTGAGCTGAGATCAAATCATTCAAAGTAAAAGTCTATGTTTGATATTAAACACATAGATGAATAAAGCAAGACAATTAAAGAAGTAAAAACCTTTCATGGAAGATGCTATAAAGACATGAAACCGTACAAAGTTCATTATAAATGTTTTAAGCATTCAGTATAGAAGTTCATCCTTCTACTCAAGAATCAAGCAATCTTCCACAAACATAGAAATGATCCAGTCAAGCAAAAGTATCACAAACGTAATGAATAAACTGGTTAGAAGTTTTACTCAACCGGTGAGCGTAAGCATTTGGTATTGGCACCGGATGTTATGGCAAAGAGAATAATAATGGGGGTTTGGAAGGACAAAGGAAGATAGTCTCACAAAGCTGTAAATGATCATTAGACAAGAGGAAGTCTTATAATCGAAGCTATGCAAGGAGTAGTGATTGCCATGCAACGGATGCACATAGAGCTATAAGTGTATGAAAGCTCTCCAATGGAACTAGTGGGGGTGCATCCAACTTGGTTGCTCACGAAGACCTAGAGCACTTTTGAGAAAGCTCATCATTGGAATATACAACCCAAGTTCTATAACGTAAATTCCCCACATAGTTATACTAGTAAAACATGAAAACTCTCTCATATGAAGCATAGGTGCTACTAGCACAAATGATGACTATAAAATAGGTGCTAAACATGAGCACAAGTGTGGATAAAGGATAGTAATGTTGCCCCCTCTCTCTTTTTTTTCTCTTTTTCTTTTTTCTTTTTCTGTTTCTCTTTTCGATGGCCTCCGTGGCTCTTTTCACTTTTCTCTCCCTCACTGTAGGGGCAACACTCTAATATGACAACACACTTTTTGGTACAAATAACTCATAATGAACAAAACATGATGTATGAAACTGTATGCCTCAGCCAGTGTAGCAGGATGTGCAATGATCTAGCGTAACATGGGTAAAACCACACATCAGCTATATAGAATCATGCAAAGCAATATATAACAATGATGAATGACAACAAGTCATGTAATGTAAGGTGGAAGTTGCATGGCAATATATCTCGGAACAGCTATGTAAATGCTGTGATAGGTAGTTATGGTGGCTGTTTTGAGAAAGATGTTTGGCTTATGTGTAGGAGAACAAGATGAAGTTCTCCCACGGGGTTGGATGTACTGGCGAAGTATGCACAACTCTCAATGTGAGCAGAAGGCAATGCACAGCACCGAAGAGGCTAGCAAAATATGGATGGTGAAAGTGCCAAAAACCGTAGCTCAACATTAGTCAAAAAGAACTCACAAGTTTATTGCAAACAACTAGCAGGTTCAACATTAAGAGCATGATTAAATTTACCCCAAGGAGGGCCGTTCACGGAGGCACAAGTACCCGCTAGATCCCTCGACCTTAGCACGCAACTATGTTGTTTCCAACTACCTTCAGACATGAGAAGCTATCAAGTCCGACTACAACTTCAGCAGTTTTAAGAGTTTGTAGTATGGTACAAGCTTTAATAACACAACCACTAATCAGATTTTAGATTTAATTAACCAGCAAGCATTTAACATCTAATTTCTTAATATCTCAAAACATTTGCAAGGAATCAAGTTATCAAAGTTCAATGATCTACAAGACTATGCAAGTTTTTCCATTATACAACTACCACACACTTTAGCATTTTCTGTTCGAACCAGACGCCAATTATACAACTCTCCAAACAAATATAAGTGAAGCAAGAGAGTACTTTCTATAAAAGAACTAATAGCTCAAACAAGAGATGCATGAAAAACAAGAGCTAATAGCATAGCAGTGCTAAACAAGAATACTCAACAAGTATAAGTGAAGAATAGGAGTATTTCTAAGCAAAAGCGGAGCGTGTCTCTCTCCCAAACAAGAGTGCTAGGATCCAACTAAGTTATGATCAGATAACAAAACAAAAACAAAACAGAAAATAAAACACACAGATGCTCCAAGAACAGCACACAATATGTGAAGCAATAAAAATATAGTCTCACTAGAGGTGACCTGATAATTTGTTGATGAAGAAGGGGATGCCTTGGGTATCCCCAAGCTTAGACGCTTGAATCTTCTTGATATATGCTGGGGAGATCCAGTGGAGCCTCCCCAAGCTTAGGTTTTCTCTCTTCTTGATCTTCTTATATCATCCTCCTCTCCTAATACTTGAAAACTTCCTTCACACAAAGATAACTCGCAAACTTCATTAGAGGGGTTAGTGCATCAAAACATAAGCCCACTTGGTTCTGTAAAACACAATGCATGACTTAAGTTTAAACAGTAGCTACTGTTACTAAGCAAGATCTTGATCTCTCCCCGAAGAACGTGAATCTATACTTGCAAAAGAGACAATGCAAAACAAAAACAGAATCTGTCAAAACCAGAACAGTCCGTAAAGACGAATTGTTTCGAGGCACTTCCGATGCTCAAATCAAAAAACGGTTAACTAACGAAAGATAGGTAATAAGTTCAGGATTCTGCTCACAAATTTACAGATCAAAATAGTAATCCGTGATTTTTCACGAATTTGTACCGTGAGGTATAGAAATCTGTTTCTGGACAGCAAATAAAACTTTAGCACCTTCTTGCATTAGAGGCTTTTCTTGGCACAAAAAAACGAAAATTAAAGATACAAAGGAGTTGTTACAGAGGTAAACAAACTCCTTGACAAATAAAAACTGAAAACAAAAATAATGGGTTGCCTCCCAAAAGCGCTTTCTTTAATGCCTTTTAGCTAGGCTAGAAGATTTTAATGATAGTCTCATAAGAATAAGAGTTGAAAAACAAAAGAGAGTATCAAGAGGCAAATATCAAACACATTTAAGTCTAACCCATTTCCTATGCAAAGGAATCTTGTAATAAAATAAATTATTGAAGCATAAAGCAACTAGCATAGAAAGATGAAACAAATGCAACTTCAAAACTTTCAACATAAAGAGAGGTGTTATAGTGACTTGAAAACTTTTACAACCATATTTTCCTCTCTCAAAATAACTTTCAGTAGCATCATGAACAAACTCAACAATATAACTATCACATAAAGCATGCTTTTCATGAGCTACAAACACATAATTTTTATTAAGCTCAAAAAAGTGGGGTCATTAAACCCACTTTGGACAATAGCAGTACAATTAATATCATCAGGCAATATAGGACCATCATCATGAGCATTATCATATATAACAATAGGGAGCACCATTTTATTTCCTGTTATTTCCTATTTTTCTTGAGTCAAGGAGCTTGTTACTTCAAATTTATCAAAAGGAGATATTTCAATAGAATCATGACATTCAACAATATAGCATTCTTCCTCCTTAGGTAAGCATGGAGGGAAATCAAATAGTGTAAGAGATAAAGAGTTACTCTCATTAGAAGGTAGGCATGGGTTAATCCACTCTTCCTCCTTTTGTTCATCACTCTCTTCCTCTTTTTCATCCAATGAGTTTTCAGATTTAGCAATTTCTTCTTCCACATTTTCCTGCAAGGTGTTAGTCTCTTCTTTCTGAGTAAACATCCTCTTGACATGTTCAGTAATATAAGAATTTTCATCCTTATAGTTATCAAAACAATATTTAAGTATACCAAGACTTTCAGATTTATAAGGGGCATCAATTTTATGCTCAACATAAGAACTAACTTCAAGGGCACCCTTAAACACAATAAATTCTTCCATCCTTTCTACCTCATAAGCATTATAGTAACCTTTAACATGAGAAGCTAAGGTTTCATTATCATTACAAGCACATTGGAAAGGAAAGTGCTTAAACTTCAGATGACAATCAAAAAAAGATCTACCAAATATAAAGCATAAATTTTTAGCATAAATCTCCAGTTGATTTAACAATTTCCATAAGTACATCCCTTTTTGTGACAAGCGGTAATTTCTATAACATTTTCGTTAAACCTCCGTGGACCCACCTTGCCAACAAGATCTAGTTTCATAGAAGTAATCCATAGCACAAGTTTTTTTAGATTTTCGGTTATTAAATTTTTATGCATTTTCGAGTATATAAGAAAAATTAAAACTAAACCTAAATAAACTAAACAAAAGTAAACTAAGATAAAATAAAAATAAACTAAGCAAGACAAAAAAAATGAAGAGAATGGTGATGTGTAACTCCCCTTGCTGTAGCTGCTTCCAATTCACCGGCAACGGCGCCAGAAAAAGTTGCTTGATGACGTGGAATGCACGTTCGCTGGGAAACCCCAGGAGGAAGGTATGATGTAGTCAGCAGCAAAGTTTTCCCTTGATTACCCGATCACTGACGTTGTATCAGTGGCGCCGTTACCCGATCACTGACGTGGACCTGCACACACACAATCAAAGTACTTTGCCCCAACGAAATAGGAAGGTTGTCAATCTCCCCGGCTTGCTGAATACAAATGATTAAACGTATGTTGTGGAATATGATGATGAACACAAAAGTAGCAGCAGGAAGTAACGTAGAACGTGGTGAAAACGGTGTTTGTATCAGTGTGGAATAAAGGACCGGGGTCCACAGTTCACTAGTGGTGTCTCTCCATAAGACAAATAAACATACATGTTGAGTGAACGAATTACAGCTGGGCAATTGACAAATTGCAAACGCATGACAATGCAATATATGACAAACACATTTTCATTGTTATATCTATTGGGCATTACAACAATATACATAGACAGCTTACTAGCTGCATCTATGACTCATAATCCACTCACAAGATAGCTTCCGGGTCTCCCATGAGTATTAAGTTGCAAGCAACAGATTATAGCATTAAGCAAAGTGTGTAATGTAAACAAACGTATTAGACTTAACAGCAGTACCCTTAAGCTAAACATCGGTTATTTTATCCCTAGTGACAATAGCACATCTACAGGCTTAGTTGTTTCTGTCTGTCAAGCTTAGGCTTCTAGAGGCATGAACCCACTATCTAGCATTAATACCCTCTCTTGAAGTTACTAGCATCTACTTGGTCAAATCATCTACTAACAACGGAGAGCATGTAGGAAAATAGATAAAATATAATATAGATAGATGAACAAACTTGATCATAACTTCGCAATTCATCGAATCCCAGCAAACACAACATGTAGCATTACATAAAGATGATCTTGATCATGTTAGGCAGCTCACAAGATCTAAACATGATAGCACAAGGTGGAGAGACTACCAACTAGCTACTGCTATGGACCCGTAGTCCCGTGAAGAACTACTCACGAATCACTCCGGAGGCAGGCATGGCGATGTAGAGCCCTCCGGTGATGATTTTCCCTCCGGCAAGGTGCTGGGAAGAACTGCAGAAACCCTCCTGAACTAGGGTTGAAGATGACGACGACGTCGAAACTTTTCATGGATTTTTGCTCGGGTGTCTAGGGTTTCCTGAATAGATGCAATTTATAGGCGAAAGGGCAACGTCGGTGGCCAGCCGAGGTGGGGCGGCGGCCTAGGGGCGCGACCCCACCATTGGCCGCGCCGTGGGCCCGCCGGCCTCCCTGGTGTGGCCCCCGGCTTTGTCCTTCTGACTGCTGCTCCGTCTCGGTCCAGAAATAAATCAGTTAAATTGGCGTCCGATTCCGAGAATATTTCCAGAATAGAATTTCTGAAACAAAAAGACAGCAGAAAACAGGAACTGGCACTGTGGCATCTTGTTAATAGGTTAGTCCCAGAAAATGCATAAAAATGATATAAAGTGTAAGATAAACATGTGGTAATCAATATATAACAGGCATGGAACATCGAAAATTATAGATACGTTTTGGACGTATCATACATCGCTAAGGCCAATAGTGCAAGTATCCTCATCCCATAGAGCTCCACTCGGATTTTTCAACTAGATCAACCTGCCCCAAATCTTCCTTCACTTCTTGAGGTGGTTGCTAATCTGGTCATGATTCAATGATAGCTTGAAGTAGTCATTCAGAACCTGAGCACATTGGTTATGATGGCACTGGTTGAAACCACTTGAAGTTCTTTTACCACTAGCCACAATGTTAGCCAAAAATCCAAGCATCATGGTGGACATAGGATTGGTCCAGTGAACCACCGCTTTGGTCTTGCTCCCACTTGCACCCTGGGTGTTGTTCCCACTTGCATCGGTGCTTTCAACATTGTCCATTTCTGTCCAGCAATAAAATAGTTGCACAAATATGATTTATAACATGAAAAACACATGGTTTCAATACATAAAATGGACAATTTCATCCAGCAATGAAATAGTTGCACAAATATGATCTAGAACATCGAAAACACATGGTTTCAATACATAAAATGGACAATTTCGTCCAGCAATGAAATAGTTGCACAAATATGATCTAGAACATGAAAAACACATGGTTTCAATGCATAAAATGGACAATTTCGTCCGGCAATAAAATAGTTGCACAAATGTGAATTATAACATCACAAACTCATGGTTTCAATACATAAAATGGACAATTTGGTCCAGCAATAAAATAGTTGCACAAATGTGAATTATAACATCACAAACACATGGTTTCAATACATAAAATGGATTCGTCCAGCAATAAAATAGTTGCACAAATATTGTTTCAATACAATGAAAGGATACATGAATAACACTTCAAATACATGGTTTTGACATACTCAATGACCATACATGATCTGCCTATCCGCCCACATTTGGTTAGCAATTTGTTGCCTACAGTCAACCGTGGCTCTATGGTCTCTTGTTTGTTGAGTTTGTGACCGGATTGGTTGGGCGGTCCAAGTTACCTCCGGTAAGATGAATTCATCAATTCCTTGGGATAGTGCATAATTATGAAGAACACAAAAAGCTACAACAATGTCAATTTGTACCGGAAAGGGAAAGAACAGTTTGGCATCATCTAAAATCTTGAATCTTCTCTTGAGGGATCCAAAAGCTCGCTCTACCCCTATACGTAGAGATGAGTGCCTAAGGTTGAAAAGTTCTTCCGCATTTTGGACGGGATTGTTGCCCCACTCGTTCAAATGGTATCTCACATTACGGAAAGGTGGGATGAAGCCAAGCTTGGCTCCATATCCGGCATCAACTAGGTAATCTTTGCCTATAAAAAAGACACAAGTTGGTGGCATTTTTTGGACAATATATGGACAATCATATCTAAGTCAATATGTTACCTTGTGGTACTTGTAGGCATCTCTCACGCCCTAATGCATCAGCTAAAACGTTTGCATCATGTGTTGTCCCCTCCCACCCAACCAACACATATGTGAACCGGAGGTCAAAATCTACCGCTGCCATCACATTTTGAGTAGGAAAAGGCTTCCTACCACGAAATGAATCTTCCACATCTTTAACAACAGATGCTCGCACATGTGTACCATCAATAGCTCCAATACAATCCTATATAGCGAAAGAACTGCCAATACTATGGGTGAATACAATCCTACATAGCTAAGTAATAGTTTTGGCATATACCTTAAAATATGGGTCAAACCGAGGGTTTCCTGCTATCTTTTCTGGGGTCTCTGATGAAGGTGGTCTGATATAGTCATTACGCAGCTCACCAATGGCATGAAGGACTTGCCTAAAATATATGCTAATTGTACTGAACGATCTACCAAAAGTTGTTGCAACAACTCTATTCCGAAGATTGTGTCCAATGGTATGCAAGAACATTCCCACTTGCTGCTCCACACATAAATGGACACTATTTTCTAGCAACTTACGTTCTCTCATTATCTCACATAGCCTAAAGAAAGAAGCTCTGTTAAACCGTAACATGTTTATATAAGTCACATCTGACTGCCAAATTTTACTAGTGAGATACTCAATTCTCATCTGATCTCTTTCATGCATTGGCCCATAGGAAATACATGGTCTTCTCTTTCTTTTTAAGACCCGAAAAGCTACAACAATCGCAGCCCAAACAAAAAAAAAATCAGCTCCCCTAAGCTTTTTTCCTTTTATCCAAGCTCTTGCCCATCTACAATGCATATAAACAATTTATACAAGGCTAATAAAAAGAGACATGTGATTTCATCATATATTGACAAGAAATTTCATGGATCAGCATATATTTCCAAGAAATTTCATGCATTGGATAGCAAATTTTCATGGATTTCGTATCAGAAATTCGAGCAACATCATATATCAGCATATATTGCCAAGAAATTTCATGGATTTGATAGCAAACATGCGATTTTTTGTGTTGAAATGAAAAGGACAGGATAGCAAATCGGGTTGGATCGAATCCGACGCTCACCTCGATCCTGCTTGGTCGTCGCGGCCGCTACTGGAAATTGCTGCTCCGAATCCGTCGCCGCCGCGCCTGCTCCGCCTCTGCTTCGTCCGTCGCGCCTGCTCCGCCTCTGCTTCGTCCCTCGCCGCCACGCCTGCTCCCGCCCTGCCCCGCCTCTGCTTCGTCCTTCGTCGCCGCGCCTGCTCCCGCCCTCTCCCGCCTCTGCATGCGTGGGCGACGGCTGTGGCGGCGCCGACGCGGGTGCGAGTGGCGGCGTCGGCGCGGGTGGGAGTGGCGGCGACCGTGCGGGTGCGAGAGGCGGCGCCCGTGCCTGTGTGTGGGGGGGAAGGAAGGGTGAGCGTAGGGTTCGGAGGTGAGGCGAGAGATGCTTTTTTTTTCATCGGGCTCGGTTCCACCTCGTCCGGCCGATTTGGTCGGACGGGTGCGTTCCGCATCTATGGCGCATATTCGCTTTCGAGGAACGACTCGATTCCATTCCATCCTAAAACCGAATGCTGGAATCCTCCTCAGATGTGGAACGGTTTCATTCCGTTCCACGCAATTCTAAAACCGAACACAGCCTAGAGTTCTCTCCGTTGCGGGCTGCGCGGGAATGTAGATGGGCTGGGTTTGGGCCGAAGGTCACGTGTCGTGGGCTTGGAGGCGCCCAGCACGGTGTGGTCGTTGTGTACAAGAGCCCACATCGATGAATCCATCGGCAAAAAATTAGCACTGACTTGCCTTAAAAAAACAATCTAGCACTGACAGGTGGGCTACAGCTTGTCATTTTTATAGAGGAAAGTTACAGTTCGACATTCAAAGATCAACATACTGTACTTACGTACATCCGACTCTGCCTAGTGCCCACATCGCACGATCAAGGCTAAACAATTTTACTACAGAAAGAGAAAAATAATCAATGACATTGCAATCGGAGCCGCTAGCCCGGACGCACCAGCGCATCCAGACACCCAGTGCTGTTGTTGCTATTGGTAGAAGAGCAAGGTGTAGAAGAGCTGGTTCCACGTGTCTGGGAGGCCAGGGAGGCACCAGTGGCTGCAGTCGGCGGAGCCACCGGGGTTGGCGCGCTGCGCCGACGAGTAGTCGCCGCTATACACCGACGGGTGCGCGTCTTTCCGCATCCTCGACAGCGCTGTGATGTCGAGCAAACGGACCGGGCTCTTCATGCCCTGCAGCACCGTCTTCATCACCTGCTCCTGGCCCATGGGCTGCGCCGTGGAGTTGAGCCCGGTCGTTGGGACCGTCTCCCCGTAGCAGTTCTTGGACACCGGGTTGGGCCACTCCTTTGAGCTGTTCAAAATTCGAAATTCAAAATTCGCATTGATAGTGTACAGTGTGCAGTGCATATACAGGGAGATATGACGAGATGTGGGTCAAACAATGCATGCTTGGGGCCATGCGTGAATTGAGATCGCTGCAGATTATTAGTTTACCTGTAGTGAGTGGGGGACATGGATTGGAAGAAGACACGGGTCTTGGTCGGATCGACGTTGATGTCCACCCAGTTGGCCCAAGTGGTCATCCCTCGCTGGAATGCCACCATCCTGTCCATGTCCTCCGAGTATTGCCCGCCCTCCCCCATGTAATCCCACCTGCAAATGTGTACACAGGAATACACAATCTCAGGTTTAACATTTGCGTGTGCAATTCTGCAAATGAAGCTTCACTTGGAGGGAAAGCCATGGACGTGCCCTTGGAGTGTTCCGGTGTGCGTCCACCAGTGGCCGGAGTTGAAGGAGAGCACGTCGGCGCCGCGCCATGCTTCGGCGTTCTCGGCGATGCCGTCGAGCATCAGGACGCGTTTCCCCTGCATCACGTCGATGTCTACCAGGTACGGCGCGCGGTAGAAAGACAGCGCCAGCTCGAACTCCTACCAGTACATAGACCAAATTCCCCAACACATCCGATGAGTAAACAAAGCTGTCCATGATATTGAGCGCATGTACCTTGCACAGTTGCACGACGAAGTGCATACGTACCGTGAACTTGTATGTGTAAAGAGGGTCAGCGGAGACGAGCTGCGACGGCGACTGCGGCGCGGCGGCGTGCAGCAGGCAGACGAGCGACTCCCACTGGTCACGGCCCAGCGAGTCCCCCACGAACATCACCGTCTTCCCCTTCATCCGCGTCAAGAAGTCCGCACCGTCAAACCTACGTACATCCAGTCGTCGTAAATCACCAAGACCACGTACGTCATAAGCCTGAAGAATTTGCAGAGACGAGTCATGGCAGTACGTACCTCGGTAGCTCGCAGCTGGCCGGCTTCCACTGGTACCGGAGGTAGTCGGAGTCCGGCCGGCCGTAGAGCTGGCAGTTGAACTGCGGGTCGATGACGGGACACCTGAACCCGGTGTACGCCGCTGCAGCCGTCGTCAACCGTCGTCGCGGACCCAGCTGCCGCTGAAGACGTCGCATCCCTTGGGGCCGGGCAAGACGTCGCGCCGGTGGCCCCGGGCCAGCCCGGCGGCGACCGCCGAGCTGGACAGCGAGAAGGCGTGCAGCAGCAGGGCGGCGAGCGCGGAGCTCTTGCAGCAGAGCAGCATCGTCGCAAAGAGGAGGAAAGGGAAAGCAGAGGCACCTTTCCGGCGGCCTCTTTATACCACGAATCGATCTGCGATTAACAGTGTCGCTGCGGCGAATTAGCGATAGAAGCGGCTGGTGAAGAGAGTATTATTGCGGGATCGGCCGAGCAGGGGAGGTGTGCATGTGAGGGCAAGATCGAGTTGTCGGTCGATTAGAGTTCACGTGATGCAGAGATCATCTTACTACTACGTGGATTACTGGATTGGGAAAGTACCATGGTATCTATGGAGGATTCGTTGCCTTTGCCCCTTGGTGCACGTAGTCCTAGGTACATGGATGGATTTGAGTTTTGGAATTCGTGCGTGCATCGAAATGGTATCTGTATGTCTGCACGCAGCATCGAAAATGGAAAGATTTGTTTCTCAAATTTCGAGTAGGATTCTCCCCTTTTGGAGGGAGAGTATGGTATTCCCTCCTCTGTTTTGATCTATTTTGACTTTTGAGGCAGCAAATCTGAGCCGGCAAAATTGGACGGTCACTTAAATGAGTGAGCGGTCAGGTCTCGTCAATTCTCAAGTGCAAGAAGACAAATCGGCAGGCTGGAATGGGCACTGTTCGTCATTGTCACGGGCCAAGCTTTCCCCACTCTTGTTGCTGCCACGGGTCCATGTTGGACGTCGGATCAGTAATCTTCAGCAGCAGATGAAAACCAGCTTTATGTTTGCGTCCACAGCAGAAAGATGACTGAGACAATACGAACAGTTTTGACACGGACACCCCCGGTTTACCTACAGAATGGCCTGCCATATTCGCCCCCTGTTGTAACATGCTTGCAATGTTAATCACCAATTTCTTTCTTTGACAAAGTGATTAAGGAGTCTGATTGGGATAGAGTGGGATGCATCTTCACACCATAAAATTGGTTTGAGAACGCGTGCTCCCTACAAAACGCTGGGCAAGGAGCCAAGATAGGCCAACTGTTCCAACTCTCGTCGTTCCGGCAGGCGAGAGGCAGCTGGCGACGGTGAATTCCCATGGGTGCCCTCCAAGATAGTCCAACTATTCCAATCGAAGATGTCACACCGCTTCTAAGTTCAGCCGGCTTTCAAGAAGCCTCTCAAGGAGGCCCTGTCCAGGTGCATGTTGTTGGCCACTTGCAAGTGGTGTGAGATGTGGGTGCAAGTTCGAGACTTCGCCGTTGAGGTTGTATTCAACCGTGGCTGGAGTGACTTCGTGGAGAAGCATGACCTACAATTTAATGAGACCCTCGTGTTCAAGCTAAAGGACCCGGCTTCAATCTAAAGATCTTCTACGTCGGCTCCTCCTCTGAGAGATTGTGTGTCTGTTCTTACCACGATTAGGCGGCGAGCCCTTGTTTTATTGTATAATTGTGTAAGTAGATGTGTTAGGACATGTTGATGAACTCGTTGAACTTGTCTTGAGATCATGGGTATGTACTCCCTCCGTTCCAAATTAATTGACTTGGTTTTGTCCAAATATGGATGTATCTATACTTGTTTGATGTCTAGATACATCCGTGTGTAACAAAATGTGTGTCAATTAAATCCGAACGGAGGGAGTACCTCGGATATAATTAGTATGCAAAGAGCGCATGAGATATCTAGGAGAACTACATCAATATATTCACTGGTACGTATCATGATATAGTGAACTTGATTTGTTGGAAATTAGTGAATACTAAATTATTGTGTGTTAATTATGCTGCATGTTGGTAATTGTGTTTGGTTTTTGTTCAGTTCCATGTGATGAGTGTGCATCGCTGAGGTGGTAACATCACCACATTTGAAAGAGATGAGCAGAACACCCAATGCACATAACCAAAAACATGTGATTTGCATCTGTCGACCTTGAAACAAGTGCGGGCAACCAGACAACATGTAGTAAATCGGCCTCTTAGGCAATGCATGCAGGAACCAAACAAGGTGCACGATACGGCCCAAGCATTCATGAGGTGAAACTGGATCGCCATGAATATGCCTGAAGTGGCTAAAACACATGTGAGCATCCAAACATGCCCTATATGGCTTCTTGAGGAATACAACACATTCACACTTAAGAATTTTTTATTCCTATCTTTCAAAAGCCTACGATCAGATAGGCGTGCCAAGAGAAGGCGAGAACCATGTTTGGTGATGGGGATCCCAACGAGCCTACATATTGCATTTTCCTGCGTTGACACCAAGGTGATGCTAGAGCGCCACTGTCGGAGAATAGTTAGTTTGTTGTATCAACTCGTTGGATGTGTTCACATGAAGAAGATGGACGGAAGGCTTGAACTCTAGGTTTTCTCGAGTGTTGAGTATATTGTTGACAACAAGGATCACAAGCATCTTGAGCTTAGTGCGAAGGCTCGAGCTCCAGATGAAGGAGAAAGCAACATATCTCATCCTAAGCGTCGACGCCAACTTGTATGTTGTATTGGGGTTAAACTATGAGAATCTTGCCATGCCACAGTCATGCGGTCTTCATATTCTCCGAGATCAATGTTCGAGATGAACATGTTGAGGGGAGACGACTATTAATCAACAATACCTGTGAGGTGTGATCAAAGTGAAAATTGTATTCCACATGATAAAAACAAAACACTTACATTCGACCACAAAGTGGGGGAGAAGAGCATGGTGAAGACGAACTAGAGGGAACCACATGGGTATCCTCCTATCTAGAATCTAGTATTCCTGCCGTTGCCGATGTGCAAAATGGTGAGCATGTGGTACAAGGGGAGAGTGGTGACAATCTTCTGTAGGAAGGAAGGAATCAATGAGGTGACACCAAGGTCCCCACGGAGGTGGTGGAAAAAAAATCATGTTTTTCACAGTTGGAGTTGAAATTGGTGAAGATTATGACTGAAGCTCATTCGGGGGGGGGGGGGGGGGAGAATACTCTACCACTTACATCTTTGAGCCCTAGCCTGCCTCAATTTCGTAGAGAAATAGTTTTTCCCACGTGACTGAGCACCGGAAGAAGAATCATTGTTTGTCAAAAATGGAGCGGTGCATACGATCCAAAGCTTCACCACTCCACACAACACAACCAACGAGGGCATGTAGTAGGTTGGGACGTTACCAAACGCTTCATATATTAGAAAGAACATATGGCACCATAAGAAATAAGTAGGGCACCCCACAACATATTTTGGTTCCTCCGTTGGCCTTGTTTCCTCTGTGCTTAACATATTCTTGTTCCAAGTCCATGAAATGAGTTAATTTGTAGAGAAACCGGCAGGAGCTCTGCCTTTTCATTTAGAAGAGGAAACCAAACATGTTACATATTTGACATGTTTTTAATGGGGATGCAAAAAAAAATATCCAAGACAAGGAAAACTAAAGGTCCCCCACTAATTAGGCTCGGTGTATCACTCGGTTGAAGTAATAAGCACTCTACCTGCTTGCAAAATATCTTCCCAATCCAGCATGGCCACCTCCACGTGTGTGAGGCTATGGCCCATGAAAAATTGTGTGTTCCTTTCCTTCCACGCGTTTTAGGGTGTGTTCGGTTCCAAAACGAGGTGGAATGGAATGGAACGGTTCCGCACCTGGAACCCATTCTCGTGTTCGGTTAGACAAAGGGATAGAACGAAGTGATTCCTCGGAACGGAATATTCCGTGTAGATGCGGAACGCACCCGTCCGGCCGAATCGGCCGGACGAGGTGGAACGCGTGCGATTAACGCGCCCTCCTCTCTCTCACCTCTGGCTAATCCTCTCCTCTCTCTGGACCAGCTCGAGCGGCGGGCGGACCAGCTCGAGGGCGCGGGCGGCTGGTCGCGACGGCCAGGCGACGGCGGCGGGGCCGGGCGGAGCGGAGGCGGCGACGGCCGAGCTCGTCGGCCTCGGCCCAATCTCCCCGTGCTCCCCTAGCGACGGCCATGGCGACGGCTTCCATTCCGTCAGCATGCGTCCACGCGGCGGCGGAGGCGGGGGCGGAGCAGGGACGGCCACGCGGGCGGCGCGAGGCGGGGCCGAACGTCCCCTCATGACCAGCAGGCGGCGGAGGCAGCCGGCAGGCGGCGTGGCGTCCACGCGGCGGCGGAGGCGGGGCCGGGCGGCCCGAGGCGCGACGGCGGTGGCCAGCAGCCGTCCGTCCGAGATCGTCGGCCTCGCGGGCGTCCGTCCTCCTCTGATCTGATTTGATCTAATTAGGTCTAATTAGGGATTAATTGAATGCTAGATTAAATTAGGGTCTAATTAATTGCATGTTTAAAATTAATTTGATTCCATTCCACCGTTCCGAAATCAACCGAACACTCGGATGAAATGGGATGGAATGGAATGGGATGGAACCATTCCATTCCATTCCACCCCATCCAAAAAACGAACACACCCTTAGAGAACATAGCAGATGTCCACTGGGACATCTTTCGGCATCAGGGGATGAAAATAAGTTATACAGAGGGCCGTCTATATTTTTTATCTTTTTTCCGACGGTCGGCATTTTACTATATCTATTAATGTATAAATGATTATACAAACATATCTGGACTCCAACAACACACATGCAACACATTTCTTAAAAGTGACAACTAATTATACCATAACAAGTATTAGCACACAGCTCACGTGTACATGCCTCGCCCAAAATAGCAATCGCACTCGACAGAGCTCCACTTCCCGCCACCGTCTGTTTTAGAGCGGTTGTCTCCCACGGAAGCGGGTTGGACTTGGGGCTAAATTTTGAGCATGTTGTACATCTGGGTATCGCTAGCTGAAGGCTTCCCTTCGGGAAGGTCGATTCGTGCGCCGCACGCGATTCTGCTGCCGCCACGTGGTGGCCCTCCAGTTCAGAGCGGACGAGGAGAATTTTGGCACGTCGCTTTCCTTCGATCGGTAACACGAAGCCTCCCGCGGCGTGTACGTCGCGCGCGTACGAGTCCCCCCGAGACGTGTACATCGCGCGGGACGAACCCCCCGCGTACCATGCGATCTTCGGACGGAAGTACACGAGGCAGTGCGTGCGTGCAGACGCGCGGTGCAAAAAAAATTCAAAAACCCGAGATGTACAGATTATACGGAATAGAAAGTACGGAATAAAAAAGCACGGTGTACAAAATACACAGAATAGGAAATACAAACTACACATGTATCCATTAAATACACATAATAAAAAAGAACGGTCTACACCTACACACATGTGTACAACTACGCAGACACAGTTTGTACATATACAGATTGTACAACTAGACAGACACATGTCGTACAACAACATAGACACATGTTGTACAACTACGTAGACACAGTTTATACAGACACAGATTGTACAACTGACAGGTTGTACAACTACACATACACATGTTGTACAACTACATACCACTTGTTGTACAACTAGACAGACACATGTTGTACAGACACAGTTTGTACAACTATATAGACACATGTTGTACAACTAGACAGACACATATTGTACAGACACAGGTTGTACAACTTCGCAGACACAGCTTGTACAGATCACAGGTTGTACAACTATATACACAGGTTGTACAACTATACATAACCGAAAGTAAAAAAAAAATTCGTCGAAACATATCAATATGGGATCTAGTTTTGAAGATCTCGACGCGAGGAGCTCAAAAGTGAAAACGGTTCGTAATTTGGATAAACGGTTCTGAAGATATTTCATTTCAAAAATTCGATTTAGAAGAATAAAAGGGAAAAGCTGCCCTCCCACCTCACTATCCCTTCTCTCTCATCATACAAAAGTAGAAAAACAGGAAGTACAAAGTACAAAGAAGTTGGAGTACAACTACACATAACAGATTGTACAACTATACATAACCGGAAGTACAAAAAAAAAGTTCGTCGAAACCTATCAACATGTGATCTAGTTTTGAAATCTTGACGCGAAGAGTTCAAAAGTAAAACGGTTCATAATTTGGATAAACGGTTCTCAAGATATTTTATTTTTTTAAACGAATCTCAAAATAAATGCACGTAGAACCCTCCGGAGAAACAGAAATCCACCAAAACTCTCTCGTGCTGCCACTTGTTACATATTTAAGCACCCACGGGGTACCGCGTGAAGGGAGAAGCTGACACTTGTCATCACGCCACGGTTCGCTGGGTTACCTTCGCAAAGGGAACCCTTTTTCTAATGATTTCCTACATCTAGGGTCAGGCTTGGGCTTGGAAAATCGAGTTGCTTAGACGGAGCGCCGACCCAATAATTTTTTTTGTCTCTTCGGGTCAGGCCCAGGCATACTTTTTCATTTTTTTTGTTCGGGCTGAGCCCAGGCCTAGTTTTTCAATTTTTTATTTGGGGCGGGCTAGACTCAAACCAGGATTTTGAGCGTCAGGCTTTTTCGATCCCAGCCCAAAGCCTGACCCGGCCCGGAAATTCCCCAGATCTACTTGGAAATGGTGTGAGAGGGACCTGGGAGGGATACTGGCAACCGGCTGACGCGCGGTTAACAAGTAACAAGACGTGAAAACACCTCCCCTGACAAAAGCCATTTAAGACAGTACCACGGGAGTTTTTATTCATCCTAAGCCAAGTAATCGTTCTCCCGCGTTTTCCATTTTTAAATTCCCGTGGAAAAAACGTTGTGGCAACCAGTATTATACTACTCCCTCCGTTACTAAATATAAGATGTTTTAACTTTTATCCACATTCACATATATCTAGATGTATGTGGACACTCATTTGGGTTTGCACCTAGCCAACATGTGAGCTAGCTAGAACATCTTATATTGTGTAACAGAGGAAGTATATACTACCAGCCGATCACACAATTGCGTATCCCGAGAAGGGTTTGGCCAAGACCACTGGGGAAAACCAACGATCCTGTGAAAGAGCAGAACTTCAAATCATGTGACGACTGAAAGAGAATTAATCAATCTCATCAGTCTTATTTTTACTCTATGATGTTTCCACTGCTCAATCGAATGTTCAGAATCTGTCAAGGTCAGTTCATTGAGTAATCTTTACGTAAAGAAAGAAGTGCATTCGCCGAACTTGAACGCTACACAGTTAAGAGCACCATATTTCAAAGCATTAGTCCAAAAGAATCCACATAAACTGGTGCAACTTATTTTACCCAAATAGATAATATATGAGTGCTTGATTAGCTTTAGAGAGCAACCCTCCCTAGAAGAGCAGATTAGCTTCTGACGACTAACTGACTAACCTAAGGCGATGACAAGAGTCTATACATACACAATGCTCGCGTATTTATTGTGCAAAATTTCAGCCTCGTGGATCAAAAGACTTGGTGGAATGGATCCACCCCTTTTGTCATTTTATGGAGACCCTTAGCCACGCATTCCTAGTTTCCGGCAGCAACTGCTCTTTCGACTACGTTTGTAGCATTTACCCGAGAACTTCAATTTCATTCCTCGACAGCGACCGCTCTTTCGACTCCGTTTGTAGCATTTACCGGAGAACTTCAATTTCAACCCTGAAAGCGCTTTTTCCTGAAAAACACGGCACACAAATGCGTTAGTCATGTGGAAGTATCTGAAGTATGAGTAAAGCAAGCATACCACATATGCAAGGTACGTACTGCGACAGGCTTAACCTCAGTCAAAACACAATTCTCGCTGCACTGATCTGCACCAAGACTAAAAATATATCATCATCAACACCCCATAAATAAAATGATAATAGGCTTGTGTCTACATGAGAATTAGATAAGGCCCTTTTTCGGTTACTGTAGAAAATCAAGTTGGCATATTCCTACAAAAAAGGTTGGTAAAAATAACATACAGGCTCATTGAGTGACAGTAACTGGTAAAGAAGGTTGTCAACTAAGAGAATAAAATGCCCCAACATGTAAAAGGCAGGTCAACTGGTATTTTGGTAGGAAAACACACAAGCTTTCAGAGTAGCACTAGTCATAAAAATTCCCTGGTTACGGCAAAGTTTGACATAATAATGTCATTGCATAGTCTACATTATTCACCTCTTTAAGCGTGTTCACTAGTTTTTCCTTTGACTCTCATGAACCGACCTTAATACAAGAAAACCTACCTGCCATATGGTTGCCCATGAGTGTCAACTGTAAAACTAACTTCTTGGTTTGGAGTACTAGTGGGAACATCGATGGCACAACTATCCTCTTCACCAATGTTACTCCGAATTTCCAGTAGCAGCTCAGGCTCCAGTTGGTCAGTATCTTCCATCACCACTGAAGTGCTTTCTTGACTATCACTTTCCAATATCTCATGAACGGAACTACTAAATTCCAGATGGTATTTAGAACCTGTAATTGCCAATAAGAGCTTGTATCAAAGTCAAAAAGTCAAGCATGTTTGAAGCAATTTATCAGTTCAATACATTATATTGTGTATGTATCTACGAATGCGTGACATAGACAAGAACATTCATGCAGAGTTAGAATAAATTTTCCAATATGCTTAACTACTATTTGAAACTCATTTTCCCTTTTAATATTCCAGAAAACTGATATCGGAAGTGTTCCAGATACCAAGTAGCAAGTGCTCAATCTACATAAATAACGAGAGATACATAAATAACGTGAGAGAGAGAGAGAGAGAGAGAGAGAGAGAAATAACCATTCAACTCTTCTGGATGACTAAATTCATTACTTGAAACCTTCTGACACGTAGTGGTTCCCCAAGAGCTGAAATTGGAGTTCTCTGCCAACTCTAAACTGTTATAGTTAGTCGGTGATGTAACGTTCAACTCTTCCGAATGATTCGATGCATTATTTACGATTGTGTCACTTGTAGTGGTTCTTTCAAAACTGACAATGGTGCTCTTCCTCAGCTCCATTTCTTCAGCATTAAGCACCAACTGGATGCTCATATCCTTTGGATTATGACCCGCAACATTTAAAATCTTCTGACACATGGTGGTTCCCTGGAAACTGAGAACGCTGCTCTCTGCCAATTCAAACCTGTCAGAGCAAGACATTGCTTTGAAACCAAAGGATCCTGTCCATGTTTCCAGAAGCTGAGGAACTGCCGGTAAGAGAAGCCTTTGCACCCCCCAGCCAGAAAGTAACTGGAAAGTTAAAGGAAGTGAATGAATCAGCACACAGCAAAAAAATGCCCGGAGTATCGACAAGCAAATGGGAACTTAATGTCGCAGTATTCACATTAATTTTGTAACTGACGATGATTTTGAAATAAATGTAAGTAGTACAAACCTTCTCCAGTTCATTCATCACAAGGCGACACATTCCTTGTCGACGATATTGAACTCTTGTGCCAATAAGAGGCAGCTCAGCAAACTTTTTCCCACACACCCTAATCAGATAAATGAATTGTGACATGGAGAAAAATGTAAAATAAAAACTTTAAATACCATGGAGGACCACTGTGAAGGCTAAAATACCTAAAAGTGCCGACAGATATTAGCTCACCATCTTTGTGGAGAAGTATCGAGTAAAATCCCCTAAAATTAAGACGTCTGAGCTCTGATCTGTAGACGATATATATAAAATTAGCTTCCATTTATGACAATTAATTACTAACAGAGAAATACCAGTCACATTTAGATATATAATATGTACATAGATAAATTATTGTTGCAAATAAACTAGAAAAAACA
Organism: Poa pratensis; assembly: GCA_947311845.1. Classification (NCBI taxonomy): domain Eukaryota; kingdom Viridiplantae; phylum Streptophyta; class Magnoliopsida; order Poales; family Poaceae; genus Poa; species Poa pratensis. The sequence goes on along the minus strand of CAMZMU010000096.1, from coordinate 71,798,191 downwards.
GGCAAGTTAGGTAAAGTTTCCAGCACATCTGAGATGAAATTAAGAAAAGACATGTTAACTGGGAGTTACTGACAAGTCATGGCAGAACCAAGTGGCTGTATTTTGCGCATTATAGAAGAATATCCATGCTATAAAAATGATATATAATCATAGTTAAGCTTATTTAATTTTTTACATGGCGTAATATATGCCTCCCCGTGTTTTGCTATATCTGTCCTCAGCCTACCATAAGAACAACCAAAGAAACACCAAATCTAAGAGGAGTTAGAAATGACCAATATTGTGAAATGAAGGAAGTATAAACTAATGTTTTCAATAATCCCAGCAAGCCTATCACTTAAAGATTAATCTACACGTGATTCAAAGAAGATAAAATGAAGATAGAAAGACTAAAACGTGCCATAGCAGTTCTTACTCTCTATTGAACACAATATCTTCAGAAAGATCCCTCCCTGTGCGGGGCTCGATAATAGTAACAAAACATTCATGAAGAACATCAAGCGCAATGCACAACTTGCCATACTGTTCTGCCATTTTCTCATTGTCAAAATCGCCATGGTCACTGGCATTTTCTCTGTCAAATCTCAGTATGGTACATGATAAGCCTTCAACTGCAGTTGGAATTGGTTTCCCGATAAGCTCTTGCAAATGCTGGAATATCTGCACATCAGAGTTGATCATGTGCCGGCTAAGAGACAATATAATGAGCATGCAACAAATTCAACTTTTATTCCCAAGTAATTCAGGGTGGAAACAGCATTTTATCTAAGTACTGCCGTACCTCTGAGCATCCCCTACTGCAAAACCAGCACCCTTCTGGACAGCAGGTAAGCTGATCACCTTTGTTTCTAATGCAACCAACATGACCTGCCAAAATATGATGAAAAGGAAATCAGCGGATTTTAAGCACAATTATATATCATTATCGAGTGTTAAAAAAATCATACATTCACGTTCACACTGATCACAGTACATAATAGTCTTCTCAGTGAATTGGTTGGTATCAGGATCATAATCACCCGAGTCACAGATACTGCATCTACAAGATGGACAGTACCAGCTTCCTTTCGGAGTGGCCTACAAAAGTATTATGTTACTGAATTTTCGTCCATCAGACAAGGAAGTTCATATAGAATGAAATGCTGGTTTGGTAAAACAACAAAGAAATGAGCGTATGAACTAACTATGAAGCTGAGACTACATGCTCGGCATAAATTATTCAAAAGAGAAACTGAACAGACATTCCAAGTGCTCACTAGACTTCCCATGAGCACGCAGTTTGAATGGAAAATATTCAATGGAGCACTAGTGATCAGATAATAAAAGTAAAATGGCTTTTGAAGTATATGACAGATAATGACATGCTTCTATGTTGTAACATGAGACTTGCAACAATATAGGCATGAAAAGTTAGAAACTCAGATGAGAAAAGTTCACTCTGATAACATAAGGAGTACCTCCAGACCAACACAAGCATGATGGAAGGATGAAGGACAACTGTCACAAAGTAATATGTCCCCACCATCATTGCATATAGAGCATATTGAATCACTTTCCATATCTGAATAATTTTTCTTCAAGCGCACATGCAGTGAATCTTTTGGCTTGTTTTCACCCATTAATTGAACTAAACACTGTGAAAGGGACCTCCCATCCTTTAAAAACATATGAGAAGCAGGTAACTGAGTGCTGCACCCAGCATGAACCTCAAAACTTTCCAGAGTAAATATTTCATTGCAACACCTGCATTTTATTCCATCTCTAGTAATGGAACCTTCCTTTATATGAAGCCCATCACTTCTTTGCTTATAAGTAAGTCTGACTCTTGGTAATAGAATATTTTTGTCTACTAACAAAGACAGAATGGTTTTAGCACGATGCTGAGATGGAAAGATCCGTCCAGGTCTTGAACTCAAAACTCGTGCCTGGCTCATAGGAACTGATGATGATTTTCTTTTCTTGGATTTTCCATGACATGTAGGCCAGGTAAACATGTCATCAGTGGTGACCCCAAAGCTTGCATTGTTCTCCTTTTGATATCCTTGCTCTAGATATCCCTTACATGCTGCCAGCAGACATTCGTAGGAGTTTCCGTCTGGAGCATGATACTCTGGCTCTTGTTTGTTACTACTAGATTTTTTCTTTCGCCTGACTTTCCACCCCGCAGATTTGAGGAAACTCTTAGCTTTTAATCTCAGGCGTTGCTTTTTCCTGGAGTTCTGCACGTCAGCTTCCATGTAGTCTACATATTTTCCAATGTCCTCACATTTGTGTGCACGTTTGCGTTTACCAAGTCTTGTCAGGTCCCTTGAAACTGTTGCATCAAGATTTACTCTGTCTACTGCCAAATAATTGCGATTATCAGGTATGCCTTCAATTCTGTTCCCTTGAACTTGTTTAACACATTGAGCTGAGAAGCTCCTGAGTACATTACGGAAAGAAACATAGGTCTTTCCGACAGGTGACTTGAACTTGTATCTCTTAATAATACCTGATTTACCATTAGTTCTTACAATCTCATCTTCTCTGAACTCAATAATCCAACCTAATGCCAAGAGATGCCTCTTCAGCTTCGTCCTCATGGTTTCGTTAATGTATCCCTGGGAAAGAGTGGTGACCTCTTGGTAACTAGCAAGCAGTGAGCCTATCAGTGGGTAAAGTTCTGCATTTAATTGCTCTGGTTTCCAAGAAGCTGAGGCATCCGTCCTCAACTTATTATAGGATTTGTTCTCCCTCAGGGCAAGATCCATGCCAGTTGGGTTGTAATCTTTAGTCTTTCGTGTCACACTATGTAAAACCAAATCATTTGTATGACAATGCTGGAGAGTACCTTTTGTCTCTTTTTGCGCCAGATAAGCCTCACATGCTCTTATAAGAGATATGAACCGCTTCCCATCAGGAGAGACACAATACTTGTTCTTAGGTCTATCTTCTACAAAGGTCCACCCTAATGATTTAAGATGGTGTTTTATAGGCTCCCGTTTGGCACGAGCACTTAGCCTGTCATTGCTGCGATAGTTCGAGATGAATTCTGACATGGTATGGGAGATGTCGGCTGGTGTGGAATCCAGCTTATCCAAGACAGTGGGCTCGGCCTTCTTGTTTTGAAAGGCTGCAGATGTTAAAGCTTCTGCAGATCTACAAGAGTGATCTACATCTTCGAGAGGTCTGCCACATACAGACCACAATTCTTCAATAAGGAATGCAAGTGATCTCTCCCAATAAGATTTGGTTCCACACATCCACATATTGTTTTCCGTCATCAAGGAAGAATCTGATCTCAAGTCATACCATATCTGCCTGACTGATACAGGTAAACCATCTTTCTCTTCATATGACAAAAGCATCTGGAGAAACAACCAGATTCCGCGTGGTTTCCATTTTCCAGTAACTTCATTCCAGTCTTGAGTACGGCGCAGCTGATCGACCGCCATAATGCGTTCATCACCTTCATCAGGAAAAAGGACCTTCCTCTCCATGGAACCTTCAGCATGATCAGCGATAACACCTTCCCAGTAGGATCCTTCCACCAGTGCATCAACACAGAGTCCATAGCTTGCATCAGATACCTGCAGTGGTTGATGTGGATGCACCGGTCTTACTCTTCCACGAGGGGATCCCCCAGGCACACTTGACTTGCCATCGATAGCATCTGATACCTCAACTTTCTCAACAAGAGGCGACCCACTGCCATCGTCATCAACAAAATCATTGTATCTTACAGAGCGACAGTTGTCAAAAATACCAATGACAACTGCCTGATGCCATGATCCACATAACCCTGGATCAAAACTAAAGACCTGCAAAATAGAAACATATCAATGAATGAGTCTATTACCATCCACAAGTATGAGAGTGTTCATAGTGAGAATGCAAAAGAAAATGGAAACATTTCCAACATGCATCAGTGGTGGTGATAGCAAAGAATCCGAAGGAAGGATGCGTACCAAGGGGATAATACAGATGAGGCTATTAACTGACCATGGTTCATGTGTAAAGCGAATTTATTACATGCATGCCAACTATTGGTTGTAAGAAGAAAGACTGCCTCACTTCCTATTTTTCATGCAAAAGTAATTGGTGTCCGCAACACAGCAATCAAGAAAACAGCTACTAAGCTTCGATGAGAAACCAATAATAACATCCCAAGTAATGACCGAGAACCCCGATTCCGAACAATTTTCCCACACCCGTATCAACAGGACCCCATGCCAAGCCAGACCCATCCAGAGCAAACATCTCTTACCATGTTACTACATCAGTTAGATGAGATGCATTCAATCTCCAAGCAAAATAACTAGGGAACTAATTAGGAGACCATCCACTACACATGCAAGCGCAACTATGCACTGACGCCATTAGTCAACACAAGAACTTCATCGCAGATTAACACAAAGATACTATTTCCACCCACCCTTGAATCATTCAGATATCAACTCATGGCGCCCAACTTCATTCTCCAATAAAACAACAACCGATAACGCGTTCTACCGAAATCAATCGCATTGCCACAAGTCGTCTGATCACGACTCTGATCAGAGCCAACCACACTATGCTACAGGGGAATCACGAATCACGATAAGCCAAAACTGTGTTCCAGCCCCCGGCGAGACTGCCGCGTAAGCGTAATGCGGGGTACGACCGGCGACATGACTGAATGGATTTCGATGGTGCTCACCTCGACGACTTCGCCGGGGAGGAGCTTCCTCTCCCCTGCCGCGGCGGCAGGGGACGGCTCGCGCCTCCGCTTCCGGGTCCCCCGCGGCATTGCGGGCGACGCGAACTGCGACGGATAGCCTAGGGCTCGGGAGTCGGATGGCGGAGGCGGTGTCGGCGGTGGTGGTGATTGGGGGCGGAGACGGAGGCGGAGGGAGAAGGCAGGAAGGCGGAGGTGGATACAGAGAGGAGGGGACGGGTTTAATGGCCCCTCGATCAGAGGAGATTATTATTTTTATTACTCCACCGGTGGTGTCATGGACTGTTACTACTACATTGGCCTCTGCCTAATTAACGTGCGCAAATCCGGTGTTTTACTGCCCTAATCCGCCTTGACGTTGGGTAATTAGTGGGGTTTGTGAAGCTTTGATGCAAGTTTATCTCAGTGTTTAAGTGGTGATTTGGTTGGTTTCCTCAAAAGAAAATTTTGGTTATGGGGATTTGGGTGGTGGCATTTTTTTGTTGTTCTGAGAGTAGACGATAATCTGGGAGTACTGTGTGCAGTACAGCGATGGATGATATTTGGGAATGCGTTGCATGTGATGTTTACTGCAAGCCTTGCAGGGTTTAAGGGCTTGTCGTCCTTGCGATTCGACCAGCCTTCTTCTTGAGCCGCGGTGGGTGGAGCTCGCAAACCATAGTGTCAAGTAGAAATTGTTTTTTCACACCCGCGAGAGGGCTTGCGTGGTTTTGGCCCTGCGTCCTTTCCCCTTTGTCTTCCTCATCCCCAACCCCCAACCTCGTTGAGCCAACGTCGTCGACGCTACTTCGATCGGTAGGGAGGTGCAGCAGAGAAGGTGCCGGCGAGGATGGAGCAAGACGACGCCGAGCAATGGACTTAACTACGAGGTGCAGGGTGGTGCGTCGAAGCCGGAGAAAAAATGGGAGGGGGTTAGAGGGGATGACCGGAGGGGCGAGCGGCCGTGGGTGACGGTGACGGGCGGTCCGGCCAGCGGTGACAGCGGGATGCGCTAATCATCTTCCTCGTCAGTGCCCTTGTTGTTTAGTTGTCTGAAAACCGTGCGAGCGCCTCGGGCGTGCGTAAACTAGGCCCTTTCCTGTCAAGTTCATTCTTAGTACTCCCTCCGTCCCAAAATAAGTGTGTCAAAGTTGTCCAAAAGTGAATGTATTTATACTTGTTTCATGTCTAGATACATCCACTTTTTGACAAATTTAAGACAGTTATTTTGGGACGGAGGGAGTAATTTTTTCTACATATTGCTAGAAAAATCAATCAGCTGCACACGAGTCGGAGCAGAGTGCCGTTGTTACCTGGTCTTAACTGCAGCCTCGTCAATCGTCTTTACTAGTATGAGCATCCGCCAAGATTTGCACAAGTGTGCAACACGTGAGTGTACCCACCGCTGCTGAGCCTCTGCTGACGACGGACCACATCGACCATCCCATCGATCTCGAAGTGGGATCAGCTCATTCATTCCGCGCTCTCCAGCGAATCTCAAAATGTCTGTCCAAATAAAGGCATGCTAGAGTCTCACTGCCGCTGCCGCCTGACAGTGGAACTTCTTTCATGGGGGCAACATAGTGAATGAGGACAACCTATGCTGCCGTTTCACCTTTTTAGAATTTCGCTAGTCAATATTCAAACAACATCATTGAATAAAACTATGTGACCACCTTTTTTTTTGGAGTAGATAATTACTAGTACCATAATAAGTGTCGCATTTTAAACTATAACTACCGTTCAAAACCGCGACATTTATTTTTAGATCAGAATAAGTAATCTATACCTATAATAATAAAGGAAGGATGACTTCTTGTGGTACGTCATTTTTGTTTCCGATATTACCCCTACTGATTTGGAAATATTACGGTATTTGCCCCCGTCAAATAAAAAGTACCGGTTCGATATTCCAAAAAAAAAAATCCCCAATCATAGACATCCCTCTCACTATGCAAGCTTCCGTGGAAACCTACCAGCGATGCGCCGCCGGCCGCCGGCCGTCGCTGCACTTCCCGTCTAGGCCGCTGACATGGCCGCCGTCGCCGAGATCGTAGATTCCTTGCGGGGCGGGGGCGCCGAGGTGGCGAAGGTTGGGTCAGCCGTGCACGACCAGCTCGCGCGCACCCCGCCGCTGCTCTTCTCAACTAGGCCGCCGACATGGCCGCCGCTGCCGAGATCGTCGTTTCCTTGCGGGGCGGGTACTCTGAGGTGGCGATTGTTGGGGCCGCCGCCCACGAGCAGCTCGAGCGTACCAAGACGGCCATGGGGCGCTGCGGGAACACGATCGACTTGTGCGCACGCCGAAGCTCAAGGGCTATTTCCCGAAGGGATGGAGCGCGGAGCTGGCCGGCCCCAAACTATTTCGTGTTAACCTTCATATGAACTCAATCCCATGGTCGGCGGAAGAGCATTCAGTCCAATTGAGCTCCATGTTCGTGCTCAGGGCGGACGATCCTGCCATCATCGACGCCGTCGGGTACGCGTTGCAGCACGCCAACTGCACAAACAACTCGATTTCAGGTGACCTTCCTGCAGACGTTTGCTTTTGCTGCTGCCTTGCGTGACAACTTTCAGTTGGCTGATTAATTGATTATCGATGAATTGTTCTGAAACTGTGCAGGCACATAGCATTAGCATATCAGAGCTAGCACCGACAAGCAGCAGCAGCAGGGACGAGCTCAGGAAGAAAATCAGGCCTCCTTTTGTTTAATATAGAGCAAAGCTTCAGCTATCGCACGACTTCTTTAATAAGTACGCAGTCTGATTCCCCAGCACACTGTTGCTGCACTGAATTAACGATCTTGGAGATGTTTGGTTACCTGAGGTAATTCATTATTCATCTTTGTTCCCAACTCTTTAATTTTCAATAGTTTGGCTCCCATAAGATGCACAATATAATTTGTAAAATTTTGTATCTTTGCGAACAAAGGAAATAACAAGTGATTGATTGGAGAAGATGGCAGAAACCAAATGTGTATGTGATTTGAAAAGGAATGATGTGCTCATTATCTTTCCCTACCTGCATCTGAACTGTCTAGGTCATGTTTTTGTAAGGCGAATCCTGTAATCGAACTTCATCTCCTTATGTAATCTGCACCCACACAACTACCTGGTTTCCTTTGTTTCTGAGAATTGATCCAAGCTTAAAACAAGCAAAGTATTCTTTCAACGGAATTGTTCCATGAATTGAGTTATATGACTTCAGTGTTGAGTGTATCCGTAGGAACAGAATAGATAACTGTGATAAAAATAGAATGACTTTTTCCAAGAGTGATATTGGATTAAAGTTCACATGAAGGAGCTCTGGAACTAATTATTATCAGCTCATCTACATGTTCGACTCTATTTTTGAACTCTGCAATCGTCTATACATGTGAGCGGTGAAACCATTCATAATTGTGAGTTGTGCTCAAAAATGAAATTGGGAATGATGAAGTATAATAAGTTGTTCCTCGGATTCATGAGCGCTTTCGATGTTCATTTTGTTAAAGGAAACATCCAGATCAATGGTAAGTTCCGTTGTGGGTTAACCGTTAATTTGAATTTATTTTGAAACCGTTGCAACGCACGGGCAGTTTTGCTATCAATAGTCAAAACACAGAGTTGGTCAAAAAAATACATAAATATATCTAGTCAATCTCTCAAAAAAAAATGTTGTACTTGTTTATTAAAGAACAAATTACGACATAAATTTTCAATAATGGTTCACCATCTAAATTTATCCAAAATCAATGACTACGGTATCATTCAACCATGGTGCCGCAGTCTGCCTGGCGGATTCGCAATGACTTTTACATGCAAGGGGCGTGTCAGCCCATGAACAATGAACATCGATGCAAACAACCTGTTCTATAGGGTGTGGCGGTGCTAGCGTCAATCAGTTCATCATGGGCGATGTGATCGAGCCATTGGTGAAACCAACGACATGTTGGGATGAGCGTGGATAAGGGTGACATCTATCGAGGAATGGAGAAGGTGATGTCGACCAACGTATTATTACTAAGAATAGTGAATATTCTTGACATGCTATAGGAGAAAGAACCTGACGAAGTGACAAGTACAGGAGATCAAGAGGGCATATATACGAAACATGTGCACCATATCTCGATTTCCCACGATGTGCATACATGAGCAGGTATGACAACATCACAACCACATATGTCTGAAGGAGAGGTACAACCAGTGGGGCAAAACAACAAAGGTGGTGTAGGGTGAGCGAAGGAAAGGGGGGAGTGGGGGAGGGGGACATGACCTGTTGAAGGAAGAGTGGTCAATGTCGTCGATGAAGGATGAGGGCGGGCTCAACGGTGATCACCCAATGGCAACCCAAACTTGGCGAGGTCATGCTCGACCATGATCTTCCAATGGCGACCAAACGTGTAATAGGCACCCACCAGGCTCAGATGGCGACATGATCATGGAGCGACGACGCTCGTGACTTGACGGCAACAATGTCGACGGGCGAGGTGATCTGAACTCGCAAGAGCACCGAGACCGGGTGAGAGGTAGACGAGGATGTAGCAAGTTTTGAGGTGGAGCGCGCCCATGACGATGAAAACGAGGTGAAAGAGGCGAGTGTTTAATAGATTAGATCTATAGTCGTCCAACTATATATAGGAAAAGATATCTAAGGTCTAGGGTTTAGGGGGGCACATTGCTCCTCTTGGATATGGTCCACCTCCAAGAAGTTCTGTTTGCCACGGCGAAATCCAGGGTCTCGTTGGGTATATACCGTGAGAGACGCCGAAGAGATACGGTTCTGCGCGCTGGCAGTTGATCTTTTTGATTCTTCTGTTACGTACACCGAGTAGAGCTCTAGAGATAGATTAGATTAAAATCAGAGAACCGAACTTTTGGGAATCCGAACTGATAAAGAACGGGTCACGCGGAAGAACCCAAGAACGAGTCACGCACATCCACGACACGACAAACCCATCTCGAAACGGAAAAAAAAAAGTGCGAGTCACACCGAAACTCTCCCGGTGCTGGACATGGCCCACACCCCGCTTTCCTTCAACCATACTTGGGCCCACCTAGTAAACACAAACCCGGCCCACGTGTGGTACCACGTCAGCATCGTCTGTTCCTGACCTGCTGTCATCCCGTCCCCACCCTTTCTCTCTCCCATTTCCGATCCGGGGGAAACCAGTCCAGCCAGACCAGAGCCCGCAGCGCACGCCTCGCCGATGGCGACCGACGCCGACGCCGACGACGCCCCGCTGCTCGCCGAGGAGCCCCTGCGGCCGGGATCCTGCAGCCGCGAGCTCGAGCTGCGGGAGTTCCGCGACTGCTACGTCTTCCGCTCGCTCGACGGCGGCGGCGCCTTCGCCGTCGCTCGCGCCGATGGCTCCCTCCGCCCTCTCTCCCCAGGTCACACTCCTGAACCGTCACCGTGGATGGCAGAAACGTAGACGCGGTTTCCTGATTTGATCGGCGTCGTGTGCTCCTCTCGTGAATCAATCGCTGTTACCTACTACAGTACGTAGCTTATATCCGTTCCTCTCTTCTCGTGTAGAGGAAGCCGCGTCCGGCGGGAGCGATTGCAAGGTCTCCAGGATATACGGAGTGGCCGGAATTATCAGGATGCTCGCCGGTGAGTGGAACCGCCAACTTTTTTTGCGCGCGTTGGCGGTTTTGATCAAACAATTGCAGAATAATTCGCTGAACCGTACACTACACTTTTGTGAAAAGCAGATTTCAGAAAGCCACTTATTCTTTTTGATATATCCATAGCATAACTACGATTTATACGAATATCTCTTGTGCCTGACTTTAAGCAAGCCTGCCCGCCTGCTTCTGCCCGTTACAGTGACTAACATCTCAGAGGATCCACTTGGGCCATGTAATAATGCTTTCACGTTCAGATGCTTAGCAACGAGATGGCCTAATAGGATTGAATACATCACCCCATTTGAGCCATGCCGACTTCGGGCCATGTTGCCTAGAAGGCTAGAACAGTAGTGAACAGGACACTGTCACACTGACGTGGTACCTGGACCGCAGGTCCGCAGCCCTGCCTGCCTGCCTGGGGTGCGCCTCTGCCCCGGGTGGTTATGTCCCACTGGTTCTGTTTCTGCATTTATCTGGCACGTCTGATACCCACGTTCGTGTTCTGTTTCTTTTTGTTTTCTTCTCAAATTGTAAACTCCTTTAGTTGATGGGTTATATTAATGGAAACTGGGGTACTTTCATCCTAATAGCTCACTTATGATCAAAGTACATGTGGATTTATGTTGCTCTAGTCTTTTTATCTTCCTAGTGTGCTTCTTAAGACATGATCACATGAATTTCATCTAAATTTGCTCTTGAAGCTGGTGTTCTCCCAGTAACTTGAATAACTGCATCTGGTTTGTTTATATCCAGAGGCAACATCAGACAACATTTTGTGATGGACTAATGTCTATTTATCGCTGGTATTTTGTTATTCCCCATCTAGCTTTCTACTGATGAACAGAAGAATGCAAATGCTAAACTTGTTGCAACAATAAGTTACAATTGTGACATTAATGAAAACTGCATGAAGATCTGCAGAGTTTTGGTACATAAACTTCCAGTTTTGCAACATATATATGACTGGATACTGTGTTAGAAATTGGTCACAGCTAGAGTTCCTTTATTATTTCTTGACTGAATTGGGTTTCTGATCTCCCCAAACGCTACATAGTCTGAGTGCCATATTGCCAGAAAGTGTAAATACTCGAGGGTACTGTGATGACTAAATTAGCCAGGGCAAACAAAACACAAAACCCAAAATACAGGTCTTTACGATGCAAGCTCTCCACTTTGTGGTGTAAAGTTAATCAGAGATGTGCATGAATCTCAGGTGAACCAGTTCATCGTAACTGGTGCTGCTTTGGTTTACTGAACGTTTTTTACTGCTACGTAAATTTTGGAAATATTTCTGACTTTGCAGTCATCAATTTACCGCAATGGTTTTATTATTTCTCACACCGTGTTTCTAGATTTTCCCGTGTCTTTCTGTATGCTTGCCACTATAGCACTGCTAGTATGTTTGCCAAGAACATTTTTGGAAATCATTTTTTTTAGCCAGAGCGGGTGTTCCACATCCATTTGTTTTTACCAGGATGCTACGTACTTGTCATCACTTCTCGCAAGGATGCTGGCTCTTATCAAGCTTCCACAGTTTACCATGTGAACTCGATGAAATTCTTATGCTGCAACGAGGCTATGAAGCATTTAACTTCAGAGGAAGTATGAGAAAAGTTGAATATTCAATGCAATTTGACTTAAATTGTTTGGTCATAACCGGATCTGTATATGGTATATTTGGTTGGAGTGCATTTTAACTTGTGTATACATCTGCCTGCAGAAACGGGATGAGGCATACTTCATGTCTCTTTTGAGAATTGCAGAAACTACTTGTGGACTGTATTACTCCTACGACAGGGATTTGACATTGAAGTAAGCATTTTCTATTTTGTCATGCATGTGTCTAGAAAAAGGCAGCTGAAAAAATGTTTAGTGTGCAGTTTGCGCAGTGCATAAAATTTGTGATGTGCAATGTTCTCTATCATATGAGCTGTTATTTGTAGCTTGCAGAGGGCATCAAAGCTGGTTGCGGGGAGGGTACATAAACCATTATGGAAGCAGGTTAATGACTATTTATTATTTACATTTTAATATTTGACTAGCTGAATTCACTTGAGTTGCTACAGTCATAAAAGCAATGGATTTGCGATTCCTTCGCCACATGAGAAATCGTTTTCCTTACCAAGTTGCACATAATGAAGCCTAAAGTTTTTTTTTGCATATTCAATGATTTTGGTTTGCTAAGTGGACGTACCGTCCACGGGAAGATGACGCCTGTAACTAGGTGTATAAATGTGCAACTTCCAGCGAAAATGAAAAAAAATGCTTAGGTGAAGAATTTTGCCCAAAAATATACCCGGAAAAAGGCAAATTACAAATAAAAACCATAAAGATAGCCATATAGCATATATTATAACCCAAATGAACGTGGTGTGCTTGCATGGCCCCATTTATCAACATATTGCCTTTGGTGGACCTGAGGTGTCAGGTTGGATGGCAGGTGAGCCATCATACCAACTCTAATGTTCATTGGAGTAAAGATACACTGTCAAAAACTGTAGTATTTGAGCACTGGAGTATGTAGCTAGGCATAGAAATGTGCAACTTCCAGCGAAAATGAGACAAACATGCTTAGGCTAACATATTTTTAAAAAATATACCCAGAAAAAGGCAAATTACAAATAAAAAACCGTAAAGATAGCCATATAAAATATTTTATAACCCAATTGAACGTGGTGTGCTTGCATGGCCCCATGTATCAACATATTGCCTTTGGTGGACCTGAGGTGTCAGGTTGGATGGCAGGTGAGCTATCATACCAACTCTAATGTTCATTGGAGTAAAGATACACTGTTAAATACTGTAGGATTTGAGCATTGGAGTATGTTGCGCACCTTTCAGAGTCTTAGGCTTTTTTTGCATGGCCCATTTATGAAGATATTACCTTTGGTGGACGCGAGGTGCCAGGTTAGATGGCAGGTGAGCCATCACCACCAACTCCAATGAACCTCCAATGTTCATTGGAGTAAAGATACACACTGCAGTATTTGAACGTTGGAGTATGTTCGCACCCTTCAGTGTCTTAGTTTTTTTTCTTTTCTTGGGGACGGGGGTGCATGGAACTGAATAATATGCATGGCATTCTGAAGTGATCAACAAGAGAATTCTCGCTATAAAACACAAAACTGTACAAGCCTTTCTGCTTGTATTACAGCCATGGTCAATTTTGTTTTTCCTTATAAAGAGTCCGGCAACTCACCAAAAGGATTTTTTCATGTTCACTGCACTTCAAGTAGTTAAGTTTATTTTTCAGGCTGATCCACGATTTGTTTGGAACAGGAATTTGCTAGAGGAGCTTATTGAAACTAAGGTAAATCATGTTTGAAGGAAATACAAGTTTTTCTGATTCTCCCTTCCAGATTTATTTACCTCTGTTACATGTTATATTGCAGCTTGACGAGTTCATCACCCCACTGATCCAAGGAAATATCCTAAAATTTCAAGAAATTCCATGAAAATATAATACAGTATTAGTTATATTAACACTTGTTGTGTGTATGGTGTACCTGCCTTCTGCTGTTGGCATCTCTATGGTATCCAGGAGTTCATGGCTTCTCTTTCCATCGCGCAAGCGCACAATGTTGTCCTCACAATTTGTATTTCAGCACTGGAGGACAATATGCTTCAGGAATTGGTCCATCCTTGACTATTTTACGTTTTCAGACAGAGCAATTTACCTTGAAGGATGGACCAGTCAGAATAACTTTGTTCTCTCGGAGATGCAACAGGCGTTTAGGTTGTACATTTTTCCTCTAACATTTCGATCAGAATGTATCAACTGGGAAGTCACGTTTCATTGTCATCCATTCATTCATTGTAGGGACAAGAATGTGGAGAAGGGGTGCAAATCTCGAAGGTGCCACCGCTAATTTTGTCGAGACAGAACAGTTGGTCGAGTATGAAGGTTTAACGTCCTCATTTATACAGGTGCGTCCATGATCTAATAGGATAAGCTTCTTTGCTGGACGATCATGACATATTCAAAAGAGAACTTGATATTAGTCGTATTAATGCCATGTTATGTGATGGCATTCAGATTTAGTATTTTACACCACTCTTGCTAGGTTCGTGGCTCTATTCCGCTTCTGTGGGAGCAAATAGTGGATTTGAGCTACAAACCACGTCTCAGCATTATTGAACATGAAGAAATGGTAGGAACGTGTTGACATTAATTTCCGTATCTAATGACCACTCATTGAATATTGCCTGTTGACCTCTCTCAAATGACTACTGCTCACAGACGAAGGTTGTTCAACGCCACTTTCACGATCTTTCACAAAGATATGGAGATACAACGGTTATTGATCTTACTGATAAAGTAAGTTTTTGTATTCATATTGATGTCATGGTTTTAAAATATTGATGTCGTGGACTATTTTGTTGATCAAACCAGTTCACGATATGTTAATTTATAGCACGATCTTTACATTTTGGGCTACAATATTGAAGAAGTTGTGTAGATTCATGCAGACTGTGTAGCCCATGTGCAAAAACATGATTGTACTTGCATTATTACATTCAGTTTTTCGTTTGCTCCAGTCCTAACCTGGATTAGTAAATTCAAAATTAAAAATAAAATAAAATGGTCTGTGGCAATGTCTTGGCCTCTTGAAAAGACCAAAGTGACATATTACCTCTTGAAAAGATGGAAATGTGACATTACCCCTTGAAAAAGACAACAGTCCTTAGTTTAACGCTATACAATACCATTTGGAAGATCATTCCGATATAGTGCACATTGAGCTGTGGCCACTCATGTTTTCCTGGTTTTTAGTTGGTACAGTAACTTAGATCCCATAAGCAGTTATTCTTTCAGGCCGTACAGCAGACAGATGATAGTTCATCTGACCTTTTTTATTGCAGCAAGGTGATGAAGGAAATTTGAGCAATGCATTTGCTGCTGAAATGGAGAAATTTCCTGATATCAGGTGCTTTAGGAGTTTATGTTTCCTGAAAATGCTTAGCTATTCCTTCTGTTCATTTATATTTATTTAAATCTTCAAGCAATGAAATACTGACCATCTCCCAGGGATTATGTGTTGCATAATATTTATTTATTCTCTGCTAGTAATGTCGTACTTTTTGTAACAGGTATGTGCATTTTGATTTCCATCATATTTGTGGCGGAGGTAACTTTGATAACTTGCAAGCTCTCTATGATACAATTGTGGAAACTATTCAGAAACAAGGGTAACTTCTTAGTACCAAACATTCCACTCTTCATTTCTCCTGATAATACCTTCAGACTCAAGGTTTAACTGTGGCAAGTAATTTTCTCTTGTTCATTTCTGGGCCAGCGGAGTAGCTATTTTCTTGTGAACTCTAAAGGAGAGATACTATTGGACCAAATTGGTGTCGTTAGGTCCAACTGCATAGATTGCCTGGACCGGACAAATGTGACTCAGGTCTGTACCACCTTACTTCTCAGATCCAATTTGATAAACATTATTTCTGTTCCAAAATAAATAACTTATTATTTTATTGAAATACAAAAGTTAACAACTCGCGATTCCATGACTTCACATACACACCTATCACTGCACCCGACAAGACTTCTCACTCTAGTTAAGTTGTGCTTCTTACATTAAAGCACTACCAGTGAGAAGTCTTTGTTTTTTCCACCTGGAAGTCCTACAGGCCTTTGTGGAGATCTTTGTTGTTGCCACCTAGAACATCTGAAAGCAAAGAAATGCCAATATGCCCCCCTTCTTTTCAGCTTATTTTCCAGATTCTCCCAGAAGCTACCCTCCATCAGCTTCTCCCAGAATCTCGTTTTTTAAATTTGTTTAAACTTCAAAATTTGTCTTCCCAATAGAAGCTACCCTCCATCAGCTTCTCCCAGAAAAGACAAATTTAGAAGTTTAAACAAATTTAAAAAACGAGATTCTGGGAGAAGCTGATGGAGGGTAGCTTCTGGGAGAATCTGGAAAATAAGCTGAAAAGAAGGGGGCCTATATTTGACAATGTTATGGGTTCACATCTCTGCATTACTATACCAGGGTAATATTTGCTATAAGAATGACCCTTGAAGCAAATACATTCCCATGCAACTAAACTGAGGATGCAGCTGAATGAACACTAATGTTGACTATGAAGATTAAATACCCATGTGGTTGATGTCGTACGATTTTAATGGCCAAACTAAATGTCCATGTGATTCACATCGTGCTACTTTTAATGGTCCGATGAACACGGTGCCGAATCATTTCATATTATTGTGGTGAATTCCTTTTGAGTGCCCTTTCTTCTGCTTTTCCAGAGTTTCCTTGCAAGAAAATCTTTGAATTCGCAGCTGCAGCGAATGAGAGCATTGCCATCAGCTGAAAGTATTTCTCAATCCGATAGCGTTAATGATAAATTTAAAAAATGTAAGGTACGCTACTGTTTAGTCTGGTGCATTAGACGGTTTTGCATGCATCACATTCATGCTGAATACATGCTTGGCAGTGTGGGTTGAGCATGGGGATGAGCTAAGCCTAGAATATGCTGGTTCTTACGCTTTAAAAGGAGACCTTGTGAGGTAATTTCTAGCATTTTTATGAGTAAACTTTATTTTGTGCATATTGTCAACTTTCATGACAACTCAAATAACACAGATATGGAAGGCAGACATTGCCTGGATTAATTAAAGATGGCATGAGCGCTCTTTCGCGGTATTATTTGAACAATTTTCATGACGGATTGCGACAAGTAAGTTCCATACATATGATATTTTCTGGTATTTCTTAGGAACTATCGTGTATTCTTGCCTAATATTTGCATCATGAATAGCCGCCCTACTTTTATCAGCGAACAACCGTTTTTAGGTGTGTGTCTTCAGTGAGCTTTTAATGCGCAGTTGATTCATTTAAAGCAAAGCTTCGCATGCTGGAGGTCTAGCAACAATTCCTTGTGATATACCTCCTTTTTGTACAATTATAGTGCACTTAATGTGCAAAATCCAGCCATTTCAAGAAGGCCTCTGTAGTGCTTCATGCTAAATTATCACTTCTAACACATGTTCTTAGTACTACAGTTTCTGTTTCACAATGTTCTGCTGATCGTATGGTTCTTTTAAAACTTCATTCTTCAACTCTAGGACGCTCTAGATCTTATCAGCGGCTACTACACGGTCAGCAAAAGCAGCTCTTCTCCTTTTCAAATCATCGGATTTGAACCGGTAAGCAGAGTTGGTCATTTTCCCTACCTTAGTGTTGGTCCTCTCATTTCTATGATGGGTTGTCTTTCTATTCCTCAACCACTAGTCGGCATGTAACCATGCAAGCGATTCTGACCTCTGAATTTGCATTTGTTGGGAAAACAAACTCAGTATCTTCCTGTGGCGTCAGCAATCATAGTTGGTGGCATTACTGTCACAACTTTCACTCTTAGTCAAGGTCTGCCTTCCATCCATGTACTTGTCTTCAGTCCAATGGTTCCCATTTAGCAGTTAGCACCAATGTGTTACTGATCTCATCTCAACTCATCTGCAGTTGGACGGAGCGCACAACATCTCATCTCCTCCATTATCTTCGCCGGCTTGACAGCCGGAATGGTAGCCTTGGTGAAAGCAAATGGAAAACAACTTTGTTCTAGGCCCCGGTTGTGCGGTCTGATCTAACTCGGGGTCTTTGTGTCTTCTCCAATTCTCAGAGCTTTATCGGAATCTATCTGGACGAATGTGAAGTTCATAGCAAGTTGGTTGTCCATTGTCAGTGTATGTAGATAAAATAAGGAAACAGGTCGTCTTGCTGGTCCAGTGAACTGGCTAGATTGTCCAGTTTCCTAGTACATGGTGTATTGTGTAATCAGAGACAGGGCGCCCTTCCAGTACTGTCAAGTTAATTTGTAACACCGGATTCTACTGCACAGTTTGTATATCTTGTGAACGCAGAACAGCCCCGCATTAAACCAATAAATTCCACATGCACGCATAGCCCAGATGGTTCAGCCTAGCGTGAGAAGTCGGCTCTTGCATAATGCCACCTTAACCCAGGACAGTGGTGAATCGGCTGGTTGTAGGACTCTGTTCACGAACGAATACCGCCGCCTCGTGGGCTCTTCCACAAGGCTCCATGCACAAGGTTTTTTTTTTTCTTCTATCGATAGTCGGTTCTTAGTCGCATCTCCTTACCCTAGCTTACATCAAGATATGCTTAGGCTTGATCGATTTTCTTGTTGCCATTTGTCTTTTTTTTTTTTTGAAATTTCTTGTTGCCATTTGTCTGTCAACGCTTCATGTGTCCTATATTCTGTGTTAAGGCTGTTGCTGTTTGCCAATATTGGGCGGTTCTTTTGTGTCTTTCTGTGCAAACAAATGGGCTATGGTTTCGGAGCCTATATTGTTCAGAGCTACCAATGCATCCAGCATGTTATTCAAAGTATGCTAAAAAAAGGCATGTCTAAAAGAAAAGAAAAATAACAGACATGTGTTACCCTAAAATAAGCATGCTGAGCTTTTCGTGGCAAGCCACACTTCAAGTTGGCCAAACGTCTTAGCCAGCGAAAGTTTGTACAGTTTTCTTTCATCTCCTTGCTTTGATTTCGTAGGCTCGTAGCATAGAACAAGACCGTCTTTCTCACATTTCTCGGCGTCAACCATCGATCCTCCGTCGCAGGTCCAGGTAAATGCCTCTTTCCATTATGTTGGATTTTGGCAACCACAATGGTTGTCCGAGATTTATATGACATCTTCTCTCCGTTCAGTTTTCTATGTAGAAAATGCTCAGTCTGCTCTGCTGGCTTGACATGAAATTTCTGAATGCAGGATCTAGTAGCTGGGGATTCTTGCCTGGCATCGATCACCAAAAAGGATTCGAAGCTAACAAAAAATTGAAATAAAATTTCACCGCACGACCCAGTCGATGTCAAACACCGAAGACCCGAAGAAAGAACCATCCTTTTGGTCCATTTTTAATAGGAACAACAATGCAGGTAGGGGGACAATGTTTTCCTGCATGCAGTTCTAAGGATATACACATTATTGATCCTTTCTTGACTGCAATGTGATTCTGTGAATCAAATTTGCTGTCAGAGGTGGAGGGGCCAAGTGATGTTCAGAAACCAAGAATGAAAAGCACGCAAGAGATCCTCACCAAATATAAATTCGACGGGGTATTTTCCATTATTGTATTAGCTGCTTGTAATCTTGGTGATTTCCCTCTCAGCTCCGAAGCGCATTGCAGGATGCTGCCGCGGCAGCGGCTCATGCAAAAGATAAGCTTATGGAGCGGCAGGAAAAGCTTGCGGTACAGTAATTAATTCTGACTTATACATGTTTTAATGAGAGTACGTAGGCCTTGGCGCTGATCATCTATCTTGACCAGAGAATAAGCCAAGAATCTGCCGAGCTTGAGAGCGAGTCGGAGAATTTTGCTTCCCTCGCTCAGCAGATTACAAAATCCATGGAGAACAAGAGATGGTGGAAACCATGAGATACATATGAGGTCTTGCATATGTCTACACTGCCACAGCCGACTGCTAATCAAGTGATTATCGTATTGTCTGCTGTCCGCGTCTATATATGGTTCAGTTATTAGCGCCTGTGATTCTGATGGTTGATGACGATCCACTTAACTTCTCACCTGTCCAAGCTAAGTTTTCCGGACACTGACATAAATGGCGCGAATAAGGCATTACGTGGAGCTGCAAGCTCGCGGGCACGTTTGGCACTTAGCAGCCATCAGTTGGAGGCGCCTGTGCTTGAATGGCCATTGTTTTGTTTTTTTCTGGAAGAAGACTCCCATTGATGAGGCCATGAGGGCACAGCTGCGGAAAGTGTCCTATGCACCCGAGCACCAGTAATCCCGGTGCTTTCAAAAAATGAAAAAAAAAATTATAAGTCTCAAAAAATTCTGAAAATAAATCTTGGTGTAGCCAACGATTTATCCCACAAACGTGTAAAATATAAAGTTCATATGCTTTGTATTCTGCGCTACACAAAAATGATAAAATCTGATAAATTTGAAGATTTGAAAATATACATATTCAGATCTACATTTTTGTCATTTTTGTGTAGCCCAAAATACAAAGTATTTGAAGTTGATATTTTACACGTTTGTAGAATACTCCCTCTGTTCCATAATATAAGATGTTTTAGCCATTTACCACATGCACATGCATACACATGTATCTAGACATATTTTAGTGTATATATACTCTTTTTAGTCCGAATCTAGACAACATGTGTAACATATAAAACATCTTATATTATGGAACGGAGGGAGTATATCATTGGCTAGATCTGGAAAAAATTTCAAAAAAATTTGAGACTTGTAAATATTTTTTTCGATTTGTTTAAACCACCGGGATCACTGGTGCACGGAGCACAAAATCTGCTCTCGCACAGCTGCAGCTATAGCCACAAACTGAGAGTACATGCACTGCTCACTCGGTTTAAACTATGACGCCGTGATGTATGAGATATTAAGAACGATTTTGACTTAAGACCGAAGGCGGGCAGTATTCTACTCCCTCTGTTCGATCATTTTTGTGACATTCTTTTTCGAATGGAGTGAGTATTAGATTATGAAGGAGACCAAGGCAAAAAGAAATAGGGATGCATGGTGCGGGTGTGGGTGCTGCCATGAGGACCTCGTGTCCTACTGCCGACCACGGCCGCTGGTTCCAAGCAATTTCTTAGTAGCCCCGTGTTTAATTAGTGGATCCAATTAAAGATGCCTCGCAACCCAAGCGGCAGGACAATAGCGTGGTTAACTAACGCAAACGCAAAGCAGCCCGCGCGCCGGCCATGGACCAACACAGTGCGTGCTGACGCTGCCATGGAAAAAGGAGAGAATATCGGCACAACTGCTCTAGGACAGACAGTAGCACTGTCGTGTCGTCAGTTGGGTAGTTGACTCGAGCTTTCAGCCAAATCAATCGCCCATACACATTTCCGAGCCGTCCCACGTTCTCGGACGAGATCACGAGAGGGAGTCCTGGTGCACCGAGCGGACGCACTATCCGGTAGCCGTCGTCGTCGCTCCTGCCTCCAACAAATTTGTTGGAATTGATCAAGAGCAAATGAGAGAAAGAGCAAATGAATCGAATTGTCTTTATTGTCAAAGGATTGGGGTATATGTACCCGTACAAGAGTCGGTAACTACAAAGATAGGCGGTAACTAAAGGGACGCGTCCGTACAGCGTTGCACATCTTTTCTAACACTCCCCCTTGTACAACGCATCTTCTTGTTCATAGTCATCTGTTTTTTTGCGAACACGCAAAGCTTGCGTGTCCAGTGCAATAGATAGAAAGAAGGGGCTACAGCGAGTCCGGCATCGTAATGATGCGGTTACAATGTCGGGAACGATGGTTGGGCAACCATCAAGAAACCACAACGGAAACAACTAAACTCCACACAGCGCCCACACAGCAGCAACTAAGCTAACTCCAGATCGCACCCAACCTAACAGCGTCGGCGAGCTTCCAGAGCTCCACCTCCTCAGCGATCCTCCTGCACACCTCATGGCACATCGTCGCACGGCGCTGGAACACCCTTGCGTTGCGCTCCTTCCAGAGCGTCCAGACGACAAGGAGCACCACGGAGTCAAACCCCTTCCGAAGTGGCGAAGGCACTCTTGTGCGTGCCTCTGGCCACCACCCGATAAGAGTTGCACCTGCATCCGGCGTTAAGTGCTGGAGGTTGCAACGGGACAGCGTACCATGCCAGACTTCCCGGTCGAACACGCAGCCGACGAATAGGTGGTCGGCGGTCTCGTCCACTTGGTCACAAAGAGGACAACTAGTGTGGGAATTCAACCCACGACGGTCACAAAGATCGAACCATGAGTGTAAACTCATAAAGGGGAAAAGGAGTGTAATATAATGTTTGAGTAGGTTATAATTCATGAAGAGACTCCCCCTGATGCTTGCAATTTAGAAGCAATATGCTTAGTTATATTGCTTTTGTATAACCAGTTTGCATCTGAGCAACACAAGTATTATTATGTTTGTAGATAATAGTTGGTGATCCGAAAGAACCAATACAACATGAATGTTGAATGTGGTTTATCATTCCTTAAATCCACACATATCGATGCGAATCCTTGTATATCAGAATAATAGGTGGTTGTAGCCACTAGAGTCTATTTGGAAGACATCAATGGAATGGCCAGCCAACCATGTAGGTACATGAAGCCGTCCGTGATCTAGTATTATGAGGATCATAAAAGTAGCTAGTATCAGCGCATCCGATGATTTTGGAGTTCAGATTTCTCTGAAATAACAAATAAGTAAAGATATTTGGTGCCTTGGAGATATCAGAAAGATACTCTTGTTCCTGTCACTGGTGCTAGGTCCAATGGCACTGGGATTTGGAACATTATGTCCCAACATCTCTTCTCCATCTTCCATGGTATGAATCTATGTTTCTCTACATCTAGAGATTGAATAACCATAGAGTTTAGATGGATATATATGACTTGTTCATGCTTTGAATTTCTCCAATAATTTATGGATATAGGCAAAATGATGTACCATATTTCTTGAGTGAAGGTGCTCGAATTTTAGCTAAAGCAAAGTTTGATATTTTGCTTATATCCTTCATCTAAGGTTCCGTCTCTAGATGAGTACGTGGTTCACCAATATCTTGTGTGTTGCGAGTGATGTTATAATCATCAACATACACTGATTTTATGAATACCCTATTGAGTATTTATTGATGAACGCGTATGAGAAACCATCATTGTGGGAGTAATCCTTTTGTACAAGGAACTCACTAAGTTGGATGTACCAAATTTGTTCCGACTATTGTAAGTCATGAGATGACTTATTGAGTTTACATTGTGCATGTTGCGATTTGTATTTGAATCCAGAATTGGGATTCCAATTGGGGAACCTATATGTCTGAATCAAGTGACACATGAATATATGTGGTCACTACATCTATCAACTGCATAAACAGATGATTTTTACTGCCATTGAGACAAGTTATCGGAAATTGATTGCACTTGTATCCGGAGAATGGATTTTGGGTATCTGCGTGAACCCTTATGCTACATGCCTTGCTATTGACTCACCACCTGGTTGTTCTCATTCCGTTCTTGGACGAAAACTGGTGTAGGTATTCCTTTTGTGTATACCTTCCTTTAGTGAGCAAGGCAATTTCTCCTTGGATTGCATCCTTTATTTGAGTTCAGTCCAAGCGAGTGTTTTTCAAAACTCTACCATGGACATGGTCTTTGGATCTGGATCATTGTAAAGGTTGTTTGCAATCATGGTTGAGAAATGTATGTCGACAGTTGTAGGCTTTTAGTTATATGTTCTCTAGAATGTATATACTTGTGAAAATCTTGTTTACCCTTGGTGACTCTTCGTGGTTTCCCAATACGGTTGAGTCTAGGTATTCCGATATCCCAGTCATTGTGCGAACTATTGAGCTGGGTTGTGATGGTTTTCCATCCACTGGGTGTATACTACCCATTTGGTGTCTATCAACGTGAAGTTGACTTGCATTTACTGATTCTGAGGGTTTCTTCATCAGTTTCCTTTGTTACTTGCAAGAAGTTGAATCTTGTGCTTTATGGCCGCAATTCTCCCCCTCTTGTTTTGAACAAGGAGTTGAGTGGTTTTTGTTGGTACCTCCACTCTTTCGGGCACACTTGTTGCAGGATTATAGGATTTTGTGATATATTTTGTAGCAAGTAAATGGATTTGGCAGGTTATTTGCTATCTGTTGCAAATTAGTGATTTTTCTAAACATGAAGTTCGGTGTCTTGAGTACGCGAATTTGAGGCAGAAATGTGTTGAACATTGCAATTGATTTCCTGGCATTATTTTGGTACTTAAAATCTCCCCCTTATGCCTGGAAATTGTCCTCACTAAGCATACTAGCCTTGAATAACTCCCCCTGATAGGGGCATGATGTATTTATAGTTGACAGAAATACAGTTATTCCTCACATTGATCCCAAATTTTCTGTGAGGGGCCATTGATGTATGCCGCGGTGGTGATATCGGTTTGTAACCGAATTATCGCAGATGGGAAATACTTTTGATTTGCACGTACTAATTTTATTAGGGAAGTACTACGATATGTAGTATGTCGCAGTTGAATTAAGTCAGCAGGGTGTAAATTTGCATGACTCCAACGCAAGGTTGTATTTGCAATTCATTAGTAAGATATGTGTCATGAGCTTAATTCTCGTTTTATTACAGATTCAACCAAGCCATTTTGAGTGTGGATATATGGGACCGAGTGCTGAAATTCAATCCCTAGTGCCATGCAATAATCATTGAAGGCATGTGTGGAGAATTTAACAACGTTGTCCATTCAAATTAATTTAATTCTATTTTTCAAATAGTGAGAGCTTGTAGTTTAATAGCTTGTCTCATTATTATGGAAAATACATGGTTACGTGTGGATGATATGCACACATGGGACCATCATGGAGATGTGTCTATTAGAACCATGAAATTATTAAAGTCCACACGCAATGGTTGTATCTACCCACAAATTGCAGAGGTTGAGAAAATTTAGCATCATTTATTAGATCACGGCCAATGAAATTGCTGATAATTTTCGGCATCATCTCTATGCTGAGATGACCAAGGCGATCATGCCAAGTTTGGAATGCATTGACATCCTGAAAATTTTCCTTGTTCGCAACATGTGTTACGGTTTTATTGCATGTGTAGTACAATCTTAACGATAAAGAGGGAATTTTGCAATTAATTGTTTATCACATCCGTTGTTTTGATAAAAAAAGGAGATACTCCTCTTTGTTGTCATCACAAGTTTCGATATAGAAACCATTCTGATGGATATGATTACATCTTGTATAGTACAAATTGAATCGAGATACTATAAAGTCTTCTCGATTAATAATTTTTTGTAACCATAGGGAGTGTAATTGTGGCACGATCAGAGCCAACAATTACGGTATCACGTCTAGCGATTACTTAAATATATCGTTATCTCTTGATTAGAGTTTCAAATATATATTTCTCCGTGTATAGAGTTTGTGGTTGCATAGTCCACAAAGAGCAGTTCCTCTTTCATCGGATTGACCCTCGTATAACTCTATATAGAGAGGTTAAGAATTTCCGTGTGAAAATCTTTATCGGATATATAGAACACATGCAAATTTATTTGTATCGTGAGTGCTGATACATTATAGCGTGATTTGTTGTATTTGATGACAACTTCATATTTATTACAACAATAGATAGACGTTGATAAGGAGTTGAGAGACTAGTAAAGCCTCCAAACAGGTTATTTGAAACATATTCGATAACCATGTTCTCCTTGTTCATGGCATTTGTGACATTTGGAGAGCCTGTTGTTACATGATATGAACACCTAGTATCCTAGGAATTGTCATATTGAAGATTGAAGCGTGCTTCATATCTTTACCCATGAGCAGGTCAGTTGTGTCTCACAGAATGTTGGTACAAATTGACCAGGTATCGTGGAGTGCGGGGGTGCTACTATAAAAATCTCACGTTCCGAGGTCGGTCACATGCATGCAAGGGGGCTTGTTTGGCTGCCATGCCCGATTGCACGGAGCAGGGGATGTCGACGTGCCGCGCTACGTTGCCGACCATGCGAGGCTGCCGCCGCCGTCGCCGTGTATCTCCTGTGTCCGCACTAATGAATGCACGCTACAGGGCGGTGATGTTTTTTTATAAAGAGTAATTTTATTACCCATGGTACCATGGAGATACAAGCTATTATAACGACCTCTGCATAGCAACATGTGCACAAATCCAAACATAAATAAAAGGTAAACAAGGCGAAATACAATAGTCAATCGGAGATCTCTTAAACACCTATGTAGACGAAGGCCCAGTTCTAAAATTACGCTGTCCCTCACCGTATTTTTCAACCGAGCAGACACCTCTGTGAACAAGTCGCGAAATGTTATACAGACGACCATGAACGAAAAAAGGTGCGCACAATGGTAGATGACCTGTATAAGAGAGTTTTTTATTAAAATTCTTGTCATTTTTACACAGCCTAAGCGACCATACTACGCCGAGCGCTCACGCCCTAAAAAGAACTTTAAACTTGTGATTTGTCCACATAGCACATTGTCAAATATGTTTGCAATTCTATTGTGTAGTGTGGGTTGTTTTCCCAAAAACGAGGGACAAAATTGCAAAATAAGTCGATCCTGATTCGGTTTTAGGTCGTGATGGCTCTGGAGAGGACATACGTTTCCCTTTTTTTAGTACGACATGCGTCTAGCGGTGCCCTTAAGATATATCTTGATATGAAAATAAACGTAAAGTCATATGCACGCCAAGAGGAAAACAAATGTTTTTAGCATTTTCAATTAGTGTACAATTTCTATTTCTTAACGGCACAACCATAAATCTGTGTTCAAAGGTCGAATTGTTTTAGCTTAACTTTACACACCACATATGGATGGTATAAAGTGAAAGATACGAAAACATGTCATTGTTAGCTAGCAAGCAAAGAGATCAGGAGTAACACGAAATAAACCAAGCCCATGGCGTTTCCCTCACCCTTGTTCATCTCCTTGCACGCGACTTCTCACACACACTAGCACCAATATTAGTATTTAAAACGTAAAAGCATGTACATATAGAGAAAGAGACCTTTCTCCTTGAAAAAGAGAAAACAACTTTATGTTAACCTTATTGGCTAGTGTATAATTTATATTTCTTGATGCCGCTACTAAAAATGCTCATTTAATTATCAATGTGTGTTTTTATCTTGACTTTTACGCGTCGTCTACATAAGAAGCTTAAACTGAAAGACACAAAATCGTGAAACATGAAATTCGTCCAAGCAAAGAAAGCTAGGGCAACCCAAAACCAAACAAGCCCATCACATTCCTCCCACCCGTCTCTCTTCTCACGTGCTACTCCTCGTAACACAATGCACATTTACTTTTAGAAGTAAAATAATAATTATATATATAAAGAATAAACTAGGAAATATCACTAAACTACTACTGATTTTAAGCAAGTTAATGAAAAACTACATGAGAGGGCGTCGATTTGTCGGTTGACAACCTTTGAAAGGCATCAGAATAACATTACTGAAATTGTCGGATTATATTCGGATGAATTTCAAACTAAATATAAATTTATTTGAACTATTCTTAAATTTGACAAAAAAAGTACGAGAAGATACATATCTTTTTTTCAAGAATCCAAAATTTGGTGGCTCGCAAAATTTATCTCTTTCCGACACCTGTATATATTATGTTAACTATGTATGAATTACGCGTCATAAGATTGAAGTTCATACGAGATTCGCATGGCATATATATCAGCCATGTTTTATTTGATTAAGCTGACGATCAAACTTGAACCACGGAGTACGCTGGTGCCATGTGAGACGGTGGGAGTAGTTCCATGGCCACGCCGACGAGCTCATCAACACGGCGTCCAAACCAACACGGCGCCAGCTCGCACGAGCAACATGCATGGCGCCCGGGATCACGAGCACGGCGCCGGCGATCTCCCTCGCATTTATAGAAACCTCCCTTTTTCCGATCTCCAAAACCACAAATCCAATCCCACCCTACCTCCTGAACGCCGACGATCCCGAACGAGTGCTGCGGCCGTGGTGCTAGGTAGACGACTGTGCTAGCCAGGTGACCGTTGCTGCTGTACGTGGCGCTATTGCCCAATATGGCCAAGCTCGTTCTTCCCAGATGCTGCGGCCTCACGCCTCTCTGCGCGCGCAGACGCGGCAGCACCATTGCGGTGCCTTCAGCTTCCCACCTCGCCGCGGGACCGCGTCGCCCGGCGGCCGCCGCCCTCCACCGCGACTGGGCGCTCCGGGTCTCGTCGCCCACTCGCCTCACGTCCGTCTTCGACGGCGACAAAATATATTCTGGAGGACAGGAGGAGGCCTCCGGGAGCTCTTCGGTGGAGTTTTACCCGGGGGCGCCGCCGCCGTTCACGCTGGCGGATATCCGCGCTGCTATCCCGAAGCACTGTTGGGTCAGGGACGCATGGCGGTCCATGAGCTACGTAGTGCGCGACGTTGTCGTCGTGTTCGGACTCGCCGCCGCCGCAGCGCGTGTCGACAGTTGGCTCGTCTGGCCGCTCTACTGGGTCGCACAGGGAACCATGTTCTGGGCGCTCTTCGTCATTGCACACGACTGGTACGGGCATACGCAGGTCTAGAGCACACCCTAGAGCATTCCTTAAAAATTGGCCCACCTCCCCATTGATGTGAATTGAAGTCTGGATCTCTGACTAACCTACAAACCACTCCATATTCATATCGTTTCCTTATAAGTAAAATTTGCAGCTGACTTTTTTCAAAGTCCAATTAGAGTAGTATGGCCCCAAAGCTTCTTTAACTCAAATCATGATGATTTCGTGAAGGGCTACAACAGATTCTAAGATATTCCTTCCCTTGATAAAGGTTGATTGACTACGGTTAATTGTACCATGAGCGACTAGAGCAAGGCGGATAAGAGAGACTTTCGCTGTAGACTTTGTTGTTACTTTAATTAAGCCTATCAGCCAAAACTGTTTTACATTGTCCGCCTTGATTGAATAAAAATAAGTACTCCAAAGTTAATCTAACCACATCAACTCTACCTCTTATTGTAACTATTTTAGTTTAGATGATACTCATTTATAGTTGCCTAAGAATCCCAAGTCTGACTGGTTATGGACATCACTTTCTAAACTAACAGGAATGGAGTTATCTACGTGGAGGATTGACAACAATTGATCAGGACTATGGATTAATCAACAATATTCACCATGACATTAGCACTCATGGCATTCATCATCTTTTCCCGCAAATCCCACATTACCATCTTATCGAGGCGGTATGTGTCCATCTCCTGTTATTTGGCTCTTGCATTTTTCGTAAACAAGGATAAAAGTGCATATTAAATCGTAGTAATAGATAAGTGGCATATTTACCAAGAGCCAAAATGATAACTTGTTGTTGGTCTGGATTTAACCTTTAGACCGAGGCAGCAAAACCGGTGCTTGGCAAGTACTATAGAGAACCAGAGAAGTCAGGACCTATCCCGTTCCACCTACTCAAGGTGCTATACCGGAGTTTGAAGAATGACCGCTATGTTAGCGACACCGGAGACGTAGTCTACTACCAAAGTGACTCAGAAACGAGTACTTATGCGCAGAGCTCTCCCTGAGTTGAAACATAGCGTTAGCATATACGTTATCCTTCAATTTGTTGGAAGTTTGTGCCTTAACAGTAACGCCCTCACCAGCTTCCCGATACCTCTCATAGGTGAGTCCATGAATGTAATAATGTAAGATGTGAAGTGCTACCATTGGCTCAGTTTCAGCTTCCCTAAAGATTTGGCTTGATCTGATTGTATTACAATTGCAAAAGAGCACTTGTAGATCTCCTCAAGGCTTGGCTTGATCTGCTTGTATAGTATGATACCTCTATCTTGTACAGTAACTATTTATTTATGTAATAAACTATTTACTATTAGGGATCCCCATCGGCTTGCATTTATTTTGTAAGCGCATGTATTTCTTTCCAGTGATTGAGTACAGAGTCCAGAACTACCTCCTCGATAGTAGACCGTACTGAGCTAAAATTTAATTTACAGATGACATCGAGATATGTGCCGTTGTCTTAATGTGACACAATAATTTTCCTACAACATGGATTGTGATGAAAAAGAAAATCTTGAGCTCAGAAAGGTAAATGGAGGTTTGAGCAAGACGAGTTAAAGATGTCGAAAGGTGACTTAAAGGTGCATATACATGTCTCATTGGAATTTTGATATTTTATGTGTACGAGTTGGATTAAAGTTGAACTTGGCCTGATAAGAAAAGCTATCGTAGGATTGTCAAAATAAGTTACACACTCCGATCCGAAAAGTTTGTCGCTGGTTCCGCGTTGAATTGTATGTAGGTAGCTACAACTGTGGATCCACAACATGTTAGCCGGGTGCACAGCACACCGGGTCGAAACGATTATCTTTGCACAATAGCATTTTTTCACCATGTATGCACTCCCTAAAAATGTTTTTTTTGTGATGCGACACCCTCTGGGCACCCTGGTCCCAGATGATGTAGCTCTGCCACTGGGTAGTTATGTTTCTACGACACTTAATCTTGATCGGAGTGAGTAGCTGAAGTTACAGAGATGACCAACCGAGATGGTCTGTTTTAGATGCTATTAGAACCCCCCTGACGAGGGGTACACTCATCAAATCCCATGGTTAAGTACCTAGGGTTGAGATTATGGGGAGAGAACGTGGTAGTACTGGTAGTTTCGTCGGCTGACAAGCAGAGGCAAAGATTTACCCAGGTTCATGCCCCTCGGGTGGAGGTAAAGACCCTACTTCCTTCTTGTCTGGTATTGATCATGTGAGATTATGCGGTTACAAGGAGGCTCCGGCGAGATATCGATCTCGCTAGAGTTTTGGTGGTTTGAGTACGGCTTGTCCCTAGATCGGCACCCCTCCCAGCCTTTAAATAGGCTGGGTCTCGGGAGTTCGTAACCGACCTAATTTACACGTAAGGAAAGTCTAAACCGACTATGGCTATGTCTAATCTTGGAGGGTACTCCATCTTCTTGAGCCTCTTGTCTTGGGCTTCGAGTAGGCTCTTTGCTATTGGGTCTTAGTCGTCACGTGCACCAGGTACCCTCACGGTAGGGTACCCGAGATGTATACCCTTGTAAGTAGCCCCCGAGTACTTGTCTGACTCGAAGAATCGGGCATGGACTCGTTCGTAAATGCACGTCATATGCTTTGTATTCTGTATATTATAATTAGAATTCCTGTATGAATAGCACATGTTGGCTATGTCGAGTTTTTCATCGATTGTGGTTTTTGCTTATGATGATCAAGAGATAATAACTTAGCAGGCTCAGTACACTCGACGGATCGGGACTGGTTAACTACACATTCGGGTAAAACCTTACTAGCTTTCAATCAAACTCGAGTCCCCGGACTCGAATCTGGAACAAACTGGTCAGATTCGACTAGGCCGCTGAGGTCTTACTGAGTCGATCTGCAGTATAACTTTGAATTTTACCTAACGCGTCCGTCGGGATTTTTCATCATGTCTGCTAACACGGAAAGTATAAGGATTGACGTTGCTGGAACGGTCCTTAGCCCAACTCGAAAGTTCGGCGGGTCTTACATTTGTACTATGCGTGCAGCATCCGAAGTATTTGCGACGGACGCAACTCGGGAATGTTTCGAGTATGATTTTGTATATGAACTGAGTCGATTCATTTGTCGACTGACCCTTTGACATTATTCTATCGGGTGCGCGACAGCGCTCCCGATGGGAGTAGCCCCCGAGATTGCGCTTTATTGCTTGGAATGGAGGATAATCTCAAAATCTTCTTACACTGCATATGTTAATCGAAGGAATTTTTTGCCGTAATTCTATCAGGTGCGCGACAGCGCTCCCGATGGGAGTAGCCCCCGAGATTGTGCTTTATTACTTGTAATGGAGGATAATCTCAAAATCATTTTGTCTTGAGCATCTTTAGTCGAAGAAATTTTTGATACGCTCCCGATGGGAGTAATATGCCTCAGCCGAAGGAACGGTCGAGGGACCAATTTTGCCTTATCATTGCTTTTTCACACCCGAACCAAACAAGGCAGTCGAGTGACCAATATGCGTTGAGCGGATTCGAATGTATTTCTGATCAAAGCGCTTGAGATGACGTCAGGGATGACATTTTTTGTCGACTGCGCTGCCTGACACGCATGGCGTGCGTTATGCTGCGATGGATGGGACGTGGCACATAGGTGGGCCCATTTGTGCAGAGCTGACCGAACGACGGTGCAGTTTGGACTTGATTTGACCACTCTGGCCCACTTTTTACGGAGAGGTGATGATGGCTCCAATTTTTGCGTGCGTAGTGGGCGGAGTGGCCGGCGACGGTTGCCCTCCGCGTTTGCCACGTGTACGGTTGGATTGCGTGCGGAGCGCACGATTGTGGTTTGAACGGCGATGATCGATTTTGCTTTGTGGTAAATAAGGGGAACGGCGCTGGCGTAACTTTTTACTAGTCATTTGCTCTGCACGCCGCCCCTGTTCCATCTTCTTCCTTGCGCTCCTGCTCCATTGCTCTTGTGCCCAAGCTCTTGCTGTTCTCTTTAGCCACCACCGCCATGGCGCCAAAGAGGAAAGCTTCTGCCTCCGATGCGCCCACGACTAACGCGGCCGCTCTGAAGGGGAAGAAAACTGCGGCTGGCGCATCTGCGGCCGCCGTCGACCTCAAGAAGAGCGACGGCGATTGGATGAAGTCCACGATCAAGGAAGCACATCTCGAGAAGTTCCGCGAGGACGGATTGCTGCCGCCGGCGGACCAGCTTACTGTCCGTGCGCCATCGAAAGAGGTACTCCCCGAGCCTCGCGCAAATGAGCGCGTATGTTTTGCGGAGTTTTTGCCTAGGGGTCTGTCTTTTCCCCTCCACGACTTCGTTCGTGGTTTGCTGTTCGCCTACGGGGTGCAGATCCATGATCTCACCCCGAACGGCATTATGCACATTGCCTATTTTATGGTATTGTGCGAGTGCTTCCTGGGAGTTGCTCCCAGTTGGGCCCTTTGGAAGTTTATCTTCATGGTCCGGCCCAACAACCGAGGCGGCCGAACCTATTCAGTTGGAGGCCTTCAGATCCAAGTGCGCAGCGACACCCGATAATTTGCCCTGAAGCCAGTCGACTCGGCGCAAGGGTGGAGGAAAAGGTGGTTTTATGTGCTCGTCGACCTGGAAGGGGTCCCAGCATTTTCGACTGCTGGTATAGGCGCTAGGACGAAGGCCTGGGACCATGAGCTTTCGACTGAAGAAATGGCGAAAGCGGCGCCTCTGCTGGAGACGATTGGAGGACTGCTTAACAGCGTCACTGGTGTGCATCTTATTGCCACCTTTGTGAAGATGCGGGTGTGGCCGCTCCGCGCGCGAGCTCACCCTATGTGGCAGTATGAAGGTCCTCTCGACTCCACTCGAATGAACAAGGAGGAGCTATCTAGGAGCGAGCTGGTGTCACATGTGCGGTCCATCACCAGCACAAAAGCCAGCGAGCCCTGCAACGTCGACTGCCCTGTCGCTCCTTATGGGGCTGAAAAGCCTTTGCCAGAGGTTAGTGAATCTATCGAGTTTATGATCTCCTGCTTTTGTTATTCTGCTATGCATCTTTGTGACTTTCGACTGCTGTATTTTGTATGCAGGGCCACTCGACCACCTCAACTCTTCCTCCTCTTCCCGAAGATGGCCCAACTCATGGAACAGAGGTGACGGTAGAAGCGAAGGGAGGAGACGAATCGCCTCTACCTTCGGCTACCACATCTCCCACAGAAGAGGTTGAAGAGGAAGGGGTTGAAGAAGCACAGGACAAGGAGCTTGCCACGACTGATGATGTGAGCGAGGTTCCCACTCGCAAGCGCCGTCGGGCGGCCCAAGTTGTGTCTTCCTCCATGAGTTCACCCGCAAAGGAATCAGATGTGAGAGATGACGGAGACTCGGGCTCGTCTCCTACGACCACAGCTGCTCCTTTGGACGTGAGCCCGTTGAGCTCGGCTCCTCCTCCTCAGTCGGGTGGGGAACTACTTTTTGGAGGCCCAAACTTTGAACACCTTGACACTGATGAAGAAGAAGAGCACAGGTTTGCTCCTTTTTGTACTAAATTTTTTTGTGAGTTGATATTTATGCTTATGTTGTATTTCTTCGGTTACTCGTAGTGTCGAGACTGTGCACCCTCCGACTCCTCCAGCCGAGAGAGCTTCGACTCCAGATCTGCCAGAAGCTTCTCCTGTGGCGGCTGAGGTCGTGAAAACAGTAGCCACTACCATTGAGGCCGCCAAGATTGCGAGTGCGTCGACTCCAGAAATTGGGACTTCTGCTGCCAAGCCTGCGCCTTAGGTTGAACACGTAAGTGTCATTTGTCGAGTCCTCATACTGGGACTATTTGTGTATAACTTATGCTGGTTCCATGTGCATGCAGCCCTTCTACCTCAACCTGGTGGAATCAGGCAAAGCGTTTGTCCAGGTTGAACAGGAGAGAGATAATCTGCGCGCTGTCATGGAGCAACTCAGCCGTAAGTGTGTTTGACTTCTGTATTCGAAGTTCTTTTTGCTCTGTCTTTGCGTTGTCGATTGTGAATGACATCTGGCCATCTATCCCAGGTGACAAGGCATCTGCTGAAACCCGAGTAAAGGAGCTAGAAGAAGCTCTTGCCACTCAAGCTGCCGAGTCAAAGAAAGTCGCGGATGCCGCCCAGCGTTCTGCCGCTGCGCGCGAGAAGGAGCACGCTGAGCGACTGGCTGGCCTCGCACAGAACGTGAGAGGTAAGGAACCATATTTTTTGTATGCCTCCCGTGTACCCGTTGGGTAGTATGTAGTAATCTTGCTTTTTCTGGTTCATGTTACAGAGGCGATTGGTGTGCCAACACCTACTGACATGGCCAGTGATGAGTTATCACTCGACCAGGTTATAGGTGACCTTGGTGCTTCCTTTGTCCAGGCGAAGGACTCCCTTGCCAAGTCTGCCAGCACCCTCGGCGCTGTGTACAAGGAGGTGCTCCCACTAGGCGAGGTGCCGTCGACTGCTGATGGCTTTGCTAGCGTGCTTGGACTGGGGACTTCAACCATGGCGAATTTTGCTCGCGCCCTCACGGTACGCGGCTCGGAGTCCACCCTCAAGCTGATACTAGGTTATGGGATAGAGGGTAACTTCGAGGCGGCGATGTCTGACTTCCCTCGGAAGGCCGGCGGGAAGCTAATATCTTTGAAGCATGTTAGCGAGCCAGCCACCCGGCTGGCCAACCTTTTTATGAACACCATGTAATTAAACTTATGACCATGCGAGTACGCATGCGCTTTTGCTACCTTTGTATGACTTTAATTTCCTCGTTATGCTTCTGCCTGTAAGGCTGTGTGCTGTTATTCGCCTAAGCTTTGTGATGAGTTTCTCATGAAACTTTTATGATGTTTGGAACAGAAATGGCCAGCCGCCACTTCATCCGGCTCGTCGCGGCATCGCGCCCCTACTCGATCTCGAGCTCAGGTGGCAAACGATGCCGCAGTAATGCGTTATATGAAGGCTCGAGTCGCAAAACTGGAGCAAGAGTTGGGGAGTGCCCGTAGTGAGCTGGATAGGATGAGGGCTAGGCCTGCTCTACCCACTCAGCGAGAGGAGTATGTGCTTGGCGAGATGGAGATCGTGAACAGACAACTCGTGTAAGCATGACTGCTCTTATCTCAAGAGTTCATAATCTGTCCTTTTTGCTCGCCCAACGTGTGTTGTTGTAGGTTTTGTTCCAATTTCCAGGCGGAGCAGGCTCGTGTAGATGAGCAGTTGAACAATGCGACTAACGAACCACGACTGGCCGTCAGCACTTTCGCTTGGATAAGCACCGAGCACGCATACTCGCGATTCTGCAGGATCGAGTGTGGCGGAGCACTATGCTTCTTGAGTTATGCAGGTCGGCCTTCAGTCGAATCAACCAGACGCTTTTTCCGACTAGGCCGCAACCTCAAGGAATCCACGCGTTGCTCGGGCTTTTCCGGACTACAGGTTCCATTCGAGATTTATCACCCAGAAGCTTGTGGATGGAGCCAACGCAACGATGGCATATATCCGAAGTCAACGTCCAAATATGCAGCTACGTCCACCCGTGCCTGGATCGTCTTTGTCCCAGTCGCATCTTGACGATACAGTCGATCATGCGAGGGTGTTGGTTGAGTGCTATCATGCTCAACTTATGGGCCCTGTTCTTCCAGTAAAGGACGAACCGGAAGATTAGGTTTTTCTGTATAGGGGACAGCCCCCGAGTGTAAATTTTGCCACTTGTACTTAGTACATATTTGTTCACTTGTATGTATGCAGCCCCCGAGTGTATCGAGTGGGGTTTATGAAAAACACTTTATATAGAACATGAATTCTACAGCCCCCGAGTGCTCGAGTGAGGCTGTGAATTTTTACGATGTTTGAAGCTTCAACTCATGTTATTGAGCAACTTTTTGGTTTATGTATGATTTTTTACGACCCAGCCCCCGAGTATTCGAGTGCGGCTGGGTATTATGTTTGAAGGAGCGAGAGCTCACGTTTTGAAGTAGCGCAGCCCCCGAGTACTCGGGTGAGGCTAAGGTTGTGCGAGTAGTAAACAGGAGAAATATGAGGAATTTATTGACTATATTCCATTTATGAATGTTAGGCTGCAGGCCGCCTCATTAAAAACCTTCCAGTCCCCTTAGGTACCCTGGTAAGGAAAAGAGCGCGTCTGAAACCTGCAGCCATCCGACATATGTGCCTATTACATTATGCGACTGAGCAATCTAAGCATAGAAACGGCGCAGCTGCGCAACGTTCCAAGGATTGTGCGAGAGTTCGCCTGTCTTCGCGTGCTTCAGTCTGTATGCTCCACCACCAATGACCTCGGTGATGATGAAGGGTCCTTCCCATGGAGAAGCAAGTTTATGCACCTTCTTTTGCTTCAGTCGAAGTACCAAGTCGCCAACCTCGAAGGATCTGGTACGCAGTCGACGGCTGTGATAGTTGCGGAGGTCTTGCTGGTAGACAGCTGTGCGTGCTAGCGCCGTGTTGCGTGCTTCTTCGAGCAAGTCGACTGCATCTTCGAGTGCTTCATCTGCATCGTCTTCGTTGTATGCTTCGACTCTTGGTGCATTGAACCTTACGTCTGATGGCAGGATTGCCTCTGCGCCGTAGACCATGAAGAATGGGTAAATTGCGTTGAGGCGTTGGGTGTTGTGCGTAGGCTCCATAGCACAGACGGGAGCTCTTCGACCCAAGCACCCGCGGCCCTTTTGAGTGGCACCAGGAGGCGTTTCTTGATTCCGCTCGTCACAAGTCCATTGGCCTTTTCGACTTGGCCATTGGATTGCGGGTGTGCCACAGATGCATAATTGAGCGTGATATCTTGCTCTTTGCAGAAGGATCGGAATTCCTCAGCCGTGAAGTTTGTACCGTTATCAGTGATGATGCTACTTGGCACACCAAAGCGGTATATGATGGATTTTATGAAATTGACTGCTGTAGTGGCAGTCGAACTTGTGATAGGGACTGCTTCAATCCACTTGGTGAACTTGTCGACCGCCACCAGAAGGTGAGTATGCCCTCCATGGGAGGATTTTTTGAGTGGCCCAACCATATCGAGCCCCCACTGGGCGAAGGGCCAGGCCAATGGTATTGTCTTCAACGCCGATGCGGGTGCGTGCGGCTTTGTGGCGAATTTTTGACAGCCGATGCACCTTTTGACTATGTCCTCCGCGTCTTTGAGTGCTGTGGGCCAGTAGAAGCCTGCGCGAAAGGCTTTGGCTACGAGTGATCGACTGCTGGCATGATGCCCGCAGGTACCTGCATGAATATCACGAAGGATGGCTTGGCCATCTTCAAATGCTATGCAACGTTGGAACATACCTGATATGCTGCGTTTGTAGTTCACCGTTGATGACAGTGTATGCTT
The DNA here is from genome assembly GCA_947311845.1 of Poa pratensis. Taxonomy (NCBI): domain Eukaryota; kingdom Viridiplantae; phylum Streptophyta; class Magnoliopsida; order Poales; family Poaceae; genus Poa; species Poa pratensis. Next base: position 71,760,547 of record CAMZMU010000096.1, on the reverse strand, counting down.
TAGATCGTCGAGTGACGCGTCTTGACTCTGTTATGTCTTCAGGTACCTCGCCGCGGAGTATGTATGCGAGGAAAGGTTGAGTCCAAGTTGGCTCGATGAGGAGTACCTCGACTGGCGGGTCCTCTGTGCTAGGTGCTTTGCTCTTGGCTGGTGCGGCTGATGTAGGAGATGCTCGCTTTTTCTTGATGGATCTGTGCTCGATGCGCTCGAAGAAGACACCAGGTGGAACTGGTGCTTTAGTCGCGCCAATGTTGGCTAACTTATCTGCTTCTTCATTGCTTCACGCCCTATGTGCCGCAACTCGCAGCCTTCGAAGCTGCCCTCCATGATGTTGTATAGGTCACGGTAAGCAATCATGTTATCTGCGATTGCATCGCAGGCCTTCATTGTTTGCTGTACCACAAGATTCGAGTCACCGTAATCATCAGTCGAGTGCACCCGAGGGCTTTGGCCATCCTCATGCCATGGATCAGGGCCTCGTACTCGCTTCGTTATTGGATGGGAACTCGAATCCCATCTGCAGGATATAGCGAAGCTTGTCGCCTTTTGGTGATATGAGGATGACACCGCGCCTGCGCCTTCGTTTTTTTCGAGCCGTCAAAGTACATAGTCCATGAGTTGGACACATCTGGCGCTCCTGGCAGCTGAGCTTCGATCCACTCGGTGTGGAAGTCAGGTAAGACTTGTGCTTTGATGGCCTTCGGGTAATCATACTTGATGTCTCGCGGTGCTAGCTCGATGAGCCATTTTGCGACTCGCCCAGTTGCGTTGGGGTTTGTGAGGATGTCCCCGATCCCTGAGGTGCTGATTACAGTGATCGGGTGCTCGGAGAAGTAATGCGTCAGCTTCCTTGAGGACATGAACACGGCGTAGGCCAGCTTTTGATAGTGCGGGTACCGCTGCTTTGATATGGAGAGCACTTCACTCAAGTAATAGACTGGACGTTGTATGCTTTGGGTGTGTCCCTCCTCCCTTCGTTCGACTACCAGTACGGTGCTCACCACCCTGTTAGTTGCGGAGACATATAGGTACAGTGGCTCGCGTTCCCTTGGTGCGACGAGGATTGGAGGGCTTGTGAGGACTCGCTTGAGGTCCGTGAAGGCTGCTTCGGCTTCTTGCGTCCACTCGAATTTGTCTGCTTTCTTCATCAGTCGATAGAACGGGAGTGCTTTTTCACCCAGCTTGCTGATGAATCGACTGAGTGCTGCTACTCGACCCGCCAACTTTTGCACGTCATGGAGCTTTGAAGGCCTTTGCATCGTCAAGATGGCCTGTATTTTCTCCGGGTCTGCCTCGATTCCTCGAGCTGAGACTAGATACCCGAGGAGTTGCCCGGCTGGCACGCCGAACGTGCACTTCTTCGGGTTGAGCTTGATGTGGAAGCGTTTGAGGTTTGCGAACGTCTCTCGCAAGTCATCGAGTAGTGTGTTTTCCTCCCTTGTGTGATGACGATGTCATCTACATAGACCTGGACGTTTCGCCCAATTTGCTTCTTGAGGCAGTCTTGCATCATGCGCTGGTAGGTTGCGCCTGCGTTCTTGAGCCCGAAAGGCATTGTTGTGTAGCAGTAGACCCCGAGTGGGGTTATGAACGCCGTTTTCTCTTCATCCTCTTCCTTCATCCTTATCTGGTGGTAACCCGAGTAAGCATCCAGGAAGGACAAGCGAGCGCACCCGGCGGTGGAGTCGACGATCTGGTCGATTCGAGGTAGTGGAAAGTGATCCTTTGGACAACATTTATTGAGTGCTGTAAAATCTACGCACATCCGAAGGATATCTGTGTGCTTCTTCTCTACGAGTACGGGGTTGGCCACCCATTGTGATTTCTTGATCTCTCTGATGAAACCTGCTGCGAGTAGCCTGTCGACTTCGGCTTCGACTGCGGTTCTTTTTGGGCCGGATATGCGGCGCATTGTTTGCTTGACTGGTTTAGCATCTGGAAATAATTGGAGAGAGTGCTCGGCGAATTCCCTGGGAATACCTGGCATGTCGGCTGGACACCATGCAAATATATCCCAGTTCTCACGGAGGAATTCGACGAGCGCGCTTTCCTATGCGATAGGCAGACTCGACGAGACATTGACTGTCTTGGTCGGGTCAGTCGGGTGCACCTGATGCGATCTTGTGTCATTGGTGGCATTGAATGCTCTGTCGACTGCCACCTTTTTGTGTTCTGGCATAAGTGTTCGATCGTTGGAGACCGCTAGATCGGAGAGTGTTGCTTCCATGCCAACATCTCAGAGATTTTGCTAAACTCTCGGTCGCAAGAGTCAGACTTTTGGAAGTTTCCCTTGACTGTGATTACTCCTTTTGGTCCAGGCATCTTTAACTGGAGGTATGCATAGTGTGGCACCGCCATGAATCGAGCGAACGTCGGGCGTCCAAGTATAGCATGGTATTGTGACTTCCAGTCGACAACTTCGAACTCAATCGATTCTGTCCTGAAGTGGTTCTTGTCCCCGAACGTTACGTCGAGTTGTATGGTGCCTTCTGGGCTTATTGCTTTGCCTGGGACGATACCGTGAAAGGTATTTGAAGATCTTGGCAGGTTTTCGACTGACCTGTTCATTTTGCGGAGCGTATCTGCGAAGATGATGTTTATGCCGCTGCCACCATCCATGAATACCTTGGACATGGCGTAGCCTCCAATTTGCGCGTCGAGTACCAGAGCAGAGTGCCCTGGACGAACAACCGATGGAGGGTGGTCCTCTCTGCTGAAGCTTATTGCGGTTTCAGAACCCTTCAAGAATTCAGTTACAGCGGGAGGTGACATGACCGCCATGTTTACTTGTCGAGTGCGAAGTTTTTGCTCCCTGTTGGAAGGGCGACCTTTCTGTATCATGTACATCTGCCCTTGGGGCGGAGGGTACTGTGGTTCGTCCACCCGAGGTATGGCTGTATGGCACCCGCGAGATTTCCGCCTGCGGCAGGCTGTGGTGGTGGAGGTGGTGCCATCAGAACAGGCACATTGTTTGGCTGAGGCACGGGTGCAGGTGCGTGTGGCTGCTGCCTTTCTGAGATTTACGTAATCAGTCGCCATTTGGTCGAACTCCCTGCAGTTTCTCATCGAGTGATTGGAGCGCAGTTTTCCGTCTTCCCCTTGTACAGGTGGAATCTGCAATCAGCATCCATCTTTTCTTCGAATGATCGCTCGGATTGTGCTCCGTCGTGACTTGCGCCAGTCTTTCCTCTTGTAGCTATCACTGCGTTGGCCGCGGTCTCGACTGTCCCGGCGATCATCTCGACTGTCCCGTCGATCATCTCGACTGTCCCGTCGATCTTCTGACCGCGGTCGCTTCTGTCTTGGTCGTTGCGGGGTGTGGAGAACCCAGCCGCCATGAATTCGGGTCTGTCATCGTCGTAGTGACGTTTTGAACGCTTGCGCCTTCGGTCGTCTCTGTACGAGTCTCTGCGGCTTCGACTGCCGCTTTCATGATTGTCACGGGGTGAGGACCCGCGTGTGGTGCGCGCCATGTCTTCTCCGTCTGCCCACTCAGTCGCGATCATCAAGAGGTTAGCCACAGAGGTTGGCTTTTTGCGACCAAGTGCTTCTTTGAAGTCCCGCCTGGCGAGTCCCATTATGAAAGCATCCATGGCCATATCTTCTGAAATTACTCCGACTGAGTTGCGTATCTCAGTCCATCGTCTGATGTATGACCTCAACGTTTCGTCTGACCGTTGAACGCAGGCTCGCAGCTCCTCGAACGTTTTTGGGCGCTCACATAGAGGCTCGAAGTTTTTGATGAAGTCAGTGCGGAAGTGATCCCACGAGTCGTATGTTGATGGAGGTAGGGCTTGAGCCAGTCGCGGGCTGTGCCTTCGAGCATGAGTCGTATGTATTGCATGGCTGTGGTGTTTGTGCCTCGCTGGCACGCGACAGCCAGCCTGTAGTCTTCCAGCCACCCGAAGGTTCCTGTCGACCCGTGTACTTGGGCTGTTCAGATGTGAGTTTGAACCCTTTGGGCATCCGTGTCTCGCGGACGCGTCGAGTGAAGCACAGAGCTCCATGTGGCTCAGGCTCTCGATCAGAGTATGAGTCGCTACTGTAAGATCTGCGTGATCTGCTCCTGGACCTGCGCCTACGCGAGCCGCTTCTTTCCTTCGAGTGGTGGCGGCGACCACTGTGATTGTGCTCTTCACGACGCGTGTCAACTAGGGCACGGTCTCGACTCCCCCTGGAGTTTTGGAATTTGGCGTATGGCCTTCGCGCTAAGGCGAGTGATTTGATCTGTTGGCGATGTAGTTTTGCATTGGGGTCATCAGCTGGAGGCTTGATTGCCTCTAGGTATGCTGCAGCGGTAAAGAGAGCACCCGCAGCTGTTTTGGGTACTGGCACTCCCTCCTCGTCGTATGTCATGAAAGAGTTGCCTAAGTTGCGGGTGAGTGCCGCCCTCTCGTCGGCGAGAGGTGTGACAGCCTTGATCTGGGTCTTGTGTCTGCTCGCCCGGTGGAGCTCAGGGAGAGCTGTCTTCTTGCGCACTCGACAAGCTAGCTTGCTTTTTGCGTTCTTCGAGTGTTGCTCTTATCTGCTTCAGTCGAAGTGATTCCTGCCAGTTGAAGTACTGGAAGGTCAGCATCTCCTCTGTGTTGCGTCTGCTGGCATCATTGTGCACTCCTTGATAACTTTATCTGCTTTTGCTGCCATCTCAGCAGTAATTGTGAGATTTGTGACTCCGTCCGGCATAGTAACCGTGCACGGGAATCTGTAGGCCTGCGACTGGCCGCAGCATCAGATGATTCTGCGGCGAAGGCAACGTAGACTGCTGGGGTATACCCGAGGGTATGTGTATGTGTCTTCGAGTCCCACATGGACTCGACGTCGTCATCAAGGCTCATGTCGGAGTCGATATGCCATCGAGTGGTCCGTCTGGACGGATCTCGCTGTCGATGCCTTCATCGCCTATGCTCATCTCGGCGTCGGCGAAGTTGTTATGAATCTCGAAGTCGAGGTTGTTGTTGTTGGTGCAGATCTCGGAGTCGACGTGGTTGTCGATATGAGTTTCGGGTTCGTCGAAGTCGCTGAGGGAGATCCCGCAGTCGAAACTATCCTCGAGTGGGAGATCGAGCTCGGGATCGTTTGTGCGGTATGCTGATTCGGCCTCCTCGCCCTGGAGTTCTTCAATGAGCTCGTGCATCTCTCGTGTGGACATGGTTGTTGCAGACGAGCAAGCTTGGAGGATCGACGATGGTATGGACGCAGTTGATGGATCCGCAGTCGAAGGAGCCGCAACCGATGGAGCCTCGGGTGCGGAAGTCGCGAGTTGGCGTGGATCCGTCAAGTCCTGCACACCAAGCTTGTTGACGAAAAAATTGAACGAACCAACGGTTAAACCCAAACCTGACTCGAGATCGGAGAAGGCCTCCTGGAATTCTGGCGAGTGTGGCTCGAAATCCATCAGAGGATCCGATGCGCTTTTTGCGGGTGAAGCTGGCGTGTTGCCGTTTGTCGAGTGAGTCGGCGAGTTGCCGTGTGCCGCCTGAGTCGGCGAGTTCTGGTTTGTCGATGCAGCCGGCGAGTTGCCGTTTGTAGATCCGATCGGCGAGTCGCCGTTTTCCGATGGAACCGAAGAAACCGTGAGTCCAGCACTATTCTTTCCCACAGACGGCGCCAATTGACGAGGGGTACACTCATCAAATCCCATGGTTAAGGACCTAGGGTTGAGATTATGGGGAGAGAACGTGGTAGTACTGGTAGTTTCGTCGGCTGACAAGCAGAGGCAAAGATTTACCCAGGTTCAGGCCCCTCGGGTGGAGGTAAAGACCCTACTTCCTGCTTGTCTGGTATTGATCGTGTGAGATTATGCGGTTACAAGGAGGCTCCGGCGAGATATCGATCTCGCTAGAGTTTTGGTGGTTTGAGTATGGCTTGTCCCTAGATCGGCACCCCTCCCAGCCTTTAAATAGGCTGGGTCTCGGGAGTTCGTAACCGACCTAGTTTACACGTAAGGAAAGTCTAAACCGACTATGCCTATGTCTAATCTTGGAGGGTACTCCATCTTCTTGGGCCTCTTGTCTTGGGCTTCGAGTAGGCTCTTCGCTATTGGGCCTTAGTCGTCACGTGCACCAGGTACCCTCACGGTAGGGTACCCGAGATGTATACCCTTGTCACCCCCAACTGACTTTCTAATTAGTGATTTCAATCTAACACACAAGAAGTAGCACCCAGAAAGCGCTCCCAAAGATGTAAGCTTTTGGTTCTAATCCTATCATCAAATATATCGTGTGTTGATGTCGTGTTGTTGTGATTGTTTGTTTCTTGATAGACCACCACCAATAGTGTAGCTACATGCAAGCCACCCACCCAATCCCCACCCTCCCCGATGAAGTTTTCTTCAATAAAGCTTTAATAATGTCCATTTACATTGGGTCAAATATTTCTTCCTCTAGCTCTTTTTAAAAACTGTGATTATTAAACTCCGTAGCTAATGGCAAAACTTTATACATTCATCGTTAGCCGTGTGAGATCGACAGCCACGTAAACAACAATCGCCATTGACTTTTCATGGCAGTGACTGACCTCGGCACACGTAGCATTTCTCCGTTGCCGATGAGGGTCATGACCCATATCCATAGGGTTGTTTTATAGTAGTGTAACATTCTAATCATGACTGGTAAGACTTTATATGAACTTGGCCATAAATTTTCATCTAAAACTAACGAGTAAACTGGCATACACTTTTCTGGGTTAGTTATCAAGAGGCAACAAGGAGGTAACCTGTTATTCCCCTCGTCCTTCAAGTACCTCTGTGGGTTTTCTTGCCTTTCGTCGGTTGTTACGGTAGCGGAGGGTGGGGGAACCCTGAAGTTGTGTGTATGATGGGTGTCCCGTAGGGTCTTCGAGTTCTTCGTCGCCGGTAAAGTTGGGGCACTGACGACAATGAGAATATTGGTTTATTAGCTCTCACTAAATCGATGTCCCCCCTCGAGTGATGCCGACATGTTGGAGGATGGTGTTGATCGTCGTGCATTAGGTCCGGCGTGAGTAGCGCTTGTCTACAACGGAGGTGTCATGCGGAGGGGATGATGTCACATCTTATTTTGTATCTCCAGTTTTATCTCCTTTTGTTGAAGCTCGGCCCAATTAGTCTCCGGTGGGGGTATGATGAGTTTTATGTCCCCCATCTATGTGTGACCAGAATTGTCATGCTCTTCGGACCCTTCTCCGTGCTAGCTTCTCTGGGACTGTAATCTTACCTGATCATGGTCAGCGGCGACTTCAGGTCAACATCGACGACTCTAAAATCTCTTAGGGTTTTACAAAGTCTGGTACGCCGGAGGCACAGAGGCGGCAACAAGTTTTGTGCACGGCACGCCGCCAAGGCTTGCAGGGGTATGTAACTCATATTCTTTTGCGGAAATTTTGTAAGTGGTGGTTTCAGATAATACATGCCCTTAGTCCTTAGACCTTTTTGCCACACAAAAAACAACAACAGTGATAAACGATTGACCGAGTTGTAAAGCAGTGAGCCGTGTTTGGTTTCTTCCAGTTCAATAACAAAAAGTTTTTTTTAGATAAAGAATGTATATTAATATCGCGGAGATACAAATTTACACCCAGCCTCTGCAACAACGCAATAGCCAAAGCCATTACGGATGCACACAGTCGAAAGACAATAAGAAGAAGAAATAAAAAGAAAGTCCCGCTACAGAGTTACAGTCCTTGCAGAAGCCGCACAACCACCACCAAGACACCACCTGATGTCCAAATCTTCAAAAGCAAAGCCGTCAAGAAGAACAGGCACAACCAATTAAGGCCAGACCTTGGGTTTTCACCCTAAAGATAATAGTCACCGCTCTCAAAACAATGTCTTCAGCAAGAGCATTGCCAGGCACAACCAATTAAGGCCAGGCCTTGGATTTTCACCCTGAAAGGTAGGACTTTGAACTTCACCTGTGATGTTGCCCCCACTAACATGCCGCTGCTCTGCCTCCTGCAACTCCAAGCAAGTTCCTCATCGCCGCAGAGCCTCCAATCGCCATTTGCTAGTCCTTTAATCTCAGATTTCATGACATTCCCCGCATTTGACTACACCATGGATTTGCCCATGATGGCACAGAAGCAGAGCTTCACACCGCTCCCTCCGGCGCGACCGAATTCCTCCGCTCCAGCAATCTCTAGACATTAGCCCATGAAAGATCACCAGCGGAGCCTTCCGAAACTCGACACTCTTGCCAGATCAAGGTACCGGCGTCAAGCAGATCTTCGTCTTCTCACGATTTGGAACCCTAGGACCACCACCTTTATTCAAGCCAAGCAAGAAGCCCCCTCGCCACCCGCCGGCAACCTGCGGAATCTACCTCTCCGAGCAACCGAGGGCCAAGACCAGCGGTGCGTAAGGAGCGACAGCGCAGGGTCGATCCACCATCGGAGCCGGCCGAGACACCGCAGACAGGAGATGGCAGGTGGCAGGAGCGAAGCCACACCACCCCAGCCCAACCACCGCCGCCCGTCTAGCGCCGCCGATGCGGACCTCCACCTCCACCCCGGTCAGGGGCGCCGCCCTGCCCGCTACGAGATCGAGGCACCCATCTCCGCCCCTGCAGATCGAGGCGCCGGTCACCCGCGTCCACCCCCAGACCACCTACGGCGGCAGCGGCGGCGATCGGATCCGATGGCAGGGGGGGGGGAGGGCTGGCGGCGCGGTGGGGAGCCCCCTGGCGGCGCTCAGGGGTGCGCCGCGGGAGGGTTACACTCCTATGGATAGTGACTCGAGATCGGTTTGGGGTTAAATTCATAACAAAAAGTTTGCTCTCTTCATCGCAACAAAACAAAATTGGTTTCTTAAACTGTGCTGGAATTTAAAGAGTATACTAGTTAAATTAGGCGCGCCGGCACGCTGCGCCCTTGATGATAATTTTTTGTGATTTGGATATATAATATGTCTTGCAAAGAGAAGTGGATGTTTTAATTTTCAAATTTGTTGCCTTTTTTTTCCTGAGTACTTTGGTGTATTTTACTGTATTGCAAAATACTTTCATATGTAGTACTATTTAGCAAATTGTTTTGATGTGTTGTACTGTATTTCAAAATATTTGGCAAATTGGAATAGTCAAATAATTTAGCTGGTCCCACATGTTAGTAGTTTAGCTTTAAAGCTGAAAAAAAAACTGACAGGGTGGGTCTACTGTGGCGTCACAGTGACGTTAGCAATGGATACTACGGGCACGTCTAACGTCGCTGGTATTGCATATGTGTAATTTGGAACGGGAGGGTGAACGTGAAATTTGATTGCATGTCATAAATAGGCAGCACTTATTTTTTGTGGGCATGGCGTTATTTTTTTCCATATTTTCAGAAGTTCAGTTTTTCAAAATTTTGAAGACATTTGAAAGTGTGAAATGTTCAAATTTGAATTTTGTTCGAATGACATAAGTAGGAAGCATTACATATTTTCATTCTTTTTTAGATGGATATATTGTCATAAATAGTCAACATTTTTTTTGTGGGATTGTTGATATATATTTTACATTTTCCAGATGGATATATCTAAACTTTTTGATTTTATAGTATTTAGTAGTTTATGTAGTTTGTTTAATTTGTTAGAAGTCTAGGAATATATGGGGGAAAGAAATCTTAGTTTTAAAATTTGTGTCGGAAATGTGAGTGCTGGAAAACAAATGTTATTTTTTTCGTAAAAGTGAAAATCGAGGGAATTGGATACCATATTTGTTTAAAACTTCTTATATTTCTGTAAATTTTGATATGTCATTTGTGTTATTTTGAATTGCGGTTTGGAAGTTATAATTTTAATTTAACAAATATCAACCTTTTTTAATGTATTTGTTATTAAAGGCCTGACAAATGGGGCCCGCTCGTCAGGAATTTAGGCATTTTAAAAAAAATCTGGAAAGAGCGTGCGGCTGACTGGTGGGGCCGTGCTGACGTCAATCGGTGACGTCAGCAATGGCCACCTTCCTCGTCTTCCCGTGCGGCGATGTCGACGATGGCGCCGTCGTTCAGGGGCGAGAGAAGCGGCGCGGCGTAGCGCGGCCGACGCGGCGCGTCGCGGGCAGTCGAAGGATGGCGGCGTGGGCAAAGCGGGGTCTGGTGGCGGCGAATCAAGGCGCGGCGGCGGCGGAAGGTCACGGGGAAGAAGACCTCGCCACGAGCGCCTCCGAGGTTCCTAGGTCGTGATTTTCCGTCAAGATGGAGAGGGAGGTGAGGCCGTCCCGCGGGTGGCGTTCGATCTGGACGGGCGAGTGCGCCGCGGCGTGGACGTGCGGCGGCGGCGGCGGCAGCTCCGGCCGCGCGCGAGGAAGAAGAGGGAGAAGTTCGTGATTTGCGGATTTTTTTCGTGTAAGTACCTGAGTTTTCATAAAATTACGGATAGGTCCCTCCTGCGGATAGAACGTTGGATCCGTGATGGACTACGGGTTATTTTTGGGAAACTGCGAGAGGTTTTTTGCAAAATCATCACGGACGTGCGGTCCGTCGGATCCGCAGCGGACGGCCTGGATCGCGCTACTGTACTACTGTAGCGGGGTACAGTGTTAGCTACAGTAGCACAGTAGCGCGGAGCGCTCTCAGGCCGCGATTTTGCTCCAACTTAATATATAGAGGTAACAACTGATGGTATTGACCAAATAGCTTGTAAGTACAGTCCATAAAACAATCAAAGGAGGACCAACAAAAAGCAGTCAACGGCAAATTAGAGGAGAGCGGCAGTCAACGGCAAATTAGAGGAGAGCGGCGTCATGTTCCACCCGAAGCAGTTCACACGTGCTAACTTCTTCCGTCCATCTCCAAACCCAGTTCTATCACAGATCGACGCGCACCTCCCCCTCTCCTGCCCCCGCCACCGCCCCGGATCATCAACGCGGCGCCCGCTCGCACGAGCAAAACACGGCGCCCGCGATTTCTCTCGCGTATATAGAAGCCTCGCCTTAGCCCATCCCGGCAACCACAAATCCAGTTCCATCCACCCACCCGGACGCAGAATCATCCCGGGCGAGCGCCGCGGACGGTGGTGGTACACGACTGTCCTAGCCATCGGTGGCAGTGCAACAGGCGCCGTCGCCGTCGCCTAATGGCCCAGCTCGTCTTACCCGAGTGCTGCGGCCTCACGCCGCTCCGCGCGCGCAGCCGCGGAGGCGCCATTTCGCTGCCGTCGCCTCCCCACCTCGCCGCGGCGCCGCGTCGCCCCGCGGCCGCCGCCATCCACCGCGACTGGGCGCTCCGTGTCTCCGCGCCCACCCGCCTCGCGTCCGTCTTCGAGGAGGATAAAAGGAGCTCCCGCGGACAAGACCAGGAGGCCTCCGGCAGCTCTTCGGCGGAATTCAACCCGGGGGCGCCGCCGCCCTTCGGCCTAGCAGAGATCCGCGCGGCTATCCCGAAGCACTGCTGGATCAAGGACCCATGGCGGTCCATGAGCTACGTGCTGCGGGACGTCCTCGTCGTGCTCGGCCTCGCCGCCGCCGCTGCGCGCTTCGACAGCTGGCTCGTCTGGCCGCTCTACTGGGCCGCGCAGGGCACCATGTTCTGGGCGCTCTTCGTCCTGGGACATGACTGGTACGGGCCGTCCTCCGTACCCAACTCCTATGCCGGTTTTAGCCTAAAGCCGCAAGTTTTGACTCTTCCCCTGGTTTGGTGTTTACAGTGGACATGGGAGCTTCTCAAGCAACCAGAAGCTGAACAGCGTGGTCGGCCATATACTCCATTCCTCCATTCTTGTTCCATACAACGGCTGGTATGATAAGTATCAGTATTTTGGATGTTCTTTTTTGTTGCGAATTATGGTTGATGTTAAGAAAAGCGCCGTCTTAAATGTAATTGCAGGAGGATTAGCCACAGGACGCATCATCAGAACCACGGCCATGTGGAGAAGGACGAGTCCTGGCACCCGGTAGGTCTTTGCTTTTCGGTGGATTCACGCTCACGCATGCATGAGTCTAGAGAGAGCAGGCAGGTTGGTGAATTGTTACTGATGGCTCCTTGGATTTTGATAATTTGCAGCTACCTCAGAGGCTGTACAATAGCCTGGATAATATGACGAAGAAGTTGCGGTTCAGCTTGCCATTTCCCATGCTTGCGTTCCCCTTATACTTGGTGAGACAGAGTGCTGCTTGATTTTACCATGATGTGTGAATTGGTGGCTCAACATGATACTGAATTCTTGATATGTGCAGTTTCTCAGGACCCCAGGAAGACGGGCTCACACTTTGACCCGAACAGCGATATATTCCTACCAAATGAGAAGAAGGGTGTGCTAACATCAACCGCATCCTTGCTAGCAATGATCGGTGTTCTCGCTGGTCTGACCTTTGCGATGGGGCCTCTTAAGATGCTAAAGCTCTATGCTATCCCTTATGTGGTAAGAGCTTCATGCCTTTCATCACATCTGCAATTTCGGCAAACTGATTTGGATAAAAGTCATTGAGGAAGTACACTGCATTGGAGAATTCATGTGATTTATTTTGGTTTATCCCTGTGCAGATATTTGTAATGTGGCTGGATTTTGTTACATACTTGCATCATCATGGTCACGAAGACAAGGTTCCGTGGTATCGTGGAAAGGTAAATATCATGATTGAATCAGATTTGCGATTTGCCAATGCTTCAGGATATAATTAATGTTGAATATACAATGGTATGGTCCATTATTGTTTGTTAAAATGACAGCAAATACCGCTTCATTTTTTTAACTAGAATATTACACGCGGAGAACCTAAAATAAAGAAAAGCTATGTTCGTAAGGAAAATGTTAAAGCGTAGTAGTATAATTTAAAAAATAATGAATGGAAGGTCCATAAGGGCACATTCTGCCAACATATATTGAAACTAATTACATTTCTACCTTCTGTGGGAAATCGTTAGTTCTACTGGCCTCATGTTCTGTAATTCTACTTTTTATAGCATGTTCGGTAATAACATGTGGGGTACTTATTCAGCATAGGGTATCATGTTTTGCTTAAGTGCCAAATGCTTCCTTCCAACAATTAGAATGGAACACAACCTTCAGTCAGAGAAATCCTAGTGGTTAATGTTACAAATGAAAGATACAACCACCTGTAATAGTTGCTTCGGTTCATATTATTTTCATTCATAGTCGCTTAATAATCATTACCTGAGTGCTTATTAACATCCCTTTCTGTACTTACAGGAATGGAGTTATCTTCGTGGAGGATTGACAACACTTGATCGGGATTACGGGTTGATCAACAAAATCCACCATGACATTGGCACTCATGTCATTCATCATCTTTTCCCGCAAATACCACATTACCATCTCGTTGAGGCGGTAAGTGTCCATCCATTGTTCTTTGCATCTTTTTTTACCTGAAACATGCATCAAAATGTGTGTCATTTTGTATCGTCAAAGTGGCCTCTTCTCAAGAGCCACCATACTAACTTGATGTTCGTTTTGATCTAACCCACAGACCGAGGCAGCAAAACCGGTGCTTGGCAAGTACTACAAAGAGCCAGAGAAGTCGGCTCCTCTCCCGTTCCACCTACTCGAGGTGCTATCGCGGAGTATGAAGAGTGACCACTATGTTAGCGACACCGGAGACGTAGTCTACTACCAAAGTGACTCAGAAACCAGTACTTCTGCACAGAGCTCAGATTGAGCCGGAACATTAGCATATAGGTTATCCTTCAACTTCTCAGGAGGTTGTGCGTTGACAGTTACACACCGTGAAGCAAGAATGCAAGTTGTGGAGTAGTATTACCATTGTAAAAGAGCAACTGCAGCTCCCCTCAAGGCTTGGTTTGATCTGCTGGTACTACAAGTGTAAAAGAGCACTTGCAGCTCTCCTCAAGTCTTGGTTTGATCTGCTGGTATAGTGCCATTATACAATTGTTCTCTCCCTGTCTCTCCCCATCGTACATCTACGAATATCTATCACGCACAGTAATTATTTCAAGGAACGTTTGCACAGTAATTATGTCTCTGCTTAGTTAAATCTTTGAGGCCCTGATTGCATTCAGTAGGCTTACAAACAGAGAAAACACATTGGCACTGCTTTACTTATTTATCAGCTGTCCTGACAGTGACGTGAGCCTGATAAAACATAACAGCGACGATCTTCTTCTTTTGGCACGCATAGCAATGGAGGGTGTATATGCTAGGAATTGAAGTGCTTACGTCTCGTGTGGAACTAAAAGACGTCAGATATGTGACCTAGCAGCCGGGACGAGGCGACGAGCGTTTCTTACATACGCCAACGAATAAGCCACTAGTGCTATGCTAAGAAATGAATTTTTCAGGCGTTCGCACTAGACAAAAGCAGCGTCCTTTTTGACTGATAAATTGGACGCGTTCTTGTGCGCGGAAGAATTCAAACCATAACAAGGAACTGCACCATAACAACGAACTCGTGTTTCTGAATTCTGACAACGACTCTGACTTTCTCCGTCTCGCGTCCTTTTTCTTTTTATCTGTCTCTGTCTCGCGGCTTAATATACTCCGCCTCTGACTTTCTCCGCCTCCCGGTAAACCTTCTTTGGTCGTCGTCGCTGGATCTTTCCCTTTTGTGGCGTCCGAATTTCCTTTTTCGTCCTACTCTGAACATTTGAAACGAATCCTCCTCCTGATTTGGGTCAGGCAAAGTATAGTGGATCACTACTCTCGTCACAACCTCTCAACAGCTGCTAATCTCTCATTCAGAATAGGTCGGTGCCGACCTATTCTGCCCATCCCTGCAAATGCCGTTCATGGATGGGCTAAGCTAAAAAAGACTCGATCGTCAAGTCGCCAATCGTGATCGGGCTTTTCCACGACGAGCTATACTATATGTTACAATTTGATCACGCTAACTCCTTTTCCGCTTTTGTCATTCTGCTACTTATCTCCGACGGAAACGTGGAACGATTTTTAATTAGCATGTTTTTGTATGCACACAAAACGAGAAGTCATTCGAGCACGACCTCCATGGCCCCATCTTAACATCCAAGAAAAGTAACCATGCACTGGGCTTGTACCTACCAGTCAGCTGAAAGCCTGACGCCTAACATACCATCTTCATTAAGCATTGCTCTAAAACTTATAGCCATCAGATCAAACTCAGAAAAATAAAGCACGTATTTTATTATGAACAACTGGAAAGGCCCTATTCGTGTTTTACTAATTGTTACAGCAGGAGTGAAATGCATCTACAGTCGTCGAAGTTATCGGCCATGTCCAAAACAGTTCTCGAACTCACGATTTGCCTCAATATAGTCCAAAAATTGCTATGAATGTCCACCTACGGTTCTAAATACGAATAGATAGTGTATAGCGCTTACGTGGCAATGAAGCAGGCCCACTGCGGTCCTCGAAGTTGCCGGTGATGTCCAAAACAGTCCTGAAACTTAGGGTGTCCAATTTTTTTAATTAGAAAACAAGGCAAATGACTTTTCCAAATCATAAAAACTTGACTGGACCCGTGGTTTTATTTAGAAACGAGGAAAAACCAAGCCGGTCTCCACATACCAAAATTGATTTGCAAGGGATGGGTTTTGAACACAAGAATTGGGCTCTCGGATGTGGAGCTTGTATCTTTTTTTGCGAATCGATGTGGAGCTTGTATCCAATCTGGCTAACAATAATGTACATGGCTGATTCGTGATACAGAAGTGAAGTGACGCCACTGGACCTCTTGCTTTCTTTGCTAAATTATTAAAATAAATTTGATTTATTAATTACTGGTCAAGACATTGAACCGTTGAACTAGTAGTCCGTTTTTTAACTATACACTGAAGTATCTCTAGAACGGTGAAAATATACCCACAAATATTAGTTAACCTTTCTCATTCAACTATTTTGTTTATAGTAACAGTTACATTGAACTTAGCATTTCAAGTATCATCAAACATAATTCTTAGAGCAAAGTATTATGGGCGTACTTTTGATGAAATTTGATTATGTTCCTCGGTTCCGAATAAAACCGTCGATCTCGTCGAGTTTTTAATTTGCCTTGTTTTTCTAAAAAAAATTGGAAACCTAAATTTCAGGACTGTTTTAGACATCGCCGACAACTTCGAGGACCGCAATGGGCCTATTTCATTGTCACGTCAGCGCTATACGCTATCCATTCGTATTTAGGATCGTAGTGGACATTCATAGCAACTTTTAGGACTGAACTGAGGCAATCTTGAGTTCGAGGACTGTTTTGGACATGGCAGGTAACTTTGAAGACTGTAGATGCATTTCACTCTTACATCACTGCTCAAAGTAGAGGCAAATATTCAGGCGGGATGTGCCTTGGAAGTGGGAACCCACAAGCCAGGAGTGCGCAGAGTCTGAAAACTTCACTCTCAATGTATACCAATGGGTGATGGTAGGAGATTCAACATATATCGGTATACCATTGGCAGGAGTACTGTATGATCTTAATCATTGTATTTTATGACCTCGACTTCTTGGCCGTGGACGTTTCATTTTATTTTTCTGTTATCTTTCTTCTATGTTCCTTTTTTCTTTCACTTTTTTCCTATTTAAGTTTGTTTCATGTTAGAAACTATTAATGTAGTTTGAAAAAATGGTCATGAGGTTTTAAAGAATTGTTCACAGATTTACATTTAGGATTTGAAAAAATATATTTACGAGATTTAAAGAATTGTTCACGGATCCCAAAATAGGTTAATGTTTTGAAAAATGTTCATATTTTGCAGAAATAGGTTAATGGATCGCAAAGTTTTACAAAATTGTTCATAGATAAAAAAAAGGTTAATAGATTTAAAAACATTCATGTAGCTCTAAGAATGTTCACGGGTTTTTATAAACTGTAAATGTGTCGATCCATAAAAGTGTTATGTCTTCTCAGAAAATATTCATGTATTCAGAAAAGTATCCATGGGTTTAAAAATGTTCATTGTACGCGTAATGGCCCAGCCCAGAGATGGGACCATCAGGTTTGAGAAATGATGAAGATAATGAGGGAAAGAAGGCCGTTAGACCCAAGTTGGGAAACAGAACATGCCTGATTAGGCCCATTCTGAAATATCGTGTTCTTCGGAGGGTCGGATAAGCGGCCATAACAGCCCATGCGTCTACTGGTGCGGGGCTGGGCCTTACTGAGAGAACGTGGTTAGATTTCAGAAATGCGGAAATATCATTCTTTTCTCACTCGCTGTCTCGCGCCGACCGCCACGAAGAAGGCGAGACCATTTGTAGAGCTTTTGCCTGATTACACTCTCTTGTGCAAAAGGTAATGCAAGGAAAGGAAACGATGCAAGTATTAGTGCTGTAATAAATTAAGCAGTACCCGGCTGTAATAAACATGTTGACAGCGTCGACGATATTTCTTTCTCGCAAAGGACTGCATGCGTCAAGGCATAGTGTAGCGCGGCACCGACGCTCGATTTGTAGGTTGTAGCACGACGATCGTCGTGAGCTAGCACTGTATCCAGTCTTGTACACGGTATTATCGTCCGATATGTACTCCCTCCGTTCCTAAATATAAGATGTTTTAGATTTTTTTTTTTTGATAGTCACCGGGGGGACAAAGTCCCCACCTGAATTTTTTCAAATATAAAGAAGAGAAACTTTTCTCTACAAGGAGAAGATTTTACATGGGGACAAGAGGGAAGATGTTTTAGATTTTGTCCACATTCGCACTCTCTTGTACTATCATCCATTTTCAATTCAAAATTATCAGCTTCCGGTTCCAGCCCTGATATTCTCGTGCCGGCACCGCGCGCCTCCTTGGACGTTTCGTAGCGTGTTCTCTGCAGTTCTGCACGCGCAGTTGGGCTCCGGCACCGCGTGTTGCGTGTTGTGTGTGGTACCAATGCCCGGATCTTGTCGTGCATCGTGCTGATTTGTGCGCACGCCGCACGCGTGAGGAAAAAACACGGGGCGCTGTGGAGGCCACGCAAACAGCGCCGACCGGTGCGTGCGTAAGAGATGACCGAAGCCAATGTGCGCACTAAGTAAGACGTACTGCGCCGCGTGTGCACGGTGTTGCTTGGCATGCACTACTCCGGCCGTGCACGTCCTCTTTAGGTAAAAAAGAGACATCCCACTAGACGGATATTATGTTGATACGCCCTTCAGGGTGCAAGCGGTAGTGGGCCGACCGCGGCGCCCCTAATTTCAGCCCACTTACGTATGTGGCCATCTGGTCTAGGACAAAGATCATCTCGAGATCGATATGCATGTGGCCATCTTCCATTTCCGTGCATCTAGTATGCACGCACTCTCTCTGCTAGTACTACACGATAGGCTGTGTGACTGTCCAGCAGTAATTTATAGTTCCCTGTGTACTTACTCCTGCTCCTTCTAGAACGATCTGATAATTCAAACCAAAATTTGCTACTGGCTTGAGCTATAGGTATTTTTATCAACTCGAATGTCACATCAACCCATAATTCTTTTTATTTTTTACAACAACCGACTCTACGTCACAAAAATGTACACAAAACCCAACTAATAAAATATCAACCATTTGAATAGTCGCACCAAAACAATAAACAAACTCCAGTGAGAGACAGCCTAGCTAGACTGGCCGGTATCCATGATGTGTGTAGAAAATCCACTTGGCCGTAGAAAACTCGCGTTTTCATTTTGGTCAATGCCAACGTGTGTAGATAACCTGTAGTCTTCTTTTTGTTGTCTAAACAACTTCATTAATTCATGCATTGTAAAAAAAAAACATCATAGAAATGGCGCTCCAGTAATTAAGATATACTCCTTCCGTTGCACAATATAAGATGTTTTAGTCATTTTCTACATTCATATGTATGCACGTGTATCTAGACACGGTTTAGTATATATGTCCACTTATTTTAGTCTGAATCTATACAACATGTGGAATACCTAAAACTTTTTTTTGTGGAATACAGGGAATACTCATGTAGCCAATTACAACGTAGCCAATTTACACAACAAATTTGTCAGTGACAATTTATGAAATTACGGTTGATATAAATTTGATTAATTGATGAAACTGCGCGCAGCGAACTTGAGAAGTGTAATAGTTTCATAACACTGAAAAAAACACTTCTTATTCCCTTGTTAATTGCACTTCGTCAGATTTTCTTTTGTTCAAATGAAACCCCGACCCCCTACATAACATAAAATGTGTTAATCCTAAAGGGAACTTATTTTTTGCCCATTTATTTTTTTATTGATTGGTGCATCCACGTGAACTAGCGCATGACACAATAATTTGTATAAGAACATAGCATTCTTTACAAATTCCAACTGAACAAATCATTTGCAGCACCGAAACAAATATCCCCTAGTCTCTGCAATAAGGCATTCTAAGCTACTAACCGAATACCTCACAACTCTCATCTAAAGTCACCATTTTGAGGAAATGTCACCGATACATTCTTAATTGTGACATACTTATGTTGAAAAAATATAATAAACTACAGTTTACTGCACACACAATGAAACATTCTTAATCCAGTAACATTATGTGGGACCATCTCTAATATAGAATATTCAAAACTTGAAAAGGGTCGCTTCATATTCGTTAAGATAACTCAAAAATGGAAATTACTTGGTTTAGCATCCAAGTCATCGATGCCTAGTCCACATTGGTCTTTTGGTCGGCAAACAACAATTCATTTCGCGAGAAATCTTTTTTTCATTATCACATTTCCAATAAAACCTAGACATGAAAGATTCCATATATTGAAATAACTCTTTTGGGACAAGGAAGAAAGACAACATGTATACCCATTATTCATATGAACCATGCTAATGCGACCACAACTTCAATTTCCAAACATTTAATTTCTCATTTTCTTCTTCTCTAGAAACATAACAAACAGTTGTATCTGTTGACAAATTTGCATGGGTAACTTTGAACTCAACATCTATGTAGTGCATGTGTTTTCAAGATTATATAAAGCTTAAAAACATGATAAAAAGTGTGTACACCGAAAATATCTTTATTATTCTCTCCATCCAAATGCATGTGGTGTCATTGTATTTTGTAATTCAACTTTGACAACTACTATGGCCAATAAAACATGTGTCATTTGTTATACAAATTATATTATTGATTTTTTCTAATACAAATTCAATCACATAACTTTCACGACATATATTGCATTTGTCAAACTTAGGTCTCGGAAAAATAGTGTTGTTAGTTTAATTTTTTAGATGGGAGATTGGACAAATAGTATTAATTACCACCCGCTTCTTTTCGGCTTCTACAACGGCTTCTGGGAGAAAATTTTCCCTGCCAGTTTCTCCAAGAAGCCTGGAACCCAAATTTGTTCTGGCTTAAATTCTAATCTTTCCCAAACCAAATATAAGCCAGAACAAATTCGGGGTCAGTGAATGCAATAACACCAGGACTAGGTCTGCAAAACTGGCCCATGCTCTCCTAGGTAGATTCCTATTCCGACCACTATCAAAACTACTATTTCCACACACGAATTCACCCGCCGAAAGCTCAGGATTCATGCGAGGAAAGCAAGATAAAGATGTAAAGGATCATCCTACTCACGCCCAACACAAAAGTTCACTAAACTATGATAGAAACTAGAGCGTAGGACTGGCTCCCCCGACCTTATCTCCTCGTCACTGTAGCAGGAGAAGGGCGACTTTTTGGGCGACCTCCGCCATTCCACTCGTGCTCGCCGCCGAGCCGTGGGATGCCCTTCCTCCGCCGGCCGCTTCGGCGGCGGGAAGGTGGGGGATCCCCGGTTCCGGCTTGTACATAGTAGGATAGGTGCTGTTCCTGCCGGTGGCGTCCAGGAGGAGGTGGAGCTGGCGGCGGGTGGTTTGGTGTCGGCGCGGCCTTCTCCGGCAGTGGAGCTCTCCGGAGCTCGTCGTCGTCGCGCGCGACTTGCTTCCGTCAGATCCGTGCTGGCGGCGGATCTGGCGGCTGGAACTCAGAGCCGGACGAGGGCGACGGCTTCTGCCGGCGTCGGGATCGAAGACGGCTTCGGCAAGGTGGTGTTGCTGGGCAGGAGGATGCTCGCCGTGCCCATTTATCGGTACAAGATCCGTCGCTGCGCGGCGGACGAGCTCTACGGCGCTTTCTTCAAGGAAGGAGGCATCCTCGGGGCGCGGATAGCTGGGGGCTGCCGGTCTTCATCGCCGTCGCCGGAGAAGTCGCTGTTGTTCGTTCTGGTTTCTGTCTCCCCTACGTATAGGGCTTGTTTTCTGTATTTGTACTATGTACTTTGTATGTGGTAATATGTGGAATATACGTGGGCTTTAAAAAAAAAAACTAGAGCGTAGGAAGATCGCATCGCATGATATCACAAGGACAGATCCCCTGAAATGATTGTGTCATAATCAACTTGATTCCAAGCACTTAATTTGCCTTTTCCCTGTGCCAATCGGTCGATCTCAGGCACACGTGCGTGACAGTAACAATGTCGATCAGCCAGTGTGTGCGTTTCCCGCTCCTCATCTTTCTCCCTCCATCACCTTCCCATCTGCGCTCTCGATCTGGTGTGATCTCTGAAAGAAGCCGGCCCCTGCCGTCCACCGCAGGCCGTACCTATTGTATTAGTACTACGATAGTCACCTGCTATCATGAATTTTGCGCACGATCAAGTTGCTGATTGGTCCAAAAGTGATGGGCAGTTGTGCTGTCTGATACTATCTTCTATTTTCTGCAAGGTCGATCGATGAGAGGTCTCAGATCAAGGAAAGAGGGGGCATAAAATGTCACTCATACGAGCGCAAGCTAACCATTTGCGGATTGGCCGTTTGCGCCATCCACTATTCCACTTGGTGAGTAAATTTGACGCGGTACAATATTATCCTCTCGATTGATAACATGTCCGATCCGGCCGATCGGTTAACCCTTCTTTGTTTGATCTAGAGAACCTCGATTGATCAGGAATGTCATCGCTAGTTAAAGTAGGTATTCCTTGAAAAAAGTAGCTGCTCCTATGATCGCAAATATAGAACCCCATGATCGCAAAAACTTTTGATCTGAAAAAATGATTGCAGACACTGTATATATACCAGATGGCTACTTGCCGGAGAGGTACCACGGCAATGCCTTTGATTGATAAGAGTTGGACGGTTTATAAGGGAAACCGGCCGAAACCATACAACACAGCGCACCACGTTGGCCCCAAGGCCACGCCCCAAGAAACGAGTCGACGACCCTGTCGCCCTAGCTACCAACCATAACCCCACTGGAGAGGTACTGCTATAAGAAAGATCTCTCGTCATAATGAAGTGCTGGCCACTTAAATGAGAGATGAAACACGGCGACTTTCTAGGAAGGCATTGCATATGATATGGATAATTAACTAGCTAGCTAGCTTACATACGTTGCCCATGTTAGAAAAAAAAACACGTTATAATAAACCAGTTCCTGCCGCAAACACTATCTGGATAGCTGATTTGTTGTTTTAGTGCGTGCTTCGTAGATCAACATGGTAAAATTAGCAGTCCCATCCTGCTTCAATCAATGCATGTTTCACGGGTCAGCATGAAACAGACGTCAGTGCTAAACAAGAGTCTAGTTGATCTACATATATAGTAGAGCTAGCTTTCGCCGACAGTACACGCACATGCGCAATTATTCGATGGTTCGAGAACAGCTATCAAGTGCGGAGGAAGTAGAACAACAACAATATATACATATATATCTAAGGACCCAATTTTCAAGCTTCGTCTTAATTTATGATTTGATTCGAACACCCTCCACATTCTCGAAACAAGTTTTCGTTCCGCTTAAACACCTACACATACGAATTATCTGCCAACTCCGATATATGCATATATAGTGGAGTACGAACGTTAAACGGCCGGTTAAGCCGGTCACGGGGCACATCTGAGGGTGTCAGGTGGCACCCGGATCCGGCCCACTTCTTCAAAATATACGCTAGCCTGATCCGTTTTGACTCGGCCAACTTCAGCTGATTTGAACTAAAATCTGATTATGCGGGTCTGTGCGGGCCGCAGCCTGAAACCTGAGGCACATCCAAAACAAGGCATTAGACACATGTGTAGCTAGCGTTGTGGCAGTACGATCGACTGCTGCTTAAAAGAGAATATGTAATGTATATCTTGAGATGTCAATTGACCTTAACCAAGTTGTGCCAAAACGATGTGTCGCCCACGTTCTAAATTGCAGCGTCACATCCATCCATCCATCTCGTCGATCACTCGAGGCGTACGTGTGCCTCACTTTGCATACATATATACATATATAGTTGCTGCTGATTGACAAGAAATGGTAGTACGATCTACTGTTGAATTAATTAATTAATTGATCATGTAACTAATAACGTACTCTCCTTTGGCCGGTTGTGTCCATAGAGGTACCGTCCAGTCGTGATCGCATGGTACTACCGGATTAATTGGTCAACTGGCATTTGAGCCCAGGAGAAAAGAGAGATTTGTATATGTCGATTCTGTACATCTGCATATACAGATGATTAGTTTCTTAACACGCATATGAACTGGGGCTAATTAAACGCTAGCTATGGTCCAGGTTGCGACATACAGGTAAACTAAACGCTAGAGTTTGGTTCTTGTTTACTGGACGTTAGTTAGGTTAATCTTTTTTTTTGAGACTGGGTTAATCATTGTTGATCACTATATCAAACCGGTAAGGCCCCGATTGGAAATGCTGTTCCTTTTAACCCGGGTATTTCTACACCCGCTTTTCCACGTGAAATATACGGACCATCTGAGGTCCGTATTTCTTCCTGACACTTTCCGGCCCAAAAACTGTGAGCCAAGCGGGGTCTAATAGGGCTTTGAAACCTTGCAGGTTTGTTTCTTTTTCTCTTTTCGGTTGATGAAAGCTTGGGATTGGAGGGGATATTGTTAGAGTATTAGTTATATAAGGTTATGGTTTATGATAGAGTTTGGATATATTTATCTATAATCTTAACTTGACTTGTAATTCAAGATGATACATGTATGCCTATATAGTTGCCCGGAAGACTCAACAATGTTTAAAACATGATCAATTTTTTTCATGACGTAATCCAAAACAAAGTAGATAAATACATGACGCGGAAAATAGGAAATAAACTAGACAAGTGATCTAGTATGAAGTATGAAATCGATGAGTCTAAACAGACTGCAATAAAACTTGTAGCGTAATGACATATAGATGAATAAGAAACACTTATGGTGCAGAGGAAGAACCCTATGGTTTATTTTTCTTTTTAATATATTGTACCTAAAAGTCACATACAAATACAAGATTTTTTTTGTTTTCTGAATATATCACTTAATGAAAGGGTGAATTACTTCATGGAAGGGCAAAAATCGTTGAAACCAATAGTAAAACCAATCAAAAACACCTAAAAAATCCCTATATATAATAGAGCCATCAAAAATTGATTAACAAAATGGTTGTAATTTTAGCATCAACTAGCAATGATAGGAACCTTCCAATTCAAGAGCATGGGCAACTATATATTGAGATACCAATTCAAAATGGTTCTAATTCAAACATGATTGAGTCTTCAACTCTTCGGATACATGTAGCATCCTGAATTACAAGTCAAGTTAGAATTACAACTATTTTGTTAATGCTAAAAAAAGGTGAACGATGCATGACATCACTAGATCAAACTTAGAGGTCAGATCATGCATCTTCACCTGAAGTGAAGTCCGAGTGAATTCCAGACAATGTCGGGAACGCCCCGCGTAAACACCGCCACTGTAAGGTTCAACTAATAAAGACAGAAATAGAGATTTCACCAAAGACAAAGATACACTATCAAATGGGAATATCGTCTCCCAATGGAAAATATTTTTAATGAAACACCCACGTCAAACCTAGCTTTGATCATGGTAGTGGGTAAGGGGTACGGAGGTTGAACACTTTGTTTCCTCATGCTAAACATGCTTTCACACAATGAAACGATAATTTTAAATTCTTCTAACTGGTTCTTAGCTCTAACCCCACTTTGTCGCTTCGTACCAAACATGCTTTCACACGATGAAATAATATCTTCAATTATTAATTTGTCTAATTGCTTGTTCTTTCTACAAAGGCGTCTGTTGGTTCACCAAGTCTTTGTGATTACTATTTCTACTGATTTCGTTCTATTAGGTTATTCCTCGCCTTGCTCTTCTAGTACTCCAGCTGTCCTGATCACATGACTCACGTGTACAACTAACATAATGTCTTCTTCGATTGGAGTAGTACAATCAATGGGACTATTAAAGGGTAGATATAAACTCTAAATGATACCTTCATGTAAAAAAGGAACATCGCCTGACTAACCTAAGAAAAAGGAACATTGCATGACGAGGAAGAAGAAATTTGATAAGCATTGACGACATAACGAAAGTTGATGTACTAGTTGAAGCCCACGTAGGGCGAGAATAGCGAGTATAGTAGGCCAAGACAATTTGTACTACTGGAAACTAAGAACTTGCAAAAAATTAAAGGTAATAGTACTGGTTGTACAAAAACTTGCGCTGCGGGTTCAAAAGCTTACAACAACTTGAAAAATGGGATCAACTAGTCACACAATTTGCGTCACACTGCAAAATAGGTTCAAATGATTCTCGTGCCGAGATGTGATCTTTTTGGTCCGTTTAGGTTGCCCTGCGGTCAGCCCCGAGACACCCCATATTTCAAATAATAAACACACGAAAATAAACTTAGAAATTAAACTTAATTATAGATAACATTGTTCCAAATAAATAATAATAATGACCCCTATCTATTGGGATCGAGAGAGTCGTCGGTGGCGCCGCGGTTGACCTCGTCGTCATCCGCTGGTGGCTTAGTCATCGTCCGGCCTCTATATTGATAACGACTTGTGGCCACGCCTGAGAGGTCACTAGGCAGCCCGCCGGTAGCCGCAGGCACATGAGCAGGATGCTAGAGGACGCTATTGAAGGCCAAATTGGGCCACATCCCGAGCTCCGTGAGCTCGGAGGCCTCGAAGCCTGCACGGAGGGCCTCGTCATCCTCCTCCTCAGGCACAGGCGGATCGGGAACCAGCATGGGCATGGGTGGCGCCATAGGCGGAGCGAGGTGGAGGCGAAAGTGGGCTACGACCCCCCCCCCCCCCCCCCCCCCCCCCCCCCTTCCAAAGTGGAAATTTCTGTTTACTAGGTATGCTCACCACACATGGCCTAGCCCATCAGCAGATCCCAGCCTACTTTCTTTCTTTTTTGCTCAGTTAACCACACAGAAGCGAACCTGATTGGTAGCTGCTTGTCTGCCACTGCTCTGTCGCTGGTGATGCTGCTGCCCTTCCACTGTACGCTACATCCTAGTCCTGTCGGGCTGCAGGCTGTAGCGCCCTGCCCCTACCAAGTTTAGGTTCTGAATATTTCAAAGGATTGAGATATAATTATGCCCCTCAGCCCTACCCAGATTAGGTAATTCAGAGTTGTAGATGTATTGAACTATTGATGCTTATTTTAATGAAGAAGAAGAGCAATAACCAGAGGAACCTATAAACCTAATTGATTTGAAAACAAGGTAAGAAGATATAATTTCTAGTGTGAAAGATTAAAACTAGAAAGGAGGGAAGATCGTTTTGGCCATTAGCAAATCTTATTTTCTTTGCAGCATAAAAAAAAATCTGCTATTTTTTGCATGAACAAAAAAAAATCTCATCAAGACATTCCATCATTATCCTTTATATTTGTTCTATGACTTGGCCTTTTTTTCATGCAAAACTTATGTTCCTCTATGTAATTTGCCCCCTCTTGTGTTTTGTTCAAGCTCCGCCACTGGGTGGCGCGTCGTCGTCCTCCCGCTTGACGAAGGGGTCGTAGGCGTCCTCCACCTTCACCTCGTCCTCCTCTTCCTCCTCAACGTTCTCCTCCTTTCGTGGGTCGGGGCGCGATGGCTGGGCCGTGAAGAAGGGGTGATGGTGCTCGTCATGCTACGCCTCGAACCAGCGGTCCCAGAGGACATTGTTGAAGGCGCACGCGGTTTCCTCCCTTGTATTCGGCGGGAGGAAGGCCCGGTGCCGCCTAATCTCGCGGCGGCGCACCGGCCCTGATGCGGGCATGGTGAGCAGCGGGATGCGGGCACAGTTGAGATGCCACCCGTGGGGAGGTGGACATCTGGCAACGGCAGCTGCCCAAGAATGCAGAAAACGTGCTCATGATTGTTAAGTATCACTGACCTAGTGACCTAGCTTATAGAAGTAGTATATACATAATTTTAAGAGGGATGTAGAGTCCACATATGCATTAGTATAAAGTATGTCTAGAAGAACTATAGCCCCACAAAAGTGTATTACAAATGTTAATCCTTTCCTGTAGCCACTCGTAATCTTTCAGGCACGTGTTTGTTTTATCCTATCAGTTGCTTTCAAGCCCTAGCAAAGCACTAGCTGATTTTTATATTCAACACCTCAATAATGACAGTGTCTCTCCCTTATCCTCTGCTGCTTTTATAAATGGTTAGTGCAGGGGCGTGTTAACACTACCGGCAAAGCTAGCTAGCCCCGATGAGTAGCTGTTTCAACGGTGGCGCCGGCTGGCCGGAGCCCGTGGTGCGCGCGCAGGCCGTGTCGGACACCTGCGGCGACACGATCCCAGAGCGGTACGTCAAACCGCCATCCGAGCGGCCATCGACGACAGCGCCCCAACCGGCGGGTGGCCACGGCCTGAATATTCCGGTGGTGGACATGTCAATGCCGGATTCCGACGAGACGACCCGCGCCGTGGAGGCGGCGTGCCGGGAGTGGGGTTTCTTCCAGGCAGTGAACCACGGCGTGCGGCCGGAGCTGCTGCGCCGGGCGCGCTCGTCGTGGCGCGGCTTCTTCCATCAGCCGGCCGATGTTCGCGAGCGGTACGCCAACTCGCCGACGACGTACGAGGGCTACGGCAGCCGCCTCGGCACCGCCAAGGGCGGGCACCTCGACTGGGGCGACTACTACTTCCTCCACCTCCTCCCGCCGTCGATCAAGAGCCATGAAAAGTGGCCGTCCCTTCCTTCCACCCTTCGGTACGCAAATATATATATCGAACATACATGCACGGGATTGCATGCTCAATTTTACAAGTTAATTGGCTGATCGATGTGTATGCATGCACGGTAGGGACGCGACGGAGGAGTACGGCGAGGAGGTGGTGAAGCTGTGCCGGAGGGTAACGAGAATGCTGTCCAAGGGGCTGGGGCTGGGGCTCGACGGCGGGAGGCTGCAGGCGGCGTTCGGCGGCGAGGGCGGCGAGGGGGCATGTCTGAGGGTCAACTTCTACCCGAAGTGCCCGCAGCCAGAACTGACGCTGGGCGTGGCGGCGCACTCCGACCCCGGCGGCATGACCATGCTGCTCGTCGACGACCACGTGCGGGGTCTGCAGGTGAGGAAGGATGGCCACTGGATCACCGTCGACCCGGTCCCTGACGCCTTCATCGTCAACGTCGGAGACCAGATCCAGGTAAGAATACGCACGTGCAGCTAGCGTACCAACTAAACTAGTACATGTACTCTCTCTGTTCACAAAAAGATGTCTCAACTAACTCCAAATTGTGAACGGAGTATGTATCTGGTAGCTAGGCAGTCACCGTGTACAGGCCTACGTATATAGTACTAACGAAACTTATGCACTCGTGACAGTGAGTACGTAAACTAAATAGGAACACGGCTACACCACAATACAAAGTCCATTAAAAAAACTAACATGATCCAAAAAAAAAAGTACATACTGTTTACGTAAAAGGCAACTAACATGATGTGCAAAGCTTCTGCCCCGTTTCAGAGGAGAAAAACTGCTAGAGTGCAACAGGGAAATCACATGGAACGGAAGCAAAACAGGGGGGTCCGGAAGGATATTCTCAGGTGTCAGACAAGAAACTGCTTCTCCAACTAACAAAAGCATGTGCAAATCTAATTGGTTGTGTCGGGACGCAAGGACGAATACCCGTGAAAGATATGTTCTCTGGATACGACGACACATGAATTTAAATTTAAGTCCATCCCTTCAAATTTAGGGGCTGTTTGGTTGGGTTTTTTTTTTTTTTTGCTTTATTCGACGTTGGTTTTTAAACCGCTGAAGTATCTAAATAGTTGTTTTTGGCTTTGTCTTTTATCTTTATATATACTGGATATTGTTACATGATGGTGTAACCTAAAAGCCAAAATCAAATGCACTTATTTAGATACTTTTGCGGTTATAAGTCAAAAGTAAAAAAACACGTATTTAGATACTTTTGTGGATTATAAGCCAAAATCCAAAAATAAACCTGACCAAAAACTTGATAGCAAATTTGTAAGATCGTATGTAAAGAAACATATGTGAATTAAGCATGTTGTGTTATGGAGTACATATAATCAAGGTTTTTGAAGTACAAATATGACCTATAATCGTTAGTTCTATATTTATAAAACGTACAAAACTTTATAGTAATAATGAATCTGATCTTGGAAACAAATGTAAACATGTATAATCCTCGTGTGTCCAATACATCTTCATCTTAAAAAATTAGTGATGAGCAGAGGTACCATTTGTAGGTTCATGTGCAAACGGTTTTTTGTGCACAAATTCTTACTCCATCGAGAGTAGTACATGCAAGGTTTAGTGGTCACTCTTAATAACCAAAAAAAGGGAAAAGATGTGAAAAATGGAAGATCGACGTACGTTGAATAATTTCGTACCCGGAAAAAAGACGACGTGGAATAGTTTCGGTCGAGGTACACTTTGATGTTACTATTTTCTTTAGTGAACGATGTTACTTTACTTTGTGTCCACATGCTGTCGGGATCAATTTGGCTTAGCTAACTTTTTATGTAAAAAGCTATACTCCCTCCGTTTAAAACATCTTATATTAAAAAACGGAGGGAGTAGCTACCTAGCTAACCTTTGGACCTTTGGCATCCATGACTACAAGATCCCATCTCGGTGACCGTAGGAAATATGACATATGCTCCTCTTTCATGTGATATTCCTATATAAAAGTGACACCCTAGCAGTACCCACTACGCTAGTTGGTCTGTACAGATTCGATGCTCCGACAGGGCATACTAGCCAGAGTCGTGTCTGATCGAGCTACGCCTCTGAATGATTATTTGCATTTGATGTGGCAGAGCTATCACACATCATGTCTATCCTGCACCTGAGCTCGATCCTGAGCCAATCACTCGTACAAAATTGGGATTTGGCCGCCGGCCGGTTCACAGTTCACTGTCAACGTGGGACTACAAATGACCTCTATACATAGCTCCTGCTAATGGTCTACGCATGCAGGTGCTGAGCAACGCGGCGTACAAGAGCGTGGAGCACCGGGTTACGGTTAGCGCGGCGGAGGAGCGGCTGTCGCTGGCCTTCTTCTACAACCCCCGGAGCGACGTGCCGGTGGGGCCGATGCCGGAGCTGGTGGGGCCAGAAAGCCCGGCGCTCTACCCGGAGATGACCTTCGACGAGTACCGCGCGCACATCCGGCAGCGCGGCCTCAGCGGCAAGGCGCAGCTGCAGTCGCTGCAGAGCTTCCGCGGCGTCGCCTCCTCCTCCTCCTCCTCCTGACACTAGCTACTAGCTCATGTGCATGCGCCCATTGATCATATACCACATATTTGCGTAGATGATGACTGGTACACGAGACGTACATATACATATATACTTATATACATGAGGCGTTCCGTCCAATAAATATACATGGAACGACTGTCACCACGTACCTCATTCATGTTAACTTGATCGGTTTATTTACTCTACATCTACGATGTTTATACAATATAATTAACTTAATAAAAGTGCTGGCCCATTGCTTTTTCACTCGAATATTAAATACGTTCTCATTGGTTATGGTCCTTTACTCTTGATTGTCCTTTTTTCGTGTAGAAAACGAGCTCGCCTTGTCGATTTGTAACTCAAAAGATGAAACTAGCTAAGAAGTGGCAACGGCCATATCAGCCAAAATCCTATCTCACACACGAGCAAAACATGCAACCTCAACAATCAAAAAGGCTTTTGGCTCAAAGTTACAACACAGAACACACCAGATCAGCAGTTTCTAAACGATCGGTCTCAGCACCGTGGGAGCCTAACCATGAAAGGCAGACAAGAGCAACTTGTTCATCTTCACACTTCCTCAGAACGTTCTCGTCCTTTCCTTTCCTGCAACATCGTCTGGAAATTTATCAAATTGAAAAGCCTATATATCACGTTTGTTGAATCAGCGGGAAACTTACGGCTGAAACAAGCTTCATTTCTCGTCTTTCAAATAGTCCAGCATATGATAGCACCTCCACACAAAAGAAATTTGCACCGAGATGATGAAAATAATTAATTCAACCCCAGAGCACTCATCTTTACTCTATCATACTTGATTGTCTCACTAGCCTATTATACTTTTTCTCCAAACGGATATCCGGATGCCGTATTTTATTTTATCACCTTCTTGGTGTTAACTGGCTATATATATTAACATAAAAATGCCTATATATGTGGCTTGGACTGAAGAGCCTATCTCAATTATGGACGGGGTCTACAGTTCATTGTCTGTGTCCTCCTTCCTGAAAAATAATATGTATAACCTGTGTCTATGCATCGTTTTCTTGCGTCGGCAGCTGCCATGGGCGGAGCCAGCTATAATTTGTTGTATATTTAGCATTACATATATGATAAATCGGATTGCTTGATTATTTTTTGAATCCATCAATAATCATTTTTTGAATTCTTGCTCCGCCAATGGCAGCTACTTGCACCGCAGGTTAGTGCGACTCTTCCTTTTTCTCTCCAACTTGGTGTAGAACTGCAGATATCAACAACAGTCACAATACTGACAAATGACTCGTGTTTACAAATTGGCCAACAGGGTACGGAGTATTATAAATAAACTATAAACATTACACGTCCTCAATACAATCCGAACCCCGGAAACACGAGTAAAAAACCAGTTGGGCCTCCGTTGAAAAGAGAAACATTATGAAAAGTTTCGATTTTCTGGCGGATGCATAAGGAGCAAGGAAAACATAGAGACCTATAGCAAAATAGCGCTAGCCTACACTATATCGCGCTATAGTGATATATTAACTACTAGAAATTATACGCTGGTTTATTTAGCGAGACGATTCTTTTGAGTGACAAGGAGGCGCCCTTGTGTGTAATTGACTTGACAGAATGGCCTGGAGATCGGTTGGTGCGACATGGCGGACACTGACTGCTCCTTCCGGGATATACAAACACGGCCACCGGCCGGCTTAAAATTCCTATAGCCGGAAAGGGAACGGAGGAGAGAATGGCTTTTCCGGCAGGCCCACCGGCCGCACTGCCACAGGTACTACTCCGGCCGTGCAACTTTGCGTTCGTGGGGACTCTGGAATCTTCCAACACTGGCTATGGCTAGCTAGGGTATCCGGATTGGCTTCCATTGTTCCATGATTGGGTTTAGTTTTCTGCGGATCACAAGATTATCCTGTCTCGAATAATACAGGCCAAATGCGACCGGCAACCTTTCCGCCGTATATCTCAGCCGTCGCCGTCGACCGGTTGGTCAGGTGTTGTCGGCAAGGCCATGTTATCTCTCGTCGCCCCGCCCGCGCGCGTGTCGCCGGTGGTGACTGACGGCGACGGCGATGTTTTGCTGCAGGTGCAATGCGTGCGTGCTTGATGCCTTAATGGGGGTGACAGGCACACAAGATCCTCTGCTGCAACTTGCCACCACCAAGCGTGTACAATTTGTGCTAAGTTCTTCAAGTTCTCCATGGTCCACGTGAGATCCAGTTCTACCAGCTGCTGGGAATTGGTGTCTGACTGTAGTTCAGCTTACAGAAGCCGGCAACGTAGGTAAGTTATCAATCGGACAAGAAACTAACATTAATTAATTAGGGAAAGATTCTTCGCCTTCCGGGTGCATATGCATCCTTTAATAATTAAATTGTGTTTTACTTGTACTACAATTTTTTAAAATTTGCAATAAAATGTTCGTGCATATACATTATTACATTAACATTATATGTGTATACAAATTCATTTCATGAAAAACAACATTTTCTGACATGTGTAAAAAGAAAAAAATTGGTGCTAAAATAAGTTTTCTCATGAGACATTTTTTTATGTTTTACTTAGGCCACAAAAAATGTCGTTTTTTCGTGGAACGACTTTGTGAACACATGGAACGTGAAGATGCATCCATAAAAATTTATTTCCATATTTCAAAAAAATGCTATTTTATACCGGGTGCATATGTACATGTTAGCCAAAGTGCATTTCACACATTATATAAACTTTCGTTCGTGCACAGATAACTGTATCTAATCCAAGAAATAATATATACGGTACAAGTTGGTACTGCTTTCCATAAGAAACAAAAATGGTACGCTAAGGGTGTGTTTGGTTCAGTTTTGGATTTCAGAAGAACTGTTATGAACTCTGAGCTGTGAATATGTTGTTGTGAGCTGAGAATTGTGACAAAACTCCTTCCTATGTTCATCGGCGTGCTCAAAAGACGACGGATTTGCATCCTCGGTGGAAAGAAAAACAATATGCTAATCGGTATTCACTTATTAGGGACTTACTAGGTTTTTTTTTTGTATTTCTTTGATCTGCTTTGTAAGAGGGTTACATCATCATTTGTATCGGTTTGGCCGTGTGGCTTTATTTATAAAGCGGGGCGAAAACCTGTTTCGAGAAGCTAATTTTCATCGACTTTTGGTTTTCACCGTGGGGCAAG
Source organism: Poa pratensis (assembly GCA_947311845.1). Taxonomy (NCBI): domain Eukaryota; kingdom Viridiplantae; phylum Streptophyta; class Magnoliopsida; order Poales; family Poaceae; genus Poa; species Poa pratensis. Next base: position 71,727,083 of record CAMZMU010000096.1, on the reverse strand, counting down.
CTGCTGTGAAAAATCCACTATGAGAATCTGCTCGCTTCTAAAAATCTCATGGGAAAAATAGACTTTTGATTACCATTTAACCTTTTCACAACGAAAACAGGTTAGAAAAGCAGAACCAAACAAAGGCCAAGCCGGCCACACCATGCGTGTTTACAAGGGATCGCTACTCAGGTTCCGACAAAGATTGATGTTAAGGTACAGGACCTATTCTAATTTGCCCGCCCTAATCAGGCACGTGGGCAACAGGGACGTTTGAGTGTTCGTCAGCTCCTATCAATTTCTAGCTTTAAATTTTCCTTTTCCCGTATCATTGTTTTCCTTGTCTTTTCGATTCTCTCGTCGCCATCAGACCCCCAAAAAAGAAGTACTCCCTCCGTTCCATAATAAGTGTCTCAAATTTGTACAAAAGTGAATGTATCTATAAATGTTTCAAGTCTAGATACATCCACTTTTTGATAAATCTAAGACAGTTATTTGTGGACGGAAGGAGTACTATTTCTCCCCTGCATTTGATATTATTCTTGCAATTTCGAGTGGTGAGAAATGACATTGATCCAGATTGCACGTGTAACTCAACCATGGTCCATGCCCTCGACTCTCTGAGTGCTACAAAGCTAGCTATTGGCTGGCACCACCCGTCTGATTTCGATCGTATTTATCACGCCGGTGCGTGTTCCGATCTGCACGCCCTGTACACGTCAACGTGATCTCTAGCTTTTATTTCCTTGTGCAACGTGTTGCTCGTACATATACACCGCAGTGCTCGATCACTTGGATAGTGCCGCAGCTTTCACCCCCACCATGATCATGTCTCACTCCTATGCATCAAACTCTGTTTCTGGCCAATAAGAAAACTGCTATTCTTTCCCCCAAACAAAATGATGCAAACTTTCGAAGTGGGTACGTAAATTACAAACAGTTCTTACCAATCTGTTTCTCGTGGTGAGATGTTCAACACTAGATCGTATTCTTATGTTTCATTTTTTTGCGAATTGTTTGAGGCTGTTTTTTTATTCGATTTCACTCATGCATTGTGATTTTTTTATTACGTGCTACTAAATCTATATACACTATACTTTCCCGCGAAAATAGTTTTTGTCTTCTGAGCACCAGTGATTCTGGTTTTAAATATTTACAAGTTTCAATTTTTTTGAAAAGAATTCTGGATGTACCCAATGATGTATCACACAAACGGGCAAAAAACCAACTCAAATCCTATGTATTCTGCTCTACATAAAAATGACAAAATCTGATAAGTTTGGAGATTTGAAAATATGTATTCAGACCCACAGTTTTGTCATTTTTGTGTAGCCCAGAGTACAAAGTATTGGAGGTTATTTTATTTTGATATTTGACATTACACTCGATTACTTCCTTTTCTAGAATGCGGTACACTCTCATACTTTTTTTATGGGAATATGGCCGCTTTATTGATTAATAATAAGGGCATGTACAATGCAAGATGGTTAGAGAGGTGGTTAGAAAAATAAACAGATTTTTGTGTAAACACTAGTGCTTATTTACACTAGTCAGATGTCTAATTAGACACATTTCCAATACAAATAAACAGTGGTACTTAGAAAGGATTGGTTTATTTTCGTAAGCACCCTCGATTGTACATGGCTAACGGGCACAACAGAAGAATTCTTCTGCTGAATCAGCCAAACATAGCAGCCATGATCGAGGGATATGACACTACAAAATTATGCGCTTCAGACTCTCGTACTGTTTAATCTCTGTTTGGAAACGTGGGCAGGTCTAAGCAGGGCCTCAGTCCACGTACGCAAGCCCAACATAAGTTCCCAAAAGGCCAGACAATTTAGGCATACAACTATACAAGCATGCCAATAATCTTGAAACCATGGCCCAAGTGTTTGTACTATCTCGCTCGTGCAGAGAAGAAATTAGAGCGAGAGCTACAGTGATCTCGCCTATTTTAAAAAATCCAATATATTTAAAAGCTTCAGAAAAAATTGAAAAAAATTGTACATGTTTTCAATAAAATATTCTACAAGCGTGCAAAATCTTAATCAAAATACTTTACGGTTTGAGCTCCACAGAAATGTTAAATTTACAGATCTCAGTATAGTGAACAATACGTAGTTTCAAATTTCCAGCTTTTGTCTTATTTGTCTAGCTCAAAACGTATTTTATTTTGCATTGAGAATTTGCACGTTTATAGGATATATCATTGAGAACATGGCTTTCTGGAGACATTCTACTATAAAAAGTGAGGCGACCAATGTAGTATTCAAATATCAAAAAACATATTCATGGACAACCATCACCAGATTATTTACTGCTAAAGAAGTGATCCAGGAAATTTACCATGGAAGGAATGTCCTGTTCAATCGTCTCTTTGTCTCAATCGCAATCCATGTTTTGACTATCGTCTCAAATGCATTTTGTATCTCGACTACATGGTCTCAATTGTATTGTGTCTCAACTACATCGTTTTAACTGTAACTTATATCTCAACTCTGTCCCAAAAAATTTGGGGAAAGTGTAGAGTAGATTATTATGAGGTAAACGTGCATTAGTTAGCAAAATCTATCGAAAGCCAGGCCAAATATTGTACAAAAGTTCCTCTCCATGCTGGCAAGGTATCATGCATGGATTGGAGCTACTATGATTTGGAGAGTTAACTCAGGTTCAAAAATAAAAATTTGGCGCGATAATTGGTTACCAAGAGGTCGCATGAAAGTGCTTGGCAAGGCTGCGCCAACGAGAACAAAATGGGTTTCAGATCTTATTGATCCGGTTACTAAGAATTGGAAAGATAATTTAGTCAAACAAATTTTCTTTCCACCGGACGCTGATGAGATTCTACAAATAAAGATCCCAACATGCAATGGGGAAAACTATTTAGCGTGGAGCTGTGAGAGGAATGGCTTTTTTACTGTCCGAAGTGCTTATAAAGTTGCTGTCGAATTGCAGGCTAACGGACAAGTGGCTGCACAGAGTTCTCGGCCGACTGGAGAAAGAGAGTTGTGGAATATTATCTGAAAAGCTAAGGCCCCCCAAAAGTTCGTGTTTTTGGTTGGAAACTTGCAACAAATACTCTTGGTGTTCAGGCCACACGCCATCATAGGCATATGGATCATTTGCCAACGTGTACCATTTGTGGTATGGAACCTGAAACTGCTCATCATGCAATGGTCAATTGCACTAAGGCTAGAGCCCTCCGATATAGGCTAATGGAAGAATGGTCTCTACCTGATGATCATGTGCTTCAGTATGCAGGTAAAGATTGGGTCCTAATCCTTCTGAGTCAGTCTGATGAAAACTCAAGGGCTAAACTGCTGTTCTTATGGTGGAGGACATGACACCTACGAAATAACATTATTTTTGGGGATGGTAAATGTGGAATAGAGCAATCAGCTATTTTTCTGGAATCTTATCTGGCTACAGTGAATGACACAAGAGATTCTGAAGCTCTTACCGACCCCAAAGGTAAACAAATGCATGGCATGACTAGAGACAAGCCCAAGTGTAATCAGAAAGAGAAATCTGAACTGTGGAAAAAACCTATAAATGGGTGTGCAAAATTGAACTTTGATGCTGGTTTCTGTGAGAATATGGGCGCGGGGTCTTGGGGTGCAATGCTTCGCAATGATACAGGTGATATCATCCTCGCTGCATGGGGTAAAATTCAGAAATGTGCCAATGCGGAAGCTGCTGAATCCATTGCCGGTTTGCTTGCCATGCAGTCTGTGATTATGCAATATGCCGGACCGATTCAGGTTGAGAGTGACTGTGCCATGCTGAAAGGACAAGGATGTCGCCTAGAGGGGGGTGAATAGGCGATTAAAACTTTCCCGGTTAAAGGCTTGCTAATTGCGGAATAAAACTATGTGTTTAAATTAACAAGCCAACAACCTAAATAAACTAGGTTCACCTATGTGCACCAACAACTTATGCTAAGAAAGACAAGCAACAAGGTCATAGCAATATAGAATACTTCAAGCACGAAGGCTATCACAATGTAAAGTGCATAAGTAAATAGCTCGGGTATAGAAATAACCGAGGCACGCGGAGACGAGGATGTATTCCCGAGTTCCTCCTTGTTAAGGGAGTACGTCTCGTTGGAGAGGTGTGAGGCACCACAAAGGTCGATCTCAACGCCACAAAGGCTCACCATATTCTCCGATGAACCGCACCACAAAGGTTTGGTTCACCTTCCACTATCGGAATCCTTCGAGGCGGAAATCCGGAGCCTTTCAACAACGATCCGGGGCACAACCCACAACGGGATTGGGGGCTCCCGAACAACTACAAGTGACCACACAAGGGTCCAACCACCACACGGGCGTCTAGGGTCCAAAGAACCAAGAGTAACAAGTTCACAAGCTTTCAACTTCCACGAATCCTCGTGGAGAGCACACCGATGCACCAAATGCAAAAGGCAAGAGCACAAGTGCTCAAATCCTTCACTCTCAAATCCCACCACAAGCAACTAATGCTTATGGGGGGAGAAGAGAGGAAGAACAAAGTAGCAGAAACACCAAGAACTCCAAGACCAAGATCTACTAGGTTCCCCTCACTTAGAGAGAGATGGATTGGTGGAAATGTAGATCTAGATCTCCTCTCTCAAATCCCTCAAAGATATGCAAGAATCATGGGAGGAATTGGGAGAGGGGCAAGTTTTCCAAGGTCAACAATGGAGGAGAGAGAGAGAGGGAAAACGTGCTTGGAAGAGCTGAGTGGCTGAAGGTCCTAGAAAAAGAGCCGTTGCAGCCACTTAGTCCGGAGACTCCGGGCCACGGAGTCCGGAGACTCCGGACGCAGAAAGTCAGGAAAAAGCCGACGCAGAAAAACTCATACCGGAGACTCCGGACCACGAAGGCCGGAGACTCCGGCCGGGCGGAGACTCCGGGGATACTCTGGACCAACTCCGGACGCTATACCGCAAGTGCCGTCCGCGGGGCACTTCGCTCCAAAACCAGGGAGGCCGGAGACTCCGGTCCTGAGACCGGAGACTCCGGACAAGAAAAACAACAGCAGAACAGCAAAGCCTGAAATGCAATAACTTTTGCAAGGAAGCTCCAAACGAGATGAAACCAACGAGGTTGGAAATATTAAGGGTCACAAATATGGAGGAGATATCACACATGGGAGGTGTGGACCTTATCTCGAGGAGGACCGGTAATATTTCCAACTCCGAGAACGCAACAAGTTTTCCATCCGGACTCCGTTTTCAATGATCTTGGGCTTGCTCCGAAGATAATCACAAGCACAACAAGATCATGCATATACACATCATAGTCCATCATGTGAGGAGGATAACACAAGAGGAGAGTTTGACCTCTCTACAAGAGACGAACCGGTAAAACCTCCAACATCAAAAACATCACTAGATATCCAAATGAAATCCGTTTTTGATGAACTAAAACTTGGTATGGAGATGAACACAAGCTCTAAATTCTCACATGGATAAAAGCCAAATAAGAACCAAGAAAGATGATATGCCAGATATGCAAAGGTTTGAGCTCTCCATAAAGATGCGATCAAGTTACTCACTTGAGAGCCCCTCTTGATAGTACGCCGTCTATCCTATAACCCGGTCTCCAACCTAACAACATGAGACCGGTAAAATAGAAACCCTATCAATAGATCATACATTTGCCTTGCGCATTTCACTTGAGCTAGATGATGACGATCTTGACTCTCTCAAGTTGGAACACCTTTCTTGATTATGCTTGCTAGCACATGCTTGATGAAGACTTCTCCAAATACTCCCCCATACACCACTATGGGAGAGCCTCGCTTAGCTCCGTCTTCATGTATCTACTTGTGCTTCATATTCTTCTCTTGATATAGATGATGGCTTGGAGATAAACATGAAGTTCACTCAATCTTCTTTTCCTAGCCATGCTTGCAATAAGCTCAACTCTTCACATGACCATTCTTCATATAAACCCTTGGAAGGAACCTTGGTGATCATGAAATCTTCTAGAGTCCAACACATGAACTCCAATCTTTTCCTATGGACAAGATCTACAAGTATATCTTAATGCAAACATTAGTCCATAAGGATTGTCATTAATTACCAAAACCACGCATGGGGCAACACATGCACTTTCACATGCTAGTAGATGAACTCAATCTAAAGGGTGGCAGCAAATCAGCAATATCTATCACTGTGAAGGAGATTAAAAGTTTAACTCGTGCTCTGCCGGATGTGATCTTCAGTAAAGTCCATCGATCTGGCAATACTCTTGCCCACGAACTTGCAAAAGTAGGCCGTTGTTTGTTGAGCGACAGAGTGATGTTTGGGGTTGTTCCCTCTTTTCTGTTCGAACTGGCAAAACGAGATTGTAACAAAAAACAATATCTTTTGAGTAATGTTTAAGGAATTTCAAAAAATAATAATAATGGAACACCAAGGAGGCAAGCTACTTAGCTAAACTGCATGTTCTTCCTCTGCTCAGCCTCCCTTGTCGTGTCGCTCTTGTGGGTCGGCATAAGAGCATCTCCAACCGAGGCCCCCAAAGTTGGCCCAAACGCCCATACGGTCCACCCGGACAACGTTAGGGCCAAAAAACGCCACCCAACCGCACCCCCTATAGGCAGCCCAAATGACCGGGCGGTTTGGGGCCACGACGGGAGGCTGACCGTCGCCGCTGAGACGCTGACCTCCGCCACGTGGCACCTCCGTCCCCACAAATACCCCACCGCCCGAAACCCTAACCTCACTCCACTCCACTCCACAGCCGTCTAAACTCCTCGCCTTCTCCGCTCCGGCGAAATGTCGTCCTCTATTGACTGGAGCGCGTCGGAGGAGGAGCTGTCCGACGCAGCGGCGCCGCGCCGCTCACCCAGGCTCAAAGACAAGGAGGAGGAGGCCTTCCGCATCGCCGTTGAGCAGTCGCTCAAGGATGTGGGCGGATCCAACGCCGCGGCGGCGGCTAGCCAAGGCCAATGCAGCCGCTGGTCCAAGCTTGCACCGGCGCGGCGCCGTCCACAGCCGGCAAGATCTGTTGCGGCTTCATCGGCTCCTCCACCACGCTCGGCTCCGGTAAGATCTCCGCCTCCCCGCCCCCCCCCCCCCCGTCCAAGCTCCACCAGGGTGGAAGATTCTGCCGGACGGGGCCGGCGGATGGAGGCTGCTGCCGAAGACCCCGCCGGAGACGGAGGGGAAGGCATATCGGCAGCTCTGCAAGGCGGACCCCGCTGCGGCAGAACGGGCATTGCTCGCCGCCGCCAACGAGCCGGTCCCTTTGACCGTCTTGGCGCGGTCGTACACGACCGCGGAGACGGACGCCAGGCGCCTCCGCCGCAAAAACAAGGCCATGCTCGACGCCGCCATCGCCGAGTCGAAGAAGGAGGCGGCGAAGAACGACCGCACGGCCAGGCTCGCCGACGAGCAGACCCGCGCCGTCCGCATCATCACCGCTCGCTCCAACAGCTCCGGCTCCTCCCACGCCGACCCGTACGCGTCCTAAGAGCTTCTGCGCCGCCACCGCCCCTCCGGTGATGACAAGGGGAAGGGGCCGGCGTCAAAGCAGTGAAGCGCCGCCGATAAAGGGGAAGGGACTGGCAGGGGATGGTGGCGTCGCCGGTTTGCCCACTTTTGTTTAATTTGTCTATATAGTTTAGCCCTATGTATGAAATCCGCACTCTATGAGCTCCGATCGATGTATTGTTATACAATCCGTACTACATTTGAGCTCTGATCTATGTTGGTTTAGCTACGTTGCATGGCTAGTATGGTTTTGGGGTGTGGATTTGGGGAACATGGTTGTAGGAGACCTATTTTAGGGTTTGTCCTGACAGTGTCCGTGGACACGTCAGACACTTTGGGGGCCAAATTTGGCAATGACGGTTGTAGATGCTCTAACCTTTTTTTGATAATATACTTGTATTCAAACGGGAAACAGTACAATACAGACACAAGTACATACGTAGAAAGGAGCAAGAGAAAACAGAGGACATCGAAGCTTGCACTCTCCTTCTTCCACCTCTAGATCGACCGACGCCGGAGCCCAGCAACGCCGGAGACGAAGACGGACACCGTCGCCAAGATCAACCATCCTTGGAGCAGCAGAGCCCCTAGCCAAAGGGCGTTGATGAGCCGCAAGATCCGCCACCTCCGACGAGGTGGAACTGAAGACGCTGAACGAGAATCGGCCGGGGCGGCCCCCGAGCTCCAGCTGCACCAGATCTGTGGCCAGCACCACAGATCCCTCACCTTCTTGCCACGACCCTGCAAAGCCACCGGCTTGATTCCTCTCTCCCCGCCTCCTGCACACCAACTGCGAGACCCGCACCGACGCCGGAGGCAACGTCGGCTCGAAGAAGCAGCAGCCTTCCGCCGCCGTCGAGGACGACAACGGAACCGAGGGGAGGCTGCAGCCCAGCAAAACGACGACGAAGGCCACCCCATCTCAGCCCCGCCGCCCGAGATCCGCCGTATCCACACCCTATTCACACCACCGGAGCGCAGATCCGGGGATCCCCCATCCTCCCGCCGCCGGAGCGGCCGACGGAGGGTGAGGAATCCCCCGGATACGCCGGCGGGCACTGGGAGAGTCGAGGTCGCCCTCGAGATCGCCTCTGGAGAGAAGAGGAGAGGAGGGGGATGGGTTCCAGAAATATCGCGGGGTGTGCCTTAGCTCCCTATTTCTCACCTTGCCACCGCGATACGAGTTTTCTCGTAGAAAACTTTCCAAATCTCACTTCAGGACTGATTCATCACTCATCTTGCCAATGCATCTGAATTATAATTTTGCAACTACGAATATGGATCTATCGTACAATACTCGAATCAAACAAATTAAGCGGATCAGAAGGCCAAGAGGAGAACTGGGTCGGCCATGCCATATTTCCGTTCCATCCATGGATTTTCATTGTACCACACCCAGCAGCAGCAAGATCTGGAGGAAGATGTAGGATGTTCCCCCGATAGTCGCGTACCGGAGCTTGCTCTCCCCCTCAACGTCGGCGAAATCGGCGTCGACGGACTTGCTGAACCCTCCGGCGAGCCACCCCACGTTCTTGTACCCGTCGTCGTGCAGCATCCTCACCGCAATAAGCGACCTTGAATTAATCAGCAGCCCAGCAGGAAGGTTTATCCAAGTCAGTCTCAAACGTATCCAGGAAAACAAAATGTATGATCATGCATGACACTAAACAAGGAGTACTATTTACTCGCCTGAGACCTTCGCCGCATGCGACGAGCAGTTTGGCGTCCTTCCCGGCGACGACGGCAGCGACGTCGTCGAGGAAGCGGTCGTTCATCTTGGTGAAGGACTGGCCGGTCCAGAGCCCGATGTAGCCCAGGTGAACCCACTTCTTGAGCAGCGTCACCGGGCCCATGTCGTCGTCGGCAATGAAGAGCGGAACGTGGACGGAGCCCCGAACTGCGGCGCGGCCGTGCTCCCAGGCCGGCCGGATGTCCAGCAGCTGGAACCCCTCCGTGCCCATGACCTCAGCCGCCTCCTTCGGCCGGACGGCCTTAACCGTGCCGGAGCGCACCAGCTCCTGCGCCCCTCCGGCCCATGACTTCGCCTGCGCCCTGACGCGAGAGCGAGCCACGCCCGAGGACGCAGACGAGAAGCAGGTGACCGCAGTCGCCGCAGCCGCCATTGCCATTCCTACCACCTGCTTGGTTTAGTAGCTCTGCTCTGGCGCGCTTGGCTCCTCCCTGCCTGGAAACCATGGAATGGATACGTTTGCAGGTCTCTTATCCACATCATTTTCTACGTTCAATCAGCACCGTTGACAAAGCAGGGAGCTTACATTCTTGATCGCACGATCACTTCTGACAGATCAGGCGAGGTGACTGAATTTTTACGATTCATCTAGCTGTCAAAAGTTGTTCTTAGATCTGCGACAAATCGATCTAATCTACCTAGCGATCAGCATGATAATACAACATGTGTTCATGTACAGCACACGCGCACCGAGTCTGCCGACCAGCTGAAAGCTGGCTAGACGAACTCGAAGTTCATGAGGAGCTTCACGCTCTTGAACTTCAGCCCCTTGTGGTCGAAGAGCGGCACGGTGCGCACCCCGGGCCGCAGCTCCGACACCGGCAGGACGGTCTGCCCGCCGAAGTCGTCCTCGTTCACGTCGTACTCGTGCACCTCCACGCGGAGCAGAGCGATCTCCGGCACGGTCAGCTGGAAGGTGAACTGCTCTTCCCACACCGGGACCCAGCTATCCTCCACGACTCTCGTCTTCCTCATCACCGAATCGGATGGAACTCCGGCTATGCCCACCTGCTCATCGAGGGGATGTCAAAAGCAATGCCTCAGGCTTGGCGTCATTGCGTTTCACTTTATCAAGTTGGCGGTGAATTTTTTTATTCACTTCTATATAATGGCATGTCGAATTCCAGTGGTTCTGGCTATACCTTCACATAAAAATCTGGCGGAGAATATGTATCGAAATGTGTCTGCTTAAAGTCCTGCTGCCAACCATCGCCCATGTACACTTTGACCTGAGAACCACTAGCCAAGTGAAACCCAATTCTGCATTTCAGATGGCAAAAGAAAAGAAAGGAAATGCGTTATGTACCTTCAGTGTTGTTTTCACAGGTAGGTCTGCTGTCGGATCGAAAACCTTTCCATCGGGACAAGTTTGCATTAAGAAATCTGGTTTCTTCACATAGCCACAGCCTCCATTGGCTTTGTAGAATCCATTCATTAACCAAAGGGCTCTTCCATGTCCCTGCAAAAATCAAATGAATGGTGAAGAGCACAAAGGTAGGGACCATCATAGCGCAGAGTAGTAATGAAACTGTTTCCTTAAGGAAAAAATATGCACCAGCAGCACCACAACGTAACTGGCCAATGCAATTCAGTTTCAGTAAATGGAGATCTGTAAACAGTAGGAATTCAATCAAACTATAAATCTCTTGCTAAAATCACAACCACACCTGCATATTGAACGCCACCATTTGAGCACCATGCACCCAGCCAAGAAATGGATTGTAGTTGGATGAATTGAAGCGAGTTCCCTTCGGGTATATCCTCAGTAGATTTCTTTGTGTAAAGCTGCTTGTAGCAAACAGGATGAGCACTTCAGTCAGAAAAGAGAAGTGGATAGTAACAGTTCTGATGCAGAGAAATACAATACTATGATTGCGACCCTCCAATGTTGCTGAGCAATTCAATAAATTTATTACTAAACGAACCTCACTATGTTGGGACCATGACGTGCTGCCACTTTTGCAAGTTCCTGCTCGCTCAAACTGAGGCGCCTAACTTTGTCCGGGTCACTCTTTAAGGCGTCAACAAGAGAACCCTTTGGCTTTCCTGCCTTGATAGTAATCAGGTGTTTATACTCCAGTGGCGCATTCTTGCGTGCCTTCTGCTCGTCATCTTCATCGACGCCTCTTTCGCAGTATAATATACTGTCCTGATGCTGCTAGAGCACCATTTAGTAAATCTCAACATACAGATGTTGCAGTAAAAAAAGGCAGAAACGTTTTGCTTAACTTCAAATCAAGTACCTTGCTGGCATCTTGCAACTCATCCTGAATATCTGGGACTTCTATGCCCCAGGCTGATTCTTCATTTTCTCCTTTTCTAAACTTTGGTTCGGTGTCTCTATCTTTCATAGTGCCACCCTTTGCTTCAAGGTATTCCTTTGGAGGCTTCGTTGAGAGGATGACACGCCCCTTCAGTGCTTCCGGTGACGGAAATTCTTGAAGATGTTTTGATTCAGGGTAGTACAGGATATCTCCAAATACTTCAAGGACCATCTAAATAGAATTCAGAACTAGGTACGAGAGAATCATCTATATCAACATATTAATTGTATAAAGAAATACAATTACCTTAGCAACTTTTGCCTGAAGATCAGATGTAAGGTGGTCTTCTAATGTTATAATAACAGGATAGGGAGATGCGACAAAGGCATATTCTTTGATGGATGTCAAACATTTCATAAGTGATACTGGGGCAGTAAGTGTCCTACGACGAGTCAAAAAAATAGAATAAAGTCAGAGCAGATGGGGTAACCTTTGTAGTACAATCTACTTGCAATAATTTGATGTTGTAAAAATATCTCTTCAAGGAAGGATTTTCCATTTGTACCTTCCATGGAGAATGTCAATGTCATCTTTAGAAGAATTTGGCCACATGTCTAATTCAATTACACGGACACCTATTTGCAGCGCCTTGATGATGGGAACATCACTACAGTCACTGCTAAGTTGATTGCCAGTAAGATATGAGTTGTGTCCGGTGTATATGAAATAGTGGGACAATGGTGCATTCATGTCGTGATGGACCTGGGGACACGAGATTTACAGTCAACGGATATCTCAATCCACACAGCACACTCTAAGTTACATCAAATTCAAAATGAAGCTTGTCATGCTAGCCCGCAACAGATTGTTGCCAGTAAGTAAACACAAGTAAGTAATGGCTAACAGGATATTCAGATAAAGCTAGCCATCAGACTTTGTAGAAATCCAGTTATTTTCTCTACTAAAGTGGTTTCAGTAATTCAGTATAACACCCATCAGCTTGCTGAGCACGATGCATTATTACACAACACATTTTTTGGATTAAAATTACACAACACATTCCAACAGTTAGGCAAGGCAATGCAGTAACCTTCCCCAAACAGATAATTAGCATGCATTTATGTTTTGTTACAGTCATGCTAAATAGCTTGATGCAGCATCAAAATATTTTGCAAGAGAGTGGCAGTTGCACCAATGGCTGGAATTATACAAATGACATGTGCAGTTTGCCAAGCACAAATCCCCTTCTATATTTTCTCGCAGAAAAATAAATCCCTCTATATTTCAATGATCGGCAAATGCGGTCAATTCACCACATTGTGTAACCTGCGCATGAATGCACGTTCCAACTTCTAATCGTAACAATTGAAACGAGAAACGAAAAACATGTCAAGCGGATTGCTACCTTTGACTGGCGGATGGGCGGGTTGAGCTCCTCGGAGAAGAGAAAGTTGTGAAATTCGTCGACGGTGAGAGCCGGCTTCCCGAAACGCGGGGTGCGGCTGCGGCCCTGGAGGACCCGGTCCACGATCCGCTCCGCCGCGTCCATCTCGCCATCGCCGTCGCCGTCGTCGGGCTCCCCGGTGGCGGCGAGGTAGCGGCGGAGTCGTCGATGCCCATGTACGGCGCGCCGCCTGAGAAGCGGGAGAAGAGCGTGCGCACATCCTCCGGCGTGGTCGCGTCGCTCAGCGCGAACCTGCGCGTGAAGAAGATGCAGCATTTGTACGTACCCATCGCCGCCGCCTCTGCCTCGCCGCCTGCTCCCCCTGGATCGCCAGGTTTCCTCTCCTCGTTTTCCCTCTCCATTTTGGGATTTCTCGTTTCCGCATTGCGAGTTTTTAGGGGCGATTCGAAGACGGCGTGGGGTGGAAGGAGAGGACAGGAGGCGGGGGGAAAGATTACACCGTTTGTTGGCGTTTTTTTTTTTTCGTAGAACTGTAACCATCACCTTTTAACCGTGTCTTGTCGTAATTGTTGCACATAACACAAAATTCAGTGGTTAACATTCTTGACACCGAATTAGAGGTTGTTCAGATGTGTAACCTGGAGAACTATGCACGATCAGCAACAGCTTCTATTTGTCGGGAGATTACAGAGCTTTTCGTGGTAATTTTACAAGTTTTTCGTGGCTTCCTCTTTGATCTTAGCGATGATGACGTTGGTCAGGAAAGCATGATGCTGAAAAAAACTCACAGTGCTTTCCTTCCAAAATTTCCATGTAACAAGCTTGGTCAACGAGGCAAGGGCCTTGTGAGGACGGAAGGTCTCGGAAACAAGTCGGACCACCAAAGTTTAACGTTAGATTGTGCCAAAACACGGGGAGAAATTGAAGAAACCGCACCAAGGAAGTATGGCCATCTAAATTCTTCTGGAGAAACGACATTTGAAGAGGAGGTGGTCCGCCAGTTCAAGCACTTTACTGCAAAGCGGACAATTGCCACAATTTTGCCACCCCCTTCATTGAAGACGATCGAAATCCAAATTCTATTTTGTCGAACCAACCAAGAAAAGATCTTGCATTTTGAGGCCCAAGTCTTCAAAACGATGCAGTTGAAATTGGAGGTGATGATTCCTTCGAATTGCATCTTGTAGGCCGAAAAAGCGGAGTAGGCACCATCATTTGTGAATTTTCATCGAATGGAGTCACAAATTTCAGGGTTGAGGGTGATAGTGGATAGCATTTACCGAAGCGAAACGAACTGAAGGATGTGGTCGTGTCAAGGCCACTTTGGATATCAAGTTGGATCACCCAAAAGTTGTTCTTAAGAGCTTTTGCAACCGTGGGATTTTTTTTCTTTTCGCGAGGAGAAAGAGCTTTGGGGCTATGTCCATAGGTCTTAGGCCTTATAACCACGAGGAATTCCAAAGGAGAGATTTTTCACCATTACCAAGTGATCACCGTTGTCGCCTTAAAGGGGTCTCTATCATGAGCGTTGCAAGGATTCTTGGGCTTTTGTTTTAGGTTAATTTTTTTCAAGCGTCGGTGTTATGTTTGTCTTGTTGTACTTCTTAAAGCCTTATTTCAAATGGATGTGTGTTCAAGGAAAAAACACAAATAATAACCTGTCGAATAGAGATAGAGTTGATATCCAGCTTAGAGCTACGAGTTAATCTTTGTGTATTTCAGTTGTAGGAAATTTACCTCAAAGAGTCGACAAAATTTTCGAGATATTGTATTTTATAGATTTGTATGAATAATCTGTTTCCGTGGACCCGGAATGTTTTTGTTATACAGGTGTAATGCTGTGAAACATTTGGTTTATAATTTTTTATATCAATGACTGGCACACTACACCATGCAGTGGTGTGAACGGTCGCTGCATCCATAACTGAGCCAATTTTTATCCATTACTTAGAACATTTCTTCTTTATCCATAATTTCAGAAACTATCAAGAAAAACTCAGGAACTAGAAATTCTTCTCGAATCAGTTAGCGCGATGAGAATGATCAACCAAAATGCAATCCAGATATTATCAATGTAACAAGTCTAGAATCCATAAATGGTAATATGCAGATGAAGTAAGCAGTTGCAGGTGATACAGTTGGAGTTTTTTTTCGAAATGGGGTATCCAGCCTATACATCTAGTCGATGCACACAGCCATTCATTAAAATTTCAACCGAGTTCAGTGTAGCTTATTAAAATCAAAAGAGCACCTCACGGGTCACTCAAAGTGCCCACAAAGATGAGCCAACGAAACAAAAACATCAATATGAAGCAACTAGGCATCCTGGATACGCCTCTCGTGCCTCCATCCAGCCATGCAGCAAATAGCCCTCACAACGGCCAACAACCGGGTAC
Source organism: Poa pratensis (assembly GCA_947311845.1). Lineage (NCBI taxonomy): Eukaryota > Viridiplantae > Streptophyta > Magnoliopsida > Poales > Poaceae > Poa > Poa pratensis. The sequence continues at coordinate 71,711,803 of CAMZMU010000096.1, read as the reverse complement.
ATCCAGACTCCCTAGCCTCCTGCTGCAGCACAGCAGAAGACTGCCCATGTTCGGATCCAGTAGACGCCCCTGTGTTAGCTGCAAAAAATATGGTATTCTTTCCTTGTTAAAGACAATATCGTTTTGAAAATTGCAAATAGCCCAAAGAATTGCACACATCCTAATCCGAATTATTGCCTTAGATTTTTTTTCAATACCACTTAACCATCCACTAAACATATTAGTAACATTGGTTAGTGGTGCGATATTAAAAGTAAGATTTTTGAGAAATTGCAGGCTAAAAACAAGTGTTCTATGGACTCCTCTTTATGAGAAAAGACACACTTTTACAACCTGTCCAATTCCTCCTAGCAAGATTTTCTTTAGTAAGTAACACTCTTTGATACAAAAACCACAATTGCAATCAGGAGTAACATTAACTACAACCAAATTAGCTACATTGTTCTAAACTTGTAGGAGGAGTAACATTAGCTACAACCAAATTAATTACAACCAAATTAGTTGCAGGTGGTATGATTACAGTCTTATGAGATACTATTGGTGATGTCAATTCCTTGCCTGGTGTATTCTTTAGTGTTGAAGGCTAGAAAAGTACATACTGCTAGTAGTGAATTGATTCCAAAAAAATTGGGATCAATCACATCTCATATTACTCATGTATCAAATAATTTAAGGAGCTATTATGATAAATTGTTGCTAACAATTGGAATAATATCAGCACAAGCACGTGTGCGTAAAATTGTCAATGAGAATATTATTATAATTAGTCTCAAACCACCCATTAGTGGAAATAAAATGGACAAAGCTATTTCTTTCTTAGACCCATGAATGTGAGTTCACATTTAATTGGTCACATGGCAAATTTGTATGGGTGCAAATAAAAATAAGTACAATTTTTACTGAACTTTTATACTTATTTGAATCTTATTTTTAGCATGTTATAGTATTACAACCAGTATAATTTCTAATTTTTTGCATAGTTTAACCACCTAACCAGCAATTTCATTAAATATTAGTTTGCTTTTTTTGTCCGAATATCACTGAAAGATAGTAAACTGTATGTTGTAACAAAAGTTGTTCTAGAGTTGTTTTTTATAATGCATAATCTATATAATTATTACATATTTATGCAAAGATATGCAAAGAGTACAATCTAACAAATATATCAATAGTGGTTCTCTAGTGTATGATTAAGTAAGCATATTTATAGAAATATTTAGACAATAGACTGAACCATGTCATTATTCTTTGCACATTTTTCATGGGTAAAATTGTCTAGCAAGTCAAAGTACTTGGTATTGAAACAATATTACTTGGACTAATCACCAATTAATATAAAATGGTGTGGATTCTAGTATTTGTATATGGTCTTATGCAGTGTGTTTGTGATGATCTGGTGTATAGAAGTCCCTAGCCATTTTATGAAATAAAAATGTATTGCACAGAATTAACGTGTAAACGCTTATCAAGTGTATGGATTCGGATGTATATATGGCATTATTGATTTTTTTTCTTCTGAATACTATAGTCAAAATTGTGGGTTCTTGATCAATACAAGTACCATTCATGTTTTAGGTTCCGTTTGGAATCTAAATTTTTGAAAACCAAAGTATATCAGTATCATAATATTTCAGTGCACGGGCAAGCAATACTTCATTTTTTTCCTTTCTCAGTTTTCGAAAAAGAAGGATTGGACCATCTTTTCAATACTTAAAAAAAAAGTTTTGAGCAAACCAACAGTTTAGGATTACAACGTCAACATTATATGCTGTTGCAAGATATTTAGCACCTAATCAAGCCCAAATTTTCCATCGAAAATGTATGTGCATGCGCTGTATAACTGCATATTGGTGTGCTCTTGTGTGCTACGTCTCTCTCCATCAGTTCAGACTTTTAGTTGAGATGACTGTCGTAGGACATTTAGCACCTAAGCAAGCTTCAAATTTTGCAATCGACAACTTATGTGCACACGTTGTGTACTCCTGTTGTTCAAATATATTGCTCGTCTCTCTCCGTGGGTTAAAACTTTTGATTGAGTTGAAAGTGCATGAACTTAATACGATATCATACCCAAATGGTCTTGAGCTCAAGACCATGCCAATGCAGTATTAAAAAAATGCGACCTATGGGTTTGATTAATTTGTTCATGCCATTTAGAACAGTTAGTATCTAGTCAATAACTATATGAAAGTTGGTCGATTTCTCGGCACCGCAGCGATCGTCTACTGTAGTGCAGAAAAGCAACTCGGCGACACAATTGCAAAAAGGCCCCTCACAAATCCAGAGCGTGCTCCGCGGTCCACGATTTTACGAAGAAAAAGGACTTAACTGTATTTTCCAGAAACCTCAAGGATCTTTTTGAAAAAGCATCGACAAATCACCCCCTCCCCCTTCTCTCTCCCGCGGCGCCGGAATCGCCGTCGACGCCGCCGCCTGCCCCCGCCGCACCGCGCTTCCTCGGTCAGATCGAAGGGCCCAGCCGCCTCCGCCGTCGCGTCCCCTCCATCTTCGCCGACTTTGGTGTGCTGGGCTTCACGACGCTCGCCGGAATCTTCGCCGGCGTCCGCGCTGCCCGCCGCCGCGTCTGCTGCTCGCCGGCGATGCTCCGGCCACCTATAAGCAGCGGCGCCGCCACTCTCGGGTACGCCGAGGCCGCGTGCGTCCGACGCGCCCATCCGCGCTTCCTAGCTCGCCGCGATTCGACGTCGTCGCCGCCGCGGCGGCTCCGCCCGCTGGTGACGTCACTGTGGCGTCACCACGGGCCTGGGCTGAGCAACGGGCCGTCTGGTGGGCCGGCCTGCTTGCTGGGCGCCTGTCCCAGCCCACTATTTTCCCCCTTTTCTGTTTTTTTATTTCCCAAAGCTTTTTAAACTTTTTAAACATAGATCCAAATCATTTCGAACCAATTTCCAAATATTTGTAAAAATCAAAATAGTCATTCTAAATACGTTGCGACCTTTTTCAAGTTATTTCAAATCTTGCAAGGTTCAAATCATACAAAAAACTTCATTTGCCACCTTCGCGTCATTTAAAAAATATATGTTTCAAAATTTCCTTTTAAACTCAAAGAAACTACAGAAAAATCATATCACTTTTATTACTGAACATGATTAACCCAATAAAATAAATTGGTACAAAACATCTCATTTAAATAGAGTTTGTTAAACCATTTAAATACACTTACCCATTCAAATCACGGGCTTTAAAAAATCAAAAAAAAAGCTACTACAAATTTCAATATTGCGAAATAGTTGTTTTCAACTTAATTTCAAATAATTGATCTACTGGACAAAAAATATAACATGCTTTACACAAATTAAACCACTTCACACATATTATTTTAGTGCATTCAAACAAAATTAGAAAACCACTAAATGCTGCAAACCAATAATTCCAAATCTGATCACTTCGCGAATGTAAAAAAAAAACGAATCTCAAAAAACTACCCAACTTGAACGAACTTCAGAATCAGAACAATTTTTACCCCCAACTTTTTGTCGCATTTTAGTATTTTCCAAATCTACACACTTTCAAAATGTGGACAATTTAAAAATTATAATTTTCCCACAATAACGCAGCTTACGAATATGAATATTTATAAATTTCAAATGCCTTCGCAATCTAACAATCTTTCTAACATAAAAAGAATCCAGATCTAAAAAACTTTTCAAAACGAATTTTCCCCTAAATCTAAACCAATTTCAACCACAAGATTCTTTGAAATCCACTGATTTCCAAACCTACACAAATTCCAAATGAGCACATAAATATTTATTCCAAAACTGCCAACATACAACCATACTTGATTATTTTAATTTAGTTAACATATTCGGAGATAATATAGCTTAACTCTCTTTAATTATGCATTTGAATTTCTAAAACGCATGGTTTCCTAAATATTTGAAGAAAATACAAATTCATTTCCTCCAATTTTAGATTCAATTTAGCAAATTTTAATGCACAAAAATCTAACTAAGAGTGTGGCGTGACGCCACGCAAATTTCAACTAGTAGAACTACAACACGGTAGTTTTACCACTTGTTCTTACACCACAAGTACATATAAATTGATTTGCCTTGTGCATATGCTGGAAAGCTGCTGAATCATTCGTGCTTGGTGCTTTTGCTCCCATATCGAAAAAGAAAAAAAAACATTCGTGCTTGGTGCTTACTATAGGAGCTCTACATAAAAACAATAGCACCCCTAGTAACATTCCCCAAATGGATCGATCAAATCCAAACATCAAAGAATAGTTCACCGAGGGACTAAGGAATCATCAACTTGGTCGTAGCAAGATACTTAGCACCTAAGGGCTAGCGGAACCTTATAAGTGGCTAAACCTGTAAAAATCCAACGTTCACATTTTTGGTTGCAAAACAAGTCCCCAGTAGACCCCATAAAAGTGATCAAACCCGTAAACCTTTTGAAAGGCCCTGAACATCCAAGCCCTCGACCCTTGTATGTTCAGGTTCGAAGGCAAAACTGACCCTGCCCTTTAAACCGGTCAACGCTCGCGAGATAGGAGTTCCGCCATGCGCTCCCTTTTCCCGGCGCCGCGCGTCCGGGCTCTGCCACGACACCCACCCGTCGGCGCCTCTTGCTACTTCTCGCACGGCCCGGGGGCTGCTTCCGCTGCCCGGGAGGCTTCGTGCTGCACCGGCGGCTGCCTGCCCCGCTGCCCGGGGCCAGGGCCGGCGCTGGGGGTATTCCCCTGTCTTCCCTGGAATACCCAAGTTTTTTACGCGAAAAAAAATGTAGATATTTGGCCCAGCCTACTAAGGCAGAAACGCAAAAAGAAGCCCAGCTCGGTGCCTTTCTCGCTCGCATCGCCTCGCACGCAGCCACGCACATCGCACCAGAGCACGAACGCGGGACGCCCTTTCCCCTTTCCTGCTCGCCCTCGAGGCCTCGACCTAGACCTGTCCACGACCGCCGCCGGCAATGCAGCCCGGAGCAGCAGGCGACGGCCCCGCGCCCGCCGTGGCGGCGGCGCCCCGTCCCCCCCGCCGACCCGCGCCCCTCCTCCCGTCCGCGCCGCCCCGCCCCAGCGTCCCCAAGCAGCGCAGAAGGTATGGCCGCCTTCCTCGCCCCCAATTTCGTTCCTTGCTTGATTTGCTTCATTGCTTGCTTCCTAGATGAGTCATCCACTCCTACTAGCTTTGTAGATGCAAGTTTTTAATTTTCTGTTTCTTGTTTTTTTGTACTGTAGAAGAAGAAGAGTGATATTGTTGGCAGTAGAATACATACAATGTGGGAAAAGGCTGCAAAAACAAGGAAAACGAATGAATCATCCACACCGAATCAAACAACAACTGCATCTAGTGTTGTTCATCTTGAGAGCAATTTGCAAATGGTGTTATGGCAAGCACCGGAGAGTAGAGAAGAAACCTCAACACCTCATGTAGAAGTAGAAGATGATGAATTTATTGATGAAGATGATGAAATGATGCAAGCAGATTTAGAGGCACTTGAACATGATCCTGGGAAGCGGATTCCCATCTCAATGTATGATGTCAATGATCAAGATAGAGTAAGAAGGAGATTTATTAAGATGGGGCCATGTCAACCAAAGAATCATAAGTTTGAGTTTACAAATAAAGGTTGAAGAGAGCGTCGCTTTTGCGGTGTTTGGTTTACAGACTTTCCATGGATTGAGTATAGTGTGGAAAAAGATAGAGCTTTCTGCTTTGTTTGCTATTTGTTCAAGGATAAAACAAGATGTCCCAGTGGAGATCCTTTTGTGAAGAAGGGATTTAATAACTGGAACATGAAGTCGAGATTGAAGAAACATGAAGGTGAGGTTAGTAGTGCTCATGCTGAAGCTCAAGAGAAGTATGATAGGTTCAATACACCACAAACATCAATTCGGGAGTCTATTGCTTCAAACACCACACAATACAAGGCTTTGTATAAACAACGTTCGACATGGACACTCAAGTGTGTGAGATATCTGTTGCACCAAGGCTTGGCATTTAGAGGACATGATGAAATTGAAGACTCACTAAACAAAGGAAATTTTCTTGAGCTTCTAAATTGGCTAGCAGGAAATTTTGAAGAGGTTAATAGAGTTGTTCTCAAGAATGCTCCACGGAACTGCAGGATGATTCACCATGATATACAACAAGAGGTGATAGAATGTTGTGCAAAAGAGACTACTAAACTAGTCATTGAAGAACTTGATGGTGGTCATTTTTCAATACTTGCAGATGAGTCTAGTGATGTGTATCAGAATGAGCAGTTGGTTGTTTGCTTGCGTTACGTTGATAAGAAAGGAAGGGCGGTTGTAAGATTTCTTGGTCTTGCTCATGTTGAAGATACTACCTCTTTGACATTGAAAGCTGCAATTCAGAAAATGCTTATGAACTACAATTTGACCTTTGCAATGGTGCGTGGGCAAGGATATGATGGAGCTAGTAACATGAAAGGTAATGCTAATGGCCTGAAAAAACTGATTATGGATGAGTCCCCTTCTGCCTATTATGTTCATTGTTTTGCCCATCAACTACAGTTAACTCTTGTTGCTGTTGCAAAGGAGAGTGGTGATTGTACTTGGTTCTTTCAGCAGCTTGCACACTTATTAAATGCTCTTGGCATGTCTTGTAAAAAGATGAGATTGCTTCGGATAGCTCAGGCTGAAGAACTCATTGCTGCATTGGAATTGGAAGAAGTAGAAACAGGGAGTGGGCTGAATCAGGAAATGGGTTTGGGAAGGTCATGTGATACACGTTGGGGCTCTCACTTCAAAACTGTGAACCATGTCATCTCTATGTATGGTGCACTACGACGAGTCTTTCGCAAGATTGGAGACGAGTACAATAGTGCGGAGGCGCAAGCGGCTCTAACCATAGAGACAACATTTCTATCATTTGAGTTTGTTTCATGGCACACTTGATGCAAGAAATATTTGGATACACAGATGAGTTGTGTAGAGCTTTGCAAAAGCAAGATGAAGATATTGTTCATGCTATTCAGGTTCTCGATGACACAAAGTTTTACTTGGGGGCTTTGCGGTCTGATGTCGGATGGGATGATTTTCTCACAAAGGTCACATCTTTTTGTACAAAGCATAAGATCAAAGTTGTTGATATGGAGGGTCCTTACTTCCCCGTTGACCGGCCTAGAAGGGGTTTATGCAATGGTGTGATCAATTACCACCGCTTCAAGGTTGATATGTTTGTGTCTGTCATTGATAGGCAAATTGGTGAGCTGAATGGCAGATTTGATGAGGTAAACACAGAGCTACTTATTTGCATGGCAGCATTCAGTCCACTTCATCTATTTGTTGCTTATGATCAAGAGAAGTTGGTTAAGCTTGCTACAAAGTTTTATGCTTCTGATTTTACAAGAGAGGAAATGGCAAGGCTTCCATGGCAACTAAACATGTATGTTGCTAATTTGCGTAGAGATGAAAGGTTTCAAAACTTGAAAAATCTGTGTGAGCTTTCAGTTATGCTTGTCAAGACAAAGAAGTATGAACAATATCATATTGTTTACAAGCTTCTTAAGTTGGTATTGATTCTGCCAGTAGCCACGGCTAGTGTTGAAAGGATGTTCTCTTCAATGAGCTATTTGAAGAATAAGTAAGGAACAAAATGGGTGATGACTATTTTAACTATTGTATGGTTACATTTGTTGAGAGAGATTTCTTCAGGCAAGTAAAGGATGAGGATGTCATCAATCTCTTCCAAAAAGGCAACCGCAAAATTATAATGTATTCATGTCAATCAAAAGGTACCTATGTATTCATGTCGTTATGGGCTTATAAATTGAAATATTGCTATTGTTGTTATGCTAGTGTTGTTTTATTCATATATTGATAGTATTTGATGTTTGATACATATACTACATTTAGAGCAAAAAAAAATTGGGTGGAATACCCAGGCGCCATTTCCTGGCGCCGCCACTGCCCGGGGCACTAATACAGAACATCGGATAGCTCTCTATGGAAACGTCACGAGTTAGGCGATGAAAAATCGTGATTTTGCCGTTGCGGACGAGGCCTGGCAGAAGTGGGGCGCGTCCGGTCCGTCAACATCAGTCATAGAGAAATTAGGAACTCCGCCACCCATTCTACAGGCAACGGTCAAAACTCTGCCTCCGTTTGCAATATTGGACTCTATGACAACAGCGGGGAAAGGATATCCGCTTGCGATGTGCTTCGGAAATGAAGTTGCAAACTTGATGCGCGCTTGTTCAATGCAGCTTAATTAACGAGGGATTGGAACCGCCTGCTCGCAGCTCATAAAATGGGATTGGAACCGCGTGAAGCCAGACAGTTCTCGCATTGTCCCCTTCGTTCTCTACCATACTAGCACAACCACCATGGAGAACAACTGGTGACAGAACGAGAAAGTCCCGAGCGACGACGCGAGCAGTGAAGACGCCGGCCACGTCCCACGGTGGGATCAAGACGGGCTGTCGGACTCAGACCCGCCATCTTCGGGCGAAGAAGACGACTCGGACTCACCGTCTTCGAGCGAAGGAGAAGACGACTCCGACAAGGAGGAGGCGCCGGAGGAAGAGGTGCCAGAGGAGGAGCACTTACCAGAGCCGTATTCTAATCAAGAAGACGACTCCGACGAGGAGGGGAGCATGCGCCGGAGAAGAAGGCAACCGGCAAGAAGTTACGTCGCGCTGAGGACGACAATGGCTCGGAGTAAGGGCGGATAGAGTAGATAGTTACTCCAGTTTTTTTGTAAATTATTTGGGTGCCCTCCGGAGTTTTTTTTCTAATATTTGGGGGCGGGGGGGGGGGGGGGGGTCTCACTTTAAGAGTTTAAGACAACATTCAGTGGGCAACGACCTGTCAAATATGAACATGAGATATCTTACAAAAAAGCACCAAAACAGAACAAAACCAGCATGTTTCAAGAAAGGCACCACCGGTCAGATGCTCTATGCAAGCAGAACTATATAAATTACTACTGCCAACTGCTATCATATTTCTTGGATCCAGAAATCCTCGACGCTTTCATCCCCATCAGAACGAGGAAAGCTCTTCTCTATAGCACGTACAGTTGCACTGTCCCTCTCAGCATCGAACATAACAAAGTCCACAAGAGGAAAATTACAGGCCCAGTGATCATCTCCATTCCCAATCTTGCCATCGTCATACTCCTCCAATCCACCGTTATGTTCTTTGTCGACAGGGTGGTTGATCTTTATGTATTGGGCGCTACAAGCTTTACAACCACCTACATGTTCCAGAAAGAAGAATTAGCAGAAGAGCTTTTCACAACAGAGAAGAAACAAAGATATAGAGCAAATAAAATTATAAAACGATGCAACTTATTCAATAAGGTTAATCTAGCCAATATAGCTTGCCTGGAGGAGCTTGGCAGAATAACCCAACCAAGCAGTAACTACGTGACATTTTGTATATATTTACCAAAAAACAGTTGAGTAGGGTAACCAAGACAAACCGAACACAGGTGAATGTGGAATTTATTTCGGGAAATTCGTGACTAGAATTAGCTTAGAAATAAAGAGGGGGGCTGAGCTCGAACTATTTAGGGACGGAAATGGCAGCACTTAAGGAAGACTACAGCCGACAAATCAATGTGCATTCGGTTCGAGAGATGGTATTTGGAGCAGCAAAACCACTTACTGTGACGATTTCCTAAAATTGTCTATTAGGATTGTATATTATGAGCCAACGTTGCAAAGCCAGGGAGCTGACAGCCTGACACCATTTTGTGTCTAGATCCCCAGAAACTGCAGTGACTTGGGCGGGTATGCTCTGGGCGTAATACTTTGTATCACTCTTTAACCTGTCAAGGAGTATGGCTTGTTCTGATACATCTTGATGGAGTTTATAGGTTTCAATAAACTTGTACTTGTATATTATTTAAGTTCCTATTTCTATGAACTTGCAATAGCTGCTCTAGCTTGTACAATATATAAGTTCCTATTTTTATCAGTGAACTTGCAGGATATATTGCTAGAATCTACCTCATGCAAGTCATGACAGGATGTGGAGCTAAAATCTTATAGCAGATTGCATATTATGTACGACAACGTCGACAAGTGAGGCTCAGCCATAGTTCTGTGATGCAAACTATGATATGTCTAAACTGCAGCATAGCATTACTGCTAGAAACAGAATATGTAAGAAATCAAAATGTTGTGGGATAATGGTGTTGGGCGAGCGCATACATACCAATTCTAGACGGTTTGATTGGGCAGCAGAGGACGATATCCTCCTCAAGGAATTCGTCATCCTCACCCATGGGTAGAGTTGCTTCAGCGAAGGTGTAAATGGGCAACTCACCAGCGTCATCCTTTGGCCGTGCCAGGAAGTTGATGTGCCAAAAGGCTTCATCAGATCCAAAGAACACATGCAAGCCACAGAACATATGGAGCTCGTAGTGTCGACCTGTTTGGTGAGCATATTTGCGCAGTGCAGTTTCAGTCAGTTGGCGTGAGGTTTACTGGGAATCTCTGCAGCCTTCAACGAAAGCTTATGAACGCGCGTGCGAGCGCTCGCACGGTCACGTGCACGCGACGTGGGATGGGCCCCACTCACCTTCTCCCTCCCCGACGGTGATTGTGGCCAGCCGAGCCGGAGCCGTGGCTGGCCGCAGCGGCAGCGAACCGGCGGAGGAGGAGCTCGGCGCAGGGCGGGGCGGTGAGGCGTCGCGGTAGCGCGCCGGCCGCGGGCGGGGCGGATGGCGGTTAGGCCGGCGGTGGCGGCAGGGTGCTGCGGCGGCGTCGCTTTCCTCTCCGGCGACAGAATCTTTTGGGGAAGATCCGTGCGAGCGCTCGCACGAGTGCGAAGATTAGACTTCTCCACATTGATTTGCGTTGTGCATATGCTGGAAAGCTGATGAATCATTCGTTCTTGGTGCTTAACACCGAAACATTTCCCACATTGATTGATCATCAAATCCAAGCATAAAAGAGTAGTTCACCATTGCCATTGATAGATTCAGACTGACCTCTTGCGTGTGCTGTTGACGGGTTAACAGTCCTGATAACGGAATGAAATTGTTGCTTCAAATGTAATCAATACAGCAAAAGAAAAATATACAACATTGTTTTATCGAAGTAGTTTGCTTGCCAGTTGTCATGGAACAGTGCGTTCGCAATCGCAAGTGCATTGTAAACTAACTCAAAATTGACCTGAAATCGTATTAATTTACTTGTTGACTGCCAATTAAGTAAGATTCAGAAAATCAGTCAACTTTGGGCACATTTTACAATCCTCACTTATATAGCAACATTTACTAGGCACATACCAACATGAGATGTATTACAAAAGAGCACCAATACAGAACAAAACAGTATTATTCAAGAAAGGCACCACCGGTCAGATGCTCTATGCAAGCATAACTATATAAATTACTACTGCTAACTGCTATCATATATCAGAGATCCAGAAGTCCTCAACGCTTTCCTCCCCGTCAGAACTCTGAGAAAAGCTCTCCTCTAGAGCACGTACAGTGGCATTGTCCCTCTCAGCATCGAACATAACAAAGTCCACAACAGGAAAATTATAGGCCCAGTGGTCATCTCCATTCCCAATCTCGTCATCGTCATACTCCTCCAATCCACCGTTGTGTTCTCTGTCGACAGGGTGGTTGATCTTTATGTATTGGCACTACAAGCTTCACAACCACCTACATGTTCCAGAAAGAAGAATTAGCAGAAGAGCTATATAGAAACAAGGCAAAAGGTTTGCCTATTTATTTATTTATTTATTTATTTATTAAGAGAGAAGTTTGGTTACAAAGCAAGCCAAAGGCTTGAAAAAAGAGGTCTACTCTCGCGGCATGAGAGAGCTCAAATGCTTCGCCCCGGCAACACCCCAAAGTGCGGCGTTGCGCTTAATACAAGATACAACCGAACGAGGCATGGATGCGACCTTACGGAAAACACGTGCATTACGCTCATTCCAAATCTCCCAAGCGACAAGAAGGACCAAGGAAGAAACACCCTTGCGCCGATGACCGAGGGCTCCGGTGGTGGCACACCACCACTCCTTCACCGTGGTGTGAGCATTCCATTGGGAGATGTCGAAGGCATCCAAACCGAGCCAATCTTTGAGAGCTCCCCAAATTCGGATAGAGTACCTACATTGAAACATGATGTGCGCCGCGGTCTCCGGCTCCCTTTTGCATAGTTGACACAAGCCACAATTAGGCCACCCCTGCCTTGTGAGACGATCCGCCATCCACACTCTATTTTGTAGGATCAACCAAGCAAAGATTTTGCATTTTGGGAGGAGCCCAATTCCTCCACACCGCCGGCTCCATGAAGGAAGTAGTTGTGGGAGGCTCGAATTGCGCCAAGTAAGCGGAAGCCGCGGAGTATTTTCCGTTGTTGGTGAGCTTCCAAGTGATCGCGTCCGCGGTGTCCTCCTCAAGTTGCACCTCTTGAATCTTCGTCCATAGTGCGTAGAACTCATTTATATGGTTGACCAAAATTCCACCATCAAAGCAAAGGTTTTCAATCCAAAATTCGTTGCTCAATGCCTTGTGCACGTTGAAGGACTTTTTCTTGGAAATGGCAAAGATAGAGGGAGCAATGCTTTTAGGAGTTAACCCCTCTAGCCAAGGCGCATCCCAAAACTTTGCGGTTTTTCCGTCTCCAATAGAGATGGTCACGGAGGCATAGAAGAGCTCCATGTCCTCGGCATCACAAGGTAGCCCCAAACCAACCCAAGGGCGGGTTGGGTCGGTCCACTCAAACCAAGGCCACCTCAAGCGAAGTGCACGCGCAAACTTCTCTAGGTCCAACACTCCAAGACCTCCCATGTCCTTCAGGCTACAAACCACCTCCCACTTCACTTTGCATTTTCCGCCGGAGACCTTGTCTGAGGCCGCCCAAAGGAAAGCTCGCTCAATGTTGATGAAAGCCTTCATGATACTTTTTGGAGGGGCGAGAACGGTGAGAGGATAGATAGTTTGGGAGGTAGTGACGGATTTAATTACAGCCACTCTTCCCGCCGTTGTGACCATTTTCCCATGCCCAATGGGAAGCTTGTGTGCCATTTTGTCAACAATGAATTGGAAGTCAACGCCTCGTAGACGAAACACCGAGAGTGGAAGACCCAAGTAGCGTATAGGGAAATGAGAGCGCAAGGCAGGGAAATCTTGGAGGATGGCATCAAGATCAAGCTCGTTACATCGGATCGGAACAAAGGAGCTTTTTTGAACATTTGTTACTAGCCCGGTGACCTCTCCAAAACCATTGAGGATGCGAGAGAGAGCCTCAACGTATTCCTTGATAGGGGCAAGGAAAATCACCGCATCACCGGCGTAGAGCGACGTGGGCAATACGACCCCTAAGGCGGTGTCGGGCACCGGAAGTTGTAGCTCTTTCAAGGATTGCTTGTAGCGGCTCAATCGCGATATCAAAGAGGAGAGGGGATAGAGGATCCCCTTGCCGAAGACCTTGACCATGTTTAATTGGGCAGCCCGGAACGCCATTTAGGAGGATCCTAGATGTAGCGGAGGAGAGTAGCGCCATTAGCCAATCCCTAAACCGTGATGGGAACCCGAGCTTTTGAAGCAAATCCATAAGATAGTCCCACCGGACGGAGTCAAAGGTCTTTTTGATGTCTAGCTTGAGAAGCAAGGCTGGAGTTTTTTACTTGTGAAGCCTTCTTGCAAAGTTCCTCACATACATGAAGTTGTCATGAATGCTTCTTGTTTTAATGAATGCGCTTTGGGACCGAGAGATGAGAGCGTTCATAAAAGGCGCCAACCTAGAAGCTAGAACTTTTGCAATGATTTTAGCCACGGCGTGAATGAGACTAATAGGTATATAGTCACAACAGAGAAGAAACAAAGATATAGTACACTCAGATAGCAAATAAAAAAACGATGCAACTTGCTCAATAAGGTTAAGCTAGCCAATATAGCTAGCTGGAGGAGCATGGCAGAATAATCTAACCGAGCAGTAACTATGTGACATATTTTCTTTATATTTACCAAAAACAGTTGCTTAGGGACTGATAAAACAAAACGGAGTCTGGATCACCAAGACAAAACAAAGATAGGTGAATGTGGAATTTAGTTCGGGAGATCATCGGAAAGAGTAAATTCATGGCAGAATTAGCTTAGAATTACTGAGGGTGACTCAGCTCTAACTATTTATAGACATAAATGGCAGCACTTAAGGAAGACTAGATGAAAGGAGCATCAATGTGCATTCGGTTCGAGAGATGGTATTTGGAGCAGCAAACCCACTTAGTGTGAAAGTTTCCCTAAAATGGTCAACCAGGATTGTATACTAGTATGAGCCAATGTTGCAAAGTCAGGGAGCTGACACCATTTTGTTTCTAGATCCCCTGAAACTGCGCCACTTAGGCTGGCATGCTCTGGGCGTAACAAAAAAAAAACTATGTATCACTCTTGACCTGTCAATTAGTATGACTTGTTCTGATACATCTTGATGGAGTTTATAGGATCCAACAAACTTGTATATTATTTAAGTTACCATTTTTATGAACTTGCAATAGCTGCACTAGCTTGTATAATATTTAAATTCCTATTTTATCAGTAGCTTGCAGGATCTATTAATGGAACTACCTCATACAAGTCATGACAGGATTGATTAATTGCTAGCAATGAACAATTTATGCGCATTTTGATTCTCGTGGAGCTAAGAGCTTATAACAGATTGCATAGTATGTACGACAAGGAGGGTCAGCAATAGTTCTGCAATGATAACTATGATATGTCTAAAACTGCAGCATAGTTTTACTGCTGGAACCGGAATGTGTAAGAAATCAAAATGTTGAAGAAAAGTCTGTTAAGAGAGTCGCATACATACCAATTCTAGACGGTTTGATTGGGCAGCACAACACGATATCCTCCTCGAGGAATTCATCATCCTCGCCCATGGGTACAGTTGCTTCGGTGAAGAAGTAAATAGGCAGCTCTCCAGCGGCATCCTTTGGCTGTGCCAAGAAGTTGACGTGCCAAAAGGCTTCCGATCTAAAGAACACATGCAAGCCACAAAACGTATGGAGCTCGTAGTGCTGACCTGTTTCCTGAGCATATTTGCGCAGTGCAGTTTCAGCCAGTTGGCGTGAGGTTTCTTGGGAATCTCTGGAGCCTTCAATGCGTGACTTGATTATGCGAGACACCCAGGTCGTCAGCAGCGGGGGAGGAGGGCAGAGGTCTTCTGGAATCGGGGAGGGCACCAGCATGGCGGAGAGGCGGTCGAGGTCGGGGGCGGAGAGCACCTGGTTGACGCGGAGAAGCATGCCCGCATCACGCTCCACCGTGGGAAGGACCCAGGAGGCAAAGTGCGCCACGGCGCGCGGCACGGGGTGGTGCGCCGCGTCGGCGGAGGCGAGATAGGCGGCATGGGTGGGTGCCAAGGCGGAGTCGGAGACGGAGGCGATGGCTTGGGAGAGGTCGGCCCTGGAGAGATGGAGGTGCCAGAGCGCGTCGTCGCGGGAGAGCGAGGGACAGAGTTGGAGGAGGCAGGCGACGAGTCCCTCCAGGGAGCGGTGGGCGGCGCGGGCCAAGCACTGGGGGGCGATCTCGAGCACGTCGCCGAAGTGAAAACTCGGTGGTGGGGCGGCGGGGAAAGGCGGTGTCATACCAGATGGCGTTGACGAGGATGTTGTCGACGGGGGAGAGGGGGGCCGTAGCAGTGGCCGGCGACGAGGATGCCGCGGGCCCGCGGGCGTGCGTGCTCCAGAGCCGGGAGGAGGGGAGGCGGGACCGCGGGAGAGCGCCTCCAGGTAGAAGGTGCGGATCAGGTTCAGCAGCCTGAGCCTCAGGGCGCGAGGGTTCCGGTGCGGAGCAGGGATCGCCTCGTCCCCTTCTCCTCCTCGTGGCCCTCGGAAGAAGAAGGGGTTTCGCGTGGGGCGCCGCGGTTCTCCGGTACACCACGAGATGACCCGGACGAGGGGGTTTTGTCAGGCGAATCGACGGAGGGCTCCTGGATTTCAGTGTGGCGGCAGCCAACCATAGTGGCGGTCATCGGTGGTGGCTCAGTGGCTGGCGGCGCTGGCGGCTTGGGAATTCCGGCGGCTTGGTTCCCAGTACTACGGCGGCGTCTGGTTCGGAATTATGCTGGCAAGGTAAACGGGGAACGCGGAGGCGAGAGCGAGAGCCTTCGGGAGAATTGTTTGCAGGAAATCTAACGAATAACGAACCAAAGCTAGCTCCGTAATTCCTTCGATCGGGATAAAACTGGGAACGGCTCTATTTTTTTCTTTTTTTGGCCGCGTTCATCCTTAATGCTAGAGTTTACTCTATGCATTATGTTGTTGCAGAGGCTTGATGTATTTGTTATTATTTTGATATGAATATATTTCTTTTATCAAAAAAAGACAGTAGCTACAACTACACCAACCTCGTGTATTAAGATGGTAGCGAAAAAGGTTCTGTTGAACAGGAGAACCCTTTATTTGAATACCTTCAAAAATATTTATAAGTATTTAAAAAATAGAAAAAATCCTCCATGTTATGAATGATGTATCACATAAATGTGCAAAATCTCAGTTTAAAATATTTTATATTCTGATTCACACAAAAATGATAAAGTGTTATCTAAGTATAGACAACAATGAATCCGGTGTGATTCTTGTCCAACATTTTTTATCGGCCGCGAGATGAACCAACAATAAAGAAAGTGATGGATTGATTTCACCGTCGTACATATATCGAACAGAATCCGTCGGACGCATAGTAGCCTTTGTGATTTTACATGCTTGTAGGTGGGGTGAGACATTTGATGGCAACATAAGGTTGCAACTCTTAATGGCTCACAAAGTGATCTTGAGATTGGATTCCGCGCAAGAACGATGTTCCCTCTCCCTGCGGAAGACGTGTTGTGCAAGCAACTTAAAGTCAAGTGTCTTGGGGTTATTTCGCTGGAACACACGATCGCCCGCTCGTGTTCTCGCCTCTTGTGGATGAAGGAAGGCGATGCCAACACCTCCTTCTTTCATATTCATGCTTCCCATCGTCACAAAGAGAACGCCATCAGATGCCTTCGTGGTCCGCTAATGACCACTTCAGACCAAGTGGAAATGCAACAAGTGGCTTTTGACTTCTTTGATGCTCAGCTTGGTGCAGTGGATCCGTGGCCTAGATCCACTGATCTCTCTCATCATGTCTCATATCTTTCGGAACTTGAGCTCTGATGGTCAGTGGAGGAAGTTTGCAAAGTCATCAATGGGGTGCAGGCAGACAAAGCATCTGGCCCTAATGGCTTCTCGCTTAACTTTTATCACAAATGTTGGGGAATACTAAAAACGCACTGTTGGGTGCTCTTAGGCTAGACATAGTGGGAGTATCATAAGGAGTATCATGCATACTATGTTGGCAAAAATCTGATGTGGCAGAACAATAAACGAAGAAAGAGGAGGTAGTGGTACTATCTCCGTCCTATTTCGCAGGGCATAATCTGAAAAACGATTTTTTCTCGTAACCCCCCACCTCCTAGACACAATTGTATTTAATTCCATCTCAATTAATGGCTGGTTCCCTCCCCCACCAATACATGCAAGATTTTAGCCCCAATCAAGCATCACCTTGGGCCAAGATAATCGAAAAGTATGCCCTGAGTACTATGACGGAGGGAGTATCGTAGATAGATACCATAACAGAACGCATGTCCAGGTAAAATGAGTCTATAGCCTAATAAATACAATATGTCATGATACCACATATATGTTACTACCCACTATATAGATAGTAACATAGACTAGTATCATATGCATGATACTAGTATACGTTACTTCCCACTATGAGTAGTATTAACTGTTTGTTTTCCTTGTGAGATCGTGGATTCGATATGCTAAATCTGGCCATGATTGTGCTTATTTCTAAAAAAAAAGAGCCAACTAAAATGCGGGATTTTCTCCCCCATCAGCCATTTTCATAGCTTTGGGAAGATTTTTCCCAACTTCTTGCTTCTAGGCTGACATATTTGCATACGGAGTTTGTGGCGATGGACCAGAGTGTCTTCATTTGTGGTAGATCCATTCTAGACAATTATATGTTTGTTCAAGGTGTCATTCATGCGTTGCACCAAAAGAACTCTCCGCGATCTTTCTCAAGATGGATATTGCATGAGCGTCTTACTCTGTCTCTTGGTCGTTTATTTTGGAGGTCCTTGGATCCTCGCGGGGATAATTTTCTCTCGTTTAGTAGGCCCTGACCTGTATGGCTTTTTCTTTTGGTTTCGGTCGTATCATGTTTGTTTCTCCTATATCAATATAAAAGGTAAAACTCTTGCCTCGTTTCAAAAAAAAAATTGGAGGTCCTTCGTGCTCGTGGATTTGGTGAGTTGTGGTGTAAGTGGATTGTCTTTATCCCCTCCTCCACCACCTCCAAAATCTTCTCGCGCCTGGATCGTTTGGACCGATTGCCCTTCCCTTCAGACTCTCCTCAAGGATGGTGGATCAAGGTGCCCAAATGTTGGCCAGTCAATCTGGCTCCCAAGATCCGCTCAATTATCATGATTGTTCTTCGCTCTATTTGGCTAAAGAGGAATAATAGGTGTTCCAGTCTAAGTCTAGGCCGTCTGCTCTAATCTTGGATGTGATCAAGCAACTGATAAGTGGAAACATGTAGAGTTTTTGTGAGGTTTTTCTCCTTTTACCGTGGCATGTGTGCCCTCTTTGCCATTCTGTGGACTATTTATCTGGTTCCCCTCAGGAAAAGACGTGCTTTCTCGCACGTTTCTGAAAAAAAAAATAACCTAAATCTAACCATCTAAAGAAAATCTAAATCTATCGACCAAAAGTGTCCATAAAAACAATACCAACCCAAAAACATTTCCCAAATGGATTGATCAAATCCAAGCATGAAAGAATAGTTCACGAGAGGACTACAGAATCAGCATCTTGGGTGTAGCAGGATACTTAAAACCCAAACAGGCCCAAATTATGCCACTGACAGCATCCTCTGTACTCTAGTCGACTGGTCTTTGTAAACTTCCTCAAAGTTGACCTGAATTTGTAAATTCTTACTTGTTGACTGTCAATTAAGGGAGATTCAGAAAACCAGTCAACATTGGCAAACTTATAATCCTTACTTGATATTGTAATAGCAACATTCACTGAGCAACGACATGTCAAATACAAACATGAGATATCTTACAAAACAAACACCAAAATAAAAAAAAAAACAGCATTCTTCAAAAAAGGCTCCACCGGTCAGATGCTCTATGCAGCTATGTAAATTACTACTGCCAACTGCTATCACATTTCACGGATCCAGAAGTCCTCGATGCTTTCATCCCCATCAGAACTCTGAGGAAAACTCTTCTCTATAGCACGTACAGTTGCACTGTCCCTCTCAGCATCAAACATGATAAAGTCCACAAGCCGAGGAAAATTATAAGCCCAGTGATCATCTCCATTCCCAATCTTGTCGTCATCAGAGTCCTCCAATCCACCATTATGTTCTTTGTCGATAGGGTGGTTAATCTTTATGTATTGGGCACTCTACGAAGCACCGATACGGCGATACGGATACGGCGATACGGAGACGGCGATACAGAATACGGCGATTTCTAAAAACAGCAATACGGCGATACGTCGAGTATATGTGTAAAAATAATAAAATCAGCAGTCACTCACTCCCTGTCCAGCAAATCAGCAAGCAAATTAGCAGGCAAATCAGCAGTCGCTCCCTGTCCCTGGCCAACAAATCAGTAGGCAGCAGCTCGGAGGGCAGCAGGCCAGCAGCAACTCAGCAGTTCAGCACGCAAGCAAGCAGGCATCACTTAGCACGCAAGCAAGCAGCAGGCCAGCAGCAACAGGCGGCAACGGAACAAGAAGGGCGGTAGCCGTACCTTGCTGCTGGCGAGGAGAGGCAGCGGAGGCGACTCCAGATGGCGAGGAAGGGCGAATCCAGGCGGAGGCGACGCAATTCGGGTGGCGGCGGCGCGATTCCGGTTGGCGGCGGCACGATTCTGGCCGGCGGGGCGCGAATCCGGCCGGCGGGGGGCGCGAGTCCAGGTGGAGGCAACTCCACGCGGCGGGCTCGTTCGGGCTCTCCCGTGTCGCTAGACGAATCGGAGGAGTATCGGAGGAGTATAAGGTTTATTTTCCTTTTTTTTAATTCGGAAAAAGGGGACACGCGGGCGATACGAGTATCGGAAGAGTATTGGCGTATCGGAGTATCGCACATGTTTTATACTGCGATACAAAGATTTTTGAAGTATCGGTGCTTCGTAGGGCACTACAAGAGCGACAGCCACCTACATGTTCCCAGAAAGAACAATTAGCAGAAGAGACTTTCACAACAGAAAAGAAACAAAAATATAGAACGCTTCAGATAGCAATTAAATTATAAAGCGATGTAACTTGTTCAATATGGTTCAGCTAGCCAATATAGCTTGCCTGGAGGAGCATGCAGAATAACCTAACTATGCAATAACTAAATGAAACATTTTTATTTTATTTACCAAAAACAGTTGCATTGGGAGTTTGGGACTGATAAAACAAATTGTAGTCTGGATCACCAATACATACCGAAGACAGGTGGATGCGGGATTTAGTTTGGGAGCCATCAGAAAAAGTAAATTCGTGACTAGATTAGCTTAGAAATACTGAGGGTGACTCAGCTCGAACTATTGAATCGCAGCACTGCATACTACTCCCTCCGTTCCAATTTAAATGACTTCTACTTGTCAACATGTGGATGTACCTAGACATGTTACAAATATAGATACATCCACATTTTGACAAAGTAAAGTCATTTAATTTGGAACGGAGGGAGTACATAAAGGAGCTGACACATCAATGTGTATTAAGTTCGAAAATTGGTATTTGGAGCAGCAAAACTCCTTAGGGTCCGATTGGATTGTCGTATTTCTGCCCACACGCCGGGAAATCCTCACGGACCATGCAATGTCCTAACTAAAACACCGTCTGTTCCAGTCGTGCATTGAAAAGATGGACCAAGCAGGGCTTTAATGTGAAGGTTTCCATAATATTGTCAATCAGGATTGTATATTATGAGCCAACGTTGCAAATCCAGGTAACTGGCACCATTTTGTGTCTTGATCCCAGAAACTGCAATGGCTTGGTCTGGTGCTCTGGGTGTAACAAAAAAAAAATTACTATGTACGACTCTACCTCAGGAGTATGACTTGTTCTGATACATCTTGAATTCTTGATGGAGTTTATAGGTTTCAATAAACTTGTATAATTTTTTTAGAGGAAAAGGGACCACGTCCCCGGTTTCATTGCAAAACAAAGAAACCACAGAGTCGTGGTACAAGTTCGAACATAAGCTCTACAGCTAGCTCTAACAAGAGAAGCCAAACTTGCAGCTTAAAGTAAAGTAGTCTTACAAGTAGCTAAGATTATTACAGGACCAAGTTTTCTTAAGGAGGATTTTTCGGATGGACAAATCAACAAGGTGTCTCATGTAGAGGCGAGGTCATCCAGACAGGGAGCTGGCAGGTATAAATTGTATAATATTTAAGTTTCTATTTTTATCAGTGTCTAAAACTGCAGCACAGTATACTGCTAGACATCTCCACCGGGGCCTCCAAATTCGTGTTCGGCACCCCCAGCATCTCCACCGGGGCCTCCAAATTCGTGTTCGGCACCTCCAATGGAGGCCCAATTGGGGGTGCCGGACATGTGTCCGCCCATGTTTTTGACCCCGCCCACAGCGGCGCACCCCAAAGGCCCACCCCCCAAATGCCCCTAGTTTTGAGCAATAGATCGAACACCTTGTGGGCGCACGAACCGCCACCGGTTCACCTTCGCGTCGCTTCGGAACACGGCGGTTTGGTGTGGACGTGCAACCGCCGGCGCGTCGCTTCGGGGTTGCGTTCACGCGGTTTCGCAGCGATATATCCACGCCGTCACAATCTCTCCACGCACCACCGCCCAAAACTCGCTCGACATGTCGTCGCCTGAGAAGGAGCCTGTGGTGGCCGATCAGGAGCGCGACAAGGAGGCCGTGGTGGCCGATCAGGAGCAGGACAAGGAGGCCGTGGACGTCGAGGCCGATCAGGAGCAGGACGCCGTGGCCGATCAGGAGCAGGAGGCCGAGCCCGCAACTCTATCACCGGCACGCCCTGCGTACTCACCGTGGGAGCCTTGGTCCCCGTGGCCGTCCCGTGCGGCTGATGCACATGCAGAACCGGCCGCCCCCAGGCAGCAGTGGCACCGGAGTGGGAGCAGGGACCTCCAGACGCGGCACCGGCGGACGAGGAGCCAGGAACACCGCCGCCCAATGCCGACTCCGATGACGAGGAGTAGTTTTCGGAATTTCTAGTAATGATATGCAAATAAGTAGTTTCATCCATTAATAAAAGTGTCGAACTCGTCCGGCAATCAAACTGTTCAGCCGCGCCGGATTTGAAGTAGGCCTTCTGGTTGGGGCTCATGTCGCTCGTGTTGGTGGCCATGAACAGACGCTCCTCCTTCTTCTCCTGGGCCTTGAGCTTGTTCTTTTGCATCTTGAAGTAGAGCGTCCACTTCTTGTCGGACGCTTCTTGCATCTTCTTCTTCTCGGCAGTCGACTCGGCAACGAAGATCTTCAACGACTCTTGGATGCTGCCCGACGCCGCCGGCTTCTTGCCAGCCCTCGGCAATGATTCCATTCATCACCTCGGCGTCACCATCCTACGACACAAATACAACAATTTACATCCGGCCGCCGCTCGCAATAAGTACACACCAACAATTTGCATCCGTCCGCTCGCAATAAATGCGCCCAACAAACAATCGGCCGGGAACACAATAAATAGGCGCGGATCTGGAAGATAAATAGCACGCACCTGGCCGAGTTGGTCGACCGCGTTGCCGAAGAGGAGGCCGCGGGAAGCAGTCGCGTCGGCGATTCGCTGAACACCAACGGCGCCTCGTTCAGATCGAGGGCATCGGGGGGAAAGCCGCGACTGCTGCGTCTGGTAGCCGGAGGTGTCGTCGAAGAAGCCCGGGGCAGACGGCGACCCGCAAAAGACGCCGGCGCCCCCCGGGCTTGAGCTACTTTGGCTCATGGCGATCAACATCTCGGCGGTCTCACCAGCCGCCTTGTCCTTCGCCTTCAGTCGCCTCATCTGCCGAAGGTGGGAGGCGGCAGAGCGCAGGTCGCCCTAGCTCAGCGGCACCTTTTTAAGCGGCACTGAATACTCCTGCGGCTCCCGCTTCATCGGCTTCTTCTTCGGCTGCGACGACGCCGGCGGCTTGCGACCCCCCTTGGGTTTCGCGAGGCCGACGGCCTTTGCCGGTATGGTGGCGGAAGGCGAGGAGCTCGCGGCGGCGGTGCAAGGGTTTTGGAAATGGAGGGAAGATTGGAAATTTTGGCGCCGGGGGCGGCAATGTAGACGAAGGGGAATTTGGGCGTGCCGTGTTGTCTCTATGACGGGCGGGCCTCCCCTGTCAGACGCATGTCCGCTCCGGCACCCCCGAAGAGGCCTCCAAATTTGGAGGCCTCTTCGGGGTGCCGGACATGTTTTTGCTCGGGGCGACCCTTTGAGGGGTACCGCTGGTGGCGTTTTTGACCATCCGGACCTCAAATGGGCCTTTGGTGGGTCACTTGGAGATGCTCTAACGATTGACGAACAAAAGCTAGCTCCGAATTCCTTCGATCGGGATTACAAATGGGACCGGCTCTAGTTTACAGTAGCTACGAGCCTACGAACTACACCAACTTCGTGAAAGACGGTAGCGAAAAAAGTTCTACTGGAAGGACTGAAGATCCCTTTACTTTAAAAACTTATAAAAGTATTTACAAGTATTTAAAAATCAGAAACAACTCATTCACGTTATGAATGATGTATCACACAAACTTGAAAATTCTCACTTTAAAATATTTTATACTCTGATCTGCACAAAAATGATAAAGTGTAAATATACACAACGATGAATCTGGTATGATTCATGTCCGACATTTTCTATCAGCCATGAGAATAACCAACAGTCAAAAAAATTGACGGCTGATTTCACCGTCATACATGTATCGGATATAATCTGTCGGACGCCTAGCGGCATTTGTGATTTAACATGCGTTCTATCGTTAACTACACCCAAACATTATTTCAGATTTTTTAAACTTTTAAGTATAGTTTAATTTTTTTTAAAATATTGGCATCACTGCAGCTCAAGATCGTTGTTCCTCTCTGTGCTTTTCAATCATACCTGGCCATGGAAATCCCGGCCTGGCCCAAAATTTCCGGTCTTAGGTGGGACTAGGCTTGCCCACGGGCTAGGCTTGGGCCTCAGATTTCGGCCCGATAGACGGGACAGACCTGGGCTTTGCATATTGGTGCTTTGAGAAAGAGGCCCGGCCCAAGGCCCAACGGGATTTTATAGTCACGGGACAGGCCCCGATGGTCGAGTCGGGCTGGGGATTTTGACCGCGGGCTTTTTTAGGCCCGGCCCGGCCCAGTAACGTTGGAGGCTTCTTGCATGGCGAGTAGCGAGTATCTCGAGGCATGAATTTCTAGAGTTCATCAATCAAAGGACGCGCCGGGCGACAGCTATGGCCGTCTTGCCTCTAGTTACCTTGGCCGATTGGCAGCCCTCCAAAGCCAAGCTCAACTGGCTGTTCAACCTCCTGGCCGCAGGCCATTTCAGAGGCTCTTTAACTCCAGACGAAGGTTCACCGGAGGTGCTATACCAGGAAAGAGGACATGTAAGATTTAGTGCAGACTTGAAGAGCCTTCGAAATGCCGAGGAAAGCACCTCCCGTGAACCTGTATGCACAAAGGTTTTCTGTATGCACATATGCACGAAGATTTTCACTTCAAACTATGTAAGCAACCCTTATATGTGCAATCTTTGTGCATACAAAATAAGTTTTGTTTACAAAGATTGCACATATGCTAACGGCAGGTAGTAAATAAACTATGCGAGTTTTAAGACAGTAAAGCACGTAATTGTCCAGCAGCGTTTCTGTATCCACAAAAAGTTAAATGAATACCTGAACACTAATGCACGCAACACGGAATTCACTAGAAACAAGTCACATAAGAAACTGAAGGATTGACTTGTGTTAGCAAAGTCAGAAGAAACCAGTAAAAACACCTCCAATTTATGAATCATTAACTACCAGATTTTTTAATGACAAGGCAATTCTCTTATCAAACTGACATGCACAAAAAAACAATTAATTCATAGAGAAAATTTGGCAGCATGGCACTAGACAACTAGTCGTGGTAAGCAAGCACGATGAACCGAGTTGAAACAGATCACTAGTGTACTCTTTTGAAGATTGCTAGTAGATCCCATCAATACTTTCAATAAAACCTAACCACTTATAAGATTTTTACTGTCCTGATCTTGCCTTCCTTTTCTTTACCAAGATCTACACCAGCCGCCTACCATGCCACAGGAACTAAGGATGAAAAGGAATAGATCGTTACAAAACATTTTCCCAACAACTGACTAGATCATCAATACTTCTGTAACAGCACAGCAAAACCACTCCAGTGGCTCATCAAATGCAGTTCTACACTCCATAGGGACAAAAGAATTTTGAGCATGAACCTGCATAAGGGGAAGGAACAGATTCAATAATATGTACACACGTTAATTAACACGGCAAACCTAGTAAATGCATAAGTTACAACAATTTAGATATTGCAAACACAGCGCTAGAAGAACAGAAAAAATAAAAAATCTTGCAGGTAAGAGAATATGCCATTGAAATAGAGATTCCGAAAGGTATGCTACATGCCTTCATTGCTCATGTAAGTAACCATTCTCTCCACAAATCCTCATACATTACTAGATGAGATCGTCTCGTTATCAGGCTTTCTTTTGGATGTGGAAATCTTAAGTGTACTCCTACAATCAAGTTCTTTTGCTGATTGTTTTTTCTGATCGCCTTAATACAAGGAATATGCTTACAAGGAAACACTACAACATTGGATTTGATCAAAATCGCTTGTTGTATGATAAGCCACACCTGAGGAGACACTGGAACATATTTTTTATCATAGTCCATTTAATGTTCCTTGCTGGCACAGTTTGGGCTTCCAATGGCAAATTAATGGTAATCGGCTGGACATTGTTACTCATGCTAGATCTGCTTGGTCAAGGTGTATATGTTCCTGGAAATTTTTATGTTAAGTCTCTGGTGTATCTGGAAGGAGAGGAATAATTTGCTGTTCAATGGGGATGGTGCCATCAATCCAATCCTGGAGGTCAAGATTCAAGGCTGACTTTGGATTGCTGGTCCATAGTAAAGCATCCTTTTATAAAGAGTTGGTCAATAGCCTGTAATTGTTGTTATCCTTCTATGCCGAGCCTTGCCTACTGTTCAATGTTAAAAAAGAGTGTGAGGCGTAAATCCCTAGCTTTGCCCCTACCTAGCGCTTATCTCACCTAAAGTGCATGCCTAGCAGCACTTAAGGCTAGGCCTTCTGCTGTCACCTATGCCTGAGCACACACAAGCACACACATAGCAGCGCTTTTATCATATTTAGAGACATCCACATCAAGAGAAACAGACGAAGCAGCTCAAGCAGAGCTAGAAACGGAAGCCGAAGCAGCATGTTCTTCCTTTTTCCATACAGAGCAAGGTGCCTTCGCTTATAAGGCCTTTATTTGCTTTTATTTGATCAGGATTCCTTAGAAGAAATTGGAAGAAAACCGTAGCGAAACGGTTGAACCTTAGCGAAGTATTTTTGGTTCATTACAACCTGATCCTATTCAGAATCGGAGAATAGGAACAATAGGGACGAAGTAGCTCGCCTAAAGAGGAACTACAATGATTCTTTACTTCGATCAAGAAAGAGCTTTCTCAATGGAGTTGCTTACTACGAAAAGAAAGTTCCAGTTGTATGATTGTATCCGATTATTCATATCTGATTTTCTAAACAGTAATACAGATAGTCCGTGTTGAAAAAATTATTTGTATGATTTTGATTTAATTGATTGTCATACCAAGGGTTTCATTAACTGTTTGGGGTTTCTTTAGGGGTAGTGGGGTGTGCAGAACAAGAACCTAGCTGGTTACAGATTTTGCCCAGCAACCAGCCAAACCGAGTCTCCTTTCCTTTCCTACTTTCTTTGGCCTTTGTATTTCAATTCTAAGGTGAGTTTTTTTTTCCACTATTTGGAATCTAACTCACAAGACGAAACACACATGAGAAACACCTTCAGCATCAACACACATAATGTTGTTGGCTGTACACTAATTTTATTCACATGCAAGCTAAGGCAATCTAAAGTAACAAGGAATGCATTTCTGGAAAGTAAGGCAGTGAAGAACAATTTCCAAATAACTTACAAACTTGAACAACAGAAGTGAACCATGACAACAATATCAGGGAAACCCCACAACAACCATCCAATCGGATGTTCTTTGCATTTTCAAGGGAAGACTGGAATAAAACTGACCCTCTAAGGAATCTAAAGTAGGAAAATGCAGTTATCTTCATGAATCATAGTTCTGTTGGCTAATGGTTTACTATTCAATCATATATGCCCACAGATTTTTGTTCACTATCAAATCAATACCTCTGCAGTAGCATAGCCTAACTGATAACAACAACATATATCTTAAATTCAAAAAAAAAACATATATCTTGATAATAATCAGCATGATCTAGGGATATATGCGAGCATACCTTCCATATCATATAGACAGCATCAAAAGATGACGAGCAGAGAGAAGAGCATGTAGACGAGCCAGCAAGCGTAGGCAATGAGTCCCCTGTGCTCGTCGCCGCTGGAAGCAAGCTCTGCTAGCAGCCTGGAGCAGACCCTGGTTGACCAGAGCACGAACGCCATGCCGACCCCGAAGATGAGCCCACCGCCCCGCGGTAGGAAGAGGGAGACCGCGGAGAAGATGACCATGGGGAGCATGCAGTACCCGACGAGGCTGACGCACCTGTAGAGGTCGAGATCGCCACGGCGTCCGCCGGAGAGCATGGAGTTGACGAAGTAGAGGAAGAGGGAGGCGACGGTGACCCAGCCGAGGACGATCCCGAAGTGGAACTTCCCGGCGAGGAGCTGGAAGAGGCCGAAGGAGAGCAGGAAGAGGAAGGGGCCTGAGAGGTCCGCGTCGGAGTGGAGGGTCGGGTCGGCGGAGCGGAGCGGGTGGAGGATGGAGAGCGTCTTCCGCCAGATCTGGCGCGTGTTGATGCCGAGCTCCTCGAGGAGCGGCGGCTCATCCTCGAAGGAGGCGGCTCCGGAGGCGCCGATGGGGCCGGAGGCGAAGAGGGGCGGCGCCGAGTTGGAGGGGGCGGGGCCGATGTCGAAGGTCATGAAGGGGAGGCTGTTGGCGGCGGAGGTGGAGGGGGGGCGGGGAGGCGCGAAGGCGGGTGGCGGGGAGGCGCCGGTGCCCGGGATGGGGTGGCGGCGGTTGGTCGGGGTGGGCTGGTTGAAGACCACCGGCGGCACGGGGAACTGCTTCGCCATGGCCGCGGCGACGGACGGCGAGGGGTTCGAGATCTGGGGAGCTGGGAAATCGGGGAGTAGGGTTTTGGGCTCCGCGACTGCGAGGAAGAGGCGAGGAATCGGGGTGCCCAGCGGCAAGATGGGGATTCCGGGTGACCAACGCCACGCCGTGTGCTTTTCCTTGGGTTTTCGGCGTCTTCTTTTTTGGACTGTGTTACTTTTTGCGCGTCGCGTGGTTAAGTAAAAGCGGCTAAATGCGTTACAGGTTGCTTCGGTGCCAAGGAGATCTCTCCGGAACTCAAAACACAGCAAGGACTCTAGAGGACAGCCAGAATTTTTTTTTTTTTTGAGTACAAAAAGGACAGCCAGATAGAGGAGACTAACACCTGGCCATGGGCAGCCCGCTCCGGAAGGCCCGATACGGCCCAGGCTAGGCCTGTCCATCAGAGTGGGCCTAGCTTTTGGGCCCAACAGTCGAGATCGGGCTTACAGAAAACGTGATTTACACCGCGGTCAGACGGGCCGCTTAGGGCCTAGTAGGTTTTTTTTGGGGTCTTGGACTGATATTGCGTCCCGACAATCGGTTTGGGTGGGTTCGGACATGGTTTTTTAACATCGGGCTTTTTTAGGCCCAGCCCCAAGTATGGCCATGTTAGAGTGTTGGCGAGCCGTTGTATTCGAGCATGTCTAGCAGTTGGTTACCATTTGTTTACAATTTTGATCGAAAAATATACCCGTCAAAATCCCATAAAATCGGGTGACCCTCAAATATTCTTAAGAGAAGCCAAAAATGGGTTGCCACAATCCTTATATATCTGAAATTGGTGTCCGGATTTTTAGTTCCTCATATACACGTGAGCAGCTTAGCTAGGGGACATTTCAGTCCCGTCTTTCCCGCTCCAACGCCGTAGTCGATCTCCTTGTTCCCGCAAAAACATCCCTCGCGGCTGACTTTGAAAGTTATCATGGAGATTCTCGTGCCTCTTCTCATCGGTTTAGAGGTGGCGCGGCCCGAATCACTGCCCCGTCCCACGCATGCCTCTGGTCATCGTGCTACACCGTTACCTCGCCCGCGACGACCGATTCGCGCTCAAACGGAAGTGACATGGTGTCTAACTTTTTTTAGAGAGTCGGTTCCCCATCGGTCGGGTCCTCCGCCCTCTGGGCTCCCTCCCGCGGTGTTGAGCCGGAGTCCGTCATCACCACGCCGGCGCCGTCTCACGGAGCGTCTCGAGGAGTGTCCCCAGATTCACCACCTCCAACGTACAGGATGCCCGCGTCGACAGTCAACAAAGGCGGCAACCACCCTGTGTTCGAAAAAACGTTGAAGAGGTAAAATTACAACCCCTCTACGAATGTGTCCATAATTGGATGATTTTGATTTTTCGTTGTGTAGCTTCAATTTGCATACGGGTCCTACATATGTTGTAAAAGAATGTGGTCGACATTCATAGTGTTCTTACTTGATGCATTTGATGTCGGCATGGAAGAGGTTGGTGAGGAGGTTGATGAGAATGAATTGGAAGACATTTAGTAGGAGGCATTTGATGCTTCTCAACTGATTCCACGAAACGGAACTTGAACTAACCAAAATTAAAATGTTGCACTGGTGACGACATGGAGTGTGTGTCTAAAGTACATTTTGGTGGAGTTAGTGGCATAAAGTTGGACTTTGTAAGGCTGACTCACATATGCATTTGTATGTTAATGTAATAGTCCTTGAACTATATGTGATCATATGTATCATCGAATGTGTGATTCTATGGTGGAAGCACATTTTATAGGAAACTTGTTCTAAATGTTACTAGCCGTAGAATTATGTGGACGCTTAACTCTGACTAGTGTGTTCAGCCCGCTGATGGATCGGTTCCATTGGTCGATCGTGGGCATGGTGATGCTAATCTAACACACGGACTAGCCGTAGATACAACGAGCAAGTTATCATTTGAGTCTCATCAAAGTGTATGCCACAATCTTTAGACTTGAGGTTCTCGTATGACCCGAATTATAAAAGGTAGAGCTCGGTCCGAGTCAAGAAGCTCCTGCCTGAGCAAGACGCGGTGACCTCAGACCTCGGGTACGCCACAGGGCACATCTTCACGGAGAACGTTTGTAGGGCCCACAGGTGAGCAACTGGTAGCTCTCGGCGATATGGTCGCATATGCGGGCGGTGGTGACGAGCACGGCTAGCAGGGAGAAGTCCTTAGAGTTTTTTAGATTTGATATAGAAAGGAGGTGACAATGGGTCTCTTACAAAAATTTGAAGAAACATCAATAATTAGAAAGCCATGTCATGTGTGCTCACACTTGCCAATCATTGCCAAATACAACATTACTAAATATTGGTAGTTTTTTGGGGAAAATGTGCATTCTGGTAGTTTTTTGAAATCTTAACCCCAATTGTGATGACATCTTGTCACATTTACAGGCAAATCTCTACGCCATCACCGGCGATTGAGAAGAAATATCAGCTAGGCGGTCTGCTGCGTTCAGAGAACTGGATTCGCAAATCGATCAGAAGCAAAGCAAATGGACCGTGTAGTCTATGGAGCAGATCGACCCAAGAGTCTACCTAGTTTAATTCTCCAGAAATGGGCTGGCATTGCATCAAAAACACTCGGATACTCTCGCTAATTTCTTACCAGCAGTTGCAGAACTTCAATGTACAGGCAGAATCATTACTTTCAGTACGGTGCACAGAAACCACTAAACCAGATCTCATATATATCACAAAACCTAACGCTGTACCAGCACCAGCACCAGCAGTGCTGCAGCCCACAGAATCAGCAAGGATTCACCCACATACCTCACCACAGCCTACTTACTATGCAGGTCTTACAACCACCAATTAACTTTTTGGATACTAGTCACTCAAACAACATGGTTCGCTGTCAGGGACTGGGTAAAAAGAATATGATAAGACACACCTATTTACATGGATTCGTTTATTCGTTGTTGCATTGATGAACCACACGCGATAGACATGTCTTGCTACTTAGCCACATCATGCACTATAGAACCCTAAGGTTGGTAAGGAAGGCCGCGCAGAAGTCCAGGAAAAGGAGCTGAGGGCCAGTAACTCTCTGCATATCCAGCAGGTACTTCTCATCCCTGGTCTTGTAAAGCTGAAGAAGAAAAAAAAATTATAGCCAAATCGAAAGCTACGTGGTATTTCTATCTAAGATCCAACTGGTGAGGACAATTGGATAGAAAATCAACTCATTTTTTCTCTGTTATTGGAAGTCTGGAACAAAATTAAGTTAGGGTTGGAAGGTGAATTGCACACCTGGATTTCAAACTTGATGACGGTAGGTAGCCTCCCGTTTTCATCGCCATTATCCATGATGGTAGAGTCATCAACAAAGCTGTGGTTGATATCTAGCATATCACTGACCTGAGGAAACCCAGGGCACCACCTGCACTTCATGTTGTAATGTCCATTCTTCTTCCAGCAGACATTTAGTTCTTGCAGTGACTTTAGAACCTCAATCATTATCTCACGTGGGTGAGCCCGAGACTGTTGGATAAGTGATGCATTAATTTAACACATGAATATCACAACACAAAGAGAATTAAAATGAACAATGTACAATACCTGGAGACCAAGAGCCCATTTTCTTTCAACTGGATAATATGGCCGCAAACCACTGCCATGAGAACCATTGCTTCCTGGAAGATACTGCCTGGTACTTGAGCTTGCTGATTCCGATGAAGTAAGCTGATTAAAACTCCTATCCTATAGAACCATCCATTTAGACAGTTAATTGTGCTTGAACTTTTAATGAATCAAACAAGGCCCAGATGATGCAAATTTGGACTAACCACTGATTGTTGATGTTCTGCCCCCAGATAGCCACTAGTAGCTCGGAACCGATTGTCCAAGAGTAAGTAATATGCAACAGTTGCCTGGAAACATTATCTGAAGTCAGTTATGAAATAACTGAAAGGAATGAACCACTCATTTTTTGTCTTCATATACCTCATTTTGCAGCCTATTGCACAGCGATTCACACACGTGATCTTTATCATATCCCAGGTTGAGAACATCTTGAAGTGTATCTTCATCAATCTTCAGAAATGGAAATATAGGAAATCAGCATATCGTTGCCGTGAGAATGATATTAGAGGCTCGCTAGTAGACGAACAATTTTAATACATAACAGTGTTGCAACGAGAGTTGTGTACTTAAGCATCCCATGAGGATACATTTTGAGCCACGACTTTTGGCCATTGATTTCTTTAATATTATGTTTGTATAATATTAATAAAAGATTAAACCAATAAAATCCATTTTATGACAAAAGTATCGAACTTAGTATTCCTGCGATCCAGCCAAGTTCTTATATATATTTCGGAAAAGGAAGTTCATTTTATATATTATATACTACCTCAATTCCAAATATAAGACGTTCTGTAGGTCATTTTAGCCTATCAAAACGTCCTGTGTTTTGGAAGAGGGGTAATATTAATAACTGGATACAGTTTGGAAAAAAAGTGAACACATAATAGTCACTAAAAATGTGAGAAATATATGATATACCATTTTGGCTTGCTGTGCTGTGTCTGGTGGAGGCACTGCCAAGTAGCGAGGAAGACGATTCTGAAACCACGGATGCTCTCGAATTTCACGAATTGTGATTCTCTTCATAGGATCAACAACAAGCATTCTTGGGATCAAATCCCTTGCAAGAGCAGATAAATGACTTGGAAGGATATAGATACCTCCCTGGAACACCAAAAAAAGGGGGTCAAATCTCTAGACAAAAGTGTCCAACTAGTCTACATGAACGTTTGTTAGTTTCCAGACTAACAAATCCACTCTTGTAAGATCCTACTTAGTCTATATATGTGAATTCTCACCTTTATCTTTTTGAAAAGGTTGGGAATATTGTCATCATCAAATGGAAGAGTACCACAGAGAAGAGCATAAAGGATAACTCCACAGCTCCAAACATCAACCTCAGGCCCAGCATACAGTTTACCTGAGATAACCTGTGCAGGAGGACGCGCTAAGCTATTAACACAGATGGCGTGTATAAAGAAGCATGTAGATGAAAACTACAGGAATACAAATACAATAATACCTCCGGAGCAGCATAATTTGGACTCCCGCAGCTAGTCTTCAGAAAATGTCCATCATGCATGACATTACTCAACCCAAAATCAGCAAGTTTTACATTATACTTGGAATCAAGTAAAAGGTTTTCTGGCTTTAGATCACGATGAACAACCATATTTCTGTGGCAGTATTCAACACCAGATATAATCTGTTTCAAGAAAAATTTAGTAAAAACTAATGAGAGAAAGCATGAATATGCATCCAACAGATGAGAAAGAATAAGTTATATTGCATGTTTGCCTTCAAAAGGATATAACAATTTTCGCTACGGTTTACAACACAATTTGATTTAAGTAGTTATGCTAAGACAATAAGGGAATCAAGAAGGAGAAAGCCAATTGAAACACAATTAGATTTAAGTAGTGCTACCAAGATCATCGAGGCATCAAGAAGATGACACAAGTTTGATACTAAGACAATCAAGGCATAAAAAATACGCCAACTATTTTACAGTTCAACTCAAACAAACAATGTAGTAAAGATCAGGAGCTAAAAAAATAGTCAACAGAAGTCAAACTGAACCAAATTACTATGACATGCACAGAAAGCACATGAGGACCGTGGACGAATGTGGACACTGTACAATATGGACAGCAAGCATGTCCATACATTTTGATTGATCAAAATAAGCAGCGCAGCAAATTTCATTGATAAAGACTTATGTTGCCAACAAATATGAATGCACGAAGAGCAAAAGGAGCACCTGCTGGAAGATTCTGCGAGCCTCGTCTTCTTGTAACCTGCCTTTCTCCACAATGCAGTCGAATAGCTCACCGTACTTGCAATATTCCATCACAACAAATATATCTGTAGGTGTGTAAATGACCTCATAAAGCCGGATGATATGGGGTGAATGAACAACCTCAGTATCTTGATTTCCCTCTTTGCTGGAAGCAAAATATACGGAAAAAAATAAAAAAATAAAAGCATTAGCCATGCAGACTACAAAGCAATACCAGCTGCTAATATTACCAACTCAAGGCAACAATAGAAGGTGAACTTTCTTAACCAAAATCGAATGTATCCTAGACTAAATGTAGTCTATATCGACTGCTCAGGCGGGATCTGGAACACACTCACAAGTCTAGAAATCTTGGGCAAGCAAATGATGAAAAACATATTTAGAAAATAATGTTGTCTATTTGTACAAGGAGGCATACCTTTCTCTTCCATTTCCATAGTTCTCATTTGACGACGGTTGAGGATCTTTATTGCAACTTTGTGTCCTGTATGCTTATGCTCTGCAATCTTCACTTTTCCAAATGTGCCAATACCTAATGTTCTACCCAGATTGTAGTTTTTTAACGCATCAGAATGCCCACCTCCTCTAGTGCTCCCATCCATTTTCACTGTGGCATTACAAAACAAGAGAAACGATATATGTGGTTCAGCAAACAACTTTAAATTTCGGATACAAGATTGATTACTCCTTTGAACTGGTGAAAAATATGCCTCAAGATACGAGCTATGCTGAATATTTGATCATGAATAAACTGAATATGAAACATTTACAATGTCACTGTCAACCATGCAATTTCGAAAGTATCACCACGAAAACAAATGCTTCACTAGAATGCAGCACACTTGGCTTTCCATCTTTTTGACAATATATAATTCTTGAGCAATGACCCTCATGTCTAACTAGACGGGCGTAATCAGGACAACTACTAGGATATGCTGTCCAACAAAGGTTTGAACTGGCAAAAGTCATTATAATTATCATCTCTGCGATCCTATTCTCTTCTACGACAAATCATTTAACATGAGCCATCACTCTCAACCTCAAAATGATTCTTTTCACAGGACTGCTGCGGCAGCACAACTTTTGCACTATGTATGCTCATTACATCTTCTGCTTCGATGGATGTCAAGGCGATACAAGCAAGATGTTTGCTTGGTGGACATGTGTCAGGGCTGGGAAGAATGGCTGGGTAAGAAACAACCACCAGGTTTTCAGCTATGCATGTAAAGATGGAATCCTAGTGGTTTAACAAGCAGAGCTTCCTTTAAAAGGTAGCCTAGTAGCATGACTACACATGTGTGGTAGACATGAAAGAGACATACAAGGAATGAAATCATCAAACCGTCTGAGCTGACACAGGACAGGGATCAGTAAATGACAGGTTCTAGCCGGTATAACATGATCATTAAGTAGCGATGTGCATAAACTGTGCAATAAAGTTAGGCTTGGCAGTAACACATGAATCTGCTAGTATCTTCTCATACAAGGGCGACGCGCAATAATTGGGCACACGACGAGTGAGCCGTGGCGGTACCAGGATCAGTACCAGAATCAGAATCCATCGCTCTCTCCGCTGACACAGTAAATTTGGGGAAGATAAGTAAGATGGACCGATCAGTCAGTAATCACGGTTTTCCTCCCAACAGCAAGTTTAATGCTGGCCCAGATGGATCTGGGAAAAAAATCTCGCTGGAGAAACAGGAGGAGCCGGGAGAAGACTAGTTCGCAGCACTGCCGAACAGGTGCGGCGCCGACCGAAATCCCCACGAGCAAAGCAAAGCAGCACGGAAACCAAATCCCCCGCTTCATCCGAGCAGCCAACCGCGGATTCACCTCGCCAGGAAGCTATCGGAATTGAGAGCTCACGCGATCCACGCCCAGCTCCCGACGAAGCAACCATCCCACCCCGTGAGCTACTACTACCTGAACAACAAGTAACAGCAAGGAGAAAGAGAACTAATCTACGGAATCAGCAGCGCGGGCGATTGGCTTACCTGGGGTAAACCGCGCGGGGATCGGGGGAAGGAGGAGGCGACCAAGCGGAGAGGGGAAGGAGACAGCGAGAGCGTCCGCCCGCTGGAGGTTTTGGGGTTGGCTGGTGAGGCCGAGGAAAGGGAGGCTTTGGGCTCGTCGAGCCTAGTTTATTGGAGGCGAGCTGCGGGGGGACGGCGTCAGGCTTGCTTGCGGCGTGTCGGCTCCCTCGCGCGCCGCTTGCTTCGCTGCTGACTGGCTTCCCCTTTTTTTCTCCCCTGTCGTTTCCCCCGCCCGTTTCTTCCTCGCCGGCCGTCGCTTTCCGTCGCATGTATTGCTCCGTCCGCCGCCGGTTGCGTTGCGTGCCGCTCTTTTGGTCGCCGGGCCGGGTGTCGCGGCGGTGACGAGGATCTGATGCCGTGCGGCGTCGGACGGTGGTGGTTGGTCGAGGGCGTTATTTGGGCCGGTGCGCGCACGTTAGATTGGGTGGAATATTTTCTCCCAGTATATATTCTGTTTGTTAACGCTGCCTTTGCGCCTGTCGTGTTAGCACGTGTTTCGTGTTGCTTTCCCTTTCTTCCCGTGACATTTCGCGAGCTATCGGTCGCTCCGCTGGAGACGCTGTATACCTGTATCCCGTGCCTCCTGGTGACGGGGACACGACGTAGAGCAACTCAAGTGGGGCGACTCATGAACACTTTCTATACAATTGCTTGATCTGATCCCCGCATCAAGTGGGGCAGCTGAAATTTCACAAAGAGAATACTAGTATTTGCCCTTTCGTGATGCACGAGGTTTCAGGGCAACAATTGGCTGTTAAAATTGGTTGGTATTTTCCGTTTCAAATCTAATGTTTTTAGAGATTTCAATACAGACTACATACTGATAAAAATGACTGAATCTGCACTTTAAAATACATACTACGTGTACATCGATGTTTAGTTTGTATCGAAATCTCTAAAAATTAGTATTATATTTTGAAAGAGAGGGAGTATATTGTTAAGGTAAATGAGCCCCTCTGAATGAACCAAGTTACCGCCCGGTATTATGAGAAAATGATATTTTGAAACGGAGTGTTTATATTATTAAGGGATTATATTATTGTTGTGCAATTTTCGAAGAAATGCATGTCGTGCAATATTGGAAGGAAATAGAACTTATGTGCAATGAGTGTGGAAATGACAAGCTAACCTGCTGAACTGATAATGTTGACCGAGTGGAATAACCAAAAAAGAGGGGGAAAGAGGTAAAAGAGGGGAAAACAACTTCACCATGCAAGTTATCGTCACCATCTCACCGCAATGGCCGATGCCAAGGTGTTTGGAAGATATTTTTTAGTTCTTTCTTTAACTCATGATAAAAGCTGAAATTTCTTGGCTAGAAAGAAAAAAAAACATATCAATGTAGTCAACATTGTCTTCTTATTTTGAATAATTTTACATACTTTTTTGCAAAAAGAAAACAGGAGCCCTGCTGTGCAATGTGAGAATAGAAAGTAAACATTATCCAACATGGGGCAAACATAATAGTTGACCCCTCGAACCGACACGGCGACAGGGTGACGGAGCCAGATTAAAGAGAGAGAAAACTAAGCAAAACACTACTCGGTGGCTGAGCATGTTAAAGTTGTGTCATGTAGGTTGGTGTCATATTTTGTTAGGGGGGCTCCCACGATGGCCAAGGCCAAGGTGTTTTCATGATCTTTTATGTTCTTATGTTTCCACCGTCTCCACATACTATAGACAACAATGATATGTAACGCTCACCAGTAATCCTTCCATATGATCTTGCAACTTGGAAGCATGTTGTCGCATCTCGATGAGGCCAGAGAAGTCACTAGGCCGAACGAGGTGTTGGGTGTCAATATCAAATTGGGAGATCATGCTGGCTCCACCATAAAAGGACATGTGAGATAGAGGTAGCGATTGTTACATGTGATGCGTTGCAAATGATAGGATAGAGAGTGGAGGCGATCTCAGCCTTTTGATTGCGTTGTAATTTGCATCATGGCACTCTCTATATGTTAACTGATACTAACTTTGTTCCGAAATGTATTTTTACCTCTTCTCGGATTTGCATGTATTTAGAAGCGTTTTATTGTCTACGTACACTCATTTCAGTCCTAGTTTAGTCCAGATTAAAATATTTAAACTAATTTATAATTGAAAACAGAGAAAGTACAAATAAAATGCAACAACAACGTTTATTACTCATGGTTTTGTAGCTAACGTGCCACTTCGTACCACCAAATGGTAAGACAAGATGGACCATATGCGAACGTCTAGCTGTGTCCGTTAAAGGTGTTTTACTTTGGGACCGCCTAACATTCACTCGACTGAGAACTAAAACATCATGACATTCTTCTCCGTCTCTGATGAGCTTCTCGGTCTTCGGTGAGCCCCCTCCCCCCCCCCCCCCCATAGTAACTGTCGTCCTCTCCTCCCTGCTCGCGGTCGGCGCGCTGCCAGCGAGGCAGCGACGGCTTCCACATTTGGGAGTCCATCGTTATCGTTCGTGCGCCGATCCAACAGTGATTTCCTGTCGAGTCTGACAGCTTTGAGCTCTCGGTGGTGGGCTTCAACCAGCTAGCCATCCACACGCCAGGGCTGCAGCCACACCGTGCTCTATGACTGCCCCGCGGTGCACACGCGCACGGATGTATCGATCGTAGCCGTATTATATGTCTTGAAATAATATTCCAAAATGTACCAATTTGACTTCATATCGTTGCTACTTTTTTTGTATAAAGTTGGTCAAAATAATCACCAATGGGAAAGATGTTGTATTATATGATTTCTACTCAAAATAGTGATAGGGAGAAGTCTAATCTGAACATACATCTGTTAGCTAGTGTAAATATTCCATATCTTGATTAGAAGTGGACCCTCCTGAAAAATTAAGTTAAAGCAGTAAACAATGTGTCGCTACTGGTTTGCTACTTTCGGTACTACTACCAATCTATGTATTGTTTTTCAGGAAATTTATGCTTCAATCAGGGACATTTCGCAAGCCAGATAAAAGGTTTGAACTTTGGCATTGTTCCAAATAAAGAAACTGCATACACTCTTATTGATCAACACGACTAATTCCTGGTATATCTGAATATTCATAGGGATGTAGGCAGAACTCTACTTACGACCTTTGCATATCACGTTAACATGAAATCCAAAGTTCTGGTTGATCTCCACATCCGCGCCACCATGCTAAGCAAGCATACACACACTAAGCCTGACAAGCCCACAAAGATTATCAGAGCAAGATGATCATTACTCACAAAAACAGAGCAAAGTAAGCACATCGGAGCTCCAAACTAACTGAGGGCATACACACCACACACACAGTCGAAGTAGCTAGCAGCATTTAGCTTCATATTAGTAGCTCATTGATGTTGTCTGAGTACAGCTCCAGCAGCTATTAGATCTGGAAAAAAAATGAAACGTTAGCTCCGAGTTATTTCTGAAACATACTGTCATTATTTGCCTCGACAGTAAGAAGGTTCAGGCTTGCATAAGTTCTAAATATATTTTGTATTCGGGAGCTGCAAGACACCGAATTGAAACTAGTTTTGGTCATTAATGTAACATCATAATGCTTGTTCGGCCATAAGAAAACAAACTATAACTATATTTGCCTACTGAGTACTGAGACATAAACAGTAACTATCATTTCAGCGGATGCTTAAAACCTATTGGTAGAGAACTACAGATTAGCAACAGAGCGCCGCACAATTGATATTCAACGAATCGATGTAATGCTAGTCTAAAGAGGTTTGTGATTTATGGCACTAGAATATTGTGATCACAAGCTGGCAGCACTCAAAGGCAAGACATACATTTATACAAGTTTTTTTTTATTGTAATGTCTGTCTTCGCACTAGGTGCATGGATAAGCAGATCCAGTGTATGGATGAAGTTATATTAAATCTTTTATTATGTTATTAGTTCTGCTAACACAAAAGATAGTGGAAACAGAATTAGTCGTTCATTAACGAACCTCACCAACGACAGCATGCTCCTCATGTTCTTCCAATTCCAGTGGTTCAACTGCGTAGTGTTTTAATTAGAACATAGCTAATCTTAATAACCGTAAGTCAAAAGAGAAAGCTCTGTACATGTTAACTTACCGAAACTACCACAACCAAATTCCCCTTCTTGAATCACTTTGCTCGAATCAGCCGCACCAGCGGTAGCATTATGCTCCCCGTCGGAGCGGCCACCAGATGACATTCGCTTTGATGACAGGCCTTTAGTGGAGGATTTCTTATAAGAAGGGCAACTGGACGTGAGCCTCTTCAGTGCGGCACTGCCAAACGGAGACTTCTTGTCCAAAGGGCTATCGGATGATAAGCGCTTTGCAGTTAAGCTCCTTGCATAGGGAGACAACTTATCTAAATGGCTCTCTGACGATCCCCTTGCTACAGGGGATTCTTTCAAGCTCAACTTATCCATGTAAATGCTCTGTGCTGACTGGACTATTTCATGATCACAAGGAACTTCCACACCAACATTCTTTTCGAGATCGGAATGTCCTTCTATCATCCGGTCGACAATGACAGCTTCACAATCATTAAATTCAAAACTTTCATCCAGTTTCCTTTCAAAGCTGGGTTGATCCATTTCTTCCTCTTCTTGTTTGACAATATTTACTTCCCTTGAATCAACTTCAGCCGCACAATCACAATCTGAACATTTATGCACCAGTGTGGTGGCATCGAACATTTTGTCAACTCTATTTGTAGTTACAACTTTATCCACCTTTTCAGAACCATCGACATCAAACTTTGGCTGGTTAACCACCATGCCATGAGCAAGGCGAAGCTCATCGAATAAAGGTGCCAAAGTGCTAGCACTCTCATGGCGGACCACGTAGTTCCTGAGCTCACCTTGGATCCTGTGAAATGGCTGCCCACAAACATAAACACATCTTTACTCAACGTGAAGTAAAAAAATCAACTTACTATCTGCTTGGCTTAGTACTAATCATGCAGGCAATGTGAAATATACAGAAAATCAAAGAAACCCGTATGTGTGATACCCATGGTAAACATAAGCTTAAATTGCACCTAGAGTTGAAATGTTTGGCATAACTATCACATAAAAGTCGATGTCATGCAAACTCTTACCTGAGCTTGGCATTCAAATGCAAGGCGAAAGAATGCGGCGGAGACACCGTGCTTGCCAACAGACTCGGCGAGAGTGATCTGTGCCAGCCAGTATGAGGCAGACTCGAGAGGATCAAGCGTGCAACTGCTGCAATTCTGAGCACTAAAGAATGGCGTCTCGGGAACCACCGCCTTCGTCGGCCTCTTCTCTAGCGCTTTTTTTACGGGCACCATCGGGGTGTGCCCAGCAGCGTCTTCGGTGGAAACTTTATTGCTGACCTTCCTCCCACCGCTTCTAAGGGCCGTCACCGGCGCAGCGTCATCCTGGAAGCTTACCTTGTGGCTCTTCCTCTTGGCCTTGGCCTCTAGACCCGGGCCTGGGCAACCTTTCTTCAGGGACTTTGCAGCGGGACGAGAAGGCCTGGCCACCCTGACCGGATTCGGCGGAGACAACTTTGAAGGCTTCTGCAGAGGCGGAGGCGACACCTCTGCAGGCTTCTGGCCAGGCTGCTGTGACACCTTCGAAGGCTTTTGCAGCGGCAGCGATGACAGCTTCGCGGGCTTATGTGTAGGCGGCGGCGACAACTTTGAAGACTTCAGCTGCAGCTGCGGCTTCTCGGCCAGGGAGTTGCTGCTCCGGACGGTGCCAAAAACGCGCCGAGTCCTGAAACCAGTGGACCTAACCTCAGTGAGCAAAACGAACAGGGTTACCAGAAAGAAATCTAGAGGTCTAGCGATCCTTGCCGTGGCTGGGTAGCGCCGGCCGCGGAGACGGCGTTCCCGGTCGGCGACTTCTTGGCCACCATCCCGCGCGCGGTGGCGACAGTCTTGGGCTTGGGTGCCGCCGCACTCTTTGCCGGGGCGGCGACCGACCGCCGGTTCGCTGTAAAGAGAATCAATCCCCGAAATTAGTAAGCAGGCTTCGAATCTTAAGAGTGGGACGGAGCTGGTTTCTTACCTCGGAAGGGGGTGGGGTGAGCATCCATGGCGACGGCGTTGAGGAAGAGGTCCAAGAGCGGGTGGTGGAAGGAAATGGCCGAGATGCGGAGGAGCGGGTGGTGTTTTTTTGGTTGCAGGTGAGATGGGGAAAGTGGGGGAACGATGAGTTTGAAATATTTTGAACTGGCTTCTCTCTGAAGTCCGACGTGTGGAGCGGCCGGTTGTTTCTCTAGGCTGGAGATCTGATCAGTTGAGCTTTCCTACGAGAAGGCTCGGAGTACCGGTTGGGGTTCGTCCAGGGATTCTGGCCCATTTTCTTATCACAAACTGAAACTGTATCAGATTTTGTAAAAGGTTCCATAGGTTTTCTAAAAGGAAGCGATCAAGTGATCAGTGGATACGTGGTTGTCACACTCTAATGTAACACGGTGCCACACCTATCCCTATTTAGCAAACACTATCGCATTACCGAAAATTAGAGCTAAAAAACTACGTTTTTTTTACCTTTATGCACAACCACCCAAGCGTAGGAACAAATCGTTGAGAACCCATAGGACAAATCTATCCGCTCAACAAACTCTGCCTCTATTTCAAAGGACGTAACTGAAGGCACACAAACGTTGCATTAAGGAATTTGGACATTCAGGCACTTAAGATACAGCTCAGTGATAACTTACAGTT
>CAMZMU010000096.1:71316080-71668766 GCA_947311845.1 Poa pratensis | reverse complement strand
CTCCCTCGACTAGGGCATACCGCAATCTAAAACTAAATTAGTTCGAAACACACTGGTGTTGATAACAATGTAACACCAGCAACTAGGCTAGTCACAACATCTCTCCTTGAGAGTACACACTACAATTGCCTCTTGCTGACAAACACGCAGCTCTTCTTCAGCTCTCCATGTCCGAATCAAGAACGGACAGGATGTTCAAGGCAGAAGAACCAATGTGGGTTCCCCTCACAATACCGCCATAACCAACGTTTATCTGGTAGCAGAGAAGCAAAATGGCATCCCACAGTGCTGTTCTTCCCTGAAAAGTGAAAACATGTGTACAACATCAGTAGCACGCAATACATGGCATAATAAATTTTCTTTGAGTTTGATGAGGACATTGGCTTTTTTAACGCAAGTTGCTCACTAACCCACCCTACCCAGGTATGTAAAATTGACAGGTGGTGCACAGGTTTTGTCATGAACTAATAAAAATAGAAGCAAAGGAGACCTTACTCAAGTTAATCTAGTTGCCTCACACATGCACACACACAAAACAAAAGAAGGGTAACTCTAGTCGACTTGTACCTTTATGCAACTGTCATGTTAAGCTAGCACAAAACAGTACTCCCTCTGGTCTGATT
This sequence comes from Poa pratensis, assembly GCA_947311845.1. Classification (NCBI taxonomy): domain Eukaryota; kingdom Viridiplantae; phylum Streptophyta; class Magnoliopsida; order Poales; family Poaceae; genus Poa; species Poa pratensis. The sequence continues at coordinate 71,668,143 of CAMZMU010000096.1, read as the reverse complement.
TAATTGCCACGGGTTCAGGGAAGGCTTAGAATTGGATTAGGAGGAGGTTGTAGTATTTTTGCAGATATGAAGCCGAACTTAAATTAGGTGTGTGGCACAACCATACACTCCATGTCAAATTGTGCTACATACCATTAATTTGTTATCATAACCCACCATGTTCACACCAAAATATAGCAACACAAGGGGTGGAAAGACATACAGTTGCTGCCTCAAAACATTTTATTACCGTCCCTTATAACATGAAAGGTATCTCAGGTCTTTCCCCCAAACGTGCCACATCCCACTCATGACCTTTTGGGTTTGTTTCGCAGCAATCCTTTAATTTCCAACGTTGTGTGCCTTATAACTCTCCGTTTTTCAGCAATTTCACAATTCATGTTCAACTATTATGTAACACTAAGGCAAAAAGAACAATGATTAGATATGCTTGAATCACCTGAAGAGAAAACTGCAACTTCTTGTCCCAGTAAAGAGCAAAAACTGGAGGACTCTGCTTTCCCACAGCCAGTACAAGGGCCCCTGGGTGAATAATTGCTGGAACACCAGATATCAAAGCAACATACTTTTCCGGGAATCTCTCTTTTGGTGGAAGGACTCCTAGAAACAAGGGATTTTTGCTAGACTGGGCACCAGAGTAGGAGGTAGGATCAACATGAAGCATCCACTTTGGATGTTCAAGGAAAGCAGCAAACAAGTAGAGAAGAAGGTGTGAGTCAGTTGGCAGCTCGCTGCTCCATTTTTTCTCTGATTTACCATAGCCATCTCTATAACCCATGTAATCATAATTCTTCAAGCATGTACCTTCAGCAAGTTCTGCATCACGATATAAGTAACACAAGTTACGCCAATATTAATCTTTATAACCACTGTATTTTGTGACTGGGTCTAAATAGCATCAAGGGGCTAAAGGCTCTAGTTTACTTTTTCAGATAAAATATTGAACGCCTCACCTTGAACTCTGTGAACAGTATAATCAGCACGGACACTACTCTGTGGCAGCAAGCCTTTTATCAGCTCACCCTTCATCAGAGCATTAAGCCTCTGGTGCTCTGTAATTGCATCAATACATGCTTGCATAGCTGGAAGGAGAGGGTTTGATTGTGGCTGTTGTGGACTGCCGAAGGTTTGGGCTGAACAGAGAAAGAATAACTAATGAGCAGACAAACTTTCACCATGCCACGAAGAGAAACATATGAAAACTAGAAAACAGCAGGAAGGTTCAGAGTACACCAGCAACTCACCAACAGGAGCATTACGAGAATGCAGAAGTGCACCCCGCAATTGATTAAGAATGCCATCCTCATCAACCGTGACAGTTGGCTGCCAATCTTTAGTCCCACCAAGTGGAGATAAGCTAACTGGTCCTGTTGTGCTTGGCAGATCGCTTCCAACCTGGGTAACATTAACTGAAGCCCCAATACTAACTGTCGTTTGCTTAACCTGAAAATGAGTGCAATAACAAAATAAAATGGTGATTACTGAACTGGACCAGAAATGTAGGCTCCTGTAAAAATAATGCCAATTAATGAGCACCTGAGTATGGCTTGATTTAATCTTTTGGACAAGCGGGTTCATCAGAACTGAAGAAAACCACTGCCTGAGATTGTCTCGCCACTGCTCGATCTCAGGATAGACACCCAGATTTTCAAAGCATCCACTGCCTGCTCCAAGGACATCGGAGGTGGAAACTCACCCTCACCCTTTTTTGGAGGTGTGCTGTACTTCTGATGCGAGCCAGGAGACATCCTCACAGGCCTCAGAGGTGTGCTCCGTGTAGCACCAGAAGGGGTGGTTGATGTGGTGACTGAGACAGGGCTGGCAATGCCAAAGCCTGTGATGGTTGCTGGAGGCGTAGCAGTTTTACTGGCTGAATCCGTGAGATTATCAATAGTTTCATCCAAGCGGGCCAAGAAATGGTCCAACATCGCCTCAGTTTGTATGCCATTGGCGCTGCCTGAGCTTTTCCTCGACCATGGGGTTGAAGGGAAGAAACAGGCTTCTGCAGTGGAGTGGAAGGTGACATTTGTAATGACGTGTTCAGTCTCTCACCACCAGAGCTCAAATGGCTGGAGCCAATCCTTGTTGCCCCCGAGACGGTGTGTAGCTGAACGAAGATCTCCTGATAGGAACAATCGGCTCTGAGGGTGTTGATGGCTTTGCCTTGGGAGGCTTCTTGGTTTGCTCACCCATGGCAGCTCCGTCTGAGCCTGTGGCTTTTAACCCAAGGAGCCCCAACTGGCGTGGGACAACACAACCTTGTCCTCCTTGGCCAATGCCCTCCTCCCATTGTATAGCATCAGTGCCCTGAAGAACGCTGGGACTGTCAAAAGTGCGACAAGACCCAGTGCTGCCTCCACCAACCTAACGATGAACACTGAAAGAGCACAGCAGTCAAATTTTGCAGGAAGCGCTGGCACAACAAAGCCTCTTTTAAAAGACCTAAGAGTGTCATGTTTTTACAATCATCAGATGTGCAGGAAAATATGGCATTAATGCCAGCACCTTAGGTGCCAACCAACCATGCTCACCAAGCTTGGCATTTCAACAAACACCTCGTGAGCAACCAGACACAGTGCCAGCATCGCCATGTTCAAGATTTTCAGAACACCCAATCCAGCATAGAGACAAGCGAACTTACCGATAGCACCGACGGATAAACCTGCGCGGCCGGCGACCTTGACAAGCTGCCCCTCCCTGTGATAACAAGAACTCAGGCGTTGTAATGATCTGGGGTTCAGGGTTTAGACGGACAGAGGATGGGGAAAGAGGGCGGGTTGAAGATTTAGGCTTACCGGGACGACAGGGCCATGAGGGACGAGGCGCAGGCGATGGGGGAGAGCGCGAGGAGGAGGAGGACCGGGAGGGAGGGGCGGACGCTGCGGGAGGCGAGCGCGCGGGTGAGGGACGGGTTCTGGTACACCGAGAACTTGTCCCGCGGCTTGCCGTCGTCGCCTCCGGGGGAGCCACCGTGCCGAAACTCCATCCCCGCGGGTGCTTCCGTCGCCGTGGGCTGCCTGAGGTGATGCGCCGCGCAGGTGGAGGTGGGCGGCGGCGGCGGCGACAGCGAGCGAGCTGTTTGAAATTGGGGAAGCTACTGCGTTCGAAATTAATGGGAGGCAACTGGGGTCAGCATCGGATGTGAGGTCGTGCCTTTCACAAACCGGTCCAAAACCTCTTCTTTTTTTTGACACTAAACTTAGAGACCTTTATTCAGACACCCCAGTCGTCAGCCAACAAGCTGGCGACCAAAAAGTCAGGAGGCGAGCCCACCCAGCTGCTCGTCTCCGTCAGATTACAAGCAGTTTTTGCACAAAGGTGCGCAACAAGGTTCGACACCCTCGGTACATGCTGAATATCAAAGGAAAAAAAATCAAGAACTAGCACTCTAACTTCAGATAGAATCGGAGCAACAACCGAACCGGTCCAAAACCTCGACACTCGCAACTTTCACCTTTCGTTTGAATTCTACTCCGGTAGTAATACGTATCGGTTCTTCTGTGGGCCTCTTCTGTTAGTTGGAAAGTAAGAGATTTATCTATACTATTATTAAAAGAGGAAACATGTTCGGGATACATTAAATTTAAGCCGTTCAATATCTGATTAAGGACCTAGATGGATCCAATGTTTGACAACTCAACCCACCTTTTCAATTTCGTGACAATTACGTGTGAATTGCCACCGGCCAAAAGAAATTATTCGTTAATCGTCCGCAGAAAACGCTTGGATATGGAGAAGGACCGTGTTGAGGTCGCGAAGGTTGGTGGTTTGATGTAGCCCAACCTAGGACCATCACCATGCCAAGCACGCCAACACTTCACAAGTCACCATGCACATAAAAAGTGAACTCATTCCTCTTCGAGAACTCACTCCCGACCCTTTTGAATGGTATACTACTTGACCATCGTTCACTTCTAGGTGTGTCACCACGGTTATGAGTCCACGGGAAGATGGCCAAGACGCAAGAGGAATGGAGTCCGACAAGACGGTGGCTTGGAAAAGGAGAAGGAAGAAGAAACTGGATCAGGCGATACTACCGGACACGCCCCGGTACTACCGCCCGGACCAGCCGCCTGACGTGTCACCTGAAGGAGCGACTGCCCGCACCGGTACTACCGCCACATGCCGGCGCGGTACTACCGCGCCCACTACCGCGTCCACTACCGCGTCTCCCAGGAGCTACTGGACTCGCGGTTGATCTTTCCCGGTAGTACCGCCCCGGAGCCCGGTACTACTCCCTTCCCGGTACTACCGCGCCGAGCCCGGTACTACCGGCGTGGGCGAGCCTGTGTGCTGAAAAGGCTCCTATTCCCTTGTAATCCCCCCTTCCCACCTACCCCCTTTAGTCAACACTATAAATAGGACCCCCTTTGCTCAGATCTAGGTAAGACTATGTTTTGAGATTAGAGTAGAGTCGTGCTCCCTATCTCAAGATGGCCTCCTTCATCCCCTTGTGGGGATGGTTCCTCCCCTAGTGGAGAAGATCCCTCTAGTGGATTCAAGACCTCTACTTGTAATTTGACTACTTGCCAATCTTTCATCTTCGGGTGACTTTATTTGAGCGGTTTGGTTGACCGTTGGAGAAACAACCATCCAAGATCCCTTCTTATATCTACTTGCCGATCTCCCACCCTCGTATGGATTCTATTGGGCCGGTTGGACCGACCGGTAAGGGAAACGGTCCTTGTATCGTGTGTGTTCTTGTGTTCTTCGTGTTCCTCGTGTTCTTGCGTGCGTTCGTCCACTCCTGCCGTCAATCCGTAAAGATCGGGCAACCCTAGAAGTCCCCAACTTCACCATATGGTATTAGAGCATGGTTGCCACGGATTTGACATGTGTTTCCACCCCCAAATCCACCAAATTTTTCTTTGATTTTGAGAAATTCGAAAATTTCCACCAAAAATAGCCCAAATTTGCTTTTGGATCGATCCGAAATTTGAGTGTGTTTTTGCAGGTTTTGATCCATAGATCTATTTCTTTACTTGTTGATCTTACTTCCTTTGCGTTCCGTAGCCTAATTCCATCATTTGGCCCTCCGATTTGAAGTTTCCGTGCAAGTTTTTCCGCCCAAATCGGTCAAAATCGCGTTTCGGGCACGAATCTCTGTCCCGGAGCGGTAGAACAGCGGTACTACCGTCCCCAGCGGTACTACCTCCCGCGGTACCTCAAAAACGGCCTTCTGACGCGCATGTGCGGAACTAGGAGCGGTACTACCGCCCCTTCCAGCGGTACTGGCAGAAAACTGCATTTTCTGAAAAATTGTTTTGGCCATATCTTTTGATTTCGGACTCCGTTTTTGGTGTTTTTCGGCTCGTTTCGAAGCTACGAATAATACCTTCATCACCATTGCGGAATATCCACCATCCACCACCACCCAAATTCGTGGGCAAGCACGACACTTCTACACCAAAGGGCGAAGATCATCGACGAAAGGTATAACATCGCGAATCTTTTCCCCTTGCCATTCCTTTGAAAGCCACACTATATCCTTGCGATTACCATGTCCTATTGAGGCTAGCTCTTGATGATTGCTTGGGCTTTGCACAATTATACCGTGTAGTTTTCGAGCGACCATTGTATGCGCTAGTTCATATATCTTATATCTTGTTGTGGCATCAAAAAGAAGTGGTTGTGCAAACGAGAAAAGAGTCAAAAGAGAAAAGACTCCAAAGAGACAAGAAGCAAAAAGTGACAAATCAAAAGAAAGAAAGAAACACAACTTGCCATATCTTGTAGGAAGCGCGCAAGCTCGATGAACATCTTGTAGGTGGTACTTTTTGTGCAAAACTAGTAGCCCACCAATAAATTGCAATCGAGCTAGTGGCTCTCCTTGTACTTGTGCAACACCGAGATTATAGTCTTCGCTAGGATCATTTGGTTCTTTAGCTCACTTCTTGGTTGCATAAGTCCCATTTATCTATCTGTGCGTGTGTTTCCTTGAACTTCATTTCTATCTTTTGAGATTGACTTGTTTTTGCTTTGTGATCATCGCGGTTCTCTACTTGCTTTAACAATATCTTGGTTTCCGGTTGGTTCAATTTGCTTTCCACCTACCATACCTACCTACCAACTTTTAAGCCGTGTGTGTTTTGGAGTTTGCTTTGGATACTTGAACACAAGCACTTTACTTTGTGATCGTTCCCTTTGGTTGTCCACGACGTCCAATACTATCTACACAGGTGAGAGGTTATGCTCTAGTTTCCGTCCACTCCACATACTTGTGAGTTAACATGTCTAGGGAGAGCGAATGCAACTATGGAGCCTATGAGGAGGACTACACGATGAGTCACATGGACTATGATGCCTCAAACTTTGAGGACATGGGGGACTACTACGACTATGCCGACAATGACCCCCATGACATGATGGATCATCACGAAGACTTCCGCTACCACTACTCCGACTCCGAGTACACGAGCGTCCACGGCATGGAGCGGTACCACGACTTCGACAAACCTTCATCATATAGTATCGACTCCAAGTACACACGACTCGATGACATGGAGCGGTACCACGACTCCGACTACACAAGCTCCAACGACAATGAGGTGCAAACTTCCTCATGTGTCTCATCATATGGTACCGACTACAACAACATGGTGGAGCCGTACATCGACGAAGATTGCTCAAGCTTCACCGACATGGAGAACTACTACGACTACTACTCCAAGTACTCCGACGAGAACTTTGGTTCTACCATGGTCAAGAGCGGCACCACCAAGCGTCATGGCACAACCTACTATGGGTCAAGCTCAAGATGGCACAACAAGAAGACCACCATGAGTCCATCCTTTGAAGTTCCATCTACTTCAAGAAGGCGCCATGACAAGGACATCGCCAAGAGTGCCAAGCTTCGACAATCTACATCGACAACAAGGCGGCACCCCAAGAAGTGTATCGACAAGGCCAAGCCAAGTCAAGGCCCATCTAGCTCATCAAGGCGCCACAAGAAAGATGCCAAGTTCCAAAATCTCAAGTACGCCATTGACAAGCTTGCCAAGAGCCTACATTCTTCACCACGCTCAAGTCGAAGCTCCAAGACAAGGTCACCAAAGCAACAAGCACGCCGACGTCGACATGAGGAGAAGCATCCAAACGATTTTCGACGTCATCCCTCCTCTCAAGAACGCCAACAAAGACATGAGGAGAAGTCACGACGGACGCCACGCCATCAAGCACCTACGCCTACACTCCAAGTTCAAGGTGCAACCTCCACATCCAAGATGGCGGCAAGTGCACATCCTATGGTGTCTCCTTCTAGTGTTAATTCTATTGTTGACGAGTTCATGGCCGACATCGACAAGTTCTTCGAGCAACGGTCACGCTCACGTCGATGCCGCAAGAAGCATGGCAACACTTGTGAGGACACAACCAAGACGGCGCCCCTCTCAATCACTTCTCATGATATGACCTCTACACCAAGTGCCATCATCACATTGGCCCCCATATGGCAAGAAGAAGACCTTATATGTGACAATTGCCAAGGCCAAGACCATGATCCACGAGAATGTCCCAATCTCTTGTGCCCACTATGCAATAGAAGAGGTCACTTGATGTGGGAATGCCAAGTTGGTGAACAAGACGGTGACCAAGGAGATGATAAGATGGTCGAGCATGGGATTTTCCCTTCGACCAAGGAGGCGTGCATGGAGAATGCTATCACCTTTGACCATGGGTCAAGTGATGATGATGCCGAGCATGGGATGTTCCCTTCGGCAAAGGAGTCGAGTGATGATGCCCACACTATGGCATTGACCTTTGGAGGCGAGATGGTTGAGGAGGTTGCGCATGGGAGTTTCCCTTCAACCTTGGAGGCGTATGGAGATGAGGAAACCGAGCCTATCCCTATGAGCTCGAGTTATGAGATGGTACCAATCCCATGTGAGCATGAGAGCCACTTAGCCCACTTGAGTGAGAGTGAGAGTGAGTTGCGTGCCTCCACCATATGTGAGTTTGAGTGCTTTCACTTTGAGGAAATGAGTGATACACCACTTGAGTTGAGAGAGGTAGTTGATAGGTCTTGTGAGGCCATTTCGATTTCTAACAACTTAACCTCTACCTCTAGTGTGTTTTCTCATGGTGTGCTAGGTTCCATGGATGATGAGACGCCACTCCTCGACTTGACGGTGCCTCAAATGGAGAAGATGTACATGGAGGATGATGATGCCAGCACATATCTACATCAAGATGGACAAGTCGGATACACGGAAGCCCCTACTACTTCAACACCTACTTCTCATGAGCGGGACTACAAAGGTATGGGTGTTGATGTGACCATGATCCCGCTAGTGGACATGATGACCTATGATTGCTTGCATGCTCGGGATGATTTTCTTGCCCCATCATATGATTCGTTCTTATTCTCTTGTGATACTTTGTTTGAAACCAATGTTGATCATGTGGAATCACCTATTTGTGATGATTTTGCCATGAGCATGCCTTGTTACGAATGTTTCCATTTTTCTCCCATTGTGGCATGCAACATGTTGAACAATTCCTCTTTCACATGTGTTGCTTACAATAATGTTGAAATACTTACTAACGAGATTGCCCCCATAGCTTTCTCTCATTTTGGAGATGTTTCGTTTTCTCTTATGGACCTTGTTCCATCCTTCACTTTGCATAGTGACCATCCACATATGTCATATTTTCCATTGATTTTGATGTGTTTGGTGATGAGCAAATGAAGAGACACTTCATGATGGATGATGTGTTCATATACCGTGCACATAATTTCTTCATATGGTGTTTTGTGTGTGCCTGTAACTGCATGATAATGTCAACCTCAATTGAGCATGAGTTGACAATACGAGCTCTTGAGAGCATAAATGTGAGTAGTGGATCGAATCCAACTCTCAAATCTTTCTCGTGTTTCGCATCAAACAAGTTGAACAATTTCTCTTGCTTATGGTTTGTTTGCAATCATGATGGTGTTTTTGGTCTTCTCTATGACAAGCATGTTTACTTGATCTTTCACATGGATGATTTATGTGTTGCCACAAATATGATGAACAATTGTTCTTTCCAATGGCTTGTTTACAACCATAATGACATTTTAAGCATGTCTTGTCATGAGTTTATTGGTTTCTACCAATTTGGTGTTTCAACAAATATGTTGAAAACTTGCTCTTTCATGTGCTTTGTTTGCCACCATGATGATATTTTGGACATTCTACATTATGTGTTTGTGCCAAATCCTCCTCTTGTTGCATCAAGGTTGATGGCAAATTGTCCCTTCCAATGCCTTGTGTGCACTAATGATCATATGGTTCACGATGAGATACCTAGATGGCATCCTCATATTTTCATGGAGTTTTTGTGTTCTCACATTTTGAAGATGTTCCATTGGATTGCTTGCACATTGACCTTGCACTTGCACTACATTTTCATATTATTGTGTTGTGCTAACGGTGTTATGACAAAGAATGGACATGTCATTGTTGATATGCTCCTCTTTCTTGCACACACATGTTTTGCTTGGTCTTTAGTGTTTGTAGGCATGGTGAATTCCAATTCTTCGACAGCACATCTACCTCCTTTGCATGGTGAGGAAGAGCAAGAGTTGAGGACGACTCTTTTTAAAGGGGGGGAGATGATGTAGCCCTGGTCACGACCATCACCATGTCAAGACCCTCAACACATCCCATGTCGTCATCGAACTCAAAGGTGAACTCATTCCTCTACGAGAACTCATTTCCCACCCTTTTGGATGGTATGCTACGTCATCTTCTATGTCTTGTTGATAATAGGAGTGTCACGACGACTACGGATACACGAGAGGATGACCAATGTGCAAGAGGAATGGAGGACGCCAAGACAGTGGCTTGGAAGAGGAGAAGAAAGAGAGCAAGCAGAGTCAGGGGCGGTACTACCGGCCCCAAGGGCGGTACTACCGCTAGCACGGCACTACCGCCGCCACTACCGCCAGAACCACCCTTCGGGTGCCATGTGCGGCACTGGCACCGGCAGTGGCACCGGTACTACCGCTCCTACCAGCGGTACTACCGCCGGCGCGGAAGCGACAGTGGCTCAGGCCCGCACCAGCGGTACTACCGCTGCCGCGGGAACCAGCAGGGAATATTCCCTTGTAATCCCCCTTCCCACCTACCCCCTTTGGGCCTAGACTATAAATACCCCCTTGGCTGCATAGGGTTAGAGTTAGACTATGTTTTGAGATTAGAGAAGAGTTGTGCTCCTTCACCTCAAGATGGTCTCCTTCCTCCCCTTGTGGGGATGGTTCCTCCCCTTGTGGAGAAGATCCCTCTAGTGGATTCAAGACCTCTACTTGTAGTTTGACTACTTGCCAATCTTTCATCCTCGGGTGACTTTATTGGAGCGGTTTGGTTGACCATTGGAGAAACAACTATCCAAGATCTCTTCTTGTATCTACTTGCCGATCTCCCACCCTCGTGTGGATTCTGTTGGGCCGGTTGGACCGACCGGTAAGGGAAACGGTCCTTGTATCGTGTGTGTTCTTGTGTTCTTCGTGTGTTTTTCGTGTTCCTCGTGTTCTTGCGTGCGTTCGTCCACTCCCGCCGTTAATCCGTGAAGATCGGGCAACCCTAGAAGTCCTAACTTCATCATAAATTCTTTCCCATGTTTTGCATCAAACAAGTTGAACAATTTCTATTGCTTTTGGTTTGTTTGCAAACATGTTTGTGATAATGCTTTCCCCTATGGCAAGACAAATTTCCCCATCTTTTATGTGAATGATTTATATGTTGCAACAAATATGATGAACAATTGTTCTTTTAAATGGCTTGTCTGCAACCATAATGACATTTTGAACATGTCTTGTCATGAGTGTGTTGGTTTCTACACATTTGGTGTTGCAACAAATATTTCGAAAACTTGCTCTTTCCTATGGTTTGTTGGCACCCATGTTGATGTTTTGAACATTCTTCATATTGTGTTTTTGCCAAATCCTCCTCTTATTGCATCAAGGATGATGACAAATTGTTCTTTCCAATGCCTTGTGTGCAATTATGATCATATGGTTCGAAAAGAGATAGCTACCATTGCCTTCTCACATTTTCATGGAGTTTTTGTGTTCCCACATTTTGAGGATGTTTTGAGAAATTACTTACACATTGACCTTGCATATGCTTTAACTTTCACATATTTGTGTTGTGCTAATGGTGTAATGAACATGAATGGACATGTCATTGATGATATGCTCCTCTATCTTGCACACACATGGTTTGCTTGGTCTGATGTGTAGGTCATACCTTTGGATGAGCCTCCACGAGTTGCTTCAACCACGCATTCCTATGACGGAAGTTCTTGCAAGAAGAGCACATCGGCATCTTGCTAAGGTGACTTCCTTCTACATAAGTGCTCATGCGATGACCTTCAAGAATTGGCTACTCTTTGAGTGTTGTTTCGTCTTCCTTGTGAGTCTTGTAGGTTACTTGAAAGGCGAAGGGACATTGAAGAAGCGCCACTTCATTTCCATCAAGCACGACTACATGGTGAACCCCACGAAAAGGTCTACACATCTACCTCCTTGCCATGGTGATGACGAGCAAGAGTCGAGGACGACTCTTTTTGAAGGGGGGGAGATGATGTAGCCCAACCTAGGACCATCACCATGCCAAGCACGCCAACACTTCACAAGTCACCATGGACATCAAAGTTGAACTCATTCCTCTTCGAGAACTCACTTCCGACCCTTTTGAATGGTATACTACTTGACCATCATTCCCTTTACACTTCTAGGCGTGTCACCACGATTACGAGTCCACGGGAAGATGGCCAAGACGCAAGAGGAATGGAGTCCGACAAGACGGTGGCTTGGAAGAGGAGAAGGAAGAAGAAATTGGATCAGGCGGTACTACCGAACACGCCCCGGTACTACAGCCCGGACCAGCCGCCTGACGTGTCACCTGAAGGAGCGACTGCCCGCACCGGTACTACCGCGTCTTGCCGCCTAATGCATGTAAAATGCATACATGAACTTTGCAATTTATTCACTCATATTCCAATCATATTTGCATCATATAAGGGTTATATCAATGTTTTATCTTGATTTTGGAAATATCTTAATGATTTTCTATTTTTATGGAATTAACCCTGCACAGGCAGAAAACCCTAGTTTTGTATTTTAATGTTTCAGGGACCCAAACGTCGTCCAAATCACCTGCAAATTTAGGGGCGTCCTTTTTTGGAAGGAAGAAGACCTGTGGGCGAAGGAAGCGATCAAACGGAGGCCCGAGGGCCAAAAGAAGGGGGCCCATGTGGCCACAGTACCAGGCCGCGTGGGACCCACCCATCTGGCCCTCGAGGCTCCGTTGCTGTTGATCTTTGCTCCACCGACTCCGTCTTGACCTAAAAACGCCTATAAAAAAGGTCCCCCGACGTTCTCTGGAAGGAGGCGGCGGAGAAACACAGAACCACGAAACAGAGTCAGAAGGCTGCTGCCGGAGAAGATCGGAGGGGGGAAACGCCACCGAAGTCACCTCCGGAGGGCTCGACCCCCCTTCGGCATGTTCATCATCAACATCTACAGCAAGAACTTATCCACCATCATCACCATGATGAAGGGGGAGTAGTCCACCCCCTGGACTTGGGTTTGTGGTGGTAACTTATGTATCTCTCCTCTCTCTTGAGCTTCACTAATTAGTATCGTATGAGCTGCTAAACATGATTACGGGCATCTATGTAATACCTTTGTGGTGAATATTGTGGTATGAGATGATTTGTTATGCATTTACCGTTGTGTTGGAGCTTTTGTGATTTGTCATACTTTGGAGATATTTTATGATGCATGTGATGATTTGATTTATTCATAATGCCTTGTTTATCATTGTCATGAGGTGATTGACACCACCAAGTGTAGATAGATGAGAGAGTTGTGATCACACACACAAAATATAAATCATTGCACTTGTATTTAGAATATTGTCCATTAAGAAGTATGATGTATGTAGGTACGGGATGGCCGATGTGACACGGCGTAGGTATTGAGTGACACAGTACCGCCCAACATACTTTATCTGGGGGTAAAAAGAAAGAGTATGATGTGGGAGTGAGAGCAACCACGCTAGCCTTACGAGGGTGACCTAGCAACACAAATGAATATTTCTTTCAACTATGTGTTTTAGGACATATAGCTGTCATAAAAGCTACCATTAAAGCATGACAATTGTGTGTACTTTATCTATAACATGATAATCACCATAGATGAGAGAGAGGATTAAGTGAACCCATGAACCCATGTCCACTGTTCCTAGAAGAGAAAACATTTGTCTTGTCCTCTTGCGTTGAAGAGGATTGGGACACTTTTACATTCTTGTTTTGCTACATCGAACTTCCATCCATCAACCACCTTGTTCTCCAAACTTGTTTAGTGCATAATCAACTAAAACTTGTGACACTTTAGTTGTAGGGAATAGATAACTTTTCCTTCTTGCTCCTGCGGATCGATACCTTGCTTCCACATTGAGAGGTGCTACGATGATCCCTTGCTCTTGGGGGTAATCACCGCCCCGGTACTACCGCCACATGCCGGCGCGGTACTACCGCGTCCACTACCGCATCTCCCATGAGCTACTGGACTCGCGGCTGATCTTTCCCGGTAGTACCGCCCCGGAGCCGGTACTACTCCCTTGCCGGTACTACTGCGCCAAGCCCGGTACTACCAGCGTGGGCGAGCCTGTGTGCTGAAAAGGCCCCTGTGCCTTGTAATCTTATTCACCCACCTACCCCCTTTAGTCAACACTATAAATAGGATCCCTTTTGCTCAGATCTAGGTAAGACTATGTTTTGAGATTAGAGTAGAGCTGTGCTCCCTACCTCAAGATGGTCTCATTCCTCCCTTGTGGGGATGGTTCCTCCCCTAGTGGAGAAGATCCCTCTAGTGGATTCAATACCTCTACATGTAGTTTAACTACTTGCCAATCTTTCATCTTCGGGTGACTTTATTGGAGCGGGTTGGTTGACCGTTGGAGAAACAACCATCCAAGATCCCTTCTTGTATCTACTTGCCGATCTCCCACCCTCGTGTGGATTCTATTGGGCCAACTGGACCGACCGGTAAGGGAAACGGTCTTTGTATCGTGTGTGTTCTTGTGTTCTTTGTGTGTTCTTCGTGTTACTCATGTTCTTGCGTGCGTTCGTCCACTCCCGCCGTCAATCCGTGAAGATCGGGCAACCCTAGAAGTCCCCAACTTCACCATGGTTGCCACCACTGAAAAGAAAAACGGTTCTTTCCGGTTCCTTTCCCGAGCGCCGGCGTCACTCTCCACGACACAACCTATTCATCGGCGTCCCGAGTCCCGACGGCAGCCTCCCTGTGAACCCCCGACGAGAGCTCCCCACCCCCTGCACTCCGACATCGATTACACATAGACCGCTGGCCCACGCGACGCCGCCGGTCTACACGCAAGGCTGCTCCCCCGATCCCCACGCCACCGACGCCGAGAATACAGGGGGATTCCAAGGTTGGAAAGGGAGGGATCGGGAGAGGCGCTTGTTAATCTGCAACGGCACACCTCCACTCGCCACTCGGTCCTCCGACGCGGGAGCACGCGCGGGATTGCGGGCCTCCACTCGCCTACCTTCCGCGTCGGGCGCCTCCACTCGCCGACCTCCCGCGTCGGGCGCCCCTGCCAGACTTCATGCGACGCCGCACACCTTCCATCTCCGCCGAGCACTGGTGCCAGACAAAGCCCGCGAGCTCACGCACTAGAGCTCCTCTCTGCCCGCCGTCCATAAGTGGAGCACGGGCTGGATTGATTGCACCACCGCTGCCGCCCTGCTTCAGTTCGGTCTACTGCCGGTCCGGGTCCACCTCAGTGCCGACCAGGGCACTCTCCCCTCGTAGCCAATGGATCCCCGCCGTGGCCTGCTACCACGGCCTTGCCGCGGTTGCTCTTCTTCCTGCCTGACACATCTCAGGCAGCCAGCCTGACGTGGTTCATCTCGATTTTGCAGGTTGGGGAGACACTCCTGGATGTTGAACTGCGCCTTTGCCTGCTGCGAGTTTGTTTCAAGTTCGAGGGCGACATTAACAGTGAGGCTATTGGTGTGAGCCGAGGCAAGATGAAGGATGTAGCGAAGCGCGATGGAGATTGTCAGCAAGAAGCTCCGGCGAGACACTGGCCGAAGACGGCGGGCGGGCGAACTGACAGCACATGACGACGCTCGAAATATACAGAGAAAAAAGTTCAGACGAGTTGAGGTTTCCATCCCTCAGTCTTCCCCACCTTGCGGAGCCCAGGCAGGCTAGGCAGCACGCAGGAACCATGTCTTCAAGGCAGCAACCAAATGCGGGCAGTCATCCACGCTGCTGAGTGGAGAAGCGAGGCATTGTTGCTGCAGCTCCTGAGCGTCCTGGAAAGGCAAAGTAGAGATGACATGAAGAAATGTCTCCTCCAGCTCTTGGCAGTTTGTTGACTTTTATCCAGTGTGCGTGGGTTGAGGGATATCCCTGCATACGTTTAGGACAGGAAGCCAACTTCTGACCAGCTTCATCCTCACCTGAACAAAAAGAGTGTTTTGAGATGCCACATGGGAGCCCAAAGACAAGTTCAGACGAGTTGAGGTTGTATAGGTGAAGAATGATGATGATGATCAGTCGGTATGACTAGATAGGCCAATCGATACTGTCACTACATGTATGTACTCACATTTGATTTATTGCAGAGAATTATAATGCAGCAATTTTGCATGGATTCTATTACTTTCCTCTTATCTTAATGTATCTCCTCATTTTTTGTACATTCTGATTCTTTACTTTGCACGTTCTTGCTTTACACTAGGAATGAAAACCCTAACAAGTATATTCATGGTGGTTAGATGTCAATTTACAAGATGAAAGTAATTGCTGAAATATGCTTAGAAAGTCCAAACTGATCAATATCACTTTTTTTTTAAATGGGCAAGTCCCAGACATATGAGTCTAGCAAACAGTCACATAAGCTTACCGGTGTTTTTTTTTTGAACAATTAAAATGTCTAGATGTTCACTAATTCAAGTACACTTTGTGCACTGGCACGGTAGAGCATGGTGCCCTGAATGAGTATTTCATTTTGGTAACTTAAAGCCAGGGCTTGTGAGGCTTAAACAGACTAGCTGCTAGAAGAACACAAAACCGCACGCAGATTTTTCGTTAAAGTCTGTTTAGTTATGTGACTGAGGGCATGAAGAAAGCTACCAAGATGGACTGAGTTAAATTAGATGTGGGAGTGCAGAATAATTAAACTAATTAAAAGCAGAGTGGTCAGTATTCAAATGTCATATGTGTGAATCAATGTTTATTATCAGCAATTGTCTTTTTCTTATGATTAATATAGCAAGCTTGTGTCATTTTGATTAGTTATATTATTGTACATTGATTTTCCTATAAAAATAAGTAAAATGAACTTGTTATAATCATCAATTTACACAAATAACGTTCATATGCAAATTCAGATTATTTCCAATACCACTGACTTATTAATAAAAACAAATATTTATAAACTTAATATTTTCTATTTTTTGCCTCGATTGTACGTGCATTGCACGTGCACAGTTACTAGTAACTTGATCTAATTAGACACGTATTAACAGCCAAAAAATAGTAAGATTCCAAAACGCGCGGTACGGAATACAATACATATGAATATGGAAAGTGATTTGTCTCCCGAGTTCCGGTGCTCACTCTATTAAAAAATATTAAAAATCATATTTATAAGTTTTAGAAAATCTGACGAAATAGGCCGTAGCCCCGTTATATAAATATAGCAACCACACGATACAACCAACAAGAGACCCGGCTGGGGCGACAACCAACAAGCACCCAACGAAAGGAAAAAAGAAAGAAAAGACGACATAGGCGGATTGACTAAGCGACGACGACCCGCAACCGTAGCGCCCTCTCCGAAGAAGTACCACCACGCTCGTAGCACCGAATCGACGAGTACCAAGCAGCACCTTCAAGAAGGAAAGTCACACTGCTGCCGGACCAGCACACTGATCCTAGGGTTTCCCCCGACACAGAGGGAGGCGGATACAGGGTAGCCATGACGCCCTTCAGGAATGAAAGATGCCACTCGAAGGCGGTACCGCGTCAGTGTCGGATGAACCTACAAGGATTTCTCCCGAAAATCCTATCCACACCCCCGGACGATCCATAGCACATGAGCCCCACGAGGACGAGCCTCGAGATCACCAGACTAGCCGCCCACCACCATGCGCCAAAACGATCTCGAAGCCACCATCATCGTCTCACCGAAGTAACCGCCACGAGGTCTGCAAGACGGAGGTGAAGAGAAGAGTGAACCGGGCCTAGCAGAACCGCGGCCTCGCGGGAGGGAACAACCTCCACTGCCAAGACGGTAGTCGACCGGACGTGGCAGCAGAGCACACCAGTCCCCGTCAGGTCCGGCCGGGCCCAGCGGTCCCGTAAAGCCCCCACGGGGGCACACCAGTCCTAATAGGGTCCGGCCGGGTCCAAAATGGGTCCGTGAAGCTCGACACCGTGCTGCAACAGGCAAGACCACTGTTGCCGCTGCCTCGGCACCTTCCTCCTCGCCACCATCAACTGCAGAACATGCTTCAGAACTGACGGGCCCGCCCTGACCCAGATGGGGCCCGGTGGGCCCAGATCAGGGTCGCAGGGCCCAACCACCGCCGCCCTACTGCAAGCCGATGCACCGCGCTGCGCCGCCCCGCGAGCACGCGTGCACCACCATCGAGACGCCAACCCCGGCCGAGGCCGGACCACCGCCGCCTGGGAAGCACCGCCGCCGGGAGAGGGAGCCCCGTCTCCAGTCAACCACGACGCGGGGAAGGACCGGCCGCCGCCGCCGGCGTCCACCGAGCCAAACCCGGTAGCCCTTGCCGGCGGCGGCGACGGGAGAGCGAGCCGGGGGAGCGCTGCGCGAGGGAGGACGTTAGGCGCGCCGCCGCCACGGGGTTGGGCGCGGGCGGCGGCTAGGGTTGGTCGCGGAAGCTCTATCTTTCTACTTGCGCCAAACGTGTATCTTGTAAATGGTGCATTCCACAAGCGTGTAAAATCTCGATTAAAAATACTCTATATTCTGAGTGCACAAATGGTAAACTCTTGTATATTTTGTAGATTTGAAGTGTGTAAATTGATCACACATCTGTCATTTTTTGTGTACCTTAGAATATAAAATATTTTAAATTAAGATTTTACATGTTTGTGGGATACATCATTGACAATATGTAGGATGTCTTTTTCATATTTTTTGATCTTATAAATATGATTTTTGAATATTTTTTTGAAATAAAGAGATCACTGGAGTCTTGGGAATCCGAAATCTCTATTCGTATGAATACCTCTAAATTGTAAAGCACGTAGGCTGGTTGGCCTCCTTATCACTCTGCCATTTTTGTGCCACTCATTTATGGGCCATTTAAATATATTGCATTTCCTCCTCCAAAAACTGCGAAATAAACCCGCTCCAGATAGCCATCCCAAACCTATCAACTGGCCCTGTAACTTAGTCCAGTTTATCCTCTCTCTCTTCTTTTCCCTTCACCATTCCATCCCTCTCTCTTTTGAAAACTGAATCTCACTCCAGATAGCCATCCCCAAACATATCTGATCTATGTGGCCTTGGTATACCATGTCTGCAGCAAATGAATCCTTCAACGGTGTTATCCATTACAAATCAATGGGATCCGATTTTTTTGAATTATATGCACCGTATATCCCAACCAACATATTGAAGGTGCATTTCTCTCCTAACTGGTTTTGGGTGTACGTTAACAACATAAGTAATCTTACCGTGTACTAAATACTATAGGTACATTTGATGAAATGCACAAGATGGTGGTTGACCCTCAAAAAGCAGAAAAAATCGATGACGGTGGCACGTACATTTAATAGTTTATTTGAGTCGTAGGGCCACCGTATTATCAAGAGTGGTTGCTCAATGAAAATTTTGGGAAATCACTTACCTGCACACATTCACTTTTGCACCCAAATAATTCACAGAAAAACAACGGTGAAGAGTTTTCTCCCAAAAGATATAGTGGCTGTTGGAAACAACCCGTAGACTCCGGGGTTTCCCGCGTACATTGGAGGCGTTTAACAAATGTAACATCCTAGGATTTAGAGTCCCAAATTAGAGTGGACACACAAGTGTGCATTGCATTCATGCATCAGAAAATCCGAAGAATTTTCGCGCAAATAATTTTAAAACACTAAGTGATTGAAGTTTCACTTGAGTTGGTGGAATTGAAGTAGATCATCGACTTGAGCGTTACAAACTTTGAGATGATCTTGGCTTAAAACCTATTTTTGGGTAGAGAGGTACTCGATAAAATTGTTAAACCCAGTGGGAATATATCTTGTTACATCAAAACATTACCTCAGGAGTGTAACATAAATCTAGTTATTCTTAGGTATCATCTTGTCTAACCTTATATGTTAGACATATCTCTAGTAGATGGAAATCATTCTAGTCTTAAAGACAAATTGAATTACCTAAAATCTTAACAAAGATCTTTTCACCTTATCTAGTGAATCTTAACTTCTTATCTCCTAATCTTCTTGAAGTTATGCAACCAGGGAAGCATCTCAAGAAAAGAGGTAAAGTCAACAAGAAGATTATGAAGAAGGATTGATTAGATATGCATAGTAGTGCTATGCCAATCTATCACAGAGACAATGGGAATTCTTGCATCTGTTATGTTCTTATTAATTTCTCAAGAAATAGTGTGATATTCCAATGTTTGTGTTATATAGAAGTAGTTGGGTGACAAGCTTTGCAACCTTGTTAACAAATCACTTTTGTATGCTCAAACAATTGAGTGTCATATACAAATAAACAAAAGGACAGATAATACATGGTATTTCTCCAAGAGTATGATTATCAGGGAGAAAGTAAAGCCAAAGCATAAAACCATATGATCATCATCCATATGTAATCATCACATGAGTTAACTCTCAAATTCATGTGAGTGTGGACATGTCTCATAAGAGAGGGGTTCACAAGTTCATCATGACCATTTGGCTTATTCAAGATTCATTCTCAAGAGGAGATAAATCTGGACATGTGGTAAATGGAACCACATGGACTACTTAGTCAGCAATTGTTTTAGCAACTTGCTTCCACAGAAACAAGATCATCTATTTTATTCAAAGGAGTATATCATCCTTTTGATCATCAGAATGAGCTATGGAATTAAGCAAGATTCTGTTCTCATCATTTTACCCATTTATCCTACCATAAGACCTGACTTCAGGCAGGATATCTTCTCTTGTGTATCCACAACAATTGATCATGTTTTCACATGATTTAATTGTCAGGTATCACAAGCCAAAGCCACTAGGGCCATATTTTGTGCTTGGCATGAATTTGAATTGAAACACTGTGTATACTCTTTGTAGTCACCACAGTAAGCAAATCATGTTATATTGCTGGACAACAATTTGATGTTGTCCAGGAATCAATAAGGCACTCAGAACAAGTTTGAATATTTATCTGGAGCTGAAGACAAGGAAGAAACTATCCTTAGCATTTGAAAATAATATAAAACCACAAATAAAAAGCATAACAAAATAAATCAATTGTTATAAAAGTACACAATAAGAACAGAGGCCATAAACTATAAATTTTTATTAAAAAGAGATAATTCCAAATATGTTCAAATTTACTTTAAGTGGTTAACGAATTTAAAACACACAAAAGATTTATAATCCAAGTTTAAAAGAAACTTGTTGTTGAAATTCTACACATCTTGTAAAAAGGAAATAAATTTAAATATACAAAAATTCATTCCAAATATGGAATGAATTCAAAATACATCAAATATTAAAAGTTATAAGTTGAAATCATAAATATAATGTAACCCTACACAACCAGGGGCTTTTCTGTAATTAAAATCATCACAAACAAGTCCTCAAATCATTTAAAACAGGAGCCAGGGGCCTGTTTACACTGTTTCTGTAATTTCCTGGAAACCTAGGGGGTTTTCTGCAAAAACTTCTTTTCCTTTTCTTCTTCCTCCTCGCGCCAGAAGGACGAGGCCGACGCCGCGCTGCCACCTCCTCCCTGCCTGCTTGCTCGCGCGGATAAGAAGGAGAAGACGTCCCCATCTCGCTCTCCATCGCCTCAGTCCTCTCTCTCTTTCTCTCTCCCAGTAAGTCGACGGGGAAGCGAAACCCTAGTTCGTCGGGCCGCCGTGCGCCGTCAACTCCGGCCATGCCGTGCTGCCCTGAGAAGCTCTGGAGGTTCGCCTGGACGCCCTCAAGCTCCTCGTTGAGCCGTGCGTGCTGGGAGGATCAAAGGAGGGAGAATCTCGCCGTCTTCCTCAAGTCCGACCGCCGGTCGTCGAGGACGAGTTCGTCGTCGTCAAGCATCCCGTGCCGTTCCGAGCCCTCCTCTGTGCTCGTGGTGAGCTTATCTATCTTCCCATGCCTTCAATTCGTTCGATTGCTTCAGGAACTTGTCGTCGCAACGTGTGCCATGTCCGGCCGCCGCGGTTGCGAGTCGCCGGAGCTACTCCGGTGACCATTTGGTCCAAGAGCCGCCACATAATGGTTCGCCTCAACCTCCTCTAGCCAGCCCAGGATCCCATTCATCCCAATTTCGCTCGCAAGTGCCGAATTTGAGCTCGGGTGGGATGAACTCCATTGCTGACGTCAGCATGACGTCAGCGGACCAATCAGAAGTTTTCTTGAATTTCTTTAAAAAAAATAAATAGGAATATGACATGTGGGACCAGTTGTCAGATTTTTAATCATTTCCTAAAATGTTTTCTGTAATTATTAAAACTATGACAAGTGGGACCAACTCATTTTAAATATTCCAAAAATAATTTAAATTGCTTAAACTTTGAAAATTGATAACTAATTCATACTAAATCATAAAAATACAAATAATACCTCAAAATATGCACAAAAATAAATCTATAGATTTGTATCAATGAAATTTGTGTTTGAATAAATTTGAATTTATAAAAATGAAATAACTATTTACTTATTCTTTTAATTATGAAGATAAATAAAAATGCTAATTGGAATGTATTTTAACTCAATTCAAAAATGCTTCACATGCTTACTTTTAAATTCTAAAATGTGTATTCATTATAAACTGCAATATTCTAATTTCAATAATGATTAATTAAAATGATACTCTATTTAAGAAAATAATTAATAGGATTATTTTCATAATTTTGAAAATAAAGTTATAAGCTTATGAAATTGTTCTACTATTATTTCATAATCACTTCAAATAAATAAAAATCCAACAACACTTTGAACCACTAAGTTTCCTTTGAATAAATGTTTCACATACTTCATTTACTACTTAATTTCCTTTCATTTATATTTTGGTTAAGTAAAGAAAAATTGGAAACAACTTAAAAATTCATAACTAAATCATTTTAAATCAGAATAATACAAATAATATACCAAAATGATCAGAAAAATAAAATTTATCAGTTTGTCTAAATAAAATGTTTGTTTGACTAAAGTTGAATCATTCTAAAATTGAAACTACAATTTGGTTATTATTTGAAATATGGAATTAATTTAAAATGCTAATTTAGATACATTTTAATTTCATGTAAATTGTTTCACATGTTCTTTATAAACATAAAGATGATGATCAACCCCAAAATAACCATTTAGTATTATGATGTTGTTTTATTTTACCCTTATGCTTAATATGGTATTTGTAGTTAAAGTTTAAAATTCATCATTCTTGTGAAGTGAACTTGAAGATAAAACAAATCTAAAAATAATCACCAAACTCAAACAACCCTCAACCATCGAGAGTTAGTCACGGGTTTAGGACGATGCATCTCATACTTATGCATAATAGCATATTGCTTCTTCAAACATTAGTCCTTACCGGACCAATGACGTTCTTTCCAGATGTTGGAGTCTTTATTGTATCGAAGACCTTGGCTGCATAATCTTGCAGTCAAAAAGGCAAGTTCACTCTTGCTCATGTCCTACTTGATTATGTTTATCAAAGTAAATGCAAAATACTATGGTTTATCATTGCATGAAAAAGTAAAACCTATTTCGAATGATGTGAATTGCTATATATATATTGTTGGCTGGCAGATGGAACCATGGTATGATGTGGTTGGTGGAGGTTCCATTTGCACGGGAAAGTATTACCTAGGACTTAAGAACCAATGCCGTCAGCGTTCTTGCGCCGTAAATGAAGCGTTAACCATGAGACTTGGAATGGGACGGGAAAGTCATCTGTGATCTTCTCCCTTTCGCATGTCAACGGACTGCCAGTTCCTTACGCTGTAGATCTTGCGGACTACATGCACATGGGTGGGATCCCTTAATTCCCAACGGTAACTGGGGTCTATGATGGTCTGCAAGGGGACACCTAGGTATCTATCGTGAGGGGTAGAACCAGGGGTGATTCTGCTATGCATGAATTGGGTGGGCATGCGGGGTTGTTGGAGAAGCACGGCGAATGGCTTGGATCAACGACTGGGCCCCACACCAAGGAAGTGTGGACGGGAAAGACTCGCCCGGTTGTGCAACAAGGCGTTGGTCTCTTATGGGTAAAGTAACGCACCTCTGCAGAGTGTAAAAATGTGACATGTTACTCCACGTTCCAGGAAGGAACGGCGAACGCTGCAGGAAAGGAGGCTCCTCAAGGCCCTAGCACCTGTGAATCGATGACGGGCATAGTTTTCTGAAGATAAAATAAATCTTTTCCTAAAAATGTTTTACAAAATTATGCATGTTCATCCATGACCTTTTGGTATGGATGGTAGCTAGTGCATAAAACACCTTATTCCTATTATATGAACTTGCTGAGTAACGCTCGTGTTGCTCACTCTTTCCTCCGTTGACCCCTGCTTAGATTATTGGAGACAGCAGAGAAGGACAGGAATCCATAGCGATGTTGGGAGATCTTCGACAAGGAGTCAAATCAACCTGGTGGGTCTGAAGGAGTCAACCTCTACTTTGCCAACGGATGAGTGACGACAACAATGTCTATGGAGAAGACCGTGATTATTTGGAAGGAGGAACACAACTCGAGACAAAGATATTCCAGATGGATAGATTAGGGCTGCGACAACAACAGTAGTGGATTAGGAGTTAGAAGTAGAGCTGGTATCCAGCTTGGTGATTCGATTTGAGTCTTTTGGGAGTTTCTTTTGCACGAGACCTACTTCTGTTTGTAAGGAAGGTTCTCGAGTTTTTGTATTGAATAGTGTTGTAATCCTATAGTGTTACCTTGGACCGACTATGTTTCTGTTGTACTACTCTGAAGGATGTAATATTTACGAAGTGGTCCTTTCGTGAGTATTATGTCAACGACTTGTACACTACAACATGCAGTGGTGTGCTGGGTCACTACAACAAATCTGCATATTTGTGGCAAATTTGGGTATGCGACCACCAATGGATAGGCTGTTATACTGAATTTTTTGAGTATTGGACCCATATTTGGCAACCGAAAACAAGTAGTATGAGGTTGTGAAATTGATTTGTTCAATACTCACATGAAAGAGAGAATAGCTGAAAATGGCGCTTCGTCGAGCTCAATCTGAACCATCCGATTCATCCCCACGCGTCCACGCCTCGCTTCTTCTGGCACGTCCACGACGCCCGCCGCTCCGCGCACACGTCTTCCCACCCCTCCCCAAAGGCGCAGATCCCCGCATTTACCCCAATCGCTCCCCGGAGAAAGGAGAAAAGGAAAGGAGGAACTCCGCAGCGGAGCCATGTCTGGGGCGGGGGACTACCAGGAGCTGGCGGCGTCGGTGCCGCCGGCGCTCAAGGCCATCACGCTCACGCACGTCCGCTACCCGCGGGGCGACAGGCTCGGCCTCTTCCTCGCCTGGGTCTCCCTCATCCCCGTCTTCATCAGCCTCGGCGGCTTCGTCTCCCACTTCATGTTCCGCCGCGAGCTCCAGGGCATCTGCTTCGCCGTGGGGCTCCTCCTCTCGCAGGTCCTCAACGAGCTCATCAAGCACTCCGTCGCGCAGTCCCGCCCGGCCTACTGCGAGCTGCTCGAGACCTGCGACTCCCACGGATGGCCCTCCAGCCACGCGCAGTACACCTTCTTCTTCGCGACATACCTCTCGCTCTTCGTGCTCCGGCGGTCCCCGGCCAGCCGCGTCATGGCGGCCTTCTCATGGCCGCTCGCCTTCCTCACCATGCTCTCAAGGGTGTACCTCGGATACCACACCGTCCCGCAGGTGAGAGCCCCTCAATTTCGGATCCGATCTGATGGGACGTGATGGAATTTTTTTCTTCATTGATGCACTTCTAGGCCATGATTTTTGGGATACCGTCTAAAATAATCTAGGGCCTCCTTGGAGTACAGGAATTGATAAACACAAGAACACAAAAAAAACACAGTAATTAGATATTAGATTCATGCCACAATTGCCAGGCACAAGGCACAGAGAAAAAATTTCCATGACATGAGGTCCAGGATTTTGTTAGGGATCCTAAGAAATTTAGTTTATTAAAACCATGAGAATTTATGTGGTTCTTTTTATCCAATAGGCCGGCATAGGAGAATTCCTTGTAGATTGCAAATCCTTGAAAACTCCTTTGAAAATCCTTCAATCTAAGGGCCATCAAGCGTCTTTGCTGTGGTTTCGTGTT
The DNA here is from genome assembly GCA_947311845.1 of Poa pratensis. Lineage (NCBI taxonomy): Eukaryota > Viridiplantae > Streptophyta > Magnoliopsida > Poales > Poaceae > Poa > Poa pratensis. The sequence continues at coordinate 71,642,588 of CAMZMU010000096.1, read as the reverse complement.
TCTTTAATGCTCCTGAGTTCGAGCTCCTGGAACGAAATATGTGTATTTAAGATGTCCCTGATGTTTCTTGGGTTAATTTCTCTAACCCACGTTTCAGATAAATATAGAAATTAGTATGGTAAGAAATAATCATCTAATACATCTTTCAAATGTAACAATGGTCCATGAAAGAAGCAGAAACGAGAAGATTCGACTAAATTATTCTTGCTAAACATGTCTTCTAGTCTACTAGATGCTTCATGCTATAATTTGTAGCATAAACGAGATTTTTCTCCGCTAAGACAGCCCTTATAAAATGTTAGTGCCTGTTAAACCATTTAAGTAACTGTTAAATGTAACATAGCGTAAAAAGTTATCTTTAGCTTGTAAACATGCTTTTGCAACGCTACAATGGTCTTCATTTAGAACAGCGTCTAGTAATTGAAACCACCAACAACCTTATTATGGAATTTGCCAAGAAAGCTGTTTATATGACACCAGCTGCAAAGTGTTTGCTCCTCTTGTGCGATGCCGGCACATGGGAATAATTTTGGTGATTTTTAGTTGTCAAGTTGCAACAGCTGTTGCGTAGGACTATAGGAGTTCTAACTGCTGACATGAAGATAAACCCAAGGAACAGGTTTAAAAGTTTCTGCGGGCTGCCAGTACTTGCCACTTTCCAAACATTTCCGACAATGTTTAGCACAGTCTTCAACCTTAACAAAAAGCCTGTCTAAAAACCAACTGTCGTCAGCAAAGCCTTTGAAAAGATAGTGAGCTTTCGTCATCTTTCCATTTCCATGGAAAGCTGTATGAGAACTTAGCATGACGAATAATGTGCAAAATAGTTCAAACCACTATTAAAAAGTTTAGACGTCATGGTAGATTTCTTCATCAATCAGTTAACGTGATCTGACTAAGGATATCCTCCTTTAGAAAAGTAGGTATCTCCCTGCATACCTACTTGTAGATCGTTTGATTCTGTTACTTATATTCTAGGCAAAGTATCATGACTGCCACTGGAAATCTAAAGAAGTTTCACTTTAATGAGTTCATTAGGTTTTCGCGGGAGCAGTATTGGGCCTTGTATTTGGTGCTATCTGGTACTGGATTGCCAACACCATTATTGTTGAATACTTCCCAATGATAGAGGAAAGCGCAATTGGAAGGTGGTTGTATATCAAGGATACTTCACATATTCTAGATGTGCTCAAGTTTGAGTATGACAATGCAAGGGCAGCAAGGAAGAAAGTTTCTACTGATTGAGCATGTAAGTCACAAGATATTAAACATTTTCCTCATTTAGCAGATGTTTGCTCAAACTTCGGAATCACATTTGTCCCATTTTGCTCGTGCATAAAGCATTTCATCTCTCAATTTAAGTGCTTAGTTGAACAGTCAATTAAATCATTTGCTGTTTATTGAATGGAAATAAGTTGTGAGTGCCAACTTAATGTTAATACATATTCTTGGCATGGTTGAAATATTACTATATTTGGTATTGGAGGCTGCCATTAGTCTACTATTTATCAATGCTAAAGCTGCCGCCATCTAGTAAACTTCACCTCATTTTAGCGTAACTGGTGATATACCAATAGCAAGAGGCATTAGCCTTAGGTTTACCATCTCTTTAATTATGTGATAGGAAAAGGTTTTTATCATCCTTATGACCTGACTTGATCTCATCTCAGTATGTGTCAGACAGTTGCTTACATTCTCATATCAATGCAGGTTCTCCTTTTGGATTATATGCGTGGTTTATCTTAGGCTGATGAGATCATAAGAACTTATGTGGCAAGATATTTGCTTCACTGGAGCTGGACACGGGCTACAATTTTATTAGATGAGATACCCATTGTATTTGTGGCATTTAGTTTTTCCTGGCCACAAGTCATTGTTCTGTGTAAGCTCAGACCCTTCATTTATTCAAAATAGTTTGGTGATGAGTTGATTTTGTTTACATGTACAAAATGACCACACTGAAGTATATACCTGAATTAATGTCGCTGGTTCATCACCGTTTCTTTGTTTGACTGAATTATATGCACACTGTATGTTACTGAAATGTGAATAACATATAAAGTGGTGTATTTTGTTTGCATGGGCAGGGGTGTCCGTCAAACATCCTATGCATGATGTAAAATATTTTGGCATTTCACGGAAAATAGGAATGTAACGTTATATTACTTGTTAGATTCCTTGGAAAAGATTAAGGGCTCCTTTGATTAAAAGGAACACCATAGGAATTTGAAAAGATTTGATCCTTACGAAAAATTGCTATGTGTTTTGTTTGATTCGTAGGATTGGATGTTTAGGAATTTTTCCTATAGGATTCCATTGCACTATGTTCTAAGGAAATTTTTCCATCCACTCAAATCTCATGTTATAGTTCATTTGTTTTTCTCGTGATTCAAACACTATTTGGCGAAAATTCATGTAAGCTATAATTTATTCAGCTGGACATGACATTATAATCCTGCATTTTTTCTATTCATGAGTTTTTCCTACAAATCAAGGAGGCCCTAATAAAGTTGTAAAATGCTACTCCTCCGTATCAAAATATAAGATTTTTTATCCTTTTTCTGCATACATGTATCTAGGCAGAAAAAAGTTAGAAAGTCTTATATTTTGATACGGAGGGAGTAATTTGCACTAGGAACTACTCCCTCCGTTTCTAAATATAAGATGTTTTAGGTGTTGCACATGTTGTCCACATACACACTAAAGTGAGTGAACATACACATGAAATGTGTCTAGATACACTTGTGTACATGTGAATGTGAACAAAACCTAAAACATCTTATATTTAGGAACGGAGGGAGTAGCATAAATAGTACGAGATGGATGAAAAAGAGTGTTACTACTTGGTTTTTCCCGTACGAAGTAAAATCGCTCAGCAGAAAATGTTCACTAGTGTTTCCTTTTCATAATAGACCTTGATCAACTAAACTAAACCAGAGATTGTCGGGACTGGGTATTATTCTGGGCGATGAAATGGATGGAATTTCTTGAAACATCACTCACTTCACTTAGAATCGAATTTGGAAAAGGGAGACTAGCTGCTGCAATAAATAAAGAAGAAAGCAGGCGCAAAAGAGAAGCTCAATGAGAGAGATAAGTTCATCAGCCATGTACACCTATGATCGCTTATAGAAGACGCCAATACGAAGAATGTCATTGCTGATATATCTTGACAGTCCGTACTGGTTATACAATCTCAAAAAGGCTAGACAGATGCACGTCCCTTTGTAGCTGAGAAATCAAAGCAGGCTTTGATTGCTTCCACGAACAGGTGGCTCAAACCGTCAAACGAGAAACATCTAGGCCGATAGGTGGATGCGTGATACACATGTCAAAAGCTCCCATAAACTCACAAGCAAAACAGGGTTAAAATGCCACGTATTATCCATTTTTCAGGCTTCAGACATCTCTGCCTCCTTACTTGCTGTAAGCTCTGCTTGGTCAGAGGTGGCATCTGGAACACTCAGAGAGGGGCTTTGCTTTCTTTCTGCCTGCAGTGAACGACACAGGGACTCAAGCTTGTCCTTCTGATTCTTACATTTCTCTAGTTGCTTCTTCATCTCCTCACGCTGCAAAAACAGGTAGCATCAGACGTAGCAACTTGCACAAGATTTTCCTAGTATGCAGGTGAAGGCAACATTGCTAGGAATGATACTACTTGCACAGGAGTAGATGCATTACCTCCTCAATGAGCTTCACAAGAGCAACATCTGAATTCTCACATTTGCTCTTCAGGGCTAAATTTTGCTTCCTAAATTCTTTTATCGCCTTCACCATCTAATGGAAAAGATAACAACATATTTTTTAAAGTTCTGTAGACAAACAGTTAATATGAACAATGGTCCAAAGCAGATACAATGATGCAGAGCATGAGCCCAGATGAGTTGTAAAACACCTGTGACATCTCACTCTTGTAAATCTCAAAGGTTCCGTTGCTTTTTGACAGGGCATCCTGAAACGATAGAATGGAACGCTTAACATTTACTTACGCCTATAATCCCTCATTAAAATGGATAAACTAGAATGTTGATCACATATCGAGTGAGGGAAATCAACCGTTAAGAAATAATACACTGCATCAATGGATTAAGGAATTGAGAGAAGGATCTTTCTGCACAAGTACCTGAAACTGCTGGAATTTTTCGCCATCGGCAGCTAGCTGTACCCGCAGGCTCTTCTCAGTAGTGACAAGTTGAGAAACTTGCTCAGCATACAACGCCATTTGGGCATGTTCTTGAGCTGCCTTAGCTTGATGCTGTTTAATTTTTAGATCAGCAAGCTCAAGTTCCAGCGTCTTTTCTTTCAACTGCATATATGATGAGCCGATGAGAAACAAAACTTTATAGAAAGTACAACAAACAACGCATAAATCATGGCTGTGGGCTTTGTGGCAATATTAGAGATACTCATGGATGAAATCTTGCAGGATATATACAGCATACCTGATTAGCATATTTCTGCTGAATGATATTATACTGATCAGCAAGGTCTTTGAGTTTGTTTCTCAGCCTACAAAATAGCAGGCCATCAGTGTACATTGAAAAAAGTTAAAATAAACTGATAAGTGAAGGATATAAATGTATCCATCGCATCTGTATGTAATGAAGTTGCGAACTGAAACCAATGAAACTTTTTAACACTGAAGACATGCCTAAGCTTAGTATTCTTACGAATTGTTCTCTTCAAACTGAGCAATCATTTCATTTTTCTGCTCCTCAAGCTTGACACCAACAGCCTACAAAATATCATAAATATAATGGTAAACAAAAAAGCATACTAGTAAACGGTTATTCCAGATTACTGTAATGTAATGTAGAATTGACCTTCATAGCATTCTCGAATTTGTCGGTCATGTCCGTCCGAAAGTTATGCCCCTGTGTTGACACCCTTTGGCACTCTTCCTGAACAAAAAATCGAAAACATATCACATCTGAACAGAAGTGCAAAATGCTCATACATACTAATTTTACGACTCAGAACTAATTTAACATACCTTTAACATTTTGTTTTGACGCTGAAATTCTCTACAAAGAGATTCTAACTTTTCTTTAACTGCATTAGCTGCAAGAGACCAAATGCAAACGATACATCTTACTGGGTAGGAAGGATTTTATTAGAGCATACAAGAGTAAAAAAACAGACTACTCAGGTATTAGTTATATCGATTTGTTTTGTTCTAATGAAGGTCCAGGACAAAAAATTCAAATTAACATGATTACATTTATATTAGAGAGCATCATTTCAATTAAACAATGCAGCTTAGTGTTTGGACCATAGCTTTAAAAACCGGACCGGTGACCGAACCAGTAAAGCTATCGGTTCAGCAGTCCGACTGTTGGTTCATCATTCAATATCTGGACAAGAAATTTAACAAATAGATTTATTTTTGGTAGTGAAATAGATAAATAAACTAGTCAAATGGTACAACTTCCATCGCTTCATCACTAAACTAGTACAATCCAGATCATGAATACAGGATGATAAACACAGGAACAGAACAGTAGCTGAATGAAATTATATATTTGAATCCTGCATGAACAACAGAGACTGTTTGTTTATCAGGTTAAACCATAGGAAAACCACACGACTTTTCTTTAGGGCATGAAACCACAGAAAAATTTCTAGAGGTCTAAGCTTTTGCTAAAAATCATTTGCAATTTTGGTTCTCGTTCTTCTATCCCATGTGCCTCTATAAGAAAATTTGCTATGGATTAAAATTCCTTTGAAAAGCCTCCATTCTAAAGGAGCCATAAAGCATCTTAGGATTTTCATGCTTTTAACAGAAATATTCATGTAATTTAAATCCTTTAAATGAAATATGCGTAGTTAAGATGTCTCTATTTTTTTGGCTAACTGTTAACCAAATTCCAAATAAATAAACAAATTTATAGAGTAACAAAGTAATCATCTAATACATCGTTCCTATAGGTAGAATGGAAGACTTGTCCATGGAAGAAGCGGAAAGGAAAATATTTGGCTAAATTCTTCTTGCGAAATGTGTATAGTCCAGCAGATATTCCATGCTATAATTTGTGATAAAAGAAAAGAAAGAAGGATACATGTTAAGGTAAGAAGGATTTTACGAGTGTATATACAAGAGGGGAAACCCAGACTAATCCGGTGTTCAGTTACATTGAAAGTTTGTTCTCATGAGAAGAATCCCAGAACAGGAAATTCAAATTAACACTCCTCTATTAACATGAATATTAGACAATTCTATTCAAGGTAAAGTTGTAGTGTTTGAACAGTAAATCCTTAACTGAGAGTAACCAATGGATTTATCCATTCTTTTTCAAACTGTAAGCGTATTCGCTTAATTAGACAAGGCTTTCACCAAAATTTTCATTTGTGGCTTATGGAATTGATCAGAAGTACTTTCTCATGGTTGTGATACTGTATCACATGAACCACTTCTAGTGGAGCAATTATTGGTCAAAGTATGGCCTTAAGGAACCAAAATATGACCAATTGAAATGGAGGTTCAACCGCTGGAGAAATAGGCATTGGGGTGTCATATTTCACATATAACAGAAACTTGCCTGCATCCCTCTCTGCTACCATTCCATGGTACCTCTGGGCAAGTTCCAACAGCTCCCTGTCCTTCTCTAGCTTACTGCCCCGTTTCACGACCTTACGCTTTGGCTCGGCACTCTCCTATGAAGTCATGAAAATCAATCCAATTTAGCAAACACCGGTACTGAAAACAGAGAGAAATCTAAACCATAGCCATTTCATCATTGGCAACCTTTTGAATGGCCAGCGGTTCTGCTTGATCTACCACAAAGCTCTCCTTCATTAGATCTCTTGCATCTGTGCCAAGAGTATCAAAACAAGTTAAGCGGACACAGTCCAGAGTTCAGTCCCATGGGCGAACGCGAACGCACTTAAGTTTCACCATGAACTGTAACTGATGATGTGATGTTAGAAATACACAACACCAGACCAGGTAGCTGTCAGCGCCGCGTGAGATAGGGAGAGGGAGAGAGAGATCACCTCCTATGTCTGCGGCGGGTCCCTGCTGCCCGGGAGCGCTCTCGGTCTCCTCCGGCTCCCAAGCGACGTTCAGATCGAGGCCCCGAAGGGCATCAGTGGCGGTGGAGGAGGAGGTAGAAGGAGCGCCTAGGGTTTCGTTGCCGTTGTCGACGGTGGCGGCCTCGTGATCGGGGCCGAGGGCGGGATGCGGGGAATCGCCGCCGGCGGCGGCGGCGGAGGAGATGGGCGGGGTCTGGTCCGCGGAGGAGCTCTCGACGAAGCCGTCGGGGAGCGCGTCGGCCTCCGGGAGACGCGTCGCCGGTGAGGCCTCCATTGGTCTAATTCACGGAGAGCCGGGAGGCTTTGAGCAGGTTTGGAAGGAAATGGCTGGACTCTGCTGCCAACTGCGCGTTCAGCACAAGGCTAGTGGAGTATGCAAAACTCACAGACGAATTCATTCCAATCTTTTCTACTAGGAGTCTAGACACGACTAGGGAGTGCACGGGCACCCGTTTGCGCTATAGGGTGCCCCTGTCCGAAAGCGACAGCTACCAGAAATAGAAAGTTCGGTCACCCCCTTTCGAAAATGGAAAGTTTGGTCCCATGCCAGTTTTGGCGCGGCGCGGAAGCACGCGGCGTGCGTGATTGGCCCCGAAAACTCCACCCTGGAGACGGACGCAACCAAAGCTGGCATGGGACCAAAACATATCTGGGTCGATCCCCAGGAACGCAACCCTAGCTGCTGCTTCTCTTCTTCCTCCCCGCAGCCGCCAGCTGATTCTCTTCTTCCTCTAGCTGCCGGCAGGAGGAGTTTCTTGAGGAAAATACATCAGAAATCAAAGGAACAGCCACAAAAAACCACGGCCAGAACCCTACCTACCCTGCTTCTTCTTCTTCTTCTTCTTCTCCCCTCTTCCTCTAGCAGCCGCCGGCAGGAGAAGTCCCCCTACGGACTACCTCCAAGCAGAATCCAAAAAGTAGTTTCATTGAAGCTGGAGGCCAGAGCACAAGATACAAACTCGCACAGACGCCTGTGCCCCCTCCTCCATCCCAGAAGAGACTCATCTGCAGAAAAAAAACTAGCAGAGTTCCAAGGAAGGAACCCCCTCCAGGAAAAATTCAACCAGGCAAACCTACAGGTACATGTATACTGCAGAATACCCAAGTATTTTTCAGATGTAAAAAACGTGAGGGAAAATGTTCAGAGTAGAAAGCAAAACAGGCAGCCAAGAAACTTGGTCCTGATACTGCAAGAACTAGAAGTTGATGCAATTTGCAAATTTTGTTACTTCTCTCCCTCAAAAGGCTAAACTATACATGTAGATTAAGGACTTGGTGCCACATATTCATGCTTGGTCCTGGATACTGCAAGAACTAGAAGTTGATGCAATTTGCAAGTTTTGTTACTTCTCTCCCTCAGAAGGCTAAACTATACATGTAGATCAGGGACTTGGTGCCACATATTCATGTAGATTTTCCCCCAAAAAAGCTCCTTTGAAAGTACCTGCAGCTTGCTGGTCCTGGGAGATGAAACTTCTAATATTGATGCACAACAAACTCCCATATGGTGAACTGGACAGTTGGTAACTTCTCCATGTAGTGTTTGCTGTAAAATTGGGAAAAAGGTCAAGTTAATTTCAAAGTTTAAAAATGATGGAACTTGAATGTAGCTTGCATACATGATACATGTGTCAGAGAGACAGCAGCAAAAACTTGTGCTTTGTTTATGCAGACATGAAGTTTCCTATGTATACATGTGTCCTGATGCAGTTATGGTTTTCATGCAGAAAAAAGACATGGAATCTTCAGGTGGTGGTATTGATTTGAACATTCCAGCTGTTGATGATTACATCCAGCCAGTTGTGCATGAAGGTGGAGGAAATCCTGTTCTCAACCCAGTTCAGACATCTGTGGATAACACGCATCCGTCTGGTGACACCGGATCGGGGACAGGGCAGACGTTGTCTAGCGATGATTCGGGCAGTGAAGATGAGGTTCAGTCGACGCCGAGCAGCCAGACTAACATTCAGACACCATATCCTGACATGATCTTTGAGAGTTGGCAAGACGCGAAACTACATTACAACAAATATGCAAAGCAAGTTGGTTTCTCAATCAAGGCTAGTACCACAAGGCAATCAGCTCTGGACAAGCAGAGAGACAAGTGCCTATTTGTTTGCAACAAAAGTGGGAAGTCAAAGGATATCAATGAGCAGGATGTACCACCAGTAAGGCAGCGGAACCGTAGCATCACCAAGAAGACAGACTGCAGGGCACGCCTTAGAGTTAAGAGGAGAGGTGAGAAATGGCATGTCACTATGTTCGTTGAGGAACACAACCATCCATGCATTAAAAAGTTCAGCCTGAAGAGATACTTAAGGTCACATAGAGGTATACCAAGAGAGGAGAAGGAATTCATCAAGTTGCTCCATAAAGTTAACCTATCTGCTGGCAGGGTAATGTCAATTATGGCCGAGTTGTATGGGGAGCTAGCAAATGTTCCATATGTGAAGAAGGATGTTAGTAACTTCATGGCTACCATTGATGAGGAGACAACAAACAAGGACGTGAAGATGTTGGTCGAGCAGTTCAAGCTAATGCAGAGAGACGATCCAGATTTCATGTACAAAATACATAAAGATCATGCAAACAGTGCGGACCGTATTTTCTGGGTTGATGGGGCAGCAAGGAGTGCTTACAAGCTATACAATGACTGTTTGTCGTTTGATAGCACTTACATGACTAATATGTATAAAATGCCGTTTGCGCCATTCATAGGGATCAACCGATATGGTCATACTATTCAGCTAGGGTGTGGATTCCTCAGGAATGAGACCGTGTCTGATTTTGTTTGGCTTTATGAGGCGTTTCTTGAAGCCATGGATGGTATTCAGCCACTGAACTTTATCACTGATCAGGATGCTGCCATGAGGAGTGCCATCTTGGTAGCATTCCCAGATACATGCCACAGGAATTGTCGGTGGCATATCATGCAAAATGCGCAGAAAGTCTTAGGAAACTTCCTGTCGAAGCATGAAGAACTACGTCGGGAACTAAATGAAATAATTGACCACAGCATGACGGTTGATGAATTTGAGATGAGGTGGGCAAACATGATTACGAAGCACAACGTTGGAAACAATACCCACTTGGCTGATCTTTACGACCTGCGTGCTACTTTTGTTCCAGCTTACTTCAGGGACCGCTTTTTCCCGTTCCTCCAAACTACTTCCCGCAGTGAGGGGTTCAATGCGGTTCTGAAAAAGTATACTACCCCGAACAACAACATCACCCATTTCTTCCTACAGTACTTGAAAGTACAGGAGAAGATAGATGTTGCAGATGATGCTGCTGAATTTGAAATTGAAGATAAGGTACTTAGGCCCTGGTCGGATTACCCTCTGGAGAAGCAAGCAATGGAGGTTTATACGCGTGACATATACTTGCGTTTCCGCGGAGAGCTAAGGAAAGTTACATCATATAATGTCAACCATGTTGCTGGTCATATTTTTGATGTTGTTCCTATTAGAGGTTCTGTTTTTGGTTATGGAAACAGGACTTACAGGGTGGTTGCCAATTCAGCTGAGGAAACTTACAATTGCGAGTGTTCTAAGTTCAGCAGGGATGGACTGCTGTGTTGCCACATAATGAGAATAATGGCACAACTTGGTGCTATTGATTCTATTCCAGAACATTACATTCTACCTAGGTGGAGAGCGCCCGAGGATGAAATTATCGCTACTAGGGTTGAGCTGCCTGAACTGCCTACTGACAGGAAGTTGACCAACAAGGAAAAGAACCTGTTACGCTATGGGACGCTGTGCAATGATTTCACAGATGTTGCAAAGCTTGCATGTACATCTGAGAAAGCGAAGGCGCTTGCTGATAAATACATGTGTGACTTAGTCAGTGCATTGAAATCATTGAAAGTTGCAGAATCATCGAAGCGGAAAAAAAGAAGAATGCTAAACCAGCTGAGGGTGGAACCTTAGAAGTTGAGATACTTGACAATGATGGTGAAGATATTAGGGATCCTACGGCCACTACATCTAGAGGGCGTCCGGGAAAAAAAAAAAAAAGAAGTCAGGCCTCCATCTAAAAGCTAGCAAACCTGTGAAGTGTTCTGTGTGTGGCTCTGAAGAACATACTTCGCCCAATTGCCCCAAGAGGATGACTCCTGGGCCTGAACCCATGGAGCAGGATTTGTTGCGCAATATGATTTGAGTTTTCTAGAAGTACTTTTTGTTGTCCACTTTAGGTTCTGGATGTATTTGTGTTGCCTCAAAATTAAATGCAAGAATGTAACAGACCTCTTTATGTATTCCATGGTGAAAAACAGGAAGTATCTAAAGTGTTCTAGAAACAGCTAGTTGGTTTAGTCCTGTGTTGCATTCAAGGAGTAAAAAAATATTTGCATGATAGATTCACAAAGTTATTTACATCAAAATGCTATATAAGACAGAGAAGTACATGCAAAAAGCTAGATAGAGTGTAGGCATAGCAAAAAAATGCACCACTTGCCTCCTCAATTCGAGAACAATAAACTGTGCCATGCAATCTTATTATCTTCGCGCTCTAGCATTTTAGCAACTGTAGTTTCCTCGCTGCTGGGATATCCGTATGACTAAAAAGTTGTACCAGTCTCCTGCCATCCCAGCTTTCAATGAACTTGAGCATGAAGTATCCACAGTCGTGACTTGCCAAGAAGAAAATAAAAAAGTGATCAATGAATAGAACACCCTTGATTGCACAAAATCATGTAGGGGTGCGACGGAAAAAAGGGTACAGAAGGAAGAAGTGACATTTGAGCTGTAATTTACCTTGTTTTCTGCATAGGAGTAGAAATGTACTGAGTTCTGTATCTGGAGATGTCTATTTTTGATTGGCTGTAGTTTTCGCCCCACAGGTGCTTGATTGAGCCCACAATGGCCGTGACATCTGACTTCAGGCTAGGGGTACCTTCTGCCCTCAATGAATCCATAACTTCAAACCTTCCTGCCTTCAGATTCAACACTATGAGATAGTAGTGGCCAGTAAACTCTGTGGACTTGGGCGAGAGGTTTGGAGAATGGAAAACATTAACTGCACCATTTTAAAAAATGCCCCTGATGTTAGTATTTTATTGACAAAAATAATGGATGAACATTAAAAAAATACATCCATAAAAAGACCATATGGAGCCTGTTCATGGAGATTTATATGGAGCCTGTACATGGTGTTACTGAGAGTACAATGGTGTTTTTATCTAAATTATATGGAGCCTATACATGGAGTTTTCATCAAATTTATACATTATGGGTGAGGAAACTACAAACAGAACTTCAGGAAACATATCAACTTTTTTTGATAAGTGCTTGTTTTGATAGTGATATGTATTTTAATTAAAAAAATACACCCACATGCCAAAAGTTAAAACACCTACCAACCCAGAAATCTACATGTAGTCTGTAAACATATACATGTGCTTTATACACCGAAAAAAACCTCACATCCAGTAATCCAGGAGCTACATCAATTATGGATGGGAACATACATGCTAACAATCATAACAATTGAGCAACAAAATATAGTAACTTACATGCTACAAGAACAAAAAATCTGTGTGAACTCTCCAAAATCAGGCACATAGTGATATATTACATGCGCAATAATTATGACAACTTATATGCTAACACAAACACAGGTGTGGTAGGTCTGAAAAATGTATAAAAGCAAGCAAGAATGAAAGTTTCAGAACTGACCAATTCCTTATGATCTAGCCGATTTGTTGGGGAAAACTGAAATGTTCTCTGGACTGCTTGATCATGAATGCATGCTGGATTCCTGAGCTTGGTCTGCATACACAGCCATTGGGGGAGAAGTAAGCATCACTAATGAGAAAAGGAAAAAGAACAAGTAGGGATGAATGACCTAATGGAATAACATGTAAGGTATTAAAAACTCACCCCAATACTAAGTGGCATCAAGCATTTCTTCTGTTTAGCCAATTCCTTTGAAAGAACATGCAAGGCGAGTTCGCATGTCGAGTTGCTGAGCCACCCAGTGGGCTTGACAGAGTTTGCCAAATCTCGCAGGTAAATAAACCAGTCACCATAATCAATGATTTTTTCTTCGTTTAATGGGTGTTTAGATCTGCCACCATATGAACAAATCATGTTGTAGACTTCCACTGTTGTTTTCGGTACAACTTGTTTTTTCCCGGTTTGCATGTATGGCGACTTCTGAGCCTCGACTGTCTTGACAACCCTCCTTTGATGTGCTTGCGGAACTGGAGTGTAACTATTCGGCGCAACAGGTGACGATGTAGATTCTTCTATCCTCTTGGCCTTATCAATCACTGGGGTCCTGGTAGGCATATCGATGGTAGCGAAGATTTTATCAAATGAATCTCCACTTTCATTGCTTGAAATTATGATAGGCTCTTCCTCGCCAACAGTTGTCTGTTGGTCAGCTGCATCAACCTTAGCAGGTTCGTCAAAACCAAGGTCAAAAGAGGGGCAGTCATCTATCAGTTCTCTCCGTCTTCTCTGCTCCTCCGTTTCTTTAGGTGAGTCCGTGCTCCCAAACTCAAGGTCAAGCTTCCTGGACGTGCTATCCTTTGATAAAGACATAGTTGATTGTCCTTGCTGAGCATCCACTTTGTTTGGAGACTGCATGTCCACAAATCTGCTTGTGGGTATTTTTGCTGTACCAAAACGAGTTTGCCTCCGTGGGCTACTGGTACCTACATCCCACACGGGGCCCTTGGTACTTGCATCCCACACGGGGCCACCGGTACCTACATCCCACATGGGCTTAGGGCTATCCTTGCTAATAGAAGTTGATGGGGGTTTAAGCGGGGACATGGATCTAGTAACTGGTCTCCTGCGAGTTGGACTATCAAGAGCTGCTACACATGTGCCGCGTTTAGAAGTCATCAGGCTGCAGTTTGGCTCACCAGGTTGGATGGTAGCTTGTACACTTGTTTTTGCAGTCTGAGATGGTGAAATCTTTTGTTGTTCCATCAAAACTTCATTTGATACATTTACCAATGGTGGCTCCTTTGTTGCTGCCGATTTGAAGGGCCTGACAGACTCAGCAGGTAAAGATTTGACATAATGTGGCATCGCAAGCACTATCTTCACTTGACTGTGACCCTGTCCCATATATATGCATTTGCTTCAACGCTTCAACTCCAGGATTTGCAAGCCCAACAGTACCTTCCTTTGTACTACAGTTCCTGTCTGCAAAATTATTCGAGCTCGTGGGATTTGCTGCACCATCACCAGTTACAATCTCCATATCCACCTCAAATGTATCTGCATCTCCGATGAGTTCCTCCGCTCTCTGCTGCAAGCCATCTTCATTTGTTTCCAGTGGCTCACTTTGAAGAATGTGATCTGATTTGGCCTTCTTTGAAATTCCATCCTCAGCAGGAGAACTCTCATCAATTTGCTTCCTCTTCCTGGTGTCCTTTTGCAGAATTGCAGTAGCATGAGTTTCGTGTGTAGCACTGTTCATTTCCATCTCAGCATGGAAGCTGTCATCACTTTGTTTACTCTTCCCAGTGTCAATTACAGTAGCATCAGCATCATGTGTATCAGTGTTCGTTCCCATCTCAGCATCATCATTCCTCTCTCCGGTAACTCCTTGCGCTGTCATTATTGTGGTGCGTTTGTTCTTTCCGCGTCTTGTTCTATTGCTGTGATGCCGCGCTTCATGTTTCTCCTCGTCAAGTACCCGGGCCTTTGGATATATGCTTGACATGTTCTTCAAGAATTGTGCAAGCCCATCCTCAAAAACAGTGCACATCTCTGCGAGAGCTCCTCTGTATTTCGCCATTTCCTGTTCCATAATTATTAAACTTCAGTTAGCGCTCGGCTAACAACACTGAAAATTTTGCACTGTAAAAATCTACATCTAGTTGGATCTAAGTTCCACTTCAGTACTATTAACAACTAAAAAACATCTAATTTCAATTTAAAACGGAAAGTGTATTTAGTAAAACAGAAACATTACATGATGGAAAAATAAAAAAACATATGGAAACTGACATGGAGTTATCATCTAGTTTAAACATTACTGTCGAGGAAACTACATACTAAGAAAATCATGAAACTTTTGAAAAAAAGAAAGAACAAAGAATATACAAAAATATGGTATCTTACGTCTTCAGTGTAATCACCCGGGGCATGGGTTTTAATGAACATGTCCAAGACTGACGGTTCTGCGGAGAATAAGCTAATCTTGATCATGAAACATGCCTTCAACTGAACAAGGAAAAAAAAGAAAAAGATGTAAACAAATTCAGATATTAATTATGAATGCTTGCTGTTTAGCTGGAACAAACAGCTAGTCGTGTTAAGCAGAAATATTTATTGCTAGAAAAAAACTTACAGGTAGCTTCCCAAATGACCCGCCACTGTTTGTATCCATCTCAACCGCAAGCCTAACCAACTTGTTGTTCCATGCACATATTCGAGTCCCGTCTTCAGGCACATCTATGGCGTCAGTTTCCAACGAATCAACATATAAGACCTGTGATAGAAAAGGAAAAAGATGAATCTTAATGGTATCCACAGGATGTATAAAGAGGGCCAATAGCTAGAAAGAAAAGCAGACATAACGAATTTTGAAACAACAAAGAAAATGAAGAAAACGGGAACTGACCATAAGGTATGGCATGCGAGCCTTGAACCAGTTTTTCTTGCCCTTTGCTCTAGCTGTCTCGATCATTATATCAATGATGAACTTTGGCCAGTTTAGACTGCTGATATCTTCTGTGTTGATAAAGGATGGGTAGCATCTTGGGCTAATACCAGTAGCAGTAGTTGGAGCGAATACAGAGCATGTCAAGTATATGCAGAACTTCCTCAGAAAAATGTGATCAGCTGGGTGTTCCGGTCCTAGCTCTTTCTCAAGAAATGCAAGTGATGGCTGCTTGTTATCCTTGATCCCAAACATGTCCAACATTATTCTTTTTGCCGCAGTGTCCATGTGGTAAGACATAAGGATCCTGCCCATGGGCACCCCAAGAACTTTGACAACAGAGTCCAAGGTAACAGGAATCCTTCCCCTGTCACCAAAGTCGAGCACACGCAACTCTGGGTAGAAGCACCCCATCAAGAATTTACATAGATCAGGAACCAACTTGGAGCACCTACACTTAAGTATCTCTCCGAGATCTGCATCAACTATGATTTTTTGCTGCTTATCTGTGAACCCTTTGCAAATCCTGAAAATCTTCATTGGAGATGCCCTGTTGAATGTATCGCTCTGACAAGTAAAAAACATACATATTTGAGTTTCCATTGCATATACCAAAAATTTCTACATGTAATAAAGACTGAAAAACAATAGTTATGAACATGCAGAAAGGCTTGCAGTACCTTATTTTTATTTTCCTGCCCAACTTGTTCATCATGTGGGTCTTCATAATCAGGTTGAGGGGGTGGGGCATCGTCCGTTTGTTGGGGTGGAGCTACAACTGCATGAGCCTCACCATCCTCTATATCATCTTCTAGACGTGGGTCTACTGGTTCGTCTGGGACTCTAGCCTTCATTTGCAGCCTTTGCTTCAACCTTTTGAACTTGGATCCAGGCTTGGCCGAACTCCTGGGTGTCTTCGAACGTCTCCTAGGTACGAGGGGAATCATCATCTAGTATTCCAGTAGATACGTCAATTATGGATGAGAACTTACATGCTAACATTTGAAAAAACAACTAAGCAACACTAGAACATGCTGGAAACCACAGAAAATGAAAGTGATAATTACATGAACAAATTATGTTTGTTAACAAAGTGATAATTACATGAACAAATATTGATAATTACATGCACAAAAATTGTGTCAAAACTTACATGCTACCACAAAAACACAGGTGTCGTACTCCAAGTAGTTCAAGTAACTAGTCAAACGAAAAAAGTAGAACAAGTATTCAATTGGCTACAACAATTTGTATGAGAACCTACATGATATCTAAGTCTAGAATATCCTACTTGCTACCAAATGCAAGAAAAATCAGAGGAGAGACTTGCATGGAAAAAAATCATAGTGTGCCCCTTGCATATCTGTAAGAAACTACATGTAAAAAATACACATCAAAGCTAGACATCAAATTTGAAAGAGCAAAACTACTTGTATAACTGCACATAATTAAATGCTCCTTGAAACAAAAACACTCATCCTCCCCCCCTAGATAACTACATCGATGTATACAACACACCAATGGGTGTAGATTATAGGGCAAAAGTACATATATCATGTATTTTACAGGACAAAAAATACATATATCAGACGATCCCACAGAGGGTTTGCAACTACAGGATACATGAATGTACATGGGGATTCAGACTCACCAGTTCCAGAATCTCAACCAAAATTGCTAGTCCTTGTACCCAGATGACCTGCAAAACCTACATAACACACGCAGTACTGATTAGAAAGCCAGAAAATCAAATGAGAAAAAATCCCCAGAAAATCACGCAAAAAAAACACCAGAGAGGACGAGTACTTGAGTTCTAGCTTGGCTCACCTAAACGAAATTCGAACTCGGTGTTGTTGAATCAAAGAAATCGGTCGGTCCACGACGAGCCCGAGGAGGAGATCATAAACGATCGGCTCCGCTACCCCGAATCCACGAAAACGAGAACGGCCAGTCGATGTAGAAGCTCGATGCACGAGTCTCTCGGCTGCCTAGAGGTCAGCGACACCGGATTTCGTGGCCGACGGAGCTCGATTCCACGGCGGGCGCTGAGCAGGAGACCGAGGTGCAGATCTGCTCCGCTATCCCGAATCCACCAAAACGAGCACGACCGGGGGATGCAGAAGCTCGCCACGGCCGTTCTACAAGGTTTTACAGGTCGGCGCCGGCGGGAATCGCCGGCGACGAGCGAGAATCGCGATGGCGAACGGAGGGGAAGAGAGCGAGAGAGGAGCTGGCGAGAGGGGAATGCGTGAACGGCTCGTTGCCGAGGGGATTCAATGCGGTGGGGTTTGTCGGGACGCGGAACACGTAAGCAGGAAAACTTTTGGCCGTGAGATGGCGATCCGACGGTGAGCACCGTGTAAGGACCAGAGAGTGCCTAGGCACGGAATAGATTTAGCGTTTCTACTATCACCAATCAAAATCTGAATGACCATGATTTTTTTTTTTGCGGATGAATGACCACGAATTCAGAAATGGAGCTGTCGAATTCCAAGTTGGTTTGGAATACATAGTAATCGTTTCTACATGTTTGGAGATGACTAACATGTAACCTTAAAAAAATAGGGGCGCGGCCTTGGGGGGACGTGGATGTCAAAGCTGCGGCTCCGGACGTTCATCTCCGTCACATTGCGTTGAGGTGTTTAGGTGTTGGCTTTGGTCGCTCAGGCGGCTTGGTCATCGATTCATGGGGCCACACCCCAGGGCAGCGTGGAGTGTTTTGTGTTGTATTGGTTTTTTGCCAGTTTTCTATAAACTGGACAACTCTTTTCTACTATATCAATGAAAAGACAATTTGCATAGTTTCAAAATGCATATACAATTGCTTAAGTGAATACTTAGTTTTGGCCATACAATACAAAACACGGCCAAACAAGTGATTAACTATCTAAATACTAGGAGAATGCCCGTGCGTTGCTACGGGTAAGGCTCCCGCCGTGCTGACCGCCGGGGAGAGATGGTAAGGTTCCCTGTATTGTATCCCTTCGTATGTATAGATCTCAACAATCGATTTCCACATCTTTTGGAATATTCAATACAATTTTGAGCAAGCCCATGGGGGAGGGAAACCGAGTTTTGCACAAACATTTACTGAAGCAAAGTACTCAATGCATTCAACAAACATAACTGAAGCAAATAATATCTAAGTTTCACCCCTTCGCTCGGTTACATGACCAACTCCCACGAATCGCAAAGTTTCACCCCATGGCATATTCTGATATTCCCCAATCCACAAGCAAACACATCCAAACAACATCCCAAGTTGTTACAAATCACTCGTTGTAGTTCAGGACCTCGCCCCCAACTTCATCTGCTCGCATGTGATTGCTGTTGCCACTGCTCCTTGCCCTGATGCCGCTAGTCCATGTTCCAGCCTGGTCGCCGCTTCTTCACTCTTCCCGCTGCCTGTTGGCTGTCAAGTAAGAAGGTCGCCGCCGGTGAAAAGATCACCGTCCAGCACCAGCCCCGGTTGGTCGTCCCATTCAGCGGCCGACTGGCTACACAAGAAGAAAGAGAGAAGGAAAATTAGCAGGACGGTCAGGTTATTTGGGGCCTGTGATGATTATATTAGGAAACAGTTAAAACTGAACCACCTATGACCGCCCACCAACAGTAAAGATACCTTACAGGTCTAAAAAAAAAAGATTTCACAGAAGTTCAGAAGGATTACACCAAAGCTACTGGCCAGAACTGAAGATGTAGTGATCTCACGTGAAACCGACGCATTGCTACAATATTGCTTTTCAGATTTCAGTGGCACTTCCTAGTACATGCCCAGGTCGCCTCGGCACAGCCTCATGATCTTTTGTTCAGATCAAAGAGCAGTTCCTCCAACAAAGCCCCTGTGGGGTTTCAGTTGAGGTACTTCTCCAGCTAGTTGGCTGGAGTGACGGGCATTTTCCTAGTTCAGAAGAAAAAATTATAGAACAGGTTTGATTTTCCACGGCATTGTTGTAATCTTATAAGTGCATACACAAAATCTAGAACTCATATTATTCCGTATCTGTAGCAAAAACGTGGCCTGACAAAAATCTGAACTCCACGAAAAAAAGAATAAAACATACATAAGTTGCTCATTTAATTCTTGAGGTTGACATTTTCTAGGATCAAAGCAAATAATAAAATTAACATGGTTTGATGAATCAATGGTTGATCGATTGGTTGGGTGACTAACCAGTTTTGCGGGTAGAATGGAGTTGAAGGAGTACTTCCACAGGGGTGTGGCGTAGTGAAGAAGGAGATGACGACCAATGCGTTGTAAGCCTGCAAAGTATAGTAATGGAATTATAAAACCTCAAACAGACAAAATCATTGTACTCCCGCTGACAACACCCAAGTTAGATATACCAAACAGAAAAATGATCTGATTACCGCATAATATAGGTTCGCTTTCATGAACTTATTCTGGACAAGACTATTTCATAAGCTTTAAGAAAGCTCATGTATCAACTTAAAATTGGTGTTAACAAGTTGTAAGCAAGATTAAGTGTTACCTACACTGAATTGAAAGCTTAAAGTTAGAACTTGATTCTTAAATTCAGGGAAATTAACAAAATAATATCAGTGATCCAATGCGCAAAAGGATGCAAAATCTATGTCAGAGGCATCCATCTGGTGAGAATCACCATATTTCTAAAACAGGCCACAAAGACCAGGTGTTAACCAAAGATAGAGGCTGACCAGATTTTTTTTAGCGAAGCTTCCAGTGAGGTACTAAGGTATGGAGAACCTGTGACTGGACATCCATTACCGAAGCTTCCAGCGATATCTTAGCTAATATTCAA
Organism: Poa pratensis; assembly: GCA_947311845.1. NCBI lineage: Eukaryota > Viridiplantae > Streptophyta > Magnoliopsida > Poales > Poaceae > Poa > Poa pratensis. The sequence continues at coordinate 71,622,144 of CAMZMU010000096.1, read as the reverse complement.
TGAGAACATATTTAGTAGTACAATATCAAGATAGGAACTGAATCAAGTGCAATGGTTGAACACGCATACTGCTGTCCGATGGTCAAACAGTACACAAAAAAATGGATAGGACGTGGACTACTTACAGATTGAAGCATCTGGACCTCTTGCAAGCTCAATGCTTGTACCGCTTCCCATCAGACATATCATGGTACAATTTATTTCCCTATTCAAAGTAAAGCATACGATTGGTTACAAGATTGCATAGCAAGGATACTGTTTTTAAAGAATAAATGAGGTTCAGATCTAAAACGTATGGAATACAAAGGAGGTTAGAGGATACAGAGGAGAACCGAGACACCTGAAGAAGCTGTCTGGACCCCATGGAGTTCGCCTTCGAGATCTGGACCCTGCACGACGATAGCTTGGACATCAGATATCTGCAGCCCTGCCCGGTTCGACCTCTCAACCATCCTAGATGGAAACTAAGCATGGAAACACTTACACGTACAGTTGAAAGCAAATCGATCATGGTGGGCATCAAGAAATCAGAGAATAGGAGTTAGTACTCCATCCAAATTAATCAGGCGCCCCTGCCCTTGCGTGTCTGCGAGCCTGCGCCTGTACATGTAATTGTCTTAGAGAATAAATTGCAATCAGAGAATAGGGGATGGGGATGGCTGCGCCTGTACATGGACGAATGGATCAGGCGCCCTTGCCCTTTGCGTGTCAAGCCATCGTTGTAGCACATCTGGCGGCCCAACTCCTTCCGGCCATGTCACTTCTGCCGGATGCGGCCGTCGCCGAGCGCCAGCGTCGCCCCGCTTTGGTCGACCCCTTCGACCACCACGTTCACACCTTGAGCTCTGTCGCCTACCCTGTGTACTTGGCTCGCTTGTCTTCCCTCGGCTGCTCACCGTGCAGCCGCCGGCCACGGGAGAGATCGCGAGCATTGAGGCAGGTACGCGCGTCTTCTCCCCCGCATATATCCTTCGTGTGGTTGTTCTCCGCGGACACCTAAGCGTTGGAGGCCCGACCGTTGTTAGGAGGGGCTGGGTGGCTGACGATATAGGTGGCAGAGGCGGCGACAAAGCGATTGGGTCGAGGCCTACTCGAGGGGGAGAGAAGGGATCATGGATTCATGGTGGTGGCTAGAGGCGTATGCGCACGGGAGAAGGCTCTGATGATGGGAGAAGCTGCGGTGGCCACTCAGTGGCGGATCTAGAACGAAATCAGTGGGGGGTGCCAGGCTTGAAAAATCCTCTATTAGGCTTACCATTCAGCCATGATTAGTGCAAATAATAGTATGATTAGTGCAAATAATAGTGGATAAAAGTATTTATATGTTTTTGGAGGGGGTGCCATGGCACCCATGGCACCCCCACTGGATACGCCCCTGTGGCCACTGGCCGGTGAGGTGCGTGGTAGCGGCGGCGGTGTACCGTTTAGGTAGATAGGGAGCGAAGGAGATTGCGGTGTAGGCGCACGAGAGAGGGGTCGCGGGCGAAATTTTCATTGGGCCTTGGCTGAGATCGGCGCGCGCGATCGATCGAGGAAGCGTCTGGCGGACCACGGTTCGCAAGACGTACGAATGGGGTGTAAACGGATCGGATCGGATAATGCGCTTTCCATATCTTTTTCATATTTCTTTGTCGGATTCGGAGCGGAGCGGATAATGATCGGATGCGGATTCGAATGCGGATAAAATCGGACTACGGATTCAGATCGGAAACGGAACGGTTTCGGATCGGAAATGGATAAACTTGTCGGATAAATACGTGCACACAAACATAATTTCACAACACAAACTATGTCGACAATAAAAATATCGAAACAAATAACACTGGAGTGTCGGATGTTCAACATCACACGAAGTTTCTTATTGAAATATAGAAGCAAGTAGCCGGCCAAGTAGGAGATCATATCCCTTACGTAATAACTTCTCAACATGGAGTTCTTCATGTCCAGATGTGTCTCTGCCTTCCTCTCCTGTGAGTGCGATGATAGATAATCAGATTGTACAGTTACAAGAAGATTAATAACAACTGATCTGAATAATGGAAGAGTTAGAACAATGCATACCAAAACTGCTTGCTAAATCCAGCTGACGAGCTTATTTATTCAATATGCCTCTTTCTTTGTCCTACGTATTGGCAAAAAAACAGCAATGTTAAAGAGGTAAATCAGGCATATTTAAAATTTGGCAAAATAAAACAGTAACGTTCAGGAGGTTACTCAGGAAATCATCAATTCTATCGTCGTCACTTCCAGCTTCTTCACGCATCTACAAATTAAATCCAACATAATCAATACATCATGTACATGCTAGTAAATATGAAGAAGGCAATTTCCTTCCAGATTAAACAAGATAAGTAGACAGAGAACCATACCTTTTCATCAAGTTGTTCCTCAAGACTCATATTAGCAACAAGTGTTTCTGCAACCTCCAGATCGTTAACGATAGAACCAACCCCATACCCTCTTTTAGTGTCACCTTTCCTAGACGCAGACACCCAGTCTTTTGTACAGATCAATGCTTCTACCACATGAGGGTCAAGACGACTGCGAAATGGATCTATAACACGACCGCCTGCACTGAAAGCTGATTCCGAGGCAACAGTGGACACTTGAATGGCCAGGACATCACGAGCAAGCATTGATAGAACAGGATATTCATCTTGATGAGCTTTCCACCATGATAAGATATCAAAGTTTTCAAAAGCAACCTTTGAAAGCCTTAGTGTAGCTTCTGCCATGTACTTATCCAAGTCAATGTCACCATCGTTAGAGACATGAGTGCCCTGCTGCCACTCAAAGTAATCATCTTCATCTTCTTCGGTAAAATCAGTAGCACGCTCATCGGCGGTAGCAGAGTTAGGTCCATTACTACTATGTGAATACTTGGAAGCATATGCAATATACATTTGTTTCACAACAATGATCAGCTCTTCTACTTTACCACGATATACCAGCTCCCCATGAACCTTTTTCATGTAATGTTCTATTCCACTTCTCTTGTATCTAGGGTCAAGAAAGAAGGCCACTGCAAGAGCAAGATTTGATTTCTTCCAGTACTTATCAAACTTAGTTTCCATAGAGGTTGCCATCTTCTTAATAGTGGCATCACTACTTCTACACCAACCAGAAATTAAACCCTTGATCTCACAGAAGCCTTTATAGAATAAATTTGCTGTAGGATATTTAGTACCTGATAATAGATTAGTGAGATCATCAAACTTCTTTAAGCATCTACAAAGAATAAGTGCCTTCTCCCACTCATCAGCTGATGGAGCAAACTTGTGAAATCTTCTTTTGTCAATCTCATGCAGCCTATCAAAAGCCTTTCTATAAAACAGTGCATCCCTCAACAGAAAGTATGTAGAATTCCACCTCGTTTGACAATCCAACTCCAAACCTTTTGTTGTGGACAGACCACACTCAGTTGCACACTTATAAAATTCCTCCTCCAATTGGGGAGAGGAGTTCACAGCCAAAACAAATGCCTTAATACCACAAACTGCATCTGAAATTTGAGCAAGACCATCTCTAGCAACCAGATTTAGAATATGATTAGCACATCTAACATGAAAGAGCTCACCATCACACACTAGAGGAGATTTCTCTTTCAGCTTACCAATGACGTGATTAACACAAACTTCATTTGAAGCTGCATTGTCCAAAGTAAGAGAAAACATTTTCTTCTCGATAAACCACCGCAAAATGCAGGTGATAAATTCTTCGGACATGTTAAGACCAGTATGTCGCCCTTCTACATGCATGAATTTGATGATCCTTTTCTGAATACACCATTCATCGTCAATCCAATGCACTGTGACACACATATACCCTTTATTTTGATTAGATGTCCACATGTCCATTGTGGCGCTGAAACGACAGTTAACTGTTTTGAAATACTCATATAGCTTATCCCATTCCTCTTGAAACATTGCTACTGTCGGGGGAATGCCCCCGGGTAGGGCATAGAGGAGGAAAGGAAACTCAAGCCGGGTCACTCGAGCCGAATCTCTTCTACCGGATCGGTTGAGAGAGTCGGTTAGTACTCACCCTTGTTTAGGTGCAGGGAGACGCCAGAGGGGATCAGGCAAAGTCTAGCCGGATCAGAGGAAGAGATCCGGCTCAGCTAGCCGGGTTGCCTGGAAGAGATCCGGCTCAACTAGCCGGGTTGCCTGGAAGAATCCGGCTTACCTGTGATGTCGGATAATGCACAAAGACCAAGTAATGTCAGTAAGTTCACGAGTCTTGCAGGCCTCCTGCCCGAGGCTCGGAAGACAGCCAGGTCGAGCCACGGGTTTTCCGGGTCGCAAGGCCCTAGGCGCTGACTTGGCTAATTCGGGAAAGGGCGGTGGCCTAGGCTATGATGGGCTACGCCGGCTTAAGCTCAAAGAGGAAAAGATAGACCTGCCGTTGAACTGACGATGAGCTGGACTGAGTGACAGTAGCCAGGGCTTGTCCTGTTCCTCTTGTCCATGCCATTATCATCTCCGGCCAGGGGCAAAAAGGTAATCCGGTTAGTGTATAAGTAGACCAGCACATCCTCCAGTGCGAGGGAGACGAACCACAAGCTCATTTTCCCCCTTGGTAGCTTCTTCTTCATCGTGAGCTCTCACCATTGTTGCTTCATACAGCTCGAGGAGCACACTGTACTTGTCACTATTGAGATATAAAGAGAGTAGGCTAGTGCTGCAGTAGGGGTGTTACCTCCACAAGAGGGCCCCGAAGCAGGGTACATCGTGGTGTGTTTTGTGTTCTTGGTTTCTTGTTCATGTTCTTGTGGTTTCTTGCGTGTTCTTGCTTGTGCACTTCTTGAGTGCATAAACCCTCCCCGGATCCCCCAACGCACATTCGGCCCCATCTTAGCCATACCTATGGCATCTGCCGTGATCCCACCACGACAGTTGGCGCCCACCGTGGGGCAGATTGAGGCGTTGGAGGGAGTTTACATCCGGACGGGCTCAGGCGAGCGTGTGCTTTCTGGTCTTATCGCAAGATCGGCGAGTTCACCTTCGTCAGCGACAATGCAGGGTGTTTCGCCGGCAAGCCTTTCCCCGAGCATGGCTTCCTGATGATGCTCGGTAGCTTCGTCACCTATGTTGCTGTCGAGGCTGTTCGCGAGTACCCGGCGCAGGTGCTCGTGGCCGAGGACCCTCCTTCTTTCCGCGCAGCTCTCGGACAGCGTAGCGCTCGCCCCGGGAGTAGCGTGGAGGTGATGATGACCGGACCAAGTGCTGGAGCAGGCAAAGGAGATGCCGGCAATAGCATGCCCGAGGAGCTGATCACGCCAACCGATCCGGTTGACAAGCCGACTCGGACGGCCAAGTTCCCAAAGGAGAAACCAGATCCGGTTGGTCCACTTGGCATGTCAAGTAGGGAGGCTCCCTTGGAGGATGTCCTGGAAAAGTTAGCTCGGCCAGTGGCACCTGGGGCAAATGTAGAGCTTACTATAGCTCAGTTAGAGGCAGAGCGCCTGAGGTTGCAAAGAGAAGCCCGGTTGGTGGTAGAGTCTAGGCAAGCATTTGATAGAGATATGAGAGAATATAATGCTGCCAATGGTATTACCGATGGTTTCACTCCGGTAGCGCCTCACCCGCGCAAGAGAGCAGATTTGCGCAACAGGGGTAAGGACCTCAATGATGAGTTAGCTAGAGCCGCAAGATCGAGCTCAAGTAAGGCTACTAGTCATAGATCGGGTACAGGCAAGCCGGTGTATAGCTCCCCGGCTAAGAATCTTAGGGCTGCAGCGGCAGCGCGAGCCGAGTTGACCACACTAACCGGGGATGCTTGGCGCAAGCAGGCAGAGAGGGTCAATGAGCTGGTTGATGTGTGTAACCGGCAGAATGAGGCTTACCGGAAGCTAATCCGGATGCTGGTGGTTCTCGGGTAGTAGTGTCGGCTAAGGCGGTTAGCCAGAGGTCCAAGGGGCAAGCGTCATCCCCGCATGTCGGAGTTGACCGGGCTCAAAGTGTGAATTCGGGCAAGAGCAAACAGCTGCAGGCCTATGATGCTGAGTATGCCGGCAAGCAGCTAGCTGCTCAAGGAAGAGGTGGCCAGAGCAGAAACAATGGCGGTCAAGGCAATCCGGGGGCCGGAAGGGGTAATTCGGCTGGCCGAGGTCAACCACCTCGTCCTCCCGGGCAGAATCAACCCCGGCAGGAGCAGCAAGTAATGGTGCAAGCGCAGCAGCAAGGTGGTGGCCAGGCGGGCTACCGCTATGATGATGGTAATTCGGCTATGGCGCGAGCCGGATACCAAACGTATGACAATGCACTTGCATCCAGACTGGGACCTCGGACGTTGGCTCCGGATGATCAGCGTCTCAGGTTGGATAGGATTTACCAGTCCGAGAGGCTGGAAGAGCAAGGCCCACCAGGTCCTCCGTGCTTTGGGCCTCGGATCATGAACGAGCCGAATGTGCCGTTGTTTCAGCTTGGCCGAATCACAAAGCCGTATAACGGCAGCACTAAGCCGCAGGATTGGCTGATAGATTATGTATCCTCGGTGCACATTGCGGGGGGCAATCGCCGATGGGCGGTCCGGTATCTCCCGCATATGTTGGAAGGGCCAGCCCGGATTTGGCTGAATAACTTACCAGAGGGTAGTATCAACTCTTGGATGGATTTGGAACAGGCATTTTACAGCAACTTCTCCAGCACGTACAAGAGGCCAAACCGACCTCAGCTCTTGTCTGCGTGCAGGCAGGAAGAGCGGGAGACAGACCGAGAATTTTTGACTCGGTGGAGCAACATTCGCAATTCTTGTGAAGGTGTCGTGGAGGAGCAGGCCATTTCTTGGTTCGCGCAGGGTTGCCGACACGGCACCCCGCTTTGGCAGAAGCTCCAGAGGGATATGCCAAAGACCCTAGCGGAAATGATCCGGATAGCAGATACATATGCTCTTGGCGATCCGACGCAGCCAGCGTTGGACGTGGTGGGAACAAGCAGGAGGCAACCGGTTAATAACCGAACTGGACCATTGAGGCCCAGTGACCGACATGAGTTCGGTTATAAAAGGAGAGATCCGGATTACAGATACGGCTCAGACCAGGTTGCAGCAGTAAATATGGATCATCCTGATAGCCAGAGACCAAAAAATGAGGGTCCAGCTTGGAGGCCGAATCAAGGTGCCTGGGCAAAGAAAGTGTGGGATGGACCGAGTCCACCTCTAACTTTTGAGGCAATGATAGATGGGCCTTGCCGTTATCACACGACAGACCCACGCAAGCCGGCCAATCATTCAACTCGGAATTGTAGCTGGCATCATCGCATCCAGGCAGAAGGTCAGAGAGGGCCACCTCAGAGGGGTGCTCCTAGACCGAATTTCAGGCCAAATACGCCTTTATCCGGAGCCAATGCAACCCCGGTGAACGAAGGAGCTCCAAGGCCGGCAGCCACAAAGCCGGTTAACCTGGTAAATATGGGAGGCAACAACAATGCTGGTCCGAGTCGGCAAGGTGGATACCCCGGAAATGATTACAAGGAAGCTCATCAAAGTTATGTGGTTTTTGTGACCGAGCCAACTGACAAGAAAAGTCAGCTGCGAAGGGCGAAGGAGGTGAATGCAGTCACACCAGCAGTACCAAAATACCTGAACTGGTCCGAGCAGGAGATCACTTGGAGCAGGGCTGATAATCCCAGGGTTATGCCAAGCCCAGGAAACTACGCGCTGGTGGTGGATCCGACTTTGGTTGGACCAAAGATTAATGTGAAATTCACTCGAGTCTTGGTTGACAATGGCAGCGCTATAAACATCATGTATCGGGACACAATGGTCAAATTGGGTTATTCGCCGAATCAGTTGCAGCAGAGCAGTTGTACCTTCCATGGTATAGTACCCGGGGTGTCTTGTTCCCCAATGGGTAAGATATGGGTAGATGTGCTATTTGGTACCAAGGACAATCACAGACTTGAGAGTCTAGAATTCGAGGTGGTAGACTTGGAGAGCCCATACCATGCTCTGCTCGGCAGGCCGGCATTAGCCAAGTTCATGATTTCCACTCATATTGCTTACCTCAAAATGAAGATGCCTGGCCCGAATGGAATCATCACGTTGCGGGAGATTACAAGAAGGCCATACAGTGTGCTACGGTTGGTTCCACCTTAGCCGAGTCGTTGGTGATCCAAGCTGAGAAGAGCAAGATGCATGAAGTAGTAGCGATGGCGAAGTCAGCTCAGCTCGGCGTCCTGGCCATGACCAATCCGGATGCAGGTGCAACTTTTGAGGTGCCCAAGGAGACAAAGAGGATCCCCATTGACCCGGAGAATCCGGAGCGCATGGCCATCATTGGTGCTGGTTGGGCGAGAAATAGGAAAGCGCGCTCTGTCACTTCCTCCGTGAGAATCGGGATATCTTTGCATGGTCGGCTAAGGACCTGCCTGGTGTTCCGAGGGAGTTGGCAGAGCACTCTTTATTTGTCAGGCCGGATGTGAAGCCGGTGAGGCAACCGACTCGGCGTCTTTCAGACGATCGAAGAAAAGTGGTGCTTGATGAGCTGGCTAAGCTACTTGCAGCCGGATTCATTATGGAGGTGTTGCATCCAGACTGGATATCCAATCCGGTTCTGGTAGAGAAGAAGAAGGACGAACCAGCGGTGGTCAAGGTGTGGCGTATGTGCATCGACTTCACCAACCTGAACAAGGCGTGCCCGAAGGATCCCTTTCCTTTACCTCGGATTGATCAAGTGATCGATTCTACTGCTGGGTGTGAGTTGTTGTCTTTTATTGATGCGTACTCTGGTTTTCACCAGATACCACTGAACCCCAAAGATCAAATAAAGACTGCTTTTATTACCCCGTATGGGGCGTATTGCTATCGTGTCATGTGTTTCGGTTTGAGAAATGCCGGTGCAACTTATCAGAGATGTATGCAGAAATGCTTACATTCTCAAATGGGCAAAAATGTGCAAGTGTATGTCGATGATATTGTTATCAAAACTAAAGAAAAACGCACTCTCCTCGAGGATCTCGAGGAAACATTTGTGAACTTGAGAAAGTATCGGTTAAAATTGAATCCGGATAAATGCACCTTTGGTGTCCCGGCTGGAAAGTTGCTCGGTTTTCTTGTATCGAGCCGAGGTATTGAAGTAAATCCGGCTAAGATCCGAGCCATAGAAAACATGAAATTGCCTAAATGTCTAAAAGATGTACAAAAGTTCACCGGGTGTCTAGCCTCGCTGAGTCGGTTTGTGAGTCGGCTAGGAGAAAAAGCCTTACCCTTGTATCAATTGATGAAAAAGAGCACCGGGTTCACGTGGACTCCGCAGGCAGACTCGGCTTTCAATGAATTAAAAAAGATGTTGTCCACTGCACCAATTCTGGCATCACCTTTGCCGAATGAGCCAATGCTACTTTACATTGCGGCCACTAACCGGGTCGTAAGTGTGGTGATAGTGGTAGAGCGAGAAGAGCAGGGTAAATCCGTGCAGAGACCGGTGTACTATTTAAGTGAGGTGATCTCAACCTCAAAGCAGAATTATCCTCACTACCAGAAGATGACATATGGTGTATACCTGGCGGCCAAGAAGTTGAAACATTACTTCCAGGAGCACCCGATCACCGTAGTATGCGAAGCACCAATCTCGGAAATCATTGGGTGCAAAGATGCAACTGGCCGAGTTGCCAAATGGGCAATAGAAGTGTCTCCTTACACCCCGCATTATGAAAGAAGATATGCTATCAAGTCTCAGGCTTTACCGGATTTCCTTTGTGACTGGGCCGAGATGCAGTATGAGCCACCCAGACCGGATTACAATTACTGGAAGTTGCACTTTGATGGCTCCAAAACCAAAATCGGACTAGGTGCTGGGATAGTACTCACATCACCGAAGCAAGATCAGTTGCGATATGTGTTGCAGATTCATTTCTCAGCATCAAACAATGTGGCCGAATATGAGGCATGATCCATGGGCTTAATGTGGCTAAGGACATCGTGTGGCGCCCTGACCCGACTGCTATACAGTGATGCTGTGTGTCACCGGTTAAGCGATACAACCGGAGGTTACGGGTTTACCAATCCCCGGCCAAAACCTTTGGCAGGCGTTGCTGGGTACACCTCACTCCAGACAACGCAACACCCCGATTGATGCCTCAACACAGGCACAACTATCAAAGCATAATAGTAAGATCAAGACTTGTGGAACAACTGGCACATCACAGACTCTACGACACAAGAATCACATATAGTTCAACTCTTATACAGAGAAAGATAGCAAATGACAACCAGAGGTCACAGACCCAACATTACATCAAGCGGAAGCGAATTAGGTTGTTCTAAACAACAAGATCCAACAAATGGCCTAAGAGGCCTACAGATAAACATCACAACGCCAGCTGTTACAGGATGTCCCAAGCTGCCACCTGGGAACCCCAGACTACTCGTCGACGTCCACAAAGAACCCACCTTCGAGGTCGGTGAAGTCCTCCTCTGAAACAAAACAAACGACGTTGAGTTCGACGAACTCGCAAGATTAAGAGCTAATATATGCTCGTTGAGGCTTTCAAAGTTATATGGCTGTTTTGCATAAAGCTGATTTTATTTAAGAAAACATAACTCAAAGGCAACGACTATTCAGAGTATTTTCAAAAGAGGTAAGAAGTAACTCTTTTCTCTTGAGATCACTTTCTCAACAACAACCACCATCATCATCATTGTACCTGTTCATCAAAGGCACCTCCCCGAATCACCCTCGAGGAAGCTCACCTTACATTTGTGAGTGGTACCTCTAGTACCTAGTTTTTAATCATTCCGTTAAAGTTATTCTATGATCTTACCTTCACTTCCCAAGTCGTCCATAACCGCGGACACGGCTTTTCGAAAAGATTTACCCTGCAGGGGTGTACAAATGTTTGCCACGCATACCGTCCGGCCCATTACCTGATCATTAGCTCTCTTCCTTGGAAAGCCGGCTGGGTGGGAGCGGTGTCGACTTCTCCCTCGTTAAGGACTCTCCAGGATCATCAGTGGCGGCAGGACTGCCAGGATCACAACACCCCGCCCCACGGCCACTCATTTTCCTAACACCACCATCCTCATACCATTCTCAGCCACCAACTCACGCACGCGCCAATGGAAGCCCGAACTAGAGGACCCTGGCTAGCCCCGCTCGAGTTATTTAGTCTATGAGGGTTCCTGCACTGCGAATGCATAGGCCTCACGCATGGTTGCACACTCAGTCTTGGTTCAAGAGGTATAGAACTCGCACCTAGGCGGCGAGAACGAGACAAAACACCACAACCACAGTGGCCTCTCATCCCTGCCTTTAAGCATGTTATTATCCGTCACCACAATTCTCCACCATTATCATCACTGTCACAAGCCAACACCTGTTTCCAGCATGTACCATCCCTAGTACAACTAGGCATTTAAATAAGCATGGCTAAGCATCCACTAGCATAGCTAAGTATTTCATGGCCAACAATACAAACCTATGGTATTAGGAGAGGGAAAACAGGAATTGGTATCAGGAAATCTTAATGCATTCTATGGGATACTCTAATCCAAACCAAAGACATTTAGAACCGCATGCAATAATATAGTGGAGAAAATAATTGCGAAAAATAGGATAAGATATGCTCAGAGGGGGGGTTACGCTTGCCTTGCTCAACGTGCTGGTAGTACTGCTCGGCGGGGTATTGAGGTGGAACCCCGTCTGCTTGGCCTATCGAAACATAACGCACGGGAAGCAATAATCAATCACCACACATTTTTAGCAAGTGCAATGCGCAAACACATGATGACATGACGTTTTAATGCACTGGAATTTATTAGAAGCTCTCTAGCAAGATCGACCCATTTTAAATTGGGGAGCGAGAAATAATTAATCACCGATAGAGAAATATGGCTCTACCTTGTTTTTAATGTTTTCCTGTGCTCAAATATGAGGTAAACATGCATGAAATGATGTCACTAGTTAATCCATAATTTATGAGCATTTTTGGTATCACACACCATTTTTATCTTGCACCGATAAGAGTTATTACCTTTATAATTTACTAAATTAAACAAGTGATTTGAATTATTTTAAACTCCTCCTGTAAACATGTCCTGTTTATAACTCAAATCCAACACAAACAACTAATTAAAACCAGAGTGGAAGAAGGAAAATAAGTTAGACATGAATTATTTTTGGTACTGTGTTAAATCGGATAATCCGATTTTATTTCAAATCGGATAATCCGATCGAACCAACGCTTTGAGAAAACGGCTAAGGACTGAGCTCGTGCGGTACTGACAAAACTCGGATATTCCGATGCTTTCCGAAATCGGAAAATCCGATGGTACTACGAGGAGAGGAAAAAATTCTAAGGACCTAAACGAATCGCGTACTGCACTGAATCGGAAAATCCGGTCGTTCCACGACTCGGAAATTCCGATCGAGCAGAAGATCGACCACGGCAGCGCACAGCAAACTCGGCGACGGCACGGCGTCGATCGACGCAACGAGCTACCACGAGAGGGGGAAGGGAAAGGCCGGTTAGGGCCAGTAGCTCACCACGAACTCGGGGAAGGGGTCAGGGACGGCGGAGGTGGCCAACGGCGCCGGAATCGTGCGCGGCGAGCGGCGGCGGTGGTCGGAGAGGATGAGGACGGCGCCGGCAATGCGAGCTACCCCGGCTCGATTCCTCTGGTGGAGGAGTAGCTGACGGTGCGGCGGAGGTACTGGTGGTCTTCACGCGGCTTGGGGCGTCCTCAATCGCCGGCGATGCGGAGGTGAAGCTCGGCGGCCATGGTGAGCACGTGGAGAAGAAGAAAAGGGGAGAGGAGCAGGGGAACTGGCTAGGGTTTGGAGGAGCTGAGGGGCCCGGCGTGCCTTGTCCTCCTGCGGTGGGGGCAGAGGGGGCCCGGCGCGGCATCGACGTGACGGTGCGGCGCGAGCAGCGCGCGCGCTCGGTCGCTACAGCGCGGGGAAGAAGATGGGTTTACATCTTAGTCCCTGGAACTTTTAAAACCATCACAAACAGGTCCTTTTCAGCACTGGACTCATTGTTTTCGAATTAATTGGAGCATTTGGATACCTCCAAAAATTATGTGAATTTTTGTGCAACCTCCTGGTACCTTGGGCCAACACCCATAAAAATTACAAGGCATTTGGAGTCCAAATGGTTGGGGAAAAAAAATAAGAAGTTGCTATAGGCCTTTTTGGGAAATTCCAAATAATACTCCTTTATAATTTTTAAACCAAGTCAAAATATTTATTTGAGCACCTGGAACTTCCTGGACAAAATACAATGTCAAGATACTTTGGTTTGCAACTTGAATGTCTTTCATTGCTTTGTAGAATTGTTGGAGCAAGTTTGGCATTTTAGTTCTCCAACTTGGGACAACCCAATTCCATGTGTTGTTTAGCAATTTAAAAAAATGATGCAATGATACATGCATGCCATGATGCAAGTGAGGACACAAAAGTGAAAATTTGGTACTCAAATTTTGGTTCACAGGTTTGGGCTGTTACAATTCTACCCTCTTACAGGAATCTCGTCCCGAGATTCTAAGTTTGCGAGAAGAAGTCGGGATACTCCTCACGTAGACTAGACTCTCGTTCCCAAGTCGCTTCATCTTCGGAGTGGTGAGACCACTGGACTTTGAGGAACCTGGTAGTCTTGTTGCGGGTCTTCCTTTCGGCTTCATCCAAGACACGGATAGGATGCTCACGATAAGTAAGATCTTCTTGGAGATCCAGCTCTTCATGATTGACCCCATGGATAGGATCTTTGAAACACCGGCGAAGTTGGGATACATGGAACACATCATGCACATTGGGAAAGATGACCGGTAACTCCAACTTATAAGAAAGATCTCCTCGCTTGGCCAGAACGGTGAAGGGCCAACATAGCGAGGCGCCAATTTCCTTTGATTCCGAAGCGGCGAACGCCACGAAGGGGAGAGACGCGGAGATAAGCTTTATCACCAATTTCATAGTGAACCTCTTGATGATGCTTGTCATAGTAGCTCTTCTGCCTAGACTGAGCAATCTTCAGATTTTCTCGTATGATTCTAACCTTCTCCTCAGCTTCATTGATGATATCTGGACCAAAGAGTGCCCTCTCTCCGGTCTCGACCAATTTAGAGGAGTGCGGCATTTTCTTCCATAGAGAACCTCAAATGGAGCCATGCCCAGACTAGCTTGATAGCTATTGTTGTAGGAGAACTCCGCGAAAGGGAGATACTTTTCCCAATCCTTGCCGAAAGAGATTACACATGCCCTAAGCATGTCTTCCAAAACTTGGTTCACTCTCTCGGTCTGACCATCAGTTTGGGGATGGAAAGCGGTGCTGAAGTTAAGACGGTTCCCATGGCAGTTTGGAAACTAGTCCAAAACTTGGAGGTGAATAGGCTTCCACGATCAGAAATTATCTTCTTGGGAATGCCGTGAAGGACGACGATACGAGAGTATACAGGTCTGCCAACTTGGCAGCTGTAATGTCCACACGAACGGGAGGAAGTGAGCCACTTTTGATAGTCGATCAATGATGACCCAATGGCATCATGTCCCTTTGGAGACTTCGGCAGACCAGTAATGAAGTCCATACCAATTTCATCCCATTTCCACTCGGGAATAGCAATAGGGTGAAGAGTGCCGGCAGGCCTTTGATGTTCAGCCTTTACCCGTCGACAGGTTCGCATTCAGCAACATACCTAGCAATTTCCCGTTTCATACGGTCCACCAGAATTGTGGCCGAAGGTCTTGGTACATTTGGTACTACCGGGATGAATAGAGAGAGGAGATTCATGAGCTTCTTGGAGGATCAACTCCTCAATTTTCGTTTCTTTGGCACTACCAAGCGGTCACCAAAATAAACAACTCCGGATTCATTGACAGAAAAACATTTGGCCTTCCCGCTAGCAATGTTCTCCTTGATTTTAGAATACCCTTGTCACGTTTGAGCATCCTTAATCTGGTCTACAAGAGTAGATTTGATCTCCAGATTTGCAAGGTAGCCGAGGAACAATTTCCAGGTTCAAACGGGCAAACTCTTCATGAGAGCAGGTTGGGCCTCTTCAATCATCAGATTGTTGCAATAGGACTTCCGACTTAGCGCGTCAGCCACGACGTTTGCTTTGCCGGGTTGATAGTTCAGACTCACATTGTAGTCCGTGATTAACTCCAACCAACGCCTTTGCCTGAGATTTAAATCCGGCTGGGTGAAGAGGTACTTCAGACTCTTGTGATCCGAGAAGATCTCGCAACGGTTACCAAACAGGTATGGTCTCCATTGCTTCAAAGCATAGACCACTGCGGCAAGTTCTAGATCATGAGTTGGGTAGTTGAGCTCATGCGGCTTAATTGGCGAGAAGCATATGCACCACATGGCCATCTTGCATTACACACAACCCAAGCCTTGTAGAGAGGCGTCACAGAAGACGACGAAATCCTTGCTTGTGTCCGGCAGGACAAGCACAGGAGCGGACGTGAGCTTGGCTTTCAGTGTTTGGAAACTCTCTTCAGCTTCGGCCGACCATACAAACTTTTTATCCTTCTTGAGAAGGTCAGTCAGGCCTTGGCTATCTTGGAGAAACCTTCGATGAATCGGCGGTAGTAACCCGCCAATCCGAGAAAGCTACGAATGTCCTTGACTGACATTGGAGTTTTCCAATCCAGAATGGACTGAATCTTGTCAGGAATGACCCACCCGCGGATATCACATGACCAAGGAAGACAAGTTATCCAACCAAAACTCACACTTGGAGAACTTGGCATAGAGGCGGTGTTCTCGAAGTCTTGTCAGAACCAAACGAAGATGTTCCTCATGCTCTTCATTGGTTTTGGAATAGATGAGGATGTCATCGATGTAAATGACGACAAACTTATCAAGATAATCCATGAAGATGGAGTTCATGAGCCTCATGAAAGTAGCCGGGCATTTGTGAGACCAAAGGACATGACGGTATACTCATATGAGCCATAACGAGTAACAAATGCCGTCTTTGGAATATCCTCCTTTCTGATTTTTATCTGATGGTAGCCTGACCTCAGATCCATCTTGGAGAATACCGTTGCACCAGCTAACTGATCCAACAGATCATTGATGCGAGGAATAGGATACTTGTTCTTGATTGTCACCGCATTCAACGGTCGATAGTCAGAGACTAGACGAGGCACGGTAGAATCCCTCTTCTTGACAAAGAGTACCGGACAACCCCAAGGTGAACTGCTAGGCTGGATGAACTCCTTAGCTAACAGCTGATCAATTTGCTCTTTCAACAGAGCCAACTCTTCCACCGGCATACGGTAGGGCTTCTTGGAAATTGGAGCGGTACCGGGAAGTAGCTCTATGACAAACTCCACACTTCGGTCAGGAGGCATGCCAGGCAATTCTTCCGGGAACACATCCGGGAAGTCACACACCACGTGTATGTCCTGGATTTCAGGAGGGGATTCGCCTTCCATAAAGCAAAGGAGAATCTCAGGTGAGTTGGGTACGATGGCGGACGGAGGTATTGATGTTGCAGGCCAATACTCACAATGTCACCGGAAGGAGCGGTCACGTAATGGTCTTGGCAGCACAGTCGAGATTAGCCTGGTATTTGCTAGCCAGTTCATGCCCAGTATGACATCAATGCCTTTGGACTTCAGAGCTACCAAGGCATAAGGAAAGACAAGGAACCTATATTAATCTGGACCTCAGGAGTAACCCCATCGGTTTGCCATTTGGAACCAGGAGTAGCGATCACCAAGGGACGGCTCATTTTCTCGAACGGTATTTTGTGTCTTTTGCAAACGCTATGGATATGAATGAATGCGATGCTCCAGAGTCAAACAAAACTGTAGCTGTATTGCCGTTGATTCGTAACTCACCCATAGAACGCCGGGGTCTCTTCAGCTTCTTCAGCAGAGATGTGGTTCAGGCGACCACGCACATAGGTCCAGCCTTGCCAGTTGGAGTGGCAGGGGCTCGTGCAGGAGTTATCGCGAGAGGTGCCTTCTGGGGGCACTCCCTGGAGTAGTGACCAGCCTGGCCACAGGTGTAGCAAGTGACTCCAGGTGGAGCAGGTAGCATAGGACGGTACCCACTTCCGCCTATCCCAAGTGTCGAAGTAGTGGGGCGCGGAGGAGGTGGCCTGTATCCTGCTCTCGGCATGAATGGAGCACGAGGTACGGCGCTGTAGGGAACAAACCCTGCGCTTCTTGCTCTCAGAACCCGAGGAACTCTGGTGGTCCCCATGTGCGGGCCTCTTGGAAGCTTCAAGTTCCTTTCTTCCTTGCTCAAGAGTGAAAGCCTGGTTGAACAGCTCCTGATAGGTCTGGAACCTGAAGGGCAACAACTCATAGCGGAGCTGCGGATTCAGACCCTTGCGGAACAGCTCTTGCTTGTCAGCATCATTGGTCACGTCCCTTGGGGCGTAACGAGAAGATGGTTGAACTCACGACCATAAGTGCGGAGGTCCATCCGTCCCTGTTGCAAATCCAGGAACTCCCTCCTCTTCAAGTCCATGATCGGCTGGGGAATGTACTCCGCACGGAAGGCAGTGCGGAATCAGCCCAGGTGAAGACATGGTTGGCTGGAAACAAAGCCACATGGCTTTCCCACCAACAGCCAGCAGCACCAACCAAGAGATAGGTGGCAAAGTTGACTTGCTCAGCCAATGGGACATGCAGCGCGGAGAACTTGCGCTCCAAGCACGAAGCCAATCATCAGCTTCCAGTGGCTCCTTAGCATCAGCAAAGTGGGTGGCTGGAGCGCAGGAACTCGTGAGAGTGTTGCACTCGTTCCTCCGTGCATTCTGCTGCACCAACTGCTCAGCAAGCGCTCATTGCGCCCACGGTTCTCCTCAATGGCCATCAAGACCTCAGCCATCGAGGGTGGTGGCGGCAGATCATCCTCATCATCATTGTGGTTACCGCGACCACCACGGCCTCCACGACCTCCTCGAGCCATTCTGGAGATTTGACAATGACACGTTAGTATCTTTCTCCGAATGGTCGAACAATAGCATTAGCGTCTACACAAGTACACAGACTAGGGACGATAATACTTTGCGAGAAGGAAAACAACAAGATAGAACTTGGGTCAAAGATCAGCATCATGTGCTACTAGTGAGAGTTAAGAAATCACAACTTAACACACTCTAGTTGACACAATCCGGGACCTTATGTTCAAGTCCTGGGTTAAAACCCAAAGAAAGGATCAAAGATTAGATTGGTAGAAACATCTGAGTTGATTTGGGATTGCAACGCAGCGGGAGCAACGTGACACATAACACTAAAGGTCGAACCCACCCCGTTTCTAATCATTTTGAAGTAACAGGTGAGAAGTAAAACCTTTAATCAAATCGAGGTAAGATTGCTCCGAGATTAGAGGGTAACCAGATAAGGAGTAAAAAGAATCCTAAGATGGTTTTCACAACTCATTTTTAGGTTAAAATATTTTCACAAACACTAGACTCAACATCGACCAGTAGAAGGGTTTCCTACAGGCAGTACTGCTCTGATACCAACTTGTGGCGCCCGACCCGACTGCTATACAGTGATGCTGTGTGTCACCGGTTAAGCGATACAACCGGAGGTTACGGGTTTACCAATCCCCGGCCAAAACCTTTGGCAGGCGTTGCTGGAACATCATCCAGACAACGCAACACCCCGATTGATGCCTTAACACAGGCACAACTATCAAGCATAATAGAAGATCAAGACTTGTGGAACAACTGGCACATCACAGACTCTACGACACAAATCATATAGTTCAACTCTTATAGAGAAAGATAGCAAATGACAACCAGAGGTCACAGACCCAACATTACATCAAGCGGAAGCGAATTAGGTTGTTCTAAACAACAAGATCCAAAATGGCCTAAGAGGCCTACAGATAAACATCACAGCGCCAGCTGTTCCAGGATGTCCCAAGCTGCCACCTGGGAACCCCAGACTACTCGTCGACGTCCACAAAGAACCCACCTTCGAGGTCGGTGAAGTCCTCCTCTGAAACAAAACAAACGACGTTGAGTTCGACGAACTCGCAAGATTAAGAGCTAATATATGCTCGATGAGGCTTTCAAAGTTATATGGCTGTTTTGCATAAAGCTGATTTTATTTATGAAAACATAACTCAAAGGCATCGACTATTCAGAGTATTTTCAAAAGAGGTAAGAAGTAACTCTTTCTCTTATCACCTTTCTCAACATCAACCACTCATCACATGTACCTGTTCATCAAAGGCACCTCCCCGAATCACCCTCGAGGAAGCTCACCTTGCATTTGTGAGTGGTACCTCTAGTACCCAGTTTTTAATCATTCCGTTAAAGTTATTCTATGATCTTACCTTCACTTCCCAAGTTCGTCCATAACCGCGGACACGGCTTTTCGAAAAGATTTAACCCTGCAGGGGTGTACAAATGTTTGCCACGCGTACCGTCCGGCCCATTACCTGATCATTAGCTCTCTTCCTTGGAAAGCCGGCTGGGTGGGAGCGGTGTCGACTTCTCCCTCGTTAAGGACTTTCCAGGATCATCAGTGGCGGCAGGACTGCCAGGATCACAACACCCCGCCCCACGGCCACTCATTTTCCTAACACCACCATCCTCATCCATTCTCACCACCAACTCACGCACGCGCAAATGGAAGCCCGAACTAGAGGACCCTGGCTAGCCCCGCTCGAGTTATTTAGTCTATGAGGGTTCCTGCACTGCGAATGCATAGGCCTCACGCATGGTTGCACGCTCAGTCTTGGTTCAAGAGGTATAGAACTCGCACCTAGGCGGCGAGAACGAGACAAAACACCACAACCACAGTGGCCTCTCATCCCCCTTTAAGCATTTTATTATCCGTCACCACAATTCTCCACCATTATCATCACTGTCACAAGCCAACACCTGTTTCCAGCATGTACCATCCCTAGTACAACTAGGCATTTAAATAAGCATGGCTAAGCATCCACTAGCATAGCTAAGTATTTCATGGCCAACAATACAAACCTATGGTATTAGGAGAGGGAAAACAGGAATTGGTATCGGGAAATCTTAATGCATTCTATGGGATACTCTAATCCAAACCAAAGACATTTAGAACCGCATGCAATAATATAGTGGAGAAAATAATTGCGAAAAATAGGATAAGATATGCTCAGAGGGGGGTTACGCTTGCCTTGCTCAACGTGCTGGTAGTACTGCTCGGCGGGGTATTGAGGTGGAACCCCGTCTGCTTGGCCTATCGAAACATAACGCACGGGAAGCAATAATCAATCACCACACATTTTTAGCAAGTGCAATGCGCAAACACATGATGACATGACGTTTTAATGCACTGGAATTTATTAGAAGCTCTCTAGCAAGATCGACCCATTTTAAATTGGGGAGCGAGAAATAATTAATCACCGATAGAGAAATATGGCTCTACCTTGTTTTTAATGTTTTCCTGTGCTCAAATATGAGGTAAACATGCATGAAATGATGTCACTAGTTAATCCATAATTTATGAGCATTTTTGGTATCACACACCATTTTTATCTTGCACCGATAAGAGTTATTACCTTTATAATTTACTAAATTAAACAAGTGATTTGAATTATTTTAAACTCCTCCTGTAAACATGTCCTGTTTATAACTCAAATCCAACACAAACAACTAATTAAAACCAGAGTGGAAGAAGGAAAATAAGTTAGACATGAATTATTTTTGGTACTGTGTTAAATCGGATAATCCGAATTTATTTCAAATCGGATAATCCGATCGAACCAACGCTTTGAGAAAACGGCTAAGGACTGAGCTCGTGCGGTACTGACAAAACTCGGATATTCCGATGCTTTCCGAAATCGGAAAATCCGATGGTACTACGAGGAGAGGAAAAAATTCTAAGGACCTAAACGAATCGCGTACTGCACTGAATCGGAAAATCCGGTCGTTCCACGACTCGGAAATTCCGATCGAGCAGAAGATCGACCACGGCAGCGCACAGCAAACTCGGCGACGGCACGGCGTCGATCGACGCAACGAGCTACCACGAGAGGGGGAAGGGAAAGGCCGGTTAGGGCCAGTAGCTCACCACGAACTCGGGGAAGGGGTCAGGGACGGCGGAGGTGGCCAACGGCGCCGGAATCGTGCGCGGCGAGCGGCGGCGGTGGTCGGAGAGGATGAGGACGGCGCCGGCAATGCGAGCTACCCCGGCTCGATTCCTCTGGTGGAGGAGTAGCTGACGGTGCGGCGGAGGTACTGGTGGTCTTCACGCGGCTTGGGGCGTCCTTAATCGCCGGCGATGCGGAGGTGAAGCTCGGCGGCCATGGTGAGCCCGTGGAGAAGAATAAAAGGGGAGAGGAGCAGGGGAACTGGCTAGGGTTTGCAGGAGCTGAGGGGCCCGGCGTGCCTTGTCCTCCTGTGGTGGGGGCAGAGGGGGCCCGGCGCGGCATCGACGCGACGGTGCGGCGCGAGCAGCGCGCGCGCTCGGTCGCTACAGCGCGGGAAGAAGATGGGTTTACATCTTAGTCCCTGGAACTTTTAAAACCATCACAAACAGGTCCTTTTCAGCACTGGACTCATTGTTTTCGAATTAATTGGAGCATTTGGATACCTCCAAAAATTATGTGAATTTTTGTGCAACCTCCTGGTACCTTGGGCCAACACCCATAAAAATTACAAGGCATTTGGAGTCCAAATGGTTGGGGAAAAAAATAGGAAGTTGCTATAGGCCTTTTTGGGAAATTCCAAATAATACTCCTTTATAATTTTTAAACCAAGTCAAAATATTTATTTGAGCACCTGGAACTTCCTGGACAAAATACAATGTCAAGATACTTTGGTTTGCAACTTGAATGTCTTTCATTGCTTTGTAGAATTGTTGGAGCAAGTTTGGCATTTTAGTTCTCCAACTTGGGACAACCCAATTCCATGTGTTGTTTAGCAATTTAAAAAAATGATGCAATGATACATGCATGCCATGATGCAAGTGAGGACACAAAAGTGAAAATTTGGTACTCAAATTTTGGTTTACAGGTTTGGGCTGTTACACATCGGCATCCACCGGATAGAATGTTTTGGCGATTCAGATTTAGTGGTGCAGCAATCTTCTGGAAATTGGGATGCCCTTGATGCCAATATGGCGCTATATCGATTTCATGTCCAGAAAATTTCAGGATTTTTTGAAGGCTGCGAGTACAAGCACATACCCCGGCTGGAGAATGAAGCTGCTGATATCCTGTCAAAACTGGGGTCGTCTAGGGATGCAGTCCCACCCGGGATATCCTTGAATCACCTAAGGATCCCTTCAATCAAACCTTCACCTGATTCTGAGTCAATTTTTATCCCAAAGCAAGAATCTGAAGCTGTTCCTATGAATGTTGATGTCGGGTACATTTGGGAAGACCCGGGGACTGCGGGCGAGACTCGGGGACTGCGCACCGAGACCCGGGAATGCTACCCAAATCTTAGGGAAGAGGGGAAGAGAGGAAGATGGTGCTAACCGAGTCTTAGGGAATGGGCAGAGACTGATAGAAGAGATAATGGCGGCCGAACCAGTGGAAATAGATGAGCACTTATTCCCTTTGCATCCAGTACCGGAATGGGCTGAAGAAATCATGAAGTTCATGTCGGAGGGGAGTTTGCCAAATGATGAAACCGAAGCCAGGCGAGTGCAGAGGAGGTCCAAGGGTTACACCATCATAAACAAGGAGTTATACAAAAGGAGTGCAACCGAGGTGCTACAACGTTGCGTAGAGCCAGTCGAGGGCAAGGATATGCTCCTGGAGATACATCAAGGAGAATGTGGGCATCATTGCAGTACAAGAGCCCTAGTGGCTAAAGTATTCCGGCATGGGTTTTACTGGCCCACTGCTCATGCAGATGCAGAGGATATAGTCCGAAAATGTGAAGGATGCCAAAGGTTTGCCAAGCAGACACACCTACCCGCATCGGCGCTCAAAACAATCCCTATCACTTGGCCGTTTGCTGTGTGGTGTTTGGATATGGTGGGAGAATTCAAGCCGGCTAGGGGTAACATGACACATATGTTGGTGATGGTGGATAAGTTCACCAAGTGGATAGAGGTGAAACCGACCCGGAAAGTGGATGGTCATTCGGCTGTAACTTTCCTGAAAGAAATCATTTTGAGATACGGTTACCCCCATAGCATCATCTCGGATAATGGCACGAACTTTGCTGTGGGAGAGTTTGCCCGATTCTGCATGGATAAGGGGATCCGGTTAGACATAGCCTCAGTGGCACACCCAGAGTCCAATGGACAGGTGGAAAGATCAAATGCTTTGGTATTAGCTGGGATAAAAGCCCGGTTAATAGAACCTCTGGTAAAGACTCCGGGGTGCTGGATAGATGAGATACCATCAGTACTATGGGGTTTAAGGACCACGCCGAATCGGTCAACTGGCTATACGCCATTTTTTCTGGTCTATGGGGCAGAAGCAGTGCTACCCACTGACATAGAATATGAT
Source organism: Poa pratensis (assembly GCA_947311845.1). NCBI lineage: Eukaryota > Viridiplantae > Streptophyta > Magnoliopsida > Poales > Poaceae > Poa > Poa pratensis. The sequence goes on along the minus strand of CAMZMU010000096.1, from coordinate 71,598,781 downwards.
GCACCAAGGGTGACAATGTATACCGAAACCGAGGCAAAAGAAGCCTGGGAAGATGCAGTGGATCTGCTAGAGGAAGCAACATAATTGGCCCTATCCCGGACAGCAATATACCAGCAGAGTCTCCGATGTTATCATAGTCGGAAAATCAGCCCTAGAGTGTTTCATGAGGGAGATCTAGTACTAAGGTTGGTGCAGCGCAGCAAAGGCCGACACAAGTTATCACCTCCATGGGAGGGACCATTCATTGTGAGCAAGGCTATGCACAATGACTCGTACTACCTTGTAGATGCACAAGAACCAAGGACGGATGGCCTGGATAGACCCGGACAAGAAACCAAGCGACCCTGGAATGTAGCTCTGCTTCGACCCTTTTACTCTTAAGGGGCGCAATGTATGTATCTCAGTTTATTATAAATAAAATTTCGGCAATCCGAGTCTGGACTCGGGGACTGCCTCGTCCTTATGCATGTGTTTTTTATTACTGTTTTGTCCATACCGTTCATGTGTCGGGTTGTTTTGAACCTCGTCCCAAAAATTCAAGTAATGTATGCTGTGTTGTTGATCTCGTGACTCGACTGACAAACACCAAAATGGTAGTCAATAGCAGAGGTGGAGAATATGGGAAACATGAAAATGGACTCGGGGACTCGGTCTAAATCCGATTCGGCACGTGTCGTTTACTAACCCCTGTTATTTTCTTTTTTGTTTATGTTAGATGATTCTAAACCACAACTCGCATGTTGCAAGTATTGTATGCTATGATTCCCATCTTGTGACTCGACTGTCAAACACCTAAAAGGTAGTCAAGAGCAAAGATTCGGCAAAAATAGTAAACAAGAAAACAGACTCGGGGACTCGGTTTAAGATGATCCAACATAAACCTCGTCCGGATCACATTAAGAAAAATAAAGATAGTCTCGAAAGAGCTTAAATTGTATATTACATCTGCTCCCGGCATACTGGGGATTTAACGATTTTCATTAAGATAGTTCAGGAAGAAGGAGCCAAAGTTGCAGGACACTCGGTTGCAGGGATGAGCTCGGATGATGGAGGAACCTCGGGTGAAAGAGGACCCTCACTTGCAGGAATGACCTTGGACGGCGAGCTGAAGAAGTGGCGGTCTTGACTAAAGCTTGCTCTGTGGTCTTAGCCGAGTTAGTGGCTGGCATCTTGGATGTCTTGGCTGAGTCACAAGCTGCAGGTTGTTCGGCGGAGTTAGCCGAATCGCCAGATTCGGCCTCAGACTCGGCGTATTCGTCAAGGGAGGCATCATCCGATTCCTATTCTTCAGATTCTTCCCCATCCGAGTAGACCGAAGCATTCAGATCAAGATGCTTGGTGTTTGCAAATTCGGCCATAAAGTTGGCAGCTTCCTCGCGGATCTTGATCCGGTTTGGATCTGAAGCCCATGAAGAACCCTCCCGAAGGGAGCGCACTTTGGCAAGATCAATCAGCTCATACCAAGACATGATAAATAGCAAACCTGCGTCAGCACCAGCTCGGGCGGACGAAGATCTCCACTGCTTTAACCGGGTCTCTGCCTGATCCAGGTCTTTGATTAGCTCGTCCGCAGACCGGACTTGCCGAGCTTCAGGAAATAAGACTCGGTGAGGTTTGAGGCTTGCGTTGAACAGATCAATATGGGAATCCTTCAAAGGAGCAATCCGAGCTCTAAGTGCAGTAATATGGTCTTCGATATCCCACGTCTCGGGTAGGGGAGCTCCAGTTAACTTAGCTCTCTCAGCTCGGGCATCCCTCACGGCTTTGGCGGCTTGAAGCCGGATGCTGGTAAACTCTCCTACATTCAGATAAGCTAACACCGAGTTAAACGAGATAACACGAAATGATGTGTCGGATAAGAGCAGAGGAGGAAGAGGAGATTCGGCAAACTTACGATCCATGTCTTCATTGAGGCTAGCAAGATCAGCAAGCCATTTCGCGCTGATCGCCTTGTGGGCAGCCAGATCATCTTTCGCCGCTTTAGCTTCGGCTTCAGCATCTGCAACGTGCGTTTGGATTTTCTTGTCCAATTCGGCCCGCTTCTCAATCCCGGCTTTGAAAGTATCTCGCTCCTTCTGGATCGCGTCTTTCTCCCTCTGCAGCGTGTCCCGGTCTTTCTTGACCTTCTCCTTCACTTTTTCAACCCGGTCAAGCTCCCGCAGGAGCCGAGTCACTTCTGACTTTTCCTCCGATAAAGCGCGCTTGTGCTCCTGATCTTTCTTTTTCATCTCCTCACCTTGCGCATCGAAGGAAGCTTGAAGGGCCTGGTGCTGCAAGACTAGCTGCTTAAAGAGCCGGCTGCGAGCAGTCGTGATTTCCTGAAAGAAAAAGGGTTAATGGCGTAAAAAGAATCTCGGGGACTGGAGGCCCGAGATTGATGAAAAAGAAAGTTGACCGAATCAATTGGAAAAGAGACTCGGGGACTGGGAGTCCCACGATTTTTTCAGCGAGACGAAGTTTATGATCAAATGTTAGAGATTCAAGCCGAATGACTTTCTTACTCTGAGGAGTATCAGTCGTTCGACCCGAATCTCGGGGACTGGGGATTGGGTAGATTGATCATGATGAAATAAGAGCAGGATTCGGCAATATTACCTCGAAGACCCGGTTAGCTTCAGTGACCGAGGCCTGCACAGAATGAAGAGATTGAAACATCTGGCTAGGACCAGCCGGATGTGGCGACGCTGAGGTGGTCGAGCCTTCGGCAAGGTCCGCAGCATTCCAAGCTTTAACAAATTCCTCTGCGGAGCCGAGTTTGTCGCCGCCCGGAGTGCGGAGATTCGGCAAGACCTGGCCACTAAGGCGGGCGCGAGTGATCGCCTCAGAGAGTTGATCATGCACCCGAGTCGCTGATGGAGCGGCGGAAACCGGCTTGCTAGCAACCATCTGCTTATCCAAGGTTGTTGGAGTTGTGCCAAAGGAAACCTGAGTCGGCTTGGGTAGAGGCGATGCGCCCGGGGTCTTGGCTGGATCTGGCAGTTTCGGTTGGTTCTGCGACGCTTGCTGTGGTGGTTTAGATACTCCTGTTGCTGCTTCTGCTGCTTCTCAAGAGATTGCTGCTGCTTCTTCTTCTTCTGCTGCTCTTGAGCCTTGGTGGCAGGGCGAGGATCCGGCTTAGTCAAAGACTTAGCCGAAGTCTTAGCTTTTTCCTTCTCCAACTCCTTCAGAGGGCGAGGCCAAGTTGAATCTCGGGTAGGACCCGAGATTTCCTCTTTCTCCAGGTCAATAACCGACTCTGGAACGAGAGTTGGCGGAGGAGTCTTGGCGGTTGTGGCACGCGCGGGAGAAGGGACAGCCTTTTCAGGAGATTGGCTCTCCGTGGCCGTATCCAGTGGAGGAATGGGAGAAAGAATGGATGAATGAGTTTGCTCGGTGACAAGGACGTCACTACATAGAGTAAAGTAAAACAGTTAACTCGGATAAAGGTGATTCGAATAATAGAGGAAGAAAGCAAATGAAGTTGGCATTACCCCTTGGTGGTAGGCATGGCCTTAAGCCGATTCGGCTTGATGGCAGCTTTCTTAATTCTCTTGGCTGGAGGGGCATCTGATCCGGACGCGTCAGGGCGTTTCCGAGATGTCCCTTGAGCATCCGGTTTGGCTGGAACACAAGGTTGTGACCATGAAATCGGAATGGCATCAATAGGATCTAGGATCCAGCAATCATCATCTTCATCCTCGGAAAGGTTGTAAATAGTCGGTTGCTTACCCTTGCGGATGGGCTTGGCGCGCGAATTGGCAAATAATCGTCCGTATCCGCATCCTCTTCGCCCTCGCGCAGCGGGCTACGATCCGGTCCCCACACTTTGATGGAGAGATCTCCATCTTCGGTGATTTGGCGGTCGAACAGCTGCAGTAGAGTCAAGGCGAATCTGGATTAGTCCGATGTCATTTTGATGAATTATGAATTGATTCGGAGAATGGTGAACTAACCTGTGGTGGAAGTGCATCTCGGTGGAACGGCTCCACGCCCCACTTCCACTTATCCGACATCTCGGTGTAGGCAATAGCGTTTACCCGTCTCTTGACGGAAGCTCTGGTGAGCTCATGTTTGCTGATCCGGGTAGGATCTAGCAGACCGCTCATATGGCAAATCTTGTGCTTACGTTGTTGAAGAGGACTGACCCGGCGACAGACGAAGGTTCGAAGGAGATCGTCCGAGAGCAGGCCCCTCTCCAGAAAATCCTCTAGAGTTTGGTGTATGACTTGAAGCTCCGCAAGAGTGTCAGCCGGATCGTATCTGAAGTTTAATTCGGCTGTGGGGGGCTCGATCTTGAACTCGGGCAAGTTGAGGGCATCATGGCCTTCAACGCTCTTCACGTAGAAGAAGGACCTTTGCCATTTCTTACAAGTATCCAGGCCAGTGATTCGGGGAAAGATGGAGCCCGTCCTCGGGGTAATGCTGGACGAACCACAGGCGGTCATCACCTTCGGGTCACTACCCGGGATCGTATGTTTCCGGAGATGGAAGTACTTCGCCCAGGTTTCGATAGTCGGCCAGAGACCGAGATATCCCTCCATAAAGGAGGTAAAAGCAGACAGGGAAACAAAGGAGTTAGCCGGGAGGTGGTGAGGCTGCAGGCCGAAGAAGTCTAGGAATCTCCGGAAGAAGTCACTCGCCGGGAGTCCGAATCCGCGCTCGAAGTGCGCCAGAAATACAACGCGTTCACCCGGTTGGATGACCGGTTCGAGTTCCTTCCCGGTTTTCGGCATATAACGTTAGGTGTTATACGCCGGGTGCTCCGCAGCCATTCCAAGTCATCGTTGGTAACGTCGGAACCCTCCCAACTGCCGGGGGGCAGCTTCGACATATCCGAATCAGTCCTGCAAAAGGTCGGACATAGCCGAGTTAGAAGATGTGGAATCTCAAATCTAGAACGAGTCGGATAATGGTGTAACCGAATCAGCTGTTAAGGGATTCGGTAAAGGCAATCCCGGATAGAGTTGTCTAGTTACTGCGGAGAAGTAATTCGGCTAGTAACTACAAACACCTTTCTGTGAAGATCTAGGGTTACGCAAGATCTACCGCAGCAGTAAAATAGAGAGGAAATCCCGAGTAAAAATACGGTGGAACTGCTCAAGCGGTGGCAGGCCAAACTAGGGCAATCTAGTGCAAAGCCTAGAAAGGAGATCTAGGGATTGCACTAAGGCGTGACAGTGAACTCGTGCGCGAATGAATCTGCAAGAAGCAGGCGCAAGTTCCCAGCGGAATCTGAACTCGCGCGAGGTCGCCATGGCCGGAAGAGGAGGAACTTACGGTTGTGATGCGACGAGGAAGAAGCGCGGTGGAGAAACGGCGGTGCAGGGCGCGATGTGCGGCTCCAGCGAGTTTTCTCCGGCGTGGTTGGTGTCTTCGGCGCGGCAAGGTCGCGAGGGCGAGGTCGCACCGGCGGCAATGGTGTAGATGGAGGTTTCGAAGTGGAAGTGCGGGGAAGAAGAAGAGGAATCCCGCACCCCTATATATAGCCGCTCGCTGGTAACGGGCGCACTACCGCGCGGTTTTTGGGGTGTGGCCGGATCAAGTGAGCACCGAAACTTTGCGGTCGCAGCTGTGGCCGTGTATTTCAAGCACATGGTGGGTCATAGAATTGGAAGCGGTTCTGTGGATCGGGTGTGCCGGTTAGCGAAGAAATCGAGGAGACGCGGTCATTTAGTCAAATGCACTCAAGTACCTGGTGGATCCGGATAATGTGCTGTCAGTGGCATGTCAAATCAAAGACCCGGATTACGGGGCCTTTGTGCAGAGATTCTCTGCCAAGTGTCCCGGGAAATCCTGAGACAAGATTGTGCAGTATGGAATTCGGTTAATGGTGTTTGTTTTAAAAAACCTGCTACGGCCCTCCATCCGAGGCTGTAGGACCGCACCAGCTTCGGGGACTACTGTCGGGGGAATGCCCCCGGGTAGGGCATAGAGGAGGAAAGGAAACTCAAGCCGGGTCACTCGAGCCGAATCTCTTCTACCGGATCGGTTGAGAGAGTCGGTTAGTACTCACTTGTTTAGGTGCAGGGAGACGCCAGAGGGGATCAGGCAAAGTCTAGCCGGATCAGAGGAAGAGATCCGGCTCAGCTAGCCGGGTTGCCTGGAAGAGATCCGGCTCAACTAGCCGGGTTGCCTAAGAATCCGGCTTACCTGTGATGTCGGATAATGCACAAAGACCAAGTAATGTCAGTAAGTTCACGAGTCCTGCAGGCCTCCTGCCCGAGGCTCGGAAGACAGCCAGGTCGAGCCACGGGTTTTCCGGGTCGCAAGGCCCTAGGCGCTGACTTGGCTAATTCGGGAAAGGGCGGTGGCCTAGGCTCTGATGGGCTACGCCGGCTTAAGCTCAAAGAGGAAAAGATAGACCTGCCGTTGAACTGACGATGAGCTGGACTGAGTGACAGTAGCCAGGGCTTGTCCTGTTCCTCTTGTCCATGCCATTATCATCTCCGGCCAGGGGCAAAAAGGTAATCCGGTTAGTGTATAAGTAGACCAGCACATCCTCCAGTGCGAGGGAGACGAACCACAGAGCTCATTTTCCCCCCTTGGTAGCTTCTTCTTCATCGTGAGCTCTCACCATTGTTGCTTCATACAGCTCGAGGAGCGCACTGTACTTGTCACTATTGAGATATAAAGAGAGTAGGCTAGTGCTGCAGTAGGGGTGTTACCTCCACAAGAGGGCCCCGAAGCAGGGTACATCGTGGTGTGTTTTGTGTTCTTGGTTTCTTGGTTTCTTGTTCATGTTCTTGCGGTTTCTTGCGTGTTCTTGCTTGTGCACTTCTTGAGTGCATAAACCCTCCCCGGATCCCCCAACGCACATTCGGCCCCATCTTAGCCATACCTATGGCATCTGCCGTGATCCCACCACGACAGCTACTATTTCAGCTCTAACAGTGTTGCGGTTCTTCATAGGAAATGAGGGTCGCAGGGATTTGATGAAGTCACGAAAGTATTCATGCTCCACGATATTGAAGGGATATTCATGCATAACTATTGCCAAGCGGAGCTTTCTCAAGGAAGATTCTTGGTCATACTTATATGCCTCAACGGAGCAAGAACCAGGTTCCTTCTTTTCTACTTTAAGTAGCTGCTGGCCTGACTTCACACTATGCATCTTGATATGGTTCAAGAAGACTGTTGTTCCATTCTTGCTATTACGCTTCCCTTCATAAGTGCAATACTTGCATTTAGCCCAGGCTTCCTTAACTTGCTTGCCATTTACTTCCACTGTCTTGAAAATCTTATCAAAATGATCCCAACATGCTGACGTTGTCCTCTTCTGTCTCTTTGCTGCTGGCTCATCTGCTTTTCTATCCTCATCATCCTCCACGTCAATCACTTCATTTGGAACTTCATTGCCTTTGCCCAAATTCGGTGGCTCTTCCTCACCATGCAGGTCTGCTCCTTGACTTCCAGATGGGGGCGATACAACCGTACCCTGGCTTGCACTTGCACTTCTTCTTGAACTTGCGTTCCTTTTCCCCAATATCATTCTCATACGATCTGGAAAGAAAAATATATTGGTAACAAATCACAGTTTACAGGAAGCTTACAAGCTGTATCAAGCAAGATTCATTTTTTGTGTGTGTGCGTGCTGATCCGTGTGTGTGTGCGTCAAGTAGCAAGCGGGAACTAGGGAGCATCAGATTTGGGAATATATTAAACTACACTGCAACTATCTTTCACACATCGTGGCTACTATACGGAAATATATTAAACTGATCTACGGTGCATGCATGGCATCCGTCAATGATCTAGTACGATTCAGATTATGGATTAATTAGAGCGCTCAAATTGACTACTCACCTCCAGTGTCCATCACGGCCGGCCGGATTGCCGAACTCCGAATAGATCCGGCGCACGGTAGCCGGCAGGCGCCGCTAGATCCTGGGTGACGGCGGAGGAGCGGAGGAGGCAATGCGCTAGCAGTAGCACCGTAGCACGCGGTGATTACGACGTGATTGGCTAGGGTTATATTATATATAAACACAATGTCATCTCGCTAATGGACTAAATGATATTTGGACGTTGGGCCGATCGGTTGGGCTAATTTAATCGGATAATCCTAATTGTGAATGTCGGATAATCCGCATAAAATGCCGGATAATCCGCATCCGCCGATAATAGCAATACCATATCCTCTACCGTATCCGCCGGATATCCGCTTAAGTAATATCCGTATCCTTATCCGTATCCGCCGGATTCGCATAATTACGTACCACATAATTACGTACCACATCCTTAAAAACGGAAACGGATGCGGATTCGGAGCGGAAATTATCCGTACTATTTACATCCCTACGTACGAAGTACCAACTCCCATTTAATAGTAAAGATATTCCTCATAGTTTCCCTCAGAAGCCCAGGTAGTGGCCGTTCAACCCAACAATGTAATTTCTGTACCCTCCACGCCGCTAGCCACGGAAAACCTCAAGACAGACAATGTGTAAGCTGCGCCTGGCACCTCCCTCATACGCTGATATGCACTCCAACGTCCATTTGCCTGCCGTGCTGTGTATCGAACTATAGATAGAGCTTCAAATGGATTTTATGAGCTCAAGTATCAACTTGCTGCTCGCAACGCTCCTCTTGGGTCTGTAGGATATGCGGCAGAGGGGCGATTATCTTCAGCGTCTGCAAAGCCAACCACAAGAGGTTAGGAGACAACAGCATCATAAGTGAGTATGGCCTTGATCTCTCTTTGATTCAAGCGATCGGTCTCCCAAAGTCCAAACTGCACTAGTTCAATGCATCTTATTAACTCGAATTAATAGGTGGCTTGAGAATGCAGCTTTAGCTACAAGAAGGAACGGGAAAACTACATATAGTATGTGCTATATAGCTCAATTCTTGAGATCTTAACCTATTGCACATGTAAGGTTGAGGATAATACCAATTTATAAAGATTAACTTCGCATAATCGCATTACCTTATTCGTAGTTGGATGACAAAGGACCAACCAATGCGCATGTAAGTGATACCCACAGTCTCCAGGAACGGGCTGTAAAGGCCTCTCATAACCTCTAAAAGATGCTCATAAGATTAGTTAAACTACATACATGAACAGGGGGGATGATACATGGAGGTACCTCAGCTGAAATAACAAACGAAAGAATTACCCGTCGCATGCAAAAGAAATATCCGTACTACTAGATTCCAGGTCATCAAATTTAGGTTTCCCACCAATACCATAGAGGGGATCATCTGATAAATAAAAGGAAGAGGAATCATGTGGTGTCTGAACTTAGGAATCTATGTAAAATATTAATGAAATTGGGGTCTACCACCAAGCATGGAATACAAGAGCTCAAGTACTATTATGCCCATCACAATATAACAAAAGAGTTTGTACCAACAAGAGGGTGTCCAATGTATGCAAGGTGTATCCGTATTTGGTGAGGCCGCCCTGAATGAATTTCTATCTGCACCAAGCGAGGAAATGAAAGTGACATATATAAAGAAACCGTAATTTAGCGTTATACATGTCAGCAATTCAAACAGAGGGAACGCTTTGCATATCTGAAGAAATGTATAAAAGTAGGACAGAACACCAATATGAAATAAGCATCATACCTGAACCAGCGATTGATTTTGGTGTGAAAGCCTCTCAAGTGCGCACACTTTGCTCATTGCTGGCTTCCCTGAAAAGTAATAATGCATGATAAAACTAGACAAGAAATCAAGCAATATTTGCTCGATATAACCTATATTGCCGATTTTAGTAAGCTCATTATTGGCTCGGTAAACTTTACCTGAGGAACAGGCCATATAAAGTCCCTCTGCAACTCCAGGGTAATGAACCAATCCTATGGGTTGAGTAACCACATCCTGCAGGAGCAAAGGGAAAAAATCATACCTATTTGTTTGCAAAAATGTCCATTATGCAGATTTTTAAGAGAGATATCAGTTTGATTCTGAACAGAATGATAGTGAAATACATAGGCGTGAAGGGGCAGGAGCAGCACCTCATCATTTTCAAGTATACCAGTTACTAATGCTCGGTAGAATTTTGAAATTTTCCGTTCTTTGCCAACCTCTGGTTCATCCCTATAAATAGAAATGATAATTTATGCAGTACTGGGTGGTGCAAACAGTATAGATTATTCTTTTCAAATTCAAAATAAAAATTGTAAACCTTTTCTTCCCAGCATTTACAGCACCTTCTGCAAAATAAGATGCAAGTCGAACTTTGGCAAGCTTTGTCTTGGCACAAAGCAGTAGACCTAACATGGAGTGCGCAGGTCGTCAGTAATAGTGAAGAGATTAGATGTGGCGATGCAGCGGTAACAACAAATTTTCTGTGAAGACAAGTTTTTTAACCAAAAAATAGAAGGAGGCTTCATTGCAAAAGAGCTCTTTGTTACATTATGGTAAGAAAGAGTTTGTTATCATCCCCGTGAACTACCCTTCCTGTTAATGATATATATTACTTACAAGTTGTACACTTTTTGGAGACAGTAGAGTTTTTGTGGAATAAAAATTTAGCATTAACATCTTGTAACATTTCAGAGTAATAACAGGAACAACCAATGTGTATTTCTCCTAGATTCTTGGTTTCACAGGCAAGACACAAAGTTCATGTCTACTAGACTTCAAACTGATCATCCACGAAACAGAGTTTCTGGGTAGGAGTGAACCAAACAGAACACAGACAAACCTGACGTGCCCCTTCCTAGTCGATGAACAGGCACAGGATGTGACTGCACATCTTTTCTCTTCGGGCAGCTTGATGGGGGAATTTTCCACTCTTTCCACTGAAGCTGTGCTAGAACAGTGCGCTGCTGGAAGAGCCCTTTAGGCAGAACTTGCAAACCAGAAGGCTTATTAAGGGCGACCTGACAAAATCAGTTGATTTATAACTATGATTCTATAGCTTCATGTGCTCTAACTAATTTTAATAAACATATATGGAAATCAACGGAGATTCACACTAGCTGAAAATCAATACATCATTTGCAGCTACCGTAGCAACTCCCGTCGTGTGCAGTGTATGTACTCTTATATTAATAAAAAATTACTTTTCGGGCCTCCCCTACAGTTTTCAGCTGAAAAAAGGAACTACCGTAGCAGTAACAGACAAACATGATAACGGAAAAAACACGTGACTTGCAAAAAGTTAGGTGAAAATCAGATACGACTTGGACCTGCAACCATCTAGGCTAAATGACGGTTAACTAGAATGTGACTTCATGCAATTTCGCAAGAATTTCAGGTTGATGTGCATACCATGTCCTCATCTTCATAAAGCACTTGAAGCAAATGTGGTGCAGATGGCTCTTGCCATGCGAGGCGATGATATACCAATTTAGAACCGTCACTGAAAAACAGGATCCAAATGAAATGCATATCATAGTTTCAAAAGGTAGCTACAGAAGTAGAGCAAAAAAAGAAGGGAAATAACAATGGTAAGACTTGCTGCAAATATATATACTGCAAACAGACGAATAAAATACCGGAGAACCATATCTGGATCAGTGACAACTTGACCATCAACTGTTATCTGCAAACATAATCTCAAAGCCTGAATTTGTCTTCCAACTCGCATGTGATGCAAAACTCAAAACATACTAATTAGCTACAACATATCACACATTTTTCTCCTTAACGTACAATAGCTCAAGAAGGCAAAGGGAAAAACACATGAATGATCCATAAACCTCACAGCTAGCAACTCATACCAAGAAATATTGACTAATTGCGAAATAAAATAAAATAAATAAGTTATATTGGTTCATACACAGATCTTATTATAGCAGCCACACGAATAAAAAAATGGTGAAAGAAACAGAATGTGAGCGAAATTAGCTACTCGATATGGCAGACTCTACCTGGCCATTACGAATCCTATGCATCCACCTGCAGAGGCGAGCACAACCACAAAGAAATCAACACAGCATTCCAGCCTATCAGATAAACCAAATACAAAAAGGGACCATTCGTACACGGAGATTAGCAAGTGAGTGTGGCCATCAGATACATACCCCGGCAATGGCGCAGAGCTCTTGTAGTTCTCCGAGTAGAACTCGATCAAGGCGGTGGTGGTGGTCTCCGCATCTGCTCGCATGTGAAGAAATCAGAGGAAGTAACAAAAACATGAAGAGGGCGGGGAGGGAGGGGAGGCTGACCAGCGCACCGGAACGTGTCGGTGTAGGAGAGTCCTTCGTTGAGCTCCGGCCATGGCCTCCCGAAGGAGTACTTTGCCTGCGACAGCGAAGTTTCTCCGGCGGTGGCCATCGCGTCGGCCGTCTGGGTGAGAGAAAAAGGCTTCTGGGAGTAAAATGGCATATTAGTACACTTAGTGTTTTTTGGACGAGTCCACTAGGTTTCTGATTTCTCATTGGGATGAGAGTGACATGCACAAGGAGAAACTTAGGGTATGTTTGGATGTACACACTCAGGGCTTGCCATTGAATTGGCTACAATGACAAATATTACAGGATACTGATATCCAGGTTGAATGCCAATTCTAGTGCTTGGATGTTAATGTATTTGAAACTTGGAATCAAGAAGAGCCACCAATGCCAACTCCTATGTGAATGGTAAAAATGTTGAATTGCACTTCTATAACAATATGGAAATTATACTTTCATATGCATGTTCCGAAATGATTTCTGTACAGCATGTGAATATGTTTGAATAATTATATATCACATAACAATAAAAAATACAAGCAAACATTGTGTAAAATGGTCACGGTAGCATTGATGTTCTAATTGTTCTGACATGATGCTTCTACAAGTAAATATCCATTTGTAACATATGTTCTGCAAGAACAATCACATACAAGACAACAACTTAAATTTTCCCTTTGGATGAACTGATAATTTACTATCGAAATCAAGCAGAAATGATAACCTTACACTGCACCAGGTGATACCCCAATCGAAAACACCAAAATTCTCAAACATATTTCAAACCTGATTTGTGATCTACAAAATTATATCAAACCTGAGAGTGATTCTCATTGCTTAAACCAAAAAGTGCAGCTCTAGACTAAGAAAAACAGATATATGTGGTCGTACTGGAGTCGCACGTTCACCAGACGGAAAGTAGGAACTAACTTTCACGTATTCAACATTAAAACTGAAATAGCAATGCTTAATAGCATTCATTTTGCTGATGCATTCGTCAGGATTTCATAATTTACGGATTCAGAGCATTTATTTTGTAGTCACATTTCCTAAAAAATAAATTGATTTTCCAATGAAATTCAGACAATGGCCAAACTGAAAATCTGATAAAAATCAAAATTTCCAATCCTGAACTGAAATTAGTCTGTCTTACTCATATCTCAACAGAAATCAGTTGCTCTGGCTAGAGTCACAAATGAAACCAGCCGCTCTGATTCGTATCTCAAACCTCATAATGGTTCATTGCTTAAACCTGAAACTGCAGTTCTTCAGCCAAGAAAAAATCCGACGCTTGTTTGGCTGGAGCTGGATTTGCACCTAGCAACTTTCACCGTTCGAGGTAGGTAGCTGGATCATTGACATTTAAGAAACCAAACAAGCAACTGAGCAAAAATGTTGAATTGATGTAATGCACTTATGTTATACTACAACTGTGAACATGCAGTACTTGCCGAGCTTTGTTTATGCACTTCTAAGTTTAATCTATTCAGGTGCTGCTGCTGGGGAATGCGAGGAAGAGCAGGCTAACGCCGAGCGGGTAGTCGAGCAGCTAGAGGCCCTGGTGTCCCTGAGGGAGTCGGTTAAGGAGCCGAGGACGCAGGAGAGCGCGAGGAGGGCCCGCGTGAGGGATGGGGATGGGGGCTGTCGCCCTGACCGGCTGGCCGGCGGGGAGGGACAGATTGGGATGGGGCAAGCGGGCGACGACGCGCGGGGAGGCAAGGGGCCGCGGAGAGTGAGACGCGCCGGAGTTCGGGAGGAGTAGGAGGGTCCGTACCTGCGCCGCCGTCGAGCTCCGCTTCGGCGCCTGCGCAGCGTCGGGCAAAGCGGTACCGGGTGAGCGAGCCTGTTCTCTTTTAAGCACAAACGGCAGAAGGGCGAGTAGCTTAGATCTCACGTCAAAAAAGAAAAAGTAGCTTAGATCTAAACTAAACTGGTCCTACACTAACTAACCGATATGTGCCATACTGTATGCGTGAAATACTGAAATGTGAAAAGGATGCGATGATCCATAGATTGCACAAGGAGATGATTTGATTAGAGAGAAGGAACCGGAAGAGCTAAAAATACATATTCTGACTGTTTGTAAAATTCGTGTAAAAAAATAACATTTCGATCAAATATCACTATACATTTTTTTTGTCCCGTGCAACACATGGCCATTCAACTAGTCCATCTTAATTACTGTAGCTTCCAAGAAATGTCATACAAAAATCTGATTGCTAGCATGTACTCTTTACCAATTTATTGATAAGTCAGTATTCGATCACCACAAAAATCTCACAGGTATGCCATGCTACAAACACTGATTCCTACAACATCTCAAGGATACTCAGCCTAATTCCCTACCCAATCTCATTTTGATACTTGGACAATATCCGTAGGAACTCATGAAGAAACAACTCCAAAAGTTTTAAGCAATTTCAAACTCGGGCTGGTAAAGATGATTTGCTTCACTTATTTTCATTTGGTTTGGGGATTCTCTTGTAGTCGTAGCTGTTTATGTCCACCTTTTGCTGCAAAGCCTACAATGCAGAGAGAGGGAGCTCTTTAGTCAGGCCAATAATGAAATAAAATGGCAGACATCGTTTCTTTCAAATATGATGAACACAACATTACCTTCAGTTCATCCTCTAGTGAGAGGTTCTTAGGTTTATATGCCCCTTCCACCGGTCCTGTTCGGCTCAGAGCTTTTGTCGTCTCTACGACCTCCCATTCCATATCCTCCTTTTCCTTAGATACCTCTTTGCTGCAATACAAATGAACTAACACTGTGAAATATGTGAAACAAAAGATGTATTTATACAATTTGAGACTGATGCTAGCATCATAATTTTGGCCAGTGCACAAAGGTGAATGACTTACCCTCCCTGTATAAGATGACCTAGACCAACTGCACCAAACACTGTCAAAGAAATGAGTGGAAGACCATATCGAACAAATGGATATTTTCGTCCCCACCGTTTGAATTGTGAAGCTCGTTGAGCAATCTTAGCAGCTGGTTCCAACTGATCAGCTTTCTGAGTTGCATTCATCACGGAATTTCACCTTTGCAATGTAACTGCCATGATAATAGAAAGTTAGCTCAAGGAAAAATGATATGTTTGATAATAAAGACTATTAGGAACAGGAAAATGATATATTCGATGCCCTAGAATAAAACGGTTTATGATCATTCAAATTGTCCGATTAGCATGTAGGATGCAGTTCATCTTTTTCGCCATCGAATTAAGATTCAATTATACAGAAGTTTTAGACTGCATTGGCAGCCCCAAATTACTAACAGGACCCAACGGGCACCAGATTATCAAAGCACTCAGATCAACCTTAAAATTTTAGCAAACAATATACAACAACAACAACAACAACAACAACAAAGCCTTTTTTCCCAAACAAGTTGGGGTAGGCAGCAAACAATATATCATGAAATAAAACATTTTGGGACCAATTCACAACAATGAGTCAACAACTGCCCGCATAGTGAAAGCTAGACATGAATGTCAAATACCAGCAATATTTCTTGCTGTTAACTATACTGACCAGTGACAACCATGTGGCGTATTAGCATATAACAAAGCGTATATTGGTAGAAATATACATGTTTCTACAATGGAGCTCCATAGGAAAAAATTTGGATACGGTATGTTACAGTCATTTGGATCAACATGCAGGTATGCAATTTCCCAGTACTGAAGAACTAAATCATAGAAAAGCTGCATTTTAGCCTAAAAGACATACATATGAAAGACTTAAGCAGGGTTCATCTCTCCATTTTTGCTAATCTAGAAACATAAAATGAACTAGTTAGGAAGATTTGGCTATGGTCCACAAAGACCACCCCTAAGCAAAATACCAGCAAAACGATTCAGTTTAGTTACATACCATCCAAATTACTGCTGTTCGTCACTATATTCACTATTTTGACACATTTGACTAATGAAAAATAAATTGAGAAATCAGAAGAATCTGAATCTCAGTTCACGCTTAGCCTATGTTGTCTGATTGTCCCCTTTCCACAGCGCCGCAGCGCCGCCTACAGCTGTTTTACTTCACGCGAGAGTACTCGTTGCAGCGGCCGCAGTAGCAGCCGTAAATGGGGAATGGTATACCGTCCCCTGACCCGAGATCGTTGACCCGGATCGAGGGTCAGGGTCGAGGTACGGGACGACACGAGTCGACGGCCGGAACGAGTCCCCGGAAACTAGGTACTTCGCCCCGGTTTAGCGACCCCCTAGGCTAGGTTCTCGATTCAGAGACAGCAATCAGGGACGGAAATCTGAGGTTTGATTCATGGAGGGTTGGAGGCTTACCAGGCGTCAGTTGCGTCCGCTCCGCACTCCGCCCTCCGCCGTCCACCAAATCGACAACTCCGGCGGTCCGGCCGGTCGGCCTCCGGAGGCTTCACGTAGGTCCTGCGCGGATGCGCGGCCGGACGTAACCGGTAGTGCGGCGGCGGGCAGGCGCC
The DNA here is from genome assembly GCA_947311845.1 of Poa pratensis. Lineage (NCBI taxonomy): Eukaryota > Viridiplantae > Streptophyta > Magnoliopsida > Poales > Poaceae > Poa > Poa pratensis. The sequence goes on along the minus strand of CAMZMU010000096.1, from coordinate 71,582,212 downwards.
TGGAGGTACGCCACGGGGGACGCGCGCCGCCGTGGAGTCTCCGTTCGGCCTGAGCTGGGTGGGTGTGGGTGCGTGCGTTCTGCGTTGTGTTCGGGTCAAGCCATAGATACTGGCTAGGTTATGATTCAGTTCGGTCGATCAATTCGTTTTTTTTTTTGACAGTTCAAGACTCATGGCATATTTTTTTTTTGAAACGGGAGCCTCATGGCATTTATCGATCAATTGGTTCCGAGTTACTCCAGTTCACGGTAAGCAGCCTTTGGTTGGTATTCTTTTTCTAAAGATTGAATCTTTTTACCCATCTTTTTAATGGTATATGGATCCAATTTTCCCTTTTCTGAAGGAAGAAAACCAGTACCTATGCGCTCGGATCTGCCGTGAAAACTTTTAGCGGGTTGTATTTCAATGTTTCCCTCCATTGTGTACAAGTAAAAAAAAAATATACAGGAGGTTAGCGTTCATATACCCCTGTTGCTCTCTATTTTTGCCAGACTCTCGAGACCGAGGAAAATGGCAACTATATTCAGAACCCGACCAAGATTAGCCGCGGCGTATATCAGGAATCAGGAAGGCCACAACAACGAAGTACTAAGCAATTGCATTTCTGGGACCAGGAAGGCTGCTGGGACAGCAAGGCTACTGCGTAGCTGAGGGAGCAATACAATTATACAACCATCCCACTACACCACGTTATCAAAGAGGTCAATCGAATGCCGATATCTGAGAGCTATACTAGAAGCGCACCAAGTAGGTGGATGCTGATGTGCAGACCTTTCGAGACGTTTTGTACATTATAGCGAACAAGCACATTCACCACCAGCGTTCCACAGGTAGCTCAGTCCTCTAGCGGCAACAAAAAGCCTATCTTTCCTGTGAGGTCTGTGTTAAAAGTCGTAGTAACGTCGTCTTGTATCTATACTGATGGATCCTTGGAGCTGCACATGATCAGGCCAAGCCTGTCGGTTCTTGCTCCTGTTCCGCAGCTTCTTCATATGCTGCTGTTTCTTCCGCGAGTTCTGGGGCCACTTCAACGGGTTCGAGTAAGGGATCGATAGGCCCCTGCGGAGTGCCGAACAGGGTGGAGAATATCTGCCTGTGGCACTCGTCGCAGAAGCAGAAGTACGAGAAGTGGCCTTCGTCGAGAAGTTTGTGGACCGTGGCTCCTGGAACCACCCTCCGGACAAACTCCGTCGCTGACGGGGGTACCACCCGATCATCCATGCCCTGGTACAAAAATGAATGGAGGTTCAGTGTTTCAGGAATAAGGAACATATAATTCAAGGAAAATTGGATTCGTCAAGCTATATACTATTGGACACTGGCAGTTTATTGTATCCAATGATGACATAGACACACTAGCAGCTTATTGGGTCCAGTGGTGACACCCTGTGCTAATTTCTGTGTAACAGTGCACATTTGAATTATATTGCCATTTGAGATTCATTCTGAATACATAGGTAAGTCATTACTGTTAATATCAATACGCGTGTACCGTCAGATATCTCATGATACCATTTCAACTACTCCCTCCAATCCCAAAAAAAATGTCGTCGCTGGTACATATTATTTGTACGTAAGCTGACCGTTTCCAGCGACAATAATTCTGGATCGGATGGAGTATCATTAGACTACATATGCAAACTCTTCCCTGTGCTGTTATAATCATTTCCCAGACAAATTTTACTACTGTACTAAAGGTGTCTAACAAGGGCGCTCATGAAAAGTAGCTGGACAGTATGTTCTACTAACCACTAGCCACACTCAATTAGAAATCGAGCTGAAATATCCATATAGTTGGAGTAACTACATCTGTACATGAATATGCCAACTCGATCCGAAATCAACAGTTATTTCTAGCAAACGGACTACAAACCTGCCATATGTGTATTGGGCCTAGAAATCCCACCCACTCTCGCTCAACCTGACTGAACAGAGACTTGAGCAATTCAAATAATCCCTGCTCCTCTTTCTTCTGCATTTGAATGTCGGACAAGCTGAAACCCCAATCAGAGACCTGCATCACAGCTTCCTCTACAAATGGTTGTGCATCTCCCTGGCGCACAGACTCTGCAACATCCTTTTCCCAGAATGCGTTGAACATATGTGCTTCCAGTAAAGTTTTATCCTGAGTAATGCACAAAGGATTAGTATTTGGTATGAAAAAAGGGTGAATGTTCAAGCTCAGAAAATCGTTACTAGTTTCAGGCTTCGTCAAAGGAATGGCATGGACATAATATTTCTTAAGTAGCATAAAAGAACATTTAACGAATCAGTTGCTAGCACTTACATGCAGCAAAACTATGGTCAGTATGTTGCTATCCTTTGTGGAAGTGGAACTGATGCTGCAATTATGGCATTACAGGGACAAAATAACAGACAATGGGGATGATCCAGAGGGTGTGGCAGTACAGGCATGACACTACCAATGCATTAACAGCAGTTAAATGACAGTTCGCTCAACAGCTCAAGCCAACATGATGGTAAAAAAATAAAAAATAAAAAATAAAAAAATGGGACCTGCCAGGACTAGCCCTGGCTGGATTTTCTTTTTATAGGAGAAACCACGTGAGCACCAGTCGAGCCCAAGGCTCGAACCCGGTGGGCAGCCTGCGCACTCGCACTGCTAGCCAACAGGTCGATGCTCTGTTCTCAAGCCCAACATGCTGTATCTATAGCATTCTACTGGACCGCTCGAGAGTTAAGTCACATTTTTTCTACTGTGATGTTATAGTATATAGAACGGAAGTTCCTTTTCCTAAATACAATGCATGGCCTACTCTTTTATCATCACCTGAGGTACAAGATGCCCCACTACAAATCCTGCATCTGATTCATTTATCGATAATAAGGGCTAATGGTACTACTCCCAGAAGGCCAGAACAGACCCAAGATAGCATTTGCACCTGAAGATTGTATAAAACACTGCTAACAGCATACCTTCTTCCCCAATGACAATGATAACCAACTCTCAGGCTGTCCTTGCTTTCCAGAAAGGAAGCTTCGGTGATAGAAGAGGCGCAATAGTGATGGGAACCTCCGAGCTAAAATGTGCATTAGCTTCCTTTTAGTTGACCATCTGTCCCATATTTTACGCTTCTCATCCTTGGTCATCTTGGAGTCATATGGATTTGCCATAGGGGCGAACATTGCTGCACCTGGATTTAGGGAAATGTGTCACCCATGAGAATTCTATAATAAGCTAAAATATCAAAAAACACTTCAATAAAAAATGCAAGCCTATGTTCTTGGAGACTTGGAATATGCAACCAAAAATGATTTTGACTTGGAATATGCAACCGAGAATGATTTTGACTTGGAATATGCAACCAAGAATGATTTTGACTTGGAATATGCAACCAAAAAATGATGTTGACTGAAGATCAGAATATGCAACCAAAAATGATTTTGACTGAACAGAATTTTTCAACTTAAGATAAAATAATACTGATAGACATGGAATTAAAAACATTGTTACTATGTCTTGACAATTCTAAGGCTCCAAGAAGGAACATGCAAACGGTGCTCTGAATTAGAAACATATCCCCATCTTGTGCTTAATGAATGAAAAATACAAGATTTTCCTCTAAGAAAGATTTAGAGGATGTTTGAAAATTTGGTCGTCTGTGATAACCATTCCATTATCAAGTCAAGAGGGTGGAAAACTGTTTTTTCTCAAGTCATGTTGGACTGTCTGTAACAAACTCACCTGAATGTAAACTATGACCAACATTAAATGACAAGCATAAAAAAGTATGATGTTGAAGTCAGATACTCAACGCATAAAAACAATGCTAATAATAGCGATCTCAGAATTATAACCAGTTTATCAAAGGGGAGCATATATATAAGTTGGGACAGGACTATGAACAGAATACTCCGAAAGAACATAGCAAAGCACCCAGGGTTGGCTACCTGCTACTCGGTCAGGAATGTAGCGAAGAGCACTCCAAGCATGCATGCCCCCTCCAGAATAGCCAACAACCCAGAACTTGTCCACAACCCCAAGGGCATCGGCCAAATGAAGCATGTCTGAAGCAGAAGAATTAAGATCTCGGCCTGGATGAGGATCACTTTCACCAAAACCAGGAAGATCATAGGTCACAAGTCGCGCCCCAAATTCCTCCAGGAGGGATGTGCTGATTCCAGGGATTCCTGCATAGAAAGGAACAGAGTGGATAAAAACTGTGGCACGATTCTAATAAAAAAAACTGCAGCATGGTCCCATATAATAGCCCAGAAACAATTTAACAAATGTCCTTACCTGCTAGCCTTGACGAAAGAAAAGAATGGGGAGCGATCAGTGAAAATCTTGCCCTGTCAGCTGAAATTCCTTTTTCTTCATATGCCAGATGCCGTCCATCAGGAAGTTCAAATCTTTTAGCATTTGGGGGGCTTATGTAAAGTTTATTTGGTTGCTCTACTGGGGTTGGGGTATCATCACCGCTTCCTACACCTAATACTGCATAGAAAGAGTGTCACTAATGAAGTCATCAAAGCAGGAGTACTGCATTTACTTCTACATGTGGATACTACTTCAGTGGTGAATGAAATACCGCATATAAGAGAGTTATACTGGTGCCTGGTGCAATGAAAAAGTGATAGTGCAATGCCAAAAAGAGTAAACTTGACATATAAGAAATTGCAATGGCACAGGATATTTTTTTCACTTTATTTTTTCTTGCCTAACAGGTTAACAAGAATGGAGTCGCCATAAAACTAGATAAATGAATAAAATGCCTAACGTTGAGACATTGAAGATTGAACAACACCTGCCACTTAGCAAGCAAGAGGCTTTATGGTACACTGAGACCTGAATCCTATAATAGCACATAAGATATTAGTAATAGAGCCCATACAACCAAAGTAAGCAGCTAGGCGACTCAATAATAAAACAATTGACTGCCCATAACATTATCCATCAGGTTGACTTGGCAGCTCTATCAGAATTTGAAAAGAGGGTGATTTTTAGAATCAACAGAAGCTCATTCATCCATTCATTACTTATTTATGAGAGAATTACAAATGAGGCCATATAAATTGGAGACGGAAATCGGCATAGAACCAACCCAAAGACACGACCAATACTCAGGACTAGCCTATTTGACACACAGATGAGCAGCACGATTAGCTCCCATGGTTCATACAGAATTTAAGAACAGAACAGACCATTCTGTACTTCTTCTAGAATCAAAAGAAGCTCATTCATTCATCGTTTAAGAGATAATTGTAATTGTGCCGTATAAGTTGAAGATGAAGGTCGCATCGAACCTACCCAAAGACACTCTATGCTCACGACTAGGCTGTATGGCCCACAAGTGTGCAGCAAGATGTGGTGTAGTACTGCTTTGCCTTTCTACCCCCCTCAACAAATATTTGCCCAAGCACACTAGGCAGTAGGCATGGATCCCACATTGCAACCTTTTCTCGACAACATTAAGAAAAAACAAAAGCCGCCTAGAGGACGAGGGGAGCTGATTTTGAAATCCGAAGCAAACCCTCGCAAAAAAAGCACCACATAATTCGCATTCCCAGAGTTGGTCAGTTAGATCCACCCCTCAATCCAGTAAATACTACACGCTCGGCCGGAGGCAGAGGGAGACGTGCACGCGAGGTACCGAGAGTAGAGCAGGGCGGTTGGATGGGAGAGAACAACGGGGATTACCGAGGAGCGCGACGAAGGCGACGGCGGCGACGACGACCCAGCACCTGGCGGGGTCGCGGTCCTCCGGGAGGTACTCGTTCATGAAGCTGAGGCGCTTCCCCGCGGCGGCCGCCGGCCCCCGCAGCCTCCGCGCGAGCTCACTGTCCTCGGCGCCGGCGAGGCTCTGCGCGGCGACGTCCCACACCCCGAGCCCCAGCTCCCGCAGCATCTCCGCCGTGGACTGCGCGAACCCCTTCGCCTGCTGCGCCCACCCCTCCTCCGCCTTCCCCACCCCCTCCTCCTCCTCCCCGTACCAGCCGCCGACCCTAACCGCCGCCGGTGCTGCCGGCGCCGCCGCATCCGCGGGGAGGGGCACGCCCGCGTCGCCGACGAGCGTGGCCAGCTCCTCGTGCCACGTCATCGTCGTCGCCGCCGCCATCTCGCCGCCACGGCGCCGATCAGTCCCGCGCGTGTACGTGCCTCGGTGCGCGTTTGGTGGGGTGAGACTCCGCAGCGAGCGCCGAGCGAGCGAGCGAGGAGTGGCGAGGCGACACACTGGAAGAAACGGGGAGAGAGGAAATTGAAACGGAGGTGGCCTGGAAACTGTAACGGAGGGGTGGGGGGTTGGAGGGTGGGTCCCACCGAAGGGTATGGGTATGTGTTTGGGTGGTTTCGAGCTCGTTGGTTGTTCCGGGGTTGCTTTCGTCTCCGAAGGCGGTACACACGGATCTGCGCCGTAGGATGTGAGAGTCGAACGGCAACTGCTGTTAATGGGCGGTTGGATTGACGCGAAACGGCCTTCCCGTTTGTCAGCAAATGTCGATGGTCTGTTCCACGGTTTTGCATTGCGTGGAGATTAGGCTCAAGCTAACTTTTGAGAAAATTCCCGTAAAAAAAACTTTTGAGAAAATTTACCACTGAGCAACATACATATCGCTAAATAATTGAAATTTTACTTTCTCTTGTAGTAGTATGTTCTTGAAGGACAAAACATGTGTCCATCAGTTTGAAATGTGTTAGGACCTCTTAGGATTGAAAGATTTTAATAGAAATATTGGAGGATTTCAATTCATATGATTTTTTCCTAGCGTCGCGAGATTCCCAGCGTCGCCACTCGCTCTGGCTGACGAGATGGGGACGCAATTTACAAGCAAGATGGTTGGGTCGAGCGACGCGCGCGGTGGCGCTTCGTTTTGAAGGCGGCGGTGCGAAGAGGTCGGTGAGGGAGGAGTAAGGGTGGCGTGGCTCCTCAGGCTGGGCGCGCTCCGGGGAGGACCGGGCTGGCGCAGCCTCCCGGCCGGCAACGGGAAAGAAATAAGCGATTCTTATCCCTTCGGTAGTTTTGCTATCTAGCCCCTGTACGTGGACTGCGGGTCAATTCCACAGAAAGTGGAGGGCCAACATGCAAAACACGCGACATACGTACGTACGGTCGCTTAGGCATATTATATAGCAGAGATAGAGAAGAGAAGAGATATTGGAGGATTTCAATTCATATGATTTTTTCCTAACCCTTAATCAAAGGAATGACACAGCAAAAAAATTATAGATTGCATTCCTATACTCAATCTCATAAAATTTCAACATCCACTCTAACATATTTGTTTACACTCACTCACGTAGGATCAAGACACTTGTTCTCTGTTCTATCCAAATGACCGTTCATGTAGTTTTAGTTTTCCTCTGTGTTTGTAATCCTCTGTTTTACACCTACAATCTTATCAAATTCTTGTGTTTTCTAATCATGCGATTAAAAAAACCTTAGAAAACATATACGTGGATTATCATTTGTTCGTTCTTACTTTTGTTATTTGCATGAGAACATGATAAATTCAAATAAATTATTATAAAAAAAATAAATACCTATGAGGCCTTGCAAAAACAGCAAGTTGTTTCATATTTCGGGACCGGCAAAGCACATGATGTTTCATTTTGTGGAGTTTCAACCTGTTTTAAGGTGTTAGTCTCTTTTTGTTACTTGTTTTGTTTGTTTGTGTACTTTAAAATTAAGATAATTGCACAAAAACTTTAATTTGTTTCAATTACACCTTTTGTTTGTGTAATTGTACTTTGTGGTGGTGGACCTGTGGGATAGAAATGACTGAAACATCCAAGAATTCTTTTTTCACATACGTCCTAGAGACTTTGTCGTTCCATCACTCTCCTTTGCATGCGATTGCTTCTTTTTCTTTCCCTCGGATTTCTTCAAAGCTGAATTCTTACCTGTAGGTGTACATGCTGAAAATAGTTATTGTATCCATCATCCGGTCATGGCATCCCCCCATTGATCTGGACGATTCAAAAATATCCGACAGCCCCTGGTCCGCCCCAACCCCAACCTTTGGAGCCGAAGACGCCCGTCACATAGAACTCCGGCAGGCGGGTCAACATGTCATAGGCAGAGATCATGGTCAAGGTTCTTTTAACGGCGCCCATACACCTTCTCGGTTCTATCGGTTCCTGACGCGGCGACGATGCAGCTTTCCCATGTGTTGCTAACATTAGACCGATGTGTCGCATGCAAACCACCTGTCGGCTCTTCCTCTCGCCACCATTTCCCGTCGAACTCCAAGCTCGGTATAAAAAGGTTTGTCGTGTCGTCGCCACTCCTGTCTTCATGTCCTCGCTGAGAAATGTCACAACCACCTGAACCACCATGACCGTCGTCGCACGCACGTACACAAGCGCCAACGCCACACCCTCGGCTTCGCCTTGAGACGACAAGGAGGAGACCACTCCAACTGACATGATGAAATCATTATTGTATGTGCCCTCCTCGTATCTGCTTTGTACAATATTATTTTGAGTTTTTGACCGTACCGAACATCTGTTTTGTTTTTGTAAAAGCAACGTGTGTAGGCCAGCAGCACTAGCAGCCTAGCTGAAAACGAAACGGCGGCACAAGCCGACGCGCGGAGCGGGGACCACGGTCGTAGCGGGTGGACTGGGCTGGAGCTGGACGAAGACCGACCGTCCTTCCCTCGGACCCTAGTTGAAAAAACCGGACCGGACCGCCGGTTCGACCGGAATAAACCGGAACCAGAGGCTCAGCCGGTCTGTTAAGCGCACAGGACCGGGTAAGGAAGCGAACCGGACGAATCGCGGTCGAACCGGCGGTTTTAACCTAAACCGGGAGAAAACCGGGTGCTGGTTCGACCGGTCAGTCGATATGTGCTCACGCGCACGCGTAAAAACAAAGGTGCGCACGCAGGGATCGTACCCTGGTCGCAGCCTTCCAGTGCGCTACAGCGTCCAAAGCGCACTAGCCATCTCTTTTTTTTTTGACACAGCCAAACAACCACGTATATTCACCACCGAACCACGTACAAAGTACATAGTATAAAGACAGTACAAACAGGAAAATACGTAGAGGAGAAACCAGAGCTGGCACCGAGCACCGCAGCACCGCCGGCGATGGAGACGAAGAGCGGCGACCACCACCCTTCCGCTGCCTGGGAACATTTAATCCCTTGAGAGACGCCGCCGTGCCTCTCCGCCGCGCCGCGACGGAGTTCTTGACGATGAACAGCCGGGGCAGACGTCCCCCCGGCATCCCGACGCCGCTTTGCCACGGCCGCCTTCGGATCCGCCGCAGGAGGGAGCTTCGGAGCTCGTCCAGCACTGGTTTCCGGCCGCCAGACCCACCGCCACCGCGGATCTGGGGGGAAACGGTGGACCTCGAGCGCCACGCCGGGCCTCGAGCTCCAGCAGGTCGCACGCGCAGACGCCGGGCTCCATGGAGCACCACCGCCGGAGGAGAGCACGCCGACGCCAAACCAACCACCACCAGCACCACCTCCTCCACGGCGCCGCCGGCGGAAACACCACCCTACCCTACCGTTTGTACAAGCCGGCACCGGGGATCCCCCACCCTCCCGCCGCCGAAGCGGCAGGCGGAGGGGAGGAATCCCACGGCGCGGCGGCGAGCACGCGGTGGGTCGGCGGTGGGCGTCCAAAAATCGCCGCTTCGCCTCTCTCTTGAACAGTGACGGGGGAGGGGAAAGCGAGTAGAGAGCCTGAGTTACTGATTCGCACTAGCCATCTCGTCCGGCGTTCTTTTATGCTTTATAACAGAAAGTTACCGTATTTGACCATTATATATGTGTATTTCTCTACTAAAAATAAATAATTTCTTTAATGGCCGGTCCAGCCATTGAACCGGTTGAACCGACGGTCGGACCAGTAAACCGTGAACCGACAGCCTGACCGGTTCGACTGCCGGTCCGGTTTTTAAAACTATGCCTCGGACCCCACATGCTCGGGCATATCTACCATTCCCCGATGCCAACAGGGCCCCACGTAATGGTAAGCCGCAATGGCAAAGGGTCACATCTGATTCATTCCGAGCCGCCCACGCGCGCGCGTACCGGCTACGCTTTGAGCTGGCCGTTCCGCCGCGGGATCTGGTGCCCCGCACATCGAGTAGCGTCTCACATCTGTGGTCCATTTGTGGCAACTAAAATAAGCAAGCCTGGTCGCCCGCACCAGTACGAGCAGTTGCCCGCAGGAGATCAAAGAAATTAACGATTTGCATTGATCCACGAGCGCATGTACAACGGTAGAGAAGGCGAGTCTTCTCTTAGCACTCCACGTCATTTAGAGAAGGCAATAAATATTAGTCGTACAATGCATTATTTTTTATTGTCATCTCTAGCAAATTAATGAGAATTGATTAAAAATACCTTTATAAGGGAAGCCATGTTGTACAATCTAGAAAATAGTCTTCTCTTAGTTTTAAGAGATCATCCTTTAGCTAAGGGAAGACAACCCTCTCTCTTCTTTCTCTCTCCTCCAACTAAGCAAAAATCATACGTGCCATCTCTAAGAGAAGGCTGACATCATCCCATTATACATGCCCTAAGAGCAGTATTCCATACAGTTTCCTTATCTTCCCTCAATAAATAGACTGCCATGTTGAGAACTTGCCTGTGGCAAGATGGTTAGTTGGGTGGTTGTACCCCTAGCCCACCAGAGTTCAAACCCCAGGTTTGACGCTGGTGTTTCTCATTTAAGGCGGAATATTCTTCAGTGGGAGGCGACGTTCCCGTCGACAGCGAGGCGCCCGTGGTGACTTCGTCAATCTCAAGACTCGACCCGCCGACTCAGTCTCTCGGAGGTGCTCATAGGGGTAGGGTGTGCGTGCGTGCGTTCATAGGGGTGAGTGTGTGCGCGTGTATATGAGCGCTTGCGTTGTACTGTGTTTCGCAAAAAAAAAAATAGACTGCCATGTCAGCGATTTCCCTATGGTTTCGTGCTAAGAAACGCGCATTGGAATAGGCCTGAACGTGGCTATCCTTTACGACTCACCCTAGCTGTCATTAGCAGCAACTAGCAGAAAATTTGAGGAAATCTATAGTGTCTAGTGCTCAGGTAGGTTGTAGTATTCCTCCAGAAAGATTTCTTGATCAGCATATTCTCGTGTGTACTATCGAAACAAAATTATGCTCTACGGTGTCGGTTTTCGTCACATACTCGCATGCTCAAATACTTTAGTTAAGAAAAAAGATTAAAGTTCAGAAGAAAAAAGTAGTTGGATAAAATGAGGAGAGAATCCGATGAGAAAAAAAGAAAGGTCATGAATCATCACGGTCACGTGCCACAGAAAAATTTGGATGGGACAACACACACATGTACACAGTATTGCAAGAGGAAACATTTAAATGTGTTGCTTTCCAATTGCATCGGCCGTTAGTGTAATTTTTATAGAGAACCTTACAGCTGGCAAATCTCAGGTCCTTACACGCGTTGTCCCAGAATATTATGGTGGTAGAACATCTGTAGATTGGACATGCAAAATAGTACTCGCTCAGTTCCCAAAAGATGTGTCAACCTAATTCAAATTTGCATGTATCTAGACATGATTTAGTGTGTAGATACGTGTAAATTTGATCTAGGTTGAGACATCATTTTGTGAATGGAGTGAGTACGTGAATAAATATGACCATGAGTGCATTCTAAGTGCGAGAAGATACGAAAGGAGATGTGTTTATTGTGATTTTGTTTAGTTGTCTGGCTTTATTTTCCCTAGGGTCTGTATGTGATTCTGTTTTACATATTGCCTATTTGAATCTACGGATATCCTCACTCATTAGCCACAAAAAAAAGATGCGCTCATGGCTTCCCATTCTTGGACTAATGATCATGCGTGCATTCAAAGTGCAAGAAGAATGTATTTTTTCTTGTAAGATGAGTAGGTACTCATTTAGCTGCCTGACTTTACTTTTTTCTAGGGTCCATATAAGTGGCGAAGCCAGCCTCATGAATCTACGGGGTCATTGCTATTTTTTTGAATTTTTTCTTCACAATGTGCAGTAAGTGTACAATGTTTTTAGACTGTTTTGCTCAAAAGTTATGGGGTGGGCCAACCCCACAACTAACACGTAGCTCCATCGCTGGTCCATATGTGATTTTATTTTACATATTGCATATTTGAATCTACGTATTTTCTCACTTATTAGTACAATGGGTATATTTGAGAAAGATATTATGTCTATGTCACTAAAGGGGGTTCATATATCACAACTATGTCAATAAAAATGCATCCAAAAATCTCTTCCCATTGAGGAAAAATGTTAGATTAATGCTTAAAAAAGCATCCATGATATTACGGTGCACGCCCCCAACCACCTGTCTTAATGGAAAGCACCAAAACTGAATGATGGTTCCACATGAGTTTTAGCCTCCCCCGACCCTAGACTGGTCTAAGGGCGTGTTGGACATCACGGAGATTGACGTCACCACCAACGACGACACCACTACAATATTAGTGTGGTGGTGTCTAGAGAGGGCGTTGCCCATGTGTCCGATATTATTGTGTCTATGTCATGTATCTTCTGGCTTAGGACTCTGCATCGTCTCCAATGGACTCGCCCATCTCGAGTGATAATAGATGCTTCGTAATAATTTTGGTGTTTAAGTTAGGAAATACATGTAAAGAACAAGCTACTTCATGAAATAGAACGGACATAGTTAGTGGAGTGACTATATTCTTAGCGCATCACGGATCTAACTGCAAGTCTGATGGCTTGTATGTCTTATTCGACATATTAGTCTTTCAGTGGGATGTGGTGTTCCCGTTAATAGCGAGGCACTTATAGTGACTTCATCGATCTTAACCTCCACGATTTTTGTGCGCTTCGTCGATCTTAACCTCCCCGATCTCTTCAGAAATGCATATGAACAGAAGCAACAAAAACACGGCCCTGTTATTCCTGCCCTCCAACGAAGCCCATGGATTAATTAAAAAGTAAAATACAGCGAAAGTCCTAAAACTATTCAGAGGGTGCAAGTTTGTCCTAATTGTTCAAAATGCATTCTAAAGTTCAAATATGCACAATAAAATCGGGACCAGTATATGCACTATTGAAGAAGTAGGACTAACTTGGCACCATAGCATAGATAGATAGTTTTATAACTTGCGGTGTATTTTACTCTTAACTAAAAGCCTAGCGTGGGGCGTTGGCGATGACGTTGAGATGACTCACGATCGAGCTGGGCTCTTAATCCGGAGTACGCAGATGGATTAGATACCCATCCAGTGGAGTCATCATCAGGCGGCGATAAGATGACATGTAAAGAGGCAAGCAGCTCCGCAAACCGACGGCGTCGAACGTGCCCGTGCCCGTGCGTACGCTGGATGGTTGACAAAAAGCTACGGGGCGGGGCGCAGGCCGGCACGACGGAACATGCTCATGCTCACCTAATCTAAAGGGCCGGGAGGGACACCGACGATTCTTCCATGATCTTCCGAGCTCCAGAGCTTGGAGCCTCGTGGTGGTTAGCAGTGCTTTGACAGCGACGCAGTCGCCGATGATTAACCGTGCTGGGTCGCTCTGATGCGGGTGGTGGTCCCCTAGATTCCGTTCTGTTCTCCTGAAAGATGCAGGAAGGAATCAACCGTCGTGCTCCTATCCATCCCCCGATTCCTAGATTTATCCGTGACTATGTACCGTATATATCTGAGCTCTGTTACGGTGCTTGTAAAACTACCACAGGTAGTTTCGGGTAGTTCCCCACGTAAAATATTTGAGGCGTTGGATTTGACTCGATCGGCTCTAAATAATGTCAGCCATCCAAGCACCGTAACATTTTTCTTTTTTTTACAACTTAATTAGTAGGGGTAAGACGGTAATTTGTCCAGGAACCGTCCACTCCCTTCGATCCGCTCGTCGCCTCCCCTCTGCCGCGTCTCCGCCGCCACCGTGTGTGGCTACCTCTCCCCCCAGTCGATTCGCAGATCGCCGTCGCACCTCATACTCTCCACGCCGCCACAACTCCGATCATCCTCGGCAGCCGCGGATCCTGCAGTCCGCCGGGCTTATCGCTAGATCACCGTGGCTCCCGCAAGATATGCCGCCACCGCCAGGCCATAGAGCAGTAGAAGACTGCAGGATCGGAGCCGCCTTCAGGCCTTCGAGGACAGCTGGTTTCGTGGCAGCCACATCTCTCCTCTCCTGCGGGAACGGAGGCCACCGTTCGCGGGCGAGTGAGGTGCCCTATCGCCGGCCGGAGGATCGTGCACCCCATCTCGACGCCTTCCGCTTCCTCCCCTCCGGTCACTCGTCCGTTGCCCGACATTCTTCCACTGTGTAAGTACTTTCGAACTGTAGTTGGGAGTGCAGTTCATGGCGTTTTGGTGTTCATCAAAGTAATTGTGTGTGTAATACTGATCCTTATAATTATTAGATGGTCAGCATTATGTAAGAACCCAATGGTTCGTATTATCAGAAATAAGTTCAGTGGTTTGATATTTGCACCTGCAGTGGCTACAATCATTCATAATTAGTGTCTATGGAAATTCCCGTAAGGCTGGAACAAACCAACTTGCATATGTTTATAAGTTCGATGCAATGCTTGATCTTTGGTAGTTTAAAACTTAGAAGGAAATTTGTTCGTTACTGCTTACTGAACATTGATATCATCATGGCATTTCCAGTAGGACTGTAATTTTAGCTATACGGCTTTCCACGGTCCACATGTTAGCTTCTTTCTCCATGAATCTAACCAAGGTATAATGTTGGTAGAAAAATAAGAAAACTAACTCTATATGCTTATTTGATCCTCCATTGAGGTCTATTTTGGCACAGATTATGGTACATAATATGCTGATTGTATTTGCTTAATTAATTGATTTAATGACTACCTTTACTTTTGAACATTTATATTGGGACGGAACATCCACATACATGTATATATCTTCACACAAGCAGATTGCTAAATCTGTTTGTATATTTGCACATATTATGCTTTGATTTCGTGGTTTCTATGCTTCTGAATTCACGTGCTTTGCAAAATCCAGTGTTTTCATATATGGTTGTTGATTGATCCACCATAATGCTTGAGAGCTTTAGATAGGAAGAGATATGTTGTAAGCATAGCTGAATTTTCTTTCTGTAAGAGTATTTATCCATGTTCGTACTTGGAATTGACCCACTGTCCATGTTGATGATTTTTTCTCTCCAGATCGATGTAGAGAGGATACAGAACCGTGTGAAGGACATGCTGATGAGCAAGCTCCTGTCGACAAGGAACCCCGCGGATGAGCAGCGAGCTCAAGCCAATGCGGCGCTTGCTCAGCTGCTGGAACAGGTGCTCGTAGCTTCAGCAAGCTCCTCCCAGCCCTGAAGAACCAGCATGTGTTACTCCTCTCAGTTAGTGAGTTGGAATGAATCTGGCACCGTAGAATCGTCCTTTCTTTTGATCCGTTCAGTAGATATGTGACAGAAGAACAAATTACATGTAAGTTGTATCTGAAACCGGTATTGATGGACTCGGATTGGGAAATTAAATACCCAATGGTCTCAGTACGGGCCCTCGAATGTATAGAGGCATTGTCGGATCATGCACCCATACTTCTAACTACGGGAACCCCGAACCCGTCATGTAAACGCCAATTCAAATTTGAATTAGGTTGGTTACATAGGGAGGGTTTTTTGAAATGGTTAAATCGGTATGGGAGAGACCGGTGCCTGGTCTTACTCCAATTCAAAGGTGGAATAACAAAATCAGCGCATTGCGCAGACACCTGATTGGTTGGGCGAGACACATGGTAGGGCAACTAAAAAACAAGAAGCTTCGGCTGTCATCTATTATTGATGAACTAGAGGCTTTTGCGGAAGTTAGACCACTATCAACGCAAGAGATTGAACTCAAAAATCAATCAAATGCCGAGATGGCGGGTATTCTTCGTGAAGAGGAGCTCAAATGGTACCAACGATCAAAGCCCATTTTATTCTGGAAGGTGACTCGAATACGAGACACTTTCATAGTCTAGCTAATGGCAGACATAGAAAGAAACTCGTTCATTCTCTCGTCCAGGATGAGGGTACGATTGAAGGCCACGAGCAATTAAAATCCTACATCACGAAGTACTATAAAAATTTGTTTGGTGACCGGATGCTGATAATTTCTCGCTTTGCGAATCCCAAACAAATGATATTCCGCAGGTTTCCGATCAGGAAAACGCCCATCTGACAGCTCCTTACTCTATGGAGGAGGTAAAGAAGGCGGTATTCCAGATGGAACACAACAAAGCACCGGGTCCGGATGGTTTTCCCGCTGAGTTTTATCAAACTTTTTGGGATGTAATCCAATCGGACTTGCTCGAGATGTTTCAGGATTTACATGCTGGACAACTCGAGCTATTTCGCCTAAATTTCGGTGAGATAATTTTGTTGCCAAAGGTTAATGGAGCAGAAAGGATCCAACAGTATAGACCTATCTGTCTCCTAAACGTTAGCTTCAAAATCTTCACTAAAACCGCTACTATGAGGCTTAATTCGGTGGCTGATCATGTTGTGAGACCCACTCAGACGGCGTTTATGCAAGGTCGCAATATCCTTGATGGTGTTGTTATTTTACATGAAACAGTTCATGAGATGCATCGGAAAAAACTTAATGGAGTTATCCTAAAAATAGACTTTGAAAAGGCTTATGATAAAGTCAAATGGTCTTTCTTGCAACAAACACTCAGAATGAAAGGTTTTTCAGCTGAGTGGCGCGCAATGATACATAATTTCGTTTCCGGAGGAAGTGTCGCCATCAAAGTGAATGACGATGTTGGTAGATACTTCAGACGAAAAAGGGGTTACGACAAGGCGATCCATTATCTCCTATATTATTTAATATAGTTGCTGATATGTTAGCCATAATCATTGAGCGGGCAAAATCCGATGGGCAAATTGTTGGAGTGGTACCGCACCTAGTGGATGGCGGATTATCCATTCTCCAATATGCGACGATACAATTCTTTTTATGGAACATGACATGAGAAGACACGAAACCTGAAATTAATATTATCAGCGTTCGAGCAACTTTCCGGTCTGAAAATTAATTTCCATAAAAGTGAAGTGTTTTGTTTTGGCGACGCCCAGGATGAGGCTACCCAGTATGCTGAATTATTCGGCTGTGGGCTTGGCCAGTTTCCAATTAACTATCTAGGCATCCCAATACACTATAGGAGGCTGACGATAGCTCAATGGAAGCATGTGAGGAAAGACTACAAAAAAGATTAAGTAGTTGGAAAGGAAAACTATTATCCTTGGGTGGAAGGTTGGTGCTCATAAATTCAGTCCTAACTAATATGGTGCTGTATATGATATCCTTCTTCCAACTACCAAAGGGAGTCTTGCATCGATTGGATTACTTTCGATCCAGATTCTTTTGGCAAGGGGATAGTGAAAAAAAGAAATATCGGCTGGCAAAATGGGATGTAGTGTGCCGCCCTAAGGACTTTGGTGGTCTTGGGATTCATGACCTTCAGGTCAAGAATAGAGCCCTCCTTGGTAAGTGGCTGTTTAAGCTACTAACTGAAGAAGGGGTGTGGCAAACTTTCTTAGGAGAAAATACATAGGCTCAAGTGCGCTATCACAGGTTTCTTGGAAATCAGGGGATTCACACTTTTGGGCTGGCCTAATGGCGACGAAGAAATTCTTCTTCCCATATGGCTTTTCTCCATTAAAGATGGGTCGGAGATAAGGTTCTGGGAGGATACATGGTTGGGTACTACCCCCCTTCGAACAATATCCAGCGTTATACGATATAGTCCAAGGACGTCATAAGAGCGATACAATTGCTCAAGTGTTGGTTGATAATCATCCAACAGTGACGTTCAGGAGAGATCTTGTTGGACCCAGACTGGTTGCTTGGCACGAGTTGCTACAGCGACTAGCTACTGTCAATTTGACACAAGGGACGACGAGTTTCGGTGGAATCTACGCAAATGCGGTAAATTCACTGTGGACTCCATGTATACAGCACTCATTCAGCCCGAAGTGCCGGTAGATGATAATAAGAAAATCTGGAAGATGAAAATTCCACTAAAAAACAAAGTTTTTGCGTGGTATCTTCGTCGAGGAGTAATTCTTACTAAAGACAACCTTGCAAAACGCAATTGGCATGGAAGTAAACAGTGTGTCTTCTGTCATAAAGACGAGACGATCAAACATTTGTTCTTCGAGTGCAAATTGGCTAGTTCTATATGGTCCATCATCCAAATAGGTTCTACTATTTACCCACCTACAAGCATTGCTAATATTTTTGGCAATTGGCTGAATGGCGTGGATAAGAGGTTCAAACAACTTATTAGGGTGGCAGCACTGCCGTAATATGGTCGCTATGGCTGTGTAGAAATGACAAGGTTTTTAACGATAAAAATTGTTCTCTTATGCAGGTTATCTACAGGACTACTGCTACACTCCGTTCGTGGTCTCAGTTGCAACGTGTGGGGCATCGAGACCTGTTTATGGAGGTCTGTACAAGACTGGAGGATACGGCGAGAGACTTTTTATCCCAACATGGATGGCAGCATAATTTGCGGATTGACCCTCCACCACCATAGGCGTTTTTACAATTTCTCATTCTGATATGTAATTCGCCTTTTACTTTTCGTACTTCAGACTTGTTGCGGCTGTGTGCATCTTAGTTATGCAGAGGCTGGGTGTAATGCTTAAACTTTTAAGTAATAAAAACTCCCTTTATCTAAAAAAAAACTAGCAGTAACTTACTTCACAATTGCAAAGGCTTTTTGGAACATGCCACCAATCTTCTGAAGAAGAATTTTGAATGGCATTAATTCAGAAGAGGTTCATACTCCTGCCAACGCTCTGATGGCCACTACATCAAGTACAGCTTTATGTACATGTCGAGGTTGCAAAATATTCTTGCAATAAGGGAGAGCAGCGTACCTTAGGTTCATGAACTGGTCGAGCTGCAGCTGGATGTCACAGGGGAGCGCCTCGAGCGCGAGGGGCCGAGGGCCAAGCCCTTCTAGGCCTCCTTCAAGCGGCCCGCGAGCTTCCTGAAGATCTCGAGCTCGAGCACGCGGTCGTCGGGGTCAGACACGACTTACACGACCGTCGTCACTCATCGGGCTCCTTCTGCTCCATCGGGGGAGGCGGCGGGGAGGGGATCGGAGGAACGGCCAAAGGAGGTGCTGGGCCTCGTCATCGACTGCCGCGGCAGCGGAGGCGAGCGGACAGAGGACAGCGGAGGTGGCGGACAGCGAGGGGATGAGAAGGATTAGAGGAGAAGGGATAAATTACCTCAATACACTTTTAATATCAGATTTAAAATAATACAATTTTGGTAGTTTTAGGTAGTTTCAGGTAGTTTTATTCCGGTAGTTTCAGGTAGCAACAATTTTTCCACTGTCAGATCTAAGAGGATGGACGGTTCTTAAAATTACCAAGTATTGTAAAACTTGTATATCTATATATAAAAGCGCAACATCTTCACAGCGTCTGCCGCTATCCACGTCGCCCGCGTTCCGCCGGCCGTTGGATCATCGAGACTGACGACTGAGATGCATCCACGCCGTCCCTTCCCGCATAAACACTGTTCATCCGCGATTTTAGACCAATCAGGCCGTGCCACATCATCCGGTCACAGCCGGTTGCCCCGGTGGCCAACCGGTCGCTCACCGGTCACTGTGCCATTTTGCAAGATCATTCCTCACAAATCGAGAAATAGCCCCACAACCCACAACTCGACGCTACGATAAACTTATTTGCAAATATCGAAAACAATGGGGACCTAACTGTAAAACCATCCACACATCCCCCCTCACTTTCTCTCTCCCGCGCCAGCAGAGAGAACGATGCGGCCGCCGTACCCGGTGGTCTCGCTCGCCTCCTCCCGCCACGCCGCCATCTTCCGCCATCGCGGGCGGATCTGAGCCCACCAGCAGCACCGCCTCGATGTCCTCTACATCCTCATCGACGAGGTCCGGCCGGATGCAGCCATTCGTCGGGATCGAAGGCGTCTTCCTCGCTTCCGGCGGTGACCTCGACCACCAGCCCCGCCGCGCCCCACCTCCACGCCCAACTCCCCTGCCCGCGCCTCCACCTCTCTTTGTGGTGACTTTGTTTCACTGACATGTGGCCCCTACACACGGTGGGCCCCACTGGTCAGTGGCTCAAAGTCACACAAAGTCACCCACGCAAAGTCACTGAAGCTCAATCCAATTTATCCTCAACTTTTGGTCAATGCTGTGGTGGCAGGAGCAGGAGGCAAGAGATGGTCTCACCACAACCAGGTTTACCTCCAGGTTAGGCTCGCCGGAGTTGAGCCTTCTCCTTTCCATTCTTTTTTTGTATCCTTCGTGAGAGATGGACGAATTCGTCGACTGTGATTTAAATTTCCATGTGGAAACTAATTGATTTGTACATCAACCAGAAGCAATACACGTTCGCTCTATCAGCCTGTAGATTGGTTACTATATTCGTTTGAAGAATGCAATAGGCAAAAACACTTGGGAAGACAAAAAATAATCAGGCAAGTTGCGTGCACTCATTTTACTTGAGTTGGTGTAGATTAATTGGTTAGAATCACTATATCATTTATGCACACAGGTTTGCCTTCTGGTTCTGCAAATAAGCATCAACTTCCTGGAAGCACAACCGATGGTGATCTGCAGCCGGCCCATCCGTCCCTCTTCCTCCTGTAGCATTGCACGCCGTCTCCGCCCCTCTTGCACTCACCCCAGTCAGCCGCCTCTGTAGGGATGCCCAAATCCTGCGAAGTGAAAAGCTCGCTCTGAGATGCCGAGGTATATTTGCTTTGTTTTAATTAGAGCAATAATTCACGGTAACTCAACTTCTGAACGAATGGAGAAAATCTCAGCTGCTTCTGAATTCTGATGCTTGGTTCTGGTAGAATCATAAATCCTTGAGGCTGATATTGCTGACTAATTTATCGGATATATAATTTTGTTGTAAGGCCGAGTTTTAGTAATAATAATTCACATTTTGTATGTCGATCATTCCCGTTTGGTGCTAGATTCCGTGTTATATTGATGATGTAGATGAAGCAGCGTGTAGATGTATTTGTGCAATACCTTTGTCCTGGCCTGAGGGGTTTAAGGTTTGCTGTTGTGCTATATCAGTAATTGTCTGAACACCATTTTCTCAGAATTTAGAAGTTCTTTGCTTAGACGTTTTTCTAGCAAATGGTTGAGTTGCAAAGAATTTGTCTTTGTGGTTTTCTGACGATTTATTTGTTAAGGACTGTTCTTGATTCCAATCTATATGTTAAGCATCAGTTCTAAAAAAATCTGGAAGTTTGTAACTAGCTCAAAGAAATTGACCTTTTTACCTGTACTGTGAGTTGCATGATAAATATCACTATCTGTATATTTAGGTATTTTTAACATTGTTTGATAGTTCAGTTTTTGGTTCCTCGGTTTGGACCTACTTCAAAAACTTGAAGGTGACACTTTGAAAACATAGAGATACACTTTTTGACGGTAACCTTTTGTACCAAACTTTCGACAAAATTCATATTAAATGTTAGGCTAATTAAATTGTCACCAAATTTTATACAAATAGGAATGAATAATTAGTTATGCTAACCACAACATTGTAATTTATGCATATAGTTTGCTGCTTGATTCACAGGTTAGTAACAACTGTTGACTTGGTCGTTCCCTGGAGTTACCTTTCTCCTACACCACCTTATGAAGAAACAAATGGCGTACGGCAAGTCGGCAACCAATGAATGTCGAATTCTAGATGCTGAGGTACGATTTTGAAGCTGAACTACTGAGGCCTCTGATGGCTGCACCGGCGAATCACATCTTCTGAAGTTTGTAACTGTTTGTACATGGCCTCAGTCTGCCAATGACAATGGCGACCAATTAACCACAGGTTGAGATATTGGTTCTATCATTGAGGTTAGTAGTTCACTCATTCCGGTCCTTGAGTCTTCTTTGCAATGATAATGAATGACAGAACACGATTCTGGATAGTTTCTGCGTATACTGATTGCTGTTTAAGGAAGAACCCCTCCATGTGTAAATGTATAATTATCCCTTGAAAGACTCAAAATTAAATTAAGATGCACAGCTTATATATATGTCAAGTTAAAGGTTAATTTCTCTTAGTGATGGACATGACATACAGGATCCTTGAGTTTTCAACGGTTTAATAAAAAATAGCATTGCTTTGTTTTCAGTTTATTAATCCAAGAGAATTTTTTTACAATCGGTTATGTCTATGCTCCTAAGTTGTTTGTTGTCGATAAAACTTGTTTTTTGTGATCAAAGGCAATCCCCTGACCCAGGTACCATTCAGGTTACCTACTGTGGTTGCCTTAGATGCTTTGCAGTATTACGTACTGTAGTTTGTGTCATTTATGTGTTCCTTTAGAGGCAGCACATTATCAGAAGTTATATTGAAGTTTGTTTACTATTTTTTCAGTTCTCTGATGGAACACTAGCATGTCAAGTGAAGAGAGGTTGTGCCTGCTTCACTGCTGGGATGAGGTTACCAGCCTTATTTACATGTTTTCCCGTGTGATTTCTGTGTGTTTCAGGCTTTTAACCTTCCAAATATAGCACCTGCGTCGTGTTGCAGTCCCATGTCCCAGGATGGTATCACTATCACAACCGGAACTCAGAAAATGTGTGGTCCTTTGGATAATCTGGCATGCGAGATGAAAAGCAAACCACGACAAACCGAGTCTTTCAGTGCCCTTTGTGATATGCATTTGTGCAGGAGTTCAAGAGGCTCTGGAGTATGATGAGCTACAGTTGCACTTCAGAGACGGATTTCGCTACCTGTGAGAGAAGCGAATGTAGATGTAATGGTGTGGAAGAACCGACGATCGGTATTGTGTCCGCTTTCAGACTTGACTTAGAACCAATCAACGACTTAATTTATAATGTATGTACATACTTCCTCAAAATTTGCTTTGCTATGTAACGAACTTTATAAGCTATATATGGATTAATTGTATTACTACGTAGCACTGTATCAACTAAAATCGCTGTACAGGCGCGGCTACTATCCACACGGGTGCGGCGTGTCGCCGCGCCATCTTGCCTAGTCAGAATTAACAGGGAACTTAATTCGTAGTAGAACTATGATATTAAGAAATTGCTTCTCTACGCGCGCGCGAGCACTGTTGTGGTCTCCGCACGCGCGACACGCGGTGGGTCTCACTCATTTTCGCTCCTTCCCCACGCCCCACCTTTATTCTTCCTTCCCGTGCCCCACCCTTCTCCGAAATGGCGCCAGCGACGTCGCTGCAGAAGAGAAGGCGGTCGTCTACACTAGACTTAACGGTGGTGGTGGGGTGCTCGTCGGCGATGGGATCCGATGTGGGGGATGACCGGGACGGCGACGGACCAGCGGAGGTGGTGATTTGAGAAGAGCGTACCGGCGAGGCGGGCGTGGTAGCATCACCGCCCCGTGCGGCGCAATCAAGTGGTGGGGGTGCGGTCAGCTTTCTCCTCCGGCATCTGTCATTTATAGTCGAGAATATCACTCGCGCGATTGGAAATTGCGCGAGAAATCGCGCACACATAAGCTAGACGTGCCCATTATACTGGTACCCGGAGCCACTATCTACGAGGGCACGTTACTGATACGTGCAATGAAACAATTAAATTCAAAATCCAACTGGTATGAGTAAGGGACATCGCCTCCCAGCTGTCAGTGAATAGTAGTAGTACTAACTCCACATCAAGGCTTACGACTTTTTCTCCTAGCAAATAAAGTTGGAACTGGCAGGCGAGCACTGTGGCCGACGAGAGGGAAAATATGACCCCCTGCGTTGGCACGTTGCACGGCTTTGGCCTCTGGCAAAGTTTTCTTTCTCTTTTGTGGGATTTTTTTTTAGATAGTACGCCTTGGCGTACTGACTTTTATAGAAGGCAGCAAACAACAAGGAAATACAAAGGTTGTTCACAAACAAATATGAGACAGCCACCACAAACTCCTACTCCTAAACCTAGGGCAACTACTCACGATGATCAGGTTCCCTCCCTCCTACTCCTGCCTCTCTCCACAACTTGAACTCATCAACAATTCTGTCAACCAACACGGTGACAGAAAATTGTTGCCCTACATTGTTAAATAGGTGAGCATTATGCTGCTTCCAGAGGCTCCATCCGACAAGGATCACAAACGCATCAAAGATCTTCTTCGCTTTCTTGTCAAAAGGCTCTCTCACCATCAACCACCAGGTTGCGAAAGTATCTGTTAGTTCCGGCGCCTGAACTTGCAAACTTGCAGCTCGAAAGCAGCGATACCAGGTCTCTCTTGCGTAGACACATTGTACTAGGATGTGCTCAATGGTGTCAGTCTCCTGAAGGCAAGTGCATCCACTTCCTCTTGTATCCCATGCCGCACTCGACGGTCAGACGTCCATAATCGTGCTGCACAGCGAGCCAGCAGAACATCTTGCATTTCACCGGCGCTTTTGCTTTCCAGATGCAGCTAGCGTGGGATTTTTTTGAGATACTGGGCCACTGCAAATCGTTGATGAGGCCAATGCGTTGGCCCATAGCCCTTATGCCAAACTAATCCTAGCCTAGTCCGGCCCGGCCTAGCCGCTTACTACATGGACCCCACCACCCCCGCTCGCGCATTCCGGCTTCCCGTTCTCCCCCGTCGTTGCCGTCCCCGATCTCCGTTCCAGCCATGGATCCGTCTCTTCGCCGCCGCTCCCGACTACCTATCCACCTCCTGGTGATAGTCGTCGCGGTACTCGCGGTCCTGTCCACGAGATCGGTCGCCGAGGTCATCACCCTCACTGAAGAGACCTTCACCGACAAGGTACTGCTTTCCCCTTCTCGTGTCTCTCCCCTCTTCGACCTCCTCCCCATCGGGGATGTAACGGTCATGTAAAGCACACGGCGCGATCCAAGAGCTGCCGGTTTAGAAGTATTTTATTTGTTGGGTCGAACTGTACAGCCGGTGATGCTTGGTCGCTGACCGTCGTTGATGTATGCCAGATTCGTTAGTGATTTTAGCTTACGAGCGCGTCAGTTGGCTCGGTGCTACTTCACCTCTACATTGGTGTTTATTAGACTACCATAGGTCTATTGGTTTTACTTGATCCAATTAGGGAAGGTTCAGAATGTTACACAAGCTGAATTGTTGCTAGTTTCTAGTGAATTAATCCCCTGGCTTTACTGGCTGAATATTCAGTGCAACAAAGGTCACAGCCTTCCATTGCTCTTGGCAGTTAGCACCATTGAAATTCAAGTTGCTTTACCATGATTCTCGCTCCTCTGTTCATGTTAAAGCAAGTTTGACCATGACAAATTCATCTCTTGTTTAGATAAAGGAGAAAGACACGGTATGGTTTGTGCAGTTCTGCGTCCCTTGGTGTAAACACTGGTAAGGTCTATATGTCTTAGCTGTGTTCTCACTTATCATACAAGATTTGGTTGCTTGGTTCTAAACTAGGATGCATGTTACACTTACAGCAAGAGCCTAGGGACACTTTGGGAGGACCTGGGGAAGGTTATCGAAGGTACGGATGAAATTGAGGTCGGGAAAGTTGACTGTGGGGCAAGCAAACCCGTATGCTCAAAGGTGGACATTCATTCATACCCAACATTCAAGGTGTTCTATGATGGTGAAGAGGTTGCAAAATATAAAGGTAAGCCTTGTTACGTCTTCTGTTTGATTGACAGGGAGAAGGTAAATCAGATACTAGTATTACCATGAAAACCATGTTATAATCCGTTGCATTCTGTTCAATTTGCTCGGAAAAGTTTAGAGGTATTGATAGATTAAAATCCGTAGCCACACTGTAGAATTTATTTGCAGATACTCAGAGTAGGACATGGCTCTGAAAGATTGAAACCTCTGTGAACTTGCACCAATAGGTTTTAAAAATATTACATTTTAGGCGATTATTGTATATAGTATATACCAGGATTTAACAGATATTCACCGTTTAAAAAAATGTCCTGTTTAGACCACCATGACCTGGATATTACTAGTGCAGTAATACAGCTAATTCTCAATAACCGAGGCAATGCCATTTGATAAATAAATATTTAATAAACTACATCGGAGGAGTACTTTGTATAACTTGGTTCATATCAGTAACTTTTATGCTTCTATTGGGGCGTGCTTGTTTGATATTGATGAATATCTCACCATGTTGCTTCACCCATTGGATTCCTTGTGGTACTTTGTTCGCGATAGTGCTAGTCAACAGTAAGTTTCCACTTTCGACCCCGAAATCATAATCCTTGTAATAGACTGTATCATGCCCCTAAATCTGATTATATGTAACACTTACAGTTTTCTTGCATTGTCGTTTCCTGACATCACTCAAAAGATCAAAACTACACATCTACTAATGACGTCCTTCTGGTAGGGATTGTAACTTCTGTCTCATGTAACTGGGGATGATTTCCTTCATAAATGAAATCTGGTTTTTTCTGTACATTTTCGTGCAGTTTGGCATTAGATTTTTTATTTTACCTGGCGTTTGTAATCTTTTGCGGTGTTGCTATTGTTCCTTTTTGTGTGATCCCCTGTATCCTCTTTCCTTTCAACACTCAGCTAAGCCAATCCCTTATCCAACACCTCGGTAATATTGCAGGACCTAGGGACGTGGAGGCTCTCAAGAATTTTGTGTTGAACGAAGCTGAGAAAGCAGGAGAGGCGAGGCTTGAAGATGAGCTGTAGGGTGTTGGTAGCAGGCACGTGCTGATAGGCAATGATACTCCGGCAAGCAACTTCCGAATACTGCTCAGCCTGTTAATTTTTGTTGATCGAGTCATCTTGTAGCGCCACCGCCTCCTGGCGTTTATTACTAACTTAGAATGTTAATATTATGCCTTCATCTAAATTACTAGATGAACCTGCTCGACTTGAATGATTTTGTAAAATCTAGTGTTGGTAGCAGGCACATGCTGATAGGCAATGATACTCCGGCCAAGCAACTTCCGAATAGTGCTGGCCTGTTAATTTTTGTTGATCGATCGTCTTGTGCTGCTGCATCCTGGAACTAACTTGAGAATATTAATTTTATGCCGTCTTCATCTAAATTACTAGAAGAACCTGCTTAACTTAATTGATTTTGTAGAATCTATCAACAGCTCGAGTAAACAGCCATCCCAGGAAAGTGAATTTTTCGTGCATAACTTTGATAAATCTCGAGTGGATGAAAAATACAACAGCGAGTGAGCCGTTTGGACATATACCGGATTACGTTAATTGTCATTCATTGAAGGGCTAAAAGAGCACTTTTCACGGAGAGCTAATACATTACCGCGAGCAGGGTGGCAGCGAAAGAGGCGATGGACCAAGAAAATTGAGAAAAGACGCCATGTACCGTTAGGCTCCTGACCTAGCCGCCAGACACGGCGGGATCTGGTTACTCTGCTCTATAGTTAGGTTTTGGTTTTGCAGGTCGTAGTGCGCCGTTGAGTGGTGGGAGCGGCGCCCGGACGAATAAATATGCCTCAACTCTATTCCCACACCAGAGCTATCCTTCATGGCGACGTCTCGAAGTTGGTGGCATCGTGTGCGTGCCGATCTTTCAGATCGGTGTCTTTAGGGTTCTTGGATGGTGTCGGTGAGGCGTCGGCGACGACTTCATCAGATGAGTCTTTCCTCCTCCTCTATTCCCGTTGCTGCGGCGTTATCTCCGACGTCATGGTGGAATAGAGAGGATTTGTACAGGATTACGTGCAAATGGTTGTATGTGCTGGTGACAGATGAAAGATGGTGCACCTTGTACTGGGATTGTGGTTGGAGGTTGACTGTTCTGGTTCCCTACTCCGACGTCGTCGTGCGGGGTGCCGGTTCTGAAGTTCGATGGCGTGTCGAGGGTCATGTTGCCCCGGTCTGATTCTTTCAACGATAATGGTTTGTCTTATGGCAAACTAGTTTGGAGGTCCGAAGCGATAGAGCCACGTCAAGCTCGAATAAAAAGGTGATATGTCTTGCTTCTCTTTGGTGGCTGATACGATGATGCCGAAAGAGAGAGATAGGCGTTGGTTTGTCACATAAGTTTATCCTATCTTTCTAGATTATACGTGCTTTGTATCATGTTATTATTTATAAATGAGAAACGAACGCGCCATTGGAGGATGCGGGAATGAGGCCTGAGGCAACAAGAGGCGATACTTACAGAGGCTCCCTAGCGATGATCATTGTGGGAACGGCCTGTGTCTAGCCTGCATCTTGCGATGATCGCCGTACTGCCGGCTAGATGCAGGTTGTTCCCCTGATTGCTGCACAATATCTCCATCCAAATTTGCTTCGAATCTATGTACGGAATATTTGAAGTTAGGTTGTCCTGGTGGGGACCTAGTTAATTATACAGCCTTCGAATTGCAGCCTCATTCATATCGTTTGTCAGCATGAAACTGCTGCCGAATGTTCCATAAAATTATCGCCTCAACATGTACACACTCCTGCCTGGGGGAAACCGTCTTTTCAAATTACAGTACATCAAGGTTCAATCTCAACACAAGCATCACGGTTCCACGCACTGCCGCTCAAAACGCCAGTTGGCAGTTTTTGAATACTTGATCTCATGACCTCAGCTTCTTGAGGTCTCTATCGCCTCCGCCACGGTCGTAGCTCCTGTGCTCGTGCACGTCCTTCCTTTTGTTGTCGGGGACAGGAGACCGGTAATCCTGGCTGTCCATGGACAGCTCGCCCTCTTCTGTGTGCTCCACCTTGTTCTGGTGGTGATCCTCCCGGCGCGCGGGATGGGCCTTCTGTCGTGTTTTTTCTCGTCCTCGCAGCCAATTCCACTCCATGTTCCAGCTCCCTCTCAATTAGGTCATCATCGTCCATCACGTCAACCTTTCTACCACCATCAACTTTCGATTTCCTCCGTTCTCCAGCGCAGCTTTCACCTTATCTTGTCTATCTTTTCATCGCATCCATCATTGACGATGACGCATTGGTGCCTTCATTGCTATTTGCACTACCATCCCTTGCTTCATTCCGCTGACTTGAGTTCTGCTTTTCAGGGTGAGGGTGGCGACCTGGTATGCTCGACTGTCTAGGTGCTTGATGAGTTTCATGAGCAGGAGTCACAGGAGCACACACACTTGCAGAGCTGCCTTCCGTATCATTCCCTTGTGATGGTGGTGGGCCTACACGGTTCTGCTCGTAGAGCTCCAACATTTGGTTGCTAACCTCTGAAAAGAATTATCACAAAAAGAATATGAGAATGGGTCGTTTGGTTTGTTACTTGACAACAAAGAGCATCAAAACGTCAAAATTAACCATGGCAGAAAATGGAGTAAAAGCAGCATCACTTCTAAGAAATAGATATAGTAACAAGAAATGCTGCTCGGTAATACTGGAAATCACCGAGCTGAAAAAATACAACTGTTGTGTCCACAGGTAGTCCAGGCCCCACATGTCATCCACGTGTTAGATGGTAATTTCTAAAACTTTATCTATTTGTGATGCTACCAAGCAAATTTTCTGTTTAACAGAAATGAATCAAGCGAAGTCTAGCAGAAAATTGTCCTCAAGAGTTAATGTCAATGAAAATATTTCAAGTTCGACAAATAAGGCCTACCCAATACAAGTGCACATCACACGACACCCTGTGTCTTTGACCTAACCAGCCCAGTAGTTCCACTATCATTTCTGAACAAAGATGATGAAATTTTGACCATCCGATTTTCATGGGCTCCTAGACAGCTGAAGAACGGAAATAACTGCTGCTACTTGCGAAATTGTGTATATTATATCCTTACGACAATGAATAACACAATAGTGCAAATATGCACTACTGACTATGTATCGAGAGACCAACCTTCCAACTGCCGTGGGGTTACATCAAACTCTTGCCACCAGACCTTTTCGCCATCTGCTGGAAGCTTGACTTTGAGGAACTTTGCAGCAAGGAAAATTGCACCAGCCGCAATATGATGTGGCTTAAATTGCAGGCAAAGCGAAGTGCGTAGCCTGTACACCCCTTTTAAGGCATAGTAAATAGGCAAAATGGCGAATGCTATTTTGTAAGGATAAGTGTAATTTTAGCATACCCATCATTAACAAAATTCCAGGCAACTTGAGCAAGTGCATTTTGAGCAACCTTGAATTTTTTTATTGCTTCAACCAAGGGCTTGTAAGGGTGGTGCACATTCATGTCAAAACCAAGTGTTACAAGCACAGCACGCTCCCCAATCAAAAAAAGTTCCTTCTGTTGTTCATACACTTCCTACACACAACAAAACCAATATCCTCAATCACCATTCTTGTAAAATTACTCAGTATAAAAGTGCACCGGTTATGGACAATTTTTTTGCAGCTTTATAAAATACAAGTGTGGGGAAATAGGGATAGATAGAGAATATCAAGAGAATGCTAAAATATCTCACCTTCTGCTTAATTCGAGCGACTGCAGCAGGATCCTTTTTGTGAATGATCTCATAAGAGATGAGTACGACATCCTTCAGGGGTCTGGGTGTTTCTTCAACTTTACCCGCCAAGAACATGCAAACTGTGGCTATTATCTGCAGATTATAATGAACTTACATTGACATTTTGCAATAAGCAGTTGATTATCACGCCTAACAATAAACATATTGCAAGCAGCGTTTGGTGTACGCTACCCAAGAAAAACTTAAAAGTTAACTCGCATGTCTCTTCTACAGGCCAGATAAAATTTACCATGTCATGGAATCCAATAAAATATATGCTCTACAGGTGACAGAAAACATTTTTTTGTGTCTTTCACATAGGGTGCCAAGCATTGATGATCGAACACCTGTTCGTAAATTATCTACCATGCATAGAAAGTGATTTACAGATGAAATCGAAATATGTTGTCATACAAGCAAGTACAAGAACAAATTTCAGTAAGGCTTACCTGTCTATCATTTTTGGCATGAGATTGACGAAGAAAATAACGATGACAGAATACAATAGCTGTAGCAATTGTTACTTGGGGCCTACATTATGAAGTCATTCATCAATAAGAAGGAAAAATACTATATCGAACCATCAAACATGCCAAAAGAGCACAATTCATGCAGTAAAACAGGGATATTTACTGATTCATAAACATTCATAGTACAATGTTCTAAGGACACATAAAGACCTACAAACTATTTAAAACGTTGAATATTTTCTGTTCTACCTAAAATAGAATATTCATCGTTGCATGCCCAACATGAAAGAGTGATCCCTAAAGTAACAAATCAATGAATATAACACTATGTCCAGAGCTGATATGTAAGGACCTTATTCCTGAAAATGCTGTGTGCTCATGAAGAAAAATAAACCCTTTTAAAAGGAAACTGAGCGGTGTAGTGTGGTCACATCACATGCATATCTAGCAACATTTAAACATAAATTTTATTGGGTTAACAAGCATGTGGTAGCACACATCTTCAGCTCAACGGGAAAAACTAGGGCTTGATAATTGAGAGCTTTACCATCATATTATTTAAATTAATCAGTACCAAATCATCTCTGGATGTTGCCACGGAAAATAAAGTTAAAAGACAAGCTAACAGTTGTATGGAACGGTTGACAACAATAAATACAGACTGAAAGATATAAATGCTCACAAATGCTAAATGTGGAAGAAAAACTGGACAAGTCAACAATCAGATAATTATCAAATATCTAATATAGTACAGATATCACATGATTAAATACGAACACTTAAGTCAATGTAATCAAGTAAAATGCATGTAAAAACCAAATAAGTAGATCTGGGTGGGGAAATTATTAGACTGGTGCTTGAGCAGTCAGCATGCTTGGCAACCTAGGCTACTCTGTTTCTTTAGAACCTACGCATCATGTTTCCTCGATCACCAGAGGTGATGCTTGCAATCTTCTGAATAGCATTTGATCCCTAACATCGTAAGTTCTTAAGTCTTAACAAAGGTTCTTCAGAGTGTTTGCTTTAGCTATTCCTCCTATTAATTATTTCGACTAAGGTTTGTTTGATTCAAGCCTAAGAGTGAGTGAGTGAGTGACTAAGTGTGCCAGACACTTGGTGTGTGACACACTGTGGCAGAGTTAAGCTTCCAACTAAGAAGGCCCTGATATGCTGCATGTAAAGGATTTCGGTAGAATACAAGAAACATATGGCCTTTCCTTGGATTTGGAGACTAAAATGAGGATGACATCAAGTATTTGAGATACTGTTAACGAAAAAATGAGAAAGAAACAAAAAGCAGCATCGAGGAAATTAAGTTATAAGATAGTGTCTGGTTTTCTACAGAAGCTTGAAAAGAACTGTGAAGATTCAAATAATACTGCTAAAATAGCTGTTATATTTCCAGGGAAAAGAAATAACAATAAAATATTCATGGTACAATATATTCTTACACTTTAAGCCTCATCCCGAAATCCTGAAGGAAAGTGCAGTACGACTTGCGAAGGTAAGATTCCTTCTTCAAATCAATACCATCTCTCCTTGAAAGGGAATTCTCCTCTATTTCTTTTCTACTAAAATACCACGAAGCACCAAGTTGGCCACCTTCCACGTGTCTATCATAGGGAATTGTAAGGGCTGTTCTCTACAATTCCATGATGTGAAGAGTCACTTGTCTGCATGATATCCATCTATGATTTTCCTACATTGCAAACACAACACCATAAGCAGACATAAACGGGACAGGAGGTGCAGCTATGCGTACCTAAATGCATATACATTAAAAATTTAACATAGAGTGAGTTGTGAGGAGCTAAAGAAAGAATCAAACTATATATTCCCAATACAACAACAACGACTTCATACAGCTTTGATGGACTGACTGTCATGTCCTTCATGGAAGCCCGGTAATTCAAAAAAATTGTAAAATGTGGAAGATAATTTGACGAATGACAGGGTTTTCTTAATTACATGGGCCAACGCATCACCTACGTTTACTGTTTACAAAGATAACAAGTTAACAATATGCAGATCCTTCATGAAACTACTAGACACATGAATGAACATTGCATGCAAGAAACTTGACAGTTCACGATCTGACGGTGGATCCAACTGCACATCAAGCAAAATAAAGTAGGATGTTGTGAGATCCTGGCCTAGGGCTTAATGGATTGATAGGATACTCATATCAACAAGTTGCAACTTCTTTTCCGGAAGCTCATCTGAATGGAGCGATTTGAGGATCGGTGACCGACTGGGAAGTCCTTCCAGGGTGCGCACGAGTGAGGACAAAGTGACCAGTGTTGATCTGTGGGGCTAGTCTAGAGATAGTCTAGAGATAATAGAGAGCTGCCAGGGGTGACAGGCCCGGCCCGGGGTGTTACAGATGTCGTCCCAGCTAGACTGCCATGTAATCTTCTTGCCCTCCCTGCCACCCCTTGACTTCAACTGCCATCCAATTCCAGTATTGGGCGAAAGCCTATCAAGGTTCGTCTCCACCCCGCCACGAGCACTGATCGGGCCCTGTGAGAGGGTACCACACAGTTTCCGTGGTTTCACTCTGATCCGATATATTTCTTCGCGATTTTGTATGGTTCGATTTGTTTGTGCAACTGAATGTGAGGCATAGATTGAAGCTTGAGAAATTAGATGTTGGAAAGCGTAACTTCTGGATTGTAGCAGCCGAGCGGAGCGGGTGCAATCCTAGGTTCTGTCGCGTTCATGGTTGTTGGCAGGGACGGAGGGAGGGGGGGACGAGCAGGGGTGAGACCCCCCCTATCGATCCACTTTTTCCCTGGTAGCGATTAGCGCTGTGTTAATTAGGTCCTTTTTTGGCTTAGTTCGCCCTCCCTGTAGAAGCCGTGTAGCAGAACGTGAAGCCCATCAGCCCATCTGTATCACCACATACACGAAGCAAAAGAAAGCCCACGATGGAAGACAATGGGTCCAGGGAGCCAGCGACCTGTGTATACCGGCAGGAGCACACATACGCATCCGTTCCTCATATTTTTGCTGCGTTTGGCGGCGGCTGACAAGGGCAGTTCCGTTTCCAATTTCCGATTGATCTAACAAGATGGTGAGAAGGGGTGGGTGACCTGCAATCCTCAAATCACGCCGCACGCCTGACCGGACGAACGGCCGCGCGGCCGCCGGCTGTAATGGTCAGTATGTCGGCGATGAAGATTCAAGAAAGAATGGTATTTTTACTCGTTTTTATATTCTATTTTTCTTAGTATTAGTTGTTAGATCATCTGTCAACATAAATTAATTTATTCCTTTAAAACTATGAAAGTGAAATTGTAGAATCTAGAAGCATAAAAATCCATTAGGAAATTTCTGATTGTCCACATGTGCTAGTGTGTGTAGAGAACTAGAGATGATGAGGAAGAGAGAAGGATCAATTCATAACTATTTCACTTTCCATTTGCTTGTATGGTAACTTATTAAATTATTCTCATGCGTCTTCCATTCACTTAGAGACGACTTATTACATAATGATTTCTAGGCCGGAAAAAGAAATACTATGAAGGTGATCACCTACACTGACATTATCAAATCCTTTGACGAGTTTTGTAGTCATAGAGAGAAATTTTGAAATGTATTGCCAAATAATATACAAATGTTGTGCTATAAAGCAAGGGTGAGAATACATATATTGTGATGTTTTATCTCCATATATTTTTTTCTACTAGTACAAAACCTCAGGTGTAATTATTATCTTCTTGACTTCCTCGCCCCCCTCATGCTAAAATCCTGGCTCCGTCCCTGGTTGTTGGAGCTAATTTTACCGTCTTGTATTGTGAGTCGTAACAGGTTTAGTGTCACAATTTTGTTCTCAAGTTTTGACCTATTGGGTAAATTTATCTTCTTTGGTTGCTGGAATATTGGATGTAGCCATATGGTGACCACTAGTTCTAAAGTTCTGAAGAATTTCCAAAATTGCATGAAAAATAGCTTAGTTAAGACATTAGAGAAGTGTGTTACTCCGTAATTGTGTTTTTGGGTGGAGTCCGTAATGGGAACGGTGTTGTTTGAACGTACTATTAACTTTATAACCTAGTTTTGCACAGCAACAATTAAGCGGTTAACTTTTGCTCTTCTTGTGGCGAGTTTCGACTTTCAGTAAGAAGACACCACAATATGCACAAAAAATATAGAAAATGCATATAATGCGTACACGAAGCATCCATAAATGAGGTCATACCTTGCTCAGGAGAGATGGAACCGGCACGGATAGGAGGTTGCTGGAGGGGCAGGCTGGGGTGCAGCCACCGGCGGTCGTCGCAAGAGGATCAGGGGTGACCTCCGGCCCCTGTGTGCGAGGGGTCGCAGAGGAGGCGTGGAAGAGGGGCTTCCAGCCGTCGTGCAGAGGGAACGTGGGAACTTGGTGCGGCACGCGGGCAGTAGGGTGTGAATCAGGCGACGGCGGCGACGGTGGTATTTCCGGTGGCCGGCGCCGGAGGAGGCGCGGAAGGGGCGGCGGCGCAAACCCTAGCGCCGCCGCATCAGTCGCGTGGGAGGGTGAAACGAGGGGAAAGGGTCGCAGCTCTTTCCTATTCTTCCAAGTAGGTCCATGAGCAATGCCCCAGTGGGCGTTTTTTTTTTTTTTTTACATGGAACACCTCGATCTCTTTACTAACTTTTTTTTTTTTTTTTTTTTTGTACAAAGTTCTCTTGCTGCATTAAACCACTGTCGGTGGAGTACATAATACATAGAGGACCTTAGAGAAAAAAGAAATTACAACAAGGTCCTGAAAGTTTACACCGAAGACCCTGGAACAGAGGATGAAAAAGCAATCAAGTCCAGTTCTCCTACTTGCTCCTTCTCCACCGGAAACATCACGCGCCCAACGACGGCCAACCGCAGCACCACCGGGACGGCACCACTTGGGGTACTACGGCGGGAGCTCACCGCGTCGGAGCCAGAGGGCCTCCTTGATGGCTCAAAAGCCTGGAGGTAGTAGAGATCCCTGCGCCAGCAAATCGCCGTCAACCAGGGTGGGAGTGGCCACCATGAGGCCAGAGAGATCAGCAGCGAGGCAGCCACCTGCTGCCAGCAAACGTCTGCTGAGGATGAACTCCCAGCTAATTCAGTCTTGCTCCTTTCGTGCATATCACCAAAAATCGAGGAAGAGGAGCAGTTCACATCTGGAAGAACACAAGATTGCAGCAAGAACCACTCCGCCAAGCAGAAGCACCATATCCTCACCTTGCCACCACGGCCGGTCCGAGGAACACGGAACCACTTCCGATTCGCGAAGCAGGTGATACGGCTAGCAGTTTTATTGAATCGGCCTTGATCCTCCTCCTCTCTGCAAGCATCCCACCACGAAATCAACCTGCAGAGGAAAGAAGAACAGGTTCCGGCGCTGCAGCGAACCACCGGAAGCCAGCCGAGGAGGGGGAAGAACGCCATCAAGGCAAACTCCATAAAGGCAAGCACAGCGAAGGAAACTAAACTACCTAATCTACTCTGTACAGCCCGCGCTATACTCTCTCTACCACGCCGGACAGCAGCGCCGCCGGAGAGGCGAGCCGAGCAAGCCGGGATCTGGCGGCGACTCTCAAGGAAGAAGAGTAGAAGAAACGAGAGGAAAGGGGTGGGGAAAAGAAAGAGAGCCGACTCTGGTTGTATCTCTTTACTCACTTGACACAGCAATATCGCTGGCCACCAGTACCATTACATCATCAGGGGCAGCCTCAGCCAAACAAACATAACAATTTGGTTCACCTGAGGCTCCCAAAGCAGCAAGAGAATGAGCTGCCTTATTACACGCCCGAGGGCAATAGCTACTAATGCAGGAAATGAAGTTCATCCGCATAAAAGCACGAGCATCCTTGAAGATGGCCCCTGCCGTCATGCGATCGTACTTGGAAGACTGCAGGGCTTCAGCTAGCATAGTTGAGTCAGTTTCAACATGTATTCTGGTCATCCCCCAGGCAGCAGCAGCATGTAGGGCATTCACAGGCCTCCGCTTCGGCTCGGAGCGGATCACGGATGTTCTTCAGGTAGCCATAGCCAGACCCTCGCACATCGCCCTCCGCATCCCTAGCAATGAAGCTCCAACCTCCATGGTTAGTGCCAGGGAAGTATGCATCATCGGTGTTGATCTTGATTAGCTCCCCTTCCGATTTTGTCCACCTGACCACATGCTTCCTTCAGGTAGAATTCCTTTGATTCATTCACTCATCGGAGAACAGTCGACATTTGCCGTTCTAGCTTTATCTCCCGCATTCACTTTGTTTCTAGCACTCCACCACTGCCAGCACAGAATGAGAGCCCGCAGTTTCTGTTCGACGTTTAGCTCCAGGATAGACCATACCACCTGCCTAGCCGTGGCACACTCTGTCAGCTGAAGCCGAACATCCTCTAGCTCCATATTTCTCCAACACTCCTTCATCAGTTTGCATTTGAGAAAAGTGTGAGCCCCAACTTCATCAAGTCTAATGCACACTGGGCAAATAGTCTCCAGCTGAATCCCCCTCCTCTTAATGTTCATACGGATTGGCAGGCTATCATGGGCGAGACGCCAGACAAATTGCTTAATCTTCATTGGGCATGGCAGGCCCCAAATTCTATCCCAAATCGGATCTGGCAAACTAGCTTCCCTTGAGTTCTCATTAGTCGCACGCATCATCTGGACATGGACCTTGTAGGCTGATTTGACCGAGAAAAGCCCCTTGCTATCGGGCTGCCAAGCATAGAAATCGTCGACGTCCTCCCGAACAGGGATAGCGAGAATGACCTCTGCATCCACAGGCCAGAAGGTCGCGTAGACCAGAGCTTCATCCCAAACACCAGTGATCGGGCAAATGAGGTCGGACACTTTTGTGACCAGGTTTTGACCTCTAGGGGTGAAAGGGGTTCGCATCCCATCTTTGTTGATCCACGGATCAGTCCATATGTTGTTGTCTGCTCCATTTCCCACTCTCCAGATGATACCTTCCTTCAGCAGATCGATGCCCTTCATGATGCTCCGCCAAGTGTATGCCATGTTGTTTGTTGCCTGCGTAGTTAGAACACTGCCACTAGGGAAATACTTGTCCTTCAGCACCTTGGCACATAGGGATTCAGGCACCGTAAGAAGACGCCACGCTTGCCTGGCCAACATGGCAATGTTGAAGCTGTGCAGGTCACGGAAGCCCAAGCCACCCTCCTTCTTTGGTTTTGTTAGTTTTTCCCAGCTAAGCCAGTGCATTTTATTCTCCCTCTCTTGCTGAGACCACCAATACCGGCAAATCATGGAGCTCATTTGATCACACAGAGTCTTTGTCAGGTCAAAGCATGACATGGCAAAGGTGGGGATGGCCTGTGCACAAGCTTTGATAAGCACATCCTTACCAGCCTTTGACAAAGCCCTCTCTTTCCAGCCATGGATCCTCTTCCAGATCATTTCCTTGATGTATTCAAATGTTTTGACCTGAGAACGACCCACATAGACTGGCAGCCCCAGGTATCTCTCGCTCCAAGCCACTGAGGAGATTTTGAGAGCTCTCATTACACACTTCCGGCATCTTTTTGTGGTGTTGTGACTGAACATCACCGCCGATTTGTCAAAATTAATTGTTTGACCCAAGCAATTCTCATATAAGTTAAGGATCTCTTGCAGATGTTGTGCACACTGTTCATTAGCATTCAGTAGCACCATCGAATCATCTGCAAATAGTAGGTGATTAAAGCTCAGGGCATTTTGACAGATTTTTATGCCTTTCAGCCTTCCATCCTCTTCAGCCTGGTTCAGCAACATCGAAAACCCCTCAGCACACAGAAGGAAGAGATAAGGTGACAAGGGATCCCCCTGGCGCAGCCCTCGCTCCGGAGAGATCACATCAGTGAGTGCCCCATTAACCTTCACTCTATATTGGACCGTGCTCACACATCTCATCACTAGATTGATCCAGCTTTCATGAAAACCAAGCCTTCTCATCATCACCTCAAGAAAATGCCATTCCACCCTGTCATAGGCTTTACTCATGTCGAGCTTCACTGTCGCGAAACCATTGGTCCCACTCCTCTTCGTGTGCATGTAGTGTGTGCACTCGTAGGCCAACAAGATGTGTTGTCAGTTATAAGCCTCCCCGGTATGAACGCGGACTGGTTTGGAGAAATCAGTTCCGGAAGAATTTGCTTCGGCCTGTTAGCAAGAACCTTTGACACCAACTCGTAGACAACGTTGCACAAGATGATAGGTCGAAGATCCTTCATCTTATCAGGTTCCTTTACTTTTGGAATCAGCACCACACACGTTTCATTCCACTCGAGCGGCAGCTCTCCACCATGGAGAATATGCAACACCTCCTCAGTCACTTTGTCCCCGACAATGTGCCAATACTTCTTATAGAACACCGCTGGCATGCCGTCTGGACCCGGAGCCTTCAGGTCTCCGATCGATTCTAGAGCAGCAAACACCTCCTCCCCTAGTGTAGCTTTTCACCAACATCTCGTTCATCTCCGTATTCACTCATGTGGGCACAAGTGCTTCGAATTCATGTATGCGAGTTCCTGCAGTGGAGAAGAAAAGATTAGTGAAATAGGATGTCACCGCCTCCTTTATCTCCACCTCCTCCGTCACCACCGTCCCATCCTCTCTTCCCAACTTCGTAATTCTGTTTTTCTTCTTCTCCGAGGCGCACATATGGAAGTACTTTGTGTTTCTGTCTCCATTAGTCATCCAATTTACATGTGCACGCTGCTTCCAGTAGGTGTCACGCTGGTCCTTGAGCCTAGCAAGCTTGAAACGAAGCAGCCCCTCTCTCCGAACCTGTTCATCACTGATATGCCCCCTCCTGCATTTCTCCAACTCCTTTTTTGCTTTTTTAATCCTCTTTTCAAGGTCTCCCAGGACATTACGACTCCAATCCACCAGATCACCCAGCACCCCACGGATTGCAGTCGCTGCATTCTTCCCCTCAGCCTGCACACCTCTATCCCAAGCACTTTTGACAATATCTTCACAGCCTTCTTCCACTATCCAATTGGCCTCGAAATGATGATTGCCTCCTTCTTCCCGGGACCTACGTCTCCTACAAGCACCGTGTGTGTCGATGATCACCAGACGGTGATCAAAGTGTCTAGGGTCCCCATTCATAACTTTGAAACCTGGGAACCGGTCGCGCCAAGTTTGGGTAGCAACAACCGCGTCCAGCCATTCCTTTATATAAGTTCTTGCACAGTGGCTGTGATTTCTCCATGTAAAGGCATCACCACAGAAGCCCAGATCCATCAGTTCGCAGTCCTCCAGCGCCTCCTTGAATTTGTCCATGTGTTTTTGTGGTCTTGGGGCTCCTCCCCCCTTCTCCCACGGGTGAAGAATCTCGTTAAAGTCTCCAGCAACCAGCCACAGCTTGTTGCTGCGTTGCTTAAGATGCGCAGCAATTTCCAGGTCTTGTCCTTCTCATCTGCCTTTGATTCCCCATAGATGCCAGCAAAACGCTAGACAAAACCGTCCGCCTCCACGATGTCCATATCAATATGATACTTGGACATAAAAGGATGCACTTCCACCTTGAACCCCTTCTTCCAGAAAACCGCCCGGCCTCCACTCGCACCAACATAATCTTTCACCATCATTTGAGTCATTCCCAACTTCCATCTCAACCATTCAAGTCTCCTCCTGTCCATTTTAGTCTCAGACAGGAAAAGCACATCGGGGTCTCCCCTCTTCTGGAGATCCAGAAGACCAGGAACAGTCGGGCCATTCCCCAAACCCCGGCTGTTCCAACTTGCTAGCTTCATTGGGACTCGCAGAGCTGTTCCGACAGCTCCGCGTTCAACACATTATGTGCCAATTCCTCCCCATTCACCTTTGTCTTCTTTGCCACAGTTTTCACTCCCTGTTCCACCACCTGAGAGTTGTGTCGCTTGCCTCCAACCTCCACCCCCTCCATCAGCTGGCCACTCTCCGATTTCCTTTCTTTGCGCCTGAAAGTACCATTGCCCTTCTTCTTTAACTCATTCTTGGCCACCTCCTCCTTACTCACCGGTCCCAACACCGCATCAACCTGCATGGCCACGCTCGCACTCGCCCCTCCCTTGGCATTGTTTGTTGCACCGTCACCTGTTACAGCAGTTTCAAACACTTCTGGAGCTTTGCCTCCCTCCTTTACCATCGAAGCTGCCTCTGGTGGATCAACAAACTGCAACATGAGCTTCCTTTGGCTTCCATCTCTCCCCGCCTGGTGCTTCTTTTATAGGGCTAGTCACCTCCTTTTCCTCCCCCACCGATGCCTCCTCCATGTTGGGTGATTTCTCCTCCCTTCTCCATGATGCACCCGCACTTCCGGACCTACTTGCGCCATTGCCAGTCCCGGATAGCGACGACCCGCACTACCCGATCCTTCCCCCCAGCTTCTCCTGTCTTCCTCGCCAGGCGCCTTTTTATTCACAACCGCTTTCATCCACCGGCCAAATTGTTGTTTTTCCCTCGGGTTTGAGTTTGATCGAACAAGCTCTATCACC
Organism: Poa pratensis; assembly: GCA_947311845.1. NCBI lineage: Eukaryota > Viridiplantae > Streptophyta > Magnoliopsida > Poales > Poaceae > Poa > Poa pratensis. Next base: position 71,541,002 of record CAMZMU010000096.1, on the reverse strand, counting down.
ATGGCCAATCTTCCCGCATGTGACGCAGAAGTCCGGCAAGAATTCATATGTAAACGGGCACCACCTAGCCGGTTCGCCTTCAGCAAAGCTCAACAAGCTCCCACGCATGAGTGCCTCTTCCACCTTAATTCGGACTTTGATTCTCAAGAACTGTCCAACCGCTTGGCCATCTTCATCTACATCCACTTCCTGGAAATCACCAATCTGGTGGCCAATGAGTTCCCCAGTCTCACTATTCATAGCTCTGAGAGGAATATTTGCCACTCTGGCCCAAATTGGTACATGGGAGAAAGCATACTCATCTAGGGTCTTGCTAGGCACGTAATCCTCCATGATTAAGAGCTCCTTACCAAACATCCACGGCCCCTCCTCCAGAGCCTTCCTCTTCCCCATCGGTTGTAGAAAGGTGAACATGAAGGTGTTGTCTCCCAGCTCCTTGAACACAGTCCCCTTCATCGGGCACCAGACCTTCCCCACAAATCTTTCAATGGCATCCGCAATGGCCGGCTTCTCCGACAGCAACTTGCCCACTGCTTGCGCCTCCTATTGGGTTGTGTGCATGGAAAACAAAAATTTCGCCAACTACGCAACAGCCAAGATCTACTACGAAGATACAAGTGACAAGACATGCATATTTGATCTAACTGTAAATCGTTACCGACACTGTTGAAGCGGAAGAGATGTCGATGACGACGTTGATGAAGCTTGTGGAAGAACTCCCTCGGCTAAGCCTAGCCGAGAGAATGTCGTAGACTCCTCGCGTCCCGCCTTGATCCAACAGAGTGTGATAGAGTCAACCGTTTCTCAACGGATCACCCCTCCGAGTTTCGCACGCATACATCAGAACTAGTCCAGCAGGGCTTCGCCGTCCGCACTTGAAGCACTCACCGTTGGTGTATATGAAGGTGGAGATCTCAACACATGAGAAGGAGGGAGAGAGAGATTAGAGATCTAGATCTAATCTAATCGGAGAGGATCCCTCTAAATAGTTAGAGGTCCCCTCTAAACCAACTAGAAGAGATCTAAACTTGTGTGTCTCCAAATAGGAGGGGGTGGGGGTTTATATAGATGGCCAAGGGGTGGAGGGACTTGGGCAAGGGGAAAGACCCTAGCCTAATTCGGTTTGGGAGGGGGAGTTGGAGTTGGACTCCAACTCGCCTCCCCCCTCCTTTCCTTGATGCGCACCACATAGGGGAGTTGGAGTTGGACTCCAACTCCTCTATGCCAATTCGGTTTAGGGGGGGGGGAGGAGTCCTTGTCCAACAAGGTCCCCCCCAAACCGCCTCTCCCTACTAGGCCATAGGCCCAATTAGGGTTTCGGCCATGGGGGGAAACTTCCCCCCAAGTCACCTTGGCCCACCCGCCCCATGTGGGGTGCGGCTGCCCTGTGGGCCCCATGGGCCCATTTGGCAGCCCCCTTCGGTGGGCTCCAATATTTTTCCAATAATTATTTATTAATTTAAATAAATTAATATTTAAATAATATTTTGTCTAATTAATTCTTATTTGAATATTTCCTTTTACAGAATATTCCCCGAATTAATTACTTATCATATAAAACACTTTTACATGATCCGGGACACCCAGTGTCCGCAGACAAAATACTCTGGATACATATTTCCCTCTTATATAAACCCTCGGAATAAATCCGACTAGTGATAGAAACTATTTCTATTACTCCGAGACACCTAGTGTCTGCATAATCCAATCTCTCTGACAAAGATATTATCTACCACGCAGAAACCATTCCGGTGATACTCTCTCGGTATCCAGACCAACCATATACACAACAAACTAGAACCGACTTAAGCGTGTTACCCTACAGGTTCGATAACATGTAGCTATAATTAGATGTTTCCATCTAATCACCGGCCAGGGTCAGGTACATGGGCTACCTGAATAACTGCTACCGTTATGCGAAGGACACTCTGTTGAACCTGTTGATTATTAATTCATCATTCCCATTACTCGCGATACTGAATTTACCCGAGATAAAGTATTCTTGATATTTCCATGAATCAATCCATGATTCACTATATCTTCGTCTATCTCGTTACCGGTAAATTTCCTTTTTCTCGTTCCCGTAATCCGATATCCCACACGATGTAACTTCATCATACATTGTCTGAAGAACATATTAGATATCATACATACCGAGTGGGCCCTGGAAGTATCTCTCTTTTGATAGAGGAGTAATTTCCCATTTTGGAACATTAGGTATTATGCATACCTTGGAGTTATCCAGTGACTGCCGTTTTGACACCCAGTTACGGCTGTGCTATTTACAGAGCCAAAGTAACTCTTCCAGTATACACAAGCCTAATAACCTCATGGTCAATGGACATGTCATATAATAACCATCTGCGATATTGCACTAAGGACAAAAAGACACTTTAGAATCTTTCTTAGCATATCAACGATTTGGGTCTACCCAGCCATATTGTTTCCACCAACAATATGCCACTCATTGATTCTGACATAAACAATGTCCCAGACTAGGAAAACGTGGTCTCTAGCAATCAACGAATTAGTCTAAAAGGCAAGACTAGGGTATACTTTATTATGTTCATGTCTCTACATGTGCGAGTGAGTTTTCCTCTAAATCACATATTCAGGATCGAGTCACCGCAGTTATAGCATAGAATCATGAAGCATAATTATGAATCAGATGTTAAACTTTATTGCCTTTTGGGCATACATCCAACACCTCCTTCTTCTATTCCTTCCCCTTGACGACCCATCCGATCTTGATCTCCTTCCTCTCCGCCTCCGAGAGCTTAAGGCCTCCCAGCAGCACCTCCACCTGATCCATGGCTTCTGCCACCAGCTAGGATTTCTGTTTTACGACCTCACGCCCTAGCTCGCGAGGAAGGCTTATGGTGGAAAACGGAGGGGAATGGGAGCCTGCAGATCTTGGCCGCGGACTCCCCCGAGGCCCTGCGTCGCATGACCCAGAACGCGAACGGGGGACGAGAACTACGGCGGGGACATCAGTAGCAGAACCGAGCGCCGAGATGTGTAGTTGGGGGTCCATACACCACTGGCAGCGACCAATCGCCCACTGTGTCGCCACAGGGGACAAAACCATCACACACGGGACGGACGTTAGTCAGTGGGCGTACTGGTGATAAGTCCAGGGGACCAAGCCAAATGTCTCGCTATGGGCGCATTTGGTAGCGTGCATGGCCCTTTGCTCCCCGTCAGAATAGGCTGCGCAGGGCCTGGTCTAGCAAAAGCAGTCTCTGGGCCATGTTGTGCATATCCTTTTTGGATATGGGTGGAGTTACCTCCATCATCACACTTTTACATTTCATGTGACGAGCGACTGTGACGGCGTAGGTCGCCGGCGAAGGATGCAGCGATCACGACGACGATGGCGGCAGAGGTCGCCATCGAAGGTCGCAGCGAACACGACGGCGGCGGAGCTCGTCGGCTAAGTTTGCAGCAGCGGTGGAGCTTGTCCACATGCTATCAGTTTCATATCATCTGGCAACATTGTTCAGGCAATGCCAGGTCTAAAAATGTTTCAATAGCTCCAGCTTCTCCCTCCTTGCTTCTGCCCATCCAAATGTTTCAACAGCACGGTCACCTTGGAGATAGTTCTCAGCCACCAAATACATCACGTATTCGAGCTCCCAATGGTAAAAATTGCACCCCATCTGTCAGTTCACAAACAAAAAGACATTCAAATACTCGAATATGCCCAAAAGAGTACCAATTCTCCCACTGGAAATTTAACAAAACAAAAACAAATAACTGAAAGCAATGTCGATTTCTAAGACATACCCCATGCTTCATACACTTGTAGTAGATCCAGCCGTCGTGCTACCTCAAGCCGGAGTGGTGCTGCTTCACCTCAAGATCACAGTCGGGGCATGAGACCAGAGGAATGAAGGGGGTCGGGCGATGGACATCAGAACGGATCGAGCTTGCAGAGGACATGGCGGCGACCCAGGCAAGCTACGGCGGCCGCAGAGGAGCTCCGGCGGCAGCGGACGAGAGAGATCGAGGAGGGGATTTTCTTCTAGGGTTCATGAGGACGGGGGAGAGCGGCGACGAGGTCAGGGAATGGAGTGACAAAAACAGGTAATTTATTGCGGAGAGACAGGACAAAACGTACATTCCAACAAATATAGGGGGGTTTCTACAAGATAGCAGCGAACAGCCACTGACAGTGGGCCCTGAGGAGGCGGGTGTCGCGCGAGATGCTGTGCTACGCCGCACAGTGACCGTAGCTGCGCCTCGTTGCCAAGTTCAGTGACCGTATTTTGCGTATTCAAAGTTCTAGTGACAGTAGCGGGCCTGGCTGACAAGTTCAGTGACCATAGGTGCATTTTACTCTTTGCAGTTGGCCAGCCTGACTCCACGGGCATGCTCGATTCGAGCGTGTCCAGCCGGCCTGGCCCGACGTTGTTTTGTGAAGCTTGCTGACCTGGTCCAAGAGGTCATACAGACAACTAATCACCACGCTGTCGCTGCTGACGGGCCTGATCTTGGCGTCTACAGGCCACCAAATGTGCCCTATATGAACCCAGGTTAGATCGTACATATGTAGGTGTAACTATTACTCCACTATTAGCGATGAATAAATAAAGAGGTACCATGTCATTGCTAAGTAACTATGCAGAATTTGATAAAGGAGCTACATTGCTCAAAAACCTTGGCCTATTTCATAATTTTTTTCAAGTCCGAACTCTACTCGTACCTACCACACCTAATACAACTCCAAGTCCAAACCTAACCCAACACGTACACAATATTTGATACAAATACAACAAACTCCACATTGGCGAATATTGTCCACCACCTTGAATTCATCAATGCGTCAAACCTCCATGTACTCCGGACTTGAGTTATCTTCCATGAGTTCCACTGCTACTCCCAGACTCCATGTGACTCCACCTGCAACTGTAGTCCATTCTTCCCGTTCAACACCATCGCACACCGACCAGTGGTCTGCGTAAAAAATGCTTTCAACTTGAAGAAACTTGACCGTCGCCTTTTAGTCACCTTGAGTCAAATTCACAGTCGTCTCATCCTGGATAGTCTTCTACATGTCCCACAGCTATAGCACTCCGCCTCCTTCTGTATCTAGTCATCCGCACTTTGCCATGTGCACTGAACATCACAGAATATATGGCCATGTACTCTCCACGCTTCCGACATTTCAGACTCTCCAACACTCTGTCAGATTCCCTATGGCAGACTCTTGTCTATCACCTGATGCATCAATCTGCATAGACCCAGTCACCAACTTGAATCCGGTACTCGCCAACACTACTTCAGCACTCCCTGCACTTATGTCTGACCACATGTCTGACCGCCAGTGCCCTGATCTGTCGCTGTGTCCCGTGCTTACCGCACACCTCGCCGCTACTACCGCGTCGAGCATCCGCAAATTTGGCCAAGATCTACTGGGTCGCTAACCCACACCACCTCAGGCCCCACTGCAGACAACCATCAGTCATGCCCCGCAGATGTAGGCGAGTTTTTACCCCTTTGTATTTTCCTTTCATATTAGAACCATTGTCATAGCCTTGGCCCCTGATATCTGCAATATTTAGGCCAAACAATTTAATAGATTCGTGCAATACTTTAAAAAGCCCCAAGCCAGAAGTGTCATCCACCTTCAAGAACCCCAAAAAATACTCCTCAATTTTAATCTTCTCATCGGACAAATTAGCACAACGAACTAAGAAAGTCATTTGTTCTTGATGACTGATATCAGGTGTACAATCTAAGATAACAGAGAAATACTTAGCCTCTTTAACAACCTTTAAGATAGCACGTGTGATGTCAGAAGCCAAAAGAGATATCAACTCATTCTGAATTTTATGACTGAGATAATGATAATGGATTTCATTGTTCTGAATACGTCTAATGTGGTCTCGCATAACCATGTCAAATTTTGCAACCATCTCAACACAAGCTAAGAAATTACCATTATCATCCTTGTAAAGCTGCTCACTTTTTCCTCGGAAAGCCAAGTTGCGCTTACCAAGATATTTCACAATGGCTATTATTCTTAACAATACTTGCCTCACACGTTCTTTCTCCTTTGTGATTTGATGCTGCAATTCTTTGTCAATAGTTTCCTCTTTTCGAAGTCGAATCCTCAATTCATTCCACTTGTTCAAGTTATTAATATGCTGGACGCTTCTTTCATGTTCTTTAAGCTTCTCAGTAAGATGTCTCCAATTTCGAAATCCATCATGTGCTAAGGAACTCTGAATCCTGTTAGTGCTAGACTTGAAGATCTTACAACAGAAGCAAATATTTTGTCAACATCCTTTGAATAAACTAGCCATTTTCTATCATGTTTCTCTCAAATGTTTAATGACCTATAATAATGATCATATGAAAAATGTCTTGATTCACATTCTGGATCTGGAGGGTACTCCATGTTTTCCTCTCTAATAGGTCCTTTCTCAACTAAGATATCTCTTGCTTTATTATCAAGATTATCCCAATTTCTTGGATCATAAATATCCGAGGTATAAACTGGTTGTTCATCAACACTAGCAGACTGTGTATGTGCATCCGATGAATTAGCTACATTTTCAGAGCCACTTACATTGCTATCGCCGATGTTGGTGTCGATATTTTCTTCTTGTTGCTCAGATTCAAGATTCTCATTGGTTTGTTGCTCTTCCTCCATAGCAACTATCACCAACTCATTATTTGGGTTTACCGAAACACCGGTATTACTCTTAAGAAACTTGTGAATATCTCCTTTCTGTGATTTTATCAACTCGGCAACATGCTTTCCTTTTAGCGGCACCAGATTCATATGTTCTGGAAGACATGGCAACGCACTGGAAAAATACATCGTTGAAATTAAATCATACTCCCTCCGTTCCTGAATGTAAGGTGTATAGTTTTCTGCACGAATATTAAGATATGAGTATTTGGCATACGGTGAAGTCATCTTCTTCCGGAAAAAATCGGGATATATAAGTTCCTAATAGACACAAATTGAAAACAATACACACTATAAATTAGGATTCATTTTTGGATAGGTAAAATTATCCGTAAATCGCAGTATACCTTATATTTTGGAATTTTTCTGGAAAAACTATACACCTTACATCAAGTAACGGAGGGACCGGGAGAGAGTATTGAACTATTGATACAAAATTAGTTGAAAATAAATTGTACCAGCTATTGCACACAATTGAAGGCCGGAAGTTGAAATCGGCGACGACGGCGAGGAGACCAACTGGCTGTTACTTCCTACGATCTGGATTGTATAAGTACATAAAATACTTGATCGAGAGAATCAGAGAAAGATGATCAGAAGCACTCAAGCACATAGCGCGTAGTCACCTGGAATCAGTACGGCGGCGACCGGCGAGGGAGAGGCGGAGAGAGCTTAGAAGTTAGACGGCGGCGGTCGGCGGCCGAATATCAGCGATCTCGACAGGTTCGCGTCTTCGGCTCTTCGCGATGGAACAGAACGACCGGAGGGGGCTGATTAGATCGATCGGAAGGAAGCAATCGCTAATTTCTCTAGGTGCGTCTCCTTGCCTCCCTGGGCCCTGGCCAAACACAGCCCATTAACCCAATGACTTTTTTATTTTTTGCTGGACTAACAATACGTATACATATACTACTAGCAAAATGCCCATGCGTTGCAACGGGAAAGAAAAACCAATTTTGGAAAGAAAATGTGAGCACAACCCAAAGATGATCCTCAAAGATAATCTTCCATTTCAATGACAGAGCTGAGCTGTACCAAACATATTTGATGTTCTATATCAACGTGGAGACGACTAATGATTTATTCGGGGTTAAAATCTCCACAAACAAAGAAAATTGAGAGTATATGATGCTAAAATGATTGGGAAACATCCTTGATTTAACCAGCAAAGAAGCTGAAGATGTCCAAATTAAGCTGGAAGAAAAGGCATTCATGGAACAGGCTGAAGTAGTTCTAGCTCATGGGAAGTTAACATGATGTATGGAACAGGCTGAAGTAGTCATAGATCATGAGAAATTAACATAATCCATGGAACCTGGCTAACAGGATTCTTGCCGGGCTATTTCAGTTTAGAATGGTCATTGGCTCAGTTCCGCGCCTGTGAAGGCAGAAAGTACTTGCTCGCGTTCGGCAAGCAGCCAAACACCGTTCTCATCATCGTTATGGATGGAAGGTTGGTCAAATATAAAACTGTGTTTGTACTCGAAATTTTGAGGCAATTGCTGCGGAATCGAAGTGACATGCCCCCAGCTGCCTCTGTGCCTATGAACGTTCCATGTCGACGCTTTGTGCTGACATTTGTGGATGTGGTTTGTGCAGCTTGTACCATGCTGATTCGACCCAGAGAAAGGAGGCGACATGGAGCAGATGAACTTCATGAATTTGATATCGCCGCTTTTTTCTCAACTCTCGTCTGACCGATCAGTAAACGCAGTTGCTCAACGTGCAGCGGTGCCTCTTACAAAAGACTGCGTGATTGATTTGTTTTTGTGTAACGCATTTCTTTCCTTTTTTTTATTCAAATCTCTTCTGTGTGCAACCTCCTGCTGTCATGGACATGGTGTCAACCTCCGGTTCTCAGCACACACCAATTTGTCCTCCAGTGATCAGGATTCAGTGTTGAGATGCTCCGTTAGAAAGAAAATGGTAGTGCATATGGGGTGCCAGGCTTCGCCTCGTCGTCAGCCATCTGCGGAGCTGCCGCATCCACAGAGTGCTCTGGGCCTCTGGTGTGTTCTTCTCTGAAGCTGCCGTTGCTGAACTCTATGACGAACAGACAAAGGTCCAACAACAGCTGCGTCTATCGCATCAGATTTGCTCCCCGGACGGCGGTAAAACTCGGCGACAGAGAATCACGGCGCCCTCGCACGCCAACGGCCCAAACAACTACCGAGTCCGGGGCCTGGTCCCAGGTCATAGCCGAGGCGCACCGAGACGCCGACGCCGAGCCGGCGTTGGGCACAGAACCGCCGCCCGCTCTTGCTGTCCGCTCCGATTCGCCGAGGTCTTCGCCGTCCACATCCTCCCGGCCGCCGCCGCCACCAGCAAGGAATCCTCCTAGACCACGCCACCGGTGGGAATCGCGGCAGTGCGCAGGACATGGAAGAGACGAGAAGATAAGATGCGTACGGTCAATTGGGGATTTCACTTGGCGGTGGCAGCGGCCGTAAATTCTCCCAAAACCCAGGGTAAAACCGAAAAAGTGAAAAACGCACCAACACCTCCTCAAGCAATATTATATAGTAGAGATACCTGGGTGGGGGCCCCTAAATTTTGGGGGCCCGGGGCGGCTGCACACCCTGACACCCCCCCCCCCCCCCCCTAGGGCCGATTCCTGGCAGGCGGCGCAATGTAGAATTTCCATGTATGCTGACGACGTTGGTACCTTTGCTAACCTGACGCGGGAGGAGCTGTAGTCCATCTCTTCCATCCTGACTTGCTTTGTTTATAGGACACATGCTTCATTCGCTGCAAAAGGCATTGACCTACCCGACATCCCTATAAAGTTTGGGACCTTCTACGCGAGCATTCCAAATTTGGATGTCGCAAACTTTGGGCGTGTGCATCCTCATAGCTGACAGGCCGAAATCACAAGGCCGAAAGGATGCTCCCCTATTGATCACACCTCATAGCTGATAGGTTAGCCATACGAAGATGGCATCAAAGCATCTCCATCAGCACCCCCAATAGCCTAAACGGACCCAAAAACTGTCTGGCACCCCTCACACCACCCCCAAGTTTGGAGGGCCGCTTGGGGGCACCGGACAACGTACGAACGTGTCCACGATAAGGCTTCAGACAGGCGGTCCCGACTTGTCACCCGCACATCGGTCGCGTCGGCTGTAGTGGTGGATTAGCCTTTCCAAGCCACACTGGCAGTCTAACGTGGCGGAGACGTGTCACTGGCACTAAACTGACGTGTTGCAGCACACCCACCTGTCGCTTCCTGCCCACGCCACCGTTTCTCGCCACTTTCCCGCCTGCGTTTCCGCCAAATCCTCCTGCTATAAGATGGCCCGCCGTGCCGTCGCTTCAAGCCCATCACATCTCGTCGCAAACAAAAACATGCCATGCCGCCTAGCCACCTCGTGAGCCACCGTCACCCAGACCGTGTGGCGCCGTTTCCCGCAGCGGACCCAACTCCTCCGCCGTATGACGATCAAAACGGCGAGGAGGGTGAGGAAAGTGAGAAGGAGGAGGAGCTTCCGGCACGACCGTTAAGGTCGGAGCAGATCGCAGCGCACAACTCCTTTCTCACTACGCCAAAAGGGGGAGCACCTCCAGCTGAGGAGGCTGCCACTTCAACATGGCGGACGCTCACTGAGGCGAGTGGAAGAGGCTTTTTGTTGGGCCCACGAAACAGTGAAACTAAAGAGCAGACGCCAGGAGAGGCGCAGGCGGAGGAGGCGAGGCGACGCCACGTGACGGTCTCTCGGGAGCGCCACGTTAGGCGCGTGGGTGCTCGTGCGTGCACAACAGCTGCAGACACTCATAGCGGAGAGACGCTGACTCCAGCGTGTCGCGGACGACACCCCTTACATTTGCCGAGCTGGGGGCGAACGACGACGAGGCTTGCCCCTCCCTCGTCGTTGGCCCAGCGGGGAACTACGACGAGGTTGGCCCTAGCGAGCCACCTTCTTTTGGCGTCTATTTTAGATCACGGTTTGTTTAAATTTTAGTGGTGTTTCAAATTTTACTTTAAATTTCGTTGTAATTTAGCAAGTTTCAATGAACATCGGTCATTTTACTAAAAGTCTGCTAATGTTCAAACTGTTTTATTTAAATTTTGGGGGACGTCGACAAAACCCCAATTGTGATGGACATGTGTCTGATACCCCAAAACGGACATATTTTGGGCTGCCAAAGATATTTCCGGGGACGGCGGTGAAAATGCTCTCATGACCCTATTTTTTTTCTCTGTTGGTAGACCCCCCGAACCGAGCTGTCACCTTTCTGGATGGTCCCATTTATGGTTTCACCAGCGACAGTGAGGTGGGTGGTACTGCATATTTTTCGTTGTTGGTAACGGTGAGTTCTTTCTTGATCATGCACGCATACTCTTTTGTCAATGTGATGTTTCACCCTGAAATTTGCAGTTTCAAAAGTAGGCGTGTCAATGCTTCCTTGGTGTTGCAGACTGAAATTAATTAATTAATGTAAATTTAATTTAAAATGGTTCAAAATTTCCCCTCAATCAATTAATTAAGAAGAGAAGTGCTCTATAACGGAAAACCAAGTGAAAGCCAATACAAACAGATCAAAACAAACTACTCACAAAGCATGAAAACACCACAACCATATAGTCAGCCCAACAAAATGTGATGTTTCACCCCTGAATTTGCAGTTTAAAAAGAAGGAATGTCTATGCTTCCTTGGTGTTGCAGACTGAAATTAATTAGTTAATGTAACTTTTATTTAAAATGGTTCAAAAGTTTTGCCCCAATCAATTAATTAAGAAGAGAAGTGCTATGTTACGGAAAACCAAGTGAAAACCAATACAAAGTTACAAACAGATCAAAACAAACTACTTGCAAAGCATGAAAACACCACAACCATAGAGTCAGCCCAACAAACTCTCTAAACACACAATAACCACAATTCTAACACTCAGAACAATGCAATGGAACCCTCAATGATAACATCTCAACAAAGGGCTATGTGACAACACATCAGTGACTTCTCTTTCAGGATGGCGGACCAAGTCATACCCGTCAGTACCAAAATTCCAGTTCAAACTTTGACTTACACCTCAATAAACAATCCTCAAGACAAATTATGCCAACGAGAACTGAAGCATAGCAGATGAAACATTCAAATTAACTGGACCAATCGACCAATTCAGATTAGATCTGAAGGAATATGCAGCTAGGGAGAGAAACAGCATAATGCACCATAAAAGGCAAAGACTCACCAGGAAAGCCAAGACTACGCTCAAGAAATCATCACAGACGTGTAAACAAAATACAGTAAGCCACAGACCAAACTGGACAGAGGCATGATTAAATCAAATAGCAGAAAAATTGACATGCATAACTAGCGAATCACATTCCACAGCTGATAAAAACACAAACCGAGTCTTAAGACATCACCACACAGCTCATATAACGGGACAGTGTTTTAAACAATACCAGAGCACACTGCAGATAAAGCTAAATGCTGCACTACTATTTACCGCAACACGGACAGGGGAACATAAAAAAAAAGCTAGATATATCAACTGAAAGGAGCTACGATCAGATCCCTCATTTCTTCTTGATAGCAGCCTTGGTCACCTTGGCACCAGTTGGGTCCTTCACAGCCTTGATGACACCCACAGCAACCGTTTGTCTCATGTCACGCACAGCAAAACGACCAAGAGGAGGGTACTGGGCGAAGGTCTCCACAACCATTTGCTTGGTGGGAATCATCTTCACGATACCAGCATCACCGTTCTTCAGGAACTTGGGCTCCTTTTCAATCTCCTTACCAGATCGCCTGTCAATCTTGGTTATTAGCTCAGCAAACTTGACGGCGATGTGGGAGGTGTGGCAGTCCAGCACTGGGGCGTAGCCGTTGCCAATCTGGCCAGGATGGTTCATGATGATGACCTGGGAGGTGAAGTTGGCAACCTCCTTGGCTGGGTCATCCTTGGAGTTAGAAGCCACAAACCCACGCTCGAGATCCTTCACAGCAACATTCTTGACGTTGAATCCAACATTGTCACCGGGGAGCGCCTCCAGGAGGGACTCGTGGTGCATCTCAACGGACTTTACCTCAGTGGTCAGACCCGTGGGACCAAAGGTCACAACCATACCAGGCTTGATGACACCAGTCTCAACACGTCCAACAGGCACAGTTCCAATGCCACCAATCTTGTAAACATCCTGGAGGGGAAGACGCAGGAGCTTGTCTGAGGGTCTCTTGGGCTCATTGATCTGGTCAAGCGCCTCAAGCAGGGTCGGGCCCTTGTACCAGTCAAGGTTGGTGGACCTCTCAATCATGTTGTCACCCTCAAAACCAGAAATCGGGACAAACGGCACCTTCTCAGGGTTGTAACGGTGTAACCCACCTTCTTGAGGTATGAAGAGACTTCCTTAACAATTTCCTCATAACGGCCCTTCGAGTACTTGGGAGTGGTGGCATCCATCTACAAAGAGTAACAGGACAATACCATCCGTTAAATGGAACTTGTTGCTTATATTGCACTAGAAGATGGTAATAATAATAGATAAAAGCGAGAGACAAAGAACAGTACTGATAGCATACGTTTATGAAAACATAAAATCAGCATAACAATACAATTTTTCCAAAAACTGCATGGATGGTAGTACAACGTAGATGTAGACCATATGGCATGTTAATCAAATATTCAGATCATGCGGCGAACATAAATCAATAGGATGGACTAGCATCATCCATCTGTAGCAATATGTTTTTTCATAAGAGTTTCGATAAGCTATACCATAACAGCAGCAGAACAATCAACGATAAGCTTCAAGGATGCTAGAACAAATCTAAAGAAAAAATTATCCACTATCTGGCATATACAAATACACAATTTGACATGGCTACGAACATGTTTATACAATTTTGAAGTAAAAATAAATAAATGCAGAACATGTAGGCATGGTAACTAAAATCAAACATTCAGATTATGCAACAAAATAAATCAACCAAAGGACTTAGCATCATCCATGTGGTAATGTTACCTAAGCATTCAGTCATGCAGCATGCCTAAACGACCCAAGCACTAGCATCATCCATACATAGTAATATTTTTTCTCGTGAAGAAAAAAAGTTTCAAAATGCATACCTTGTTGCAGCAGCAGATCATCTGCTTCACTCCAAGGGTGAAAGCAAGAAGAGCGTGCTCACGAGTCTGGCCATCCTTGGAGATGCCAGCCTCAAAACCACCAGTGGTGGAGTCAATGATGAGAACAGCAGAGTCAGCCTGGGAGGTACCGGTGATCATGTTCTTGATGAAGTCACGGTGTCCAGGGGCATCGATGACCGTGCAGTAGTACTTCGTTGTCTCGAACTTCCAGAGAGCAATATCGATGGTGATACCTCTCTCACGCTCTGCCTTGAGCTTGTCAAGCACCCACGCGTACTTGAAAGACCTCTTGTTCATCTCAGCGGCTTCCTTCTCAAACCTCTCGATCACACGCTTGTCAATTCCTCCAAGCTTGTAGATCAGGTGGCCAGTGGTGGTCGACTTGCCAGAGTCGACATGGCCAATGACCACAATGTTAATGTGAACCTTCTCCTTACCCATGGCTGAAGTGTTCACAAGCGAACTGCAATATCGAAATATACACAAATTAAAAATCAGCAGCACGTACCTGATGAACAAGAGACATGAACTGATAAAAGTAAAGACCTCAGCAGGGCCGTCTCCAGAAATCGGGGGCCCCGGTGCGAAACGGAAAATGGGGCCTTATAATTTGAAAATTTAAATGACATAGCAACTAAAAATACTTTCATTTTATTACATAATTTAATTATGTGTTATTTTTAACAATATAGAGAAACATATCAAATCTTTATTTTCGAAATCAATATATTAAGCTAGCAAGCCGCCTCATTAAAAACCTTCCAGTCCCCTTAAGTACCCTGGTAAGGAAAAGAGTGCGTCTGAAACTTGCTGCTTGAAACATCCACAATAATTACATCGCTTATCAAATCTTATTTCTACTAAAAGTAACACTAAAGTAACAACTGACCTCATGTTCTACTAAAAAGCATCATCCGTCTAGTATTTCTTGAAACAAAATCTTCAACTATATCTTCATAGTTAATCTTGTCTAGGATATCATTTTCAAGTGCTATTGTTGCCAATCCATTGAGTCTTTCTTGCGTCATAGTAGAACGCAAGTAAGATTTCAACAACTTGAGTTTGGAAAAGCTCCTTTCCGCCGACGCAACCGTAACAGGAATTGTTAGCAAAATTCTGTATGCAATATTAGCAACAGGATAATAGGGGCGCTTCTTCAAAAAGTTCAAAATATCAATAGGACCCATGGATTTCTCAAGCAAATCCTCAAAAAAGATCAACTCAACAAACAATTGCGCTCCATCGATATCGTTTTGCTCTTCAATCGTATTCCCATGTTCATCTTCATGTTCTGGAATCTTAAGTGCATTCTCAAGATTAGTGCAAGCAGCCGACATACTATCATCATCCATATTGACTGTAGATTCTTGCTGACCATATTGATAGCAGATAATATGTCATACCAGATGATTAATGATGTTAGAAATTCAAAGTCGCCAAGTTCATGTTCTGCCAATGATTGAGCTTGACTACTAGCCAATGGATCCTTATCACTTTCACCCACTTGTAACAAAGCCTCTCTTACTACTGAAATTTGAAATCTTATAGCCTTAACACTATCAACATGACTCTCCCAACGAGTAGATGACAATAACTTGAGAGTCAATCCTGAAATATTATCTTTAAGAATTTGCCACCGCTTGGTGGAATTAGCAAATGTTGTGTAGATGCGCTGAACAACACCAAAAAATTCTGTAGCTTTACGACAAGAATTTGCCATATCACATAGTGTCAAATTCAGACTATGACAACCACAAGCAGAATAAAAGGCTCTTGGATTTATATCCAAAACTTTCTTTTGCACTCCTTGATGTTTTCCTTTCATATTCGACCCATTATCATATCCCTGCCCTCTCACATTGGCTATGTCAAGGTCAAGACTCTTCAATTTCTCTTCTAGTGCATCACACAATCCTTGACCCGTGGTATCTTTCACAACCAAAAATCCTAAGAACGACTCTTGAATGCAAGCAGAATCTGAAGATGTATCAACATACCTTATTATCAAAGACATTTGTTCTTGATGGCTTGCATCTGGAGTACAGTCAAGTATAACAGAGAAGTATTTCGCCTCTTTTATCTTTCCAATGATTACAGACCTGATTGCACCAGCCAGCAAACTAATTAACTCATTTTGGATCAAAGGTCCAAGATAATGATCACGTATTTTATCATTGGTGATGCGGTCAATATGCTCTTTCATAACCGGGTCAAACTGACCCAACATTTGAACCAGTCCTAAAAAATTGCCATTGTTATCTTGGTATAACTTGCTATTGCTGCCACGAAATGCTATGTTGTGTTCTCCAAGAAATTGTACAATCAAAAGAATTATGTACAAAACTTTTCTCCAATGTTCCTTTTCTTTGTCAAGTTCTCGTTGAGCAACTTTATCAATTGTCTGATTATTCTGCAACCTCAGGCGCATTTCATACCACGTAGACATATTTGTGACATGTTCTTTACTAGTTTCATGCTCTCTAAGTCTATTGCAAAGATGCATCCACTTACTGAATCCTTCATTTGCTAACTTTCCTCTCACAAGTCCTTTTCTCAATAATTTGCAGCAAAAACAAAATACTCTGTTTAGGTGTTTGCTGTATACAAGCCATTCTCTATCACAATTTTCTCCATTGGGGAGAGCTCTATTATAAGACAATGCAGAAAATCTTCTTTTGGATACTTTATCAATAGGACCATGCTCAATAGTCAAGTCTCTTTTCGGACCCTCTTTCACCAGAATATCAATCATTTTAGGGTCAAGACCATCCCAATTTCTTGGATCAAATATATCAACATGATTAGAGCTATTGATGTCATCACCAGTAGTAGTATCATTACCTTCATCGCCAATAGTAGCATCATCGGCACTTTCATCACCAACAGGAGCATCATCACCAATAGGATCATCATCACCAATAGGAACACCATCGTCCTCATTGCCAATAGTAGCATCAACATCTTCGTCTAATTCTGTAGTGTGAGCCTCAACCTCGACCGCATGGTCAACACGATCATTATCAGAATTAATACGAGTCTCTTTCACGACAAATCTATCCATAGCACCTTTTTGAGACCGAGCGGCTGCTTCTTTTCTCTCTTTATTCCTACGCTTTTCTGCACCAGACATACACTTCCTTTTTCTAGAATCCATGATTAATCCTGTTTCATTAACAAAAAAATAATAAAAATGAGTACAAAAAAGTAACTGTAGATCAACTTGGTGGTTTATAATTAGCACAGAAAACACGCCAATATGCAGCAATACCTTAATCAGTAATCCCGCCCCGATCGCGTCGCACGGATCGTATGTTTCAAAATTTCCAATCCCCAATCTCTACTGTAATGACACATAATCAGTAAATCAGTAATTACATCGTCAAAATTTTCAATCCCTGATCTTATTGATGTGGCAGCGCGGCCTAATTACCTCGTCACTAGTCGCTACTCGCTAGTCGCTAGTCACGCGAGGAGCTGCCGCAGGGCCCTTTCTCCTTCTCGTTCCGTCGCTTGTTGGCAGGGAAAACTGACCGGCGTGGCGTCGTCGACTCGTCGACTCGCCGTCACAGCTTTGCTGGTCGTGAGGTCGCGAAAACCAACCGTCCGTCCTTCGTTTCGATTAGGTCTCCTAGTACTCTCCGTCTTACCGTCTTGGATCGATCAATACACGAATACAAAGCTAGTTTTTTTTTTGAGTGGGGAATACAAAGCTAGCTAGGAGTTGGACTGGAGCCTGGATCGATCGCACTGTACGCTCGGGACGTAAGCTAGCTGGATCGATCGGCCGCTCGTGGCGCTGGCCGCTGGGCCTTAATTTTTTTGACTGAATTAAACCTGCGATGCATAATCAGCTTATAAATTAGGGGCCCAAGAAAAACGGGGGCCTGAACGGGTGTGCACCCCGTGCACCCTCAAAGACGGGCCTGGACCTCAGCTACTGATAATACAGACTAGCAAGGAGGTGGGTGTACCACTCGAGGCTATAAGACTGCAGGTTAAAATAGATTTAGGTAACGCTACGTCAAGGGAATAAACAAATTGATAGCAGTAGACCTATATCAAAAGGGCAGCGCTAATCGCCATCTAAATCTATCTGGTTATTGTTAAGATGTTAAGTATATAATATCACCACTTCCTAACAGATCGGTCTTTTGGGATAGTTGGTTGATAGAACTATTCTAACATGGTATCAGAGCACTTGTGAGCGCCTGAGGTCTCAGGTTCAAGTCTCAATCCCCGCACCATTTAATCCCCAATTTATCTGAGTGCCCGGGTCGGGTTCAAGTCTCAAGGGGAGGTGTTATCCACGTCGGATGTGAAGGGGGGTGTTAAGGTGTTAAGTATATAATATCACCACTTCCTAACAGATTGGTCTTTTGGGATAGTTGGTTGATAGAATTATTCTAACAGTTATCAATTGATGATATGGATTAATTCAGATCAAACCGTCAAGAACTAACAAGGCAAACAATTGCTTAAGAGAACGAAATCTATCAGGTTATCAATTGATGATAGGGATTAATTCTAGATAAAACCGTAAAGTACTAACAGGGCAGACAACGTAAGAGAACGCAAAAAAAGTAAGAACACTACGAAATTAAGGCACGGATGCATCTACAGACATATCCAGCCAAGCAGGGAGATGATTCGCCAATAATTCGCGCTTACAGCTGCTCTATAATATTAGAAACATAATTCTTAGTAAATCAAGTAAACCGACGCAACAACAATACAGAGGAACAAACTATGCGTCCGCGCAAAAGGAACCTAGACTCGATCCATCACAAAACACAAACATGCTCGTAGAACAATAGCTTCTCTACGAGCATGCACAACGCATCTGATCAAAGAGGAGATGATTTGGGGTGCTGACCTCGAGGGAAGGAGGAGGTGGCGGTGGCGGTGGCGAGCAGTGGGAAAGGACTGGGGAAAAGGGCCTTGCCGGGCGCTATGGCTCCCCTCTTTATATAGGCGCTAGGGTTCCTTCCTGGCCCCCTGATCCATGTGTGATGGTTGTCGCTGTGGGAAATCTTGTCCGTTGAATTTCGATCGACGAGCTGTATATTTTAAAGATAATCATAGTTAATTTTTTGACATTTCGCAGCATGCAAGTTTTGCATCCTGGATTACGTAGGGTGCACGACTGCACGTTCCTGTGCAGGTGGCCGGCAGAGCACCGGCTTTTAGAGGCTGTTTGGATTGTGGCCAGCCGCTACCTTTCCAAAAATTTGGCGTTGACTCGTGGCTTGGGCTGGCGTTTGGATGGAAGCCCAAGTATCAAAGCCATGCCAATATTTTGATCACAACATGCGGTTCTGCGCCCACGCTCGGTCAAAACTGGGGCGGCAGAATCCTACGCCAAGATTTTGGCGTGCCCATGATTTGGTGGGGCGGACATGGGCACAAACCAAACATGCCCAGAAAAGAGAGGCTTATCCGTTCCTACTTTTCCTAATGAGGTTGTTCATAAAACTACAAAATATTAAAATATTACAATAGTTAGGGCACCTCCAACAGCCTGGCGCAAACGGACACCAAGATGTGTCCGATTTGGTCCGTTTGGTGGCGGATCGCGGACACATTTTGGGTCTCTGTCCGTTTAAGGTTGCGGTGCCCCCAACGGCCTGGCGCAAAACAAGGTCCATTTGTGATAAAAAAAAATATGGTTGCCCATATTTGTCTATTTTTGTGACAACAATAATGAAAAAAGGCATGAAAATTAACAGAAGAAATTATCCAAATGTCCACATTTTGGGCCGGCGATGATGCAAATGTTCAAAAGGACACGTAGTTCAAAATACAAATTAGTTCAAATAACATGATAAATAGAAGAGAGGACATCATGCATCCTCGTGCTCACAGATCATCTTTTGCATCTTCAGGATCCAAGCTCTTTGTTCTGGGTCCATGATGGTCAAGTCGGCCATCATGATCCGGTTCTCCTCAGCCTTGATCCTGTTCTCCTCGGCTAGCAAGGCGAGCTTGACTCGGTTCTCCTCGGCCTTGATCCTCTCTTGCTCGATCTCGATCTTCTTCTTCTGCATCTCCAAGTAGCATGCCATTGCCTCCCCCTTGTCCTTCCGTTTCTCCACATACCTTGCGGCGGTGGACTCTTCCTTGCCGGCGATCAATGACTTCAAAGTCTCCTCCAATAGTGCTGTCGCCGCCTCACGCTTCGCATCAAGCTTGGTGGACTTGTGTCCTCTCGGCCGCACCGCCCTGCCACCGGAGCTATGGCCGGGCTGCACATCATCATCGTCGTCAACATTGGATCTTTTCTTCAATCCATCGCTGGCCCCTTCTTCAAGGAGTTGTAGAGCTCCACCCATTTTGGGCATCCCTTGATCATGTCCCAACAATGGGGCAAGTTGAACTTGGACTTGTACACCTTCTTGTGATATTCCATTGCTTGAAGGATCTTGTCCTCAACTCCAGTGCCGCTCACCGGCCGGGTCTTGACATGCTCATAGGCCGCTTGGAACTTGCTACACTAGGCCGAAATGTGCTGCCACCTCTTGGTGAGAGAGGCCTCATTGCGATCACTCTCGATCTTGTATGAAGGCAACTTCCTTTACTCATGGAAATGCTTCCATACCCTCCCCCAAAACGCGGTGCCTTTTTGTTGAACACCCCATGTTGCGCTTTCCCCGCATGTCATCCAAGATTCGCAAAGAACTTGGTCCTCCTTGTCCGTGTACAACGCCGTCCGTTGGTTCTTCCTTCGAAGGCTCGCCGTGATCCGAGTGTGATCCTCGTCAACATCCAGGGGCTCATCCTCAATGTCAATGGCATCGGCCTCTGTCTCCCCTACCGTGTTGGCCTCGGGCATGGTCGCGTTAGGGTCGTCAGCTGTTGGAGATATGCCCTAGAGACAATAATAATTTAGTTATTATTTATCTCCAAGTTTATTATTAATGTTTATATCTTTATGCCAAAACTGTATTGGGTACTTGGATAGCAAATACAACGTATCCAAGAGGAAAACCTCCAATACAGGTGTAGAGATACGAACAAGTAAAAGTGTTCCTGGTCTTATCTCTAAGACTAGCCTATCTTATTGTTTGATGATCATATTTTCTTGATCATGGACTTTGTATAAGTCGCACAACTATAGGAGTTTATTATCGGAATGATAATAGTACTGAACCGACCCATTGTATGATCTTGCTAAGAGACAAATCGTCAACGATGAAAGTGGCAATTGATCATATGTTTAGTTATCATTAGCTATATTCCTTTGCTATGAGAATATCTGGTGACCGCTTATTCGACACTCATGTTTTGATTGTTACCTAACGTCCGGCCGTAACTGGGGACCATAACGGTAGCTATTGGGCGTGAACTAGAATAATGTATTGGAACAGAGATTATTCAAGAATGACACTTATTCCTCCAGTCGATGGAGAGATACATCCTCTAGGCCATCTCAGTATTATTATTGTCACCCAATTGTCTGGCCAGACACAGCGTGATTAATCACGGGACAGTATAAATACGGAATGAGAAAAGATAATGATATTGGTACGAGAATTATATGTGTTATGATCGAATGGTTTAATCACACTAGAGCACATTGTCTCAATCTCGAGATATCATTGGTATCGTGTACGTAAGGGGATTAGCGTAATGAGTAACACACAGGTTCTGTCGTTCACTCATAAACACACGGGAGCCAGTACGGCCGTCTAGGTCCCAATGCTGGTTATTGTCTGGTAAGCTCCTGGACATGTCTTTATGTTTACTGAACCTTTCGGGTCACACACTTAAGCTGTGAGTCAACTTTTTATTGAGAGAATAAAGTTGTAGTATAAGTGGTTATGAGATTGTGGTTTGAATTAGAGAGAAGGCGGACATCTAATGTCCCGGGGTGATGAGGAATAGTTTCTGTCACCAGCGGATTTAATCCGAAGGTTTATATAAGAGGAAATATTTATCCGGAGTATTTTGTCGGCGGACACTAGGTGTCCCGGTTCATATGAAAAGTGTTTCATATGATAAGTAATTAATTCAGTGAAATATTCTATAAAAGGAAATATTCAAATAAGAATTGATTAGACAAAATATTATTTAATTAGATATTAATTAAATATTAATTTATTTAATTAATAAATAATTATGAAAAATATTAAATAAAGAATTTTATTTGGAGCCCACCAATAGGGGGCTGCCATGTGGGAGGGCAGCCGCACCCATGTGGGGCGGTGGGGCAAACCGAGTGGGGGGGGGGGGGGGGGACTCCCCCCTGGGCCGAAACCCTGGTGGACTAGGTCCACCAGGTGGAGGCGGTTTGGGAGGAGGAGTCCACCTCCACCTCCCAATCCGAGTTGGGGTGGAGTTGGACTCCTCCCCCTTCCTATTTTTGGTGGAGGGAAGTTTTAGGAGGAGGAGTCCTACTCCAACTCCCAATCCGAGTTGGGCTAGGGGAGGACTCCTCCTCCCCTAGGGCCGGCGCACCAAGGGGAGGGGCTTGCCCCTTCCCCAAGCACCCTCCCCTTTGGCCTACTATATAAACACCACAACCCCCATGGGTTGAGACATCCAAGACACAATTGCTCCGTGCAAATCTCTCTCTTTCTAGTAGATCTCATGTGTTGAGAATTAGACGTCTCTAATTATCTCATATAGCTCTAATCAAGTTTGATTAGATCTACCGCCTAAACTACGCCGAAAGGCATTCGCAAAAAAAAAACTACGCCGAAAGGCTATCTCTCTTCATCGGTGCTAGTAGCTCTAGGCGGCGAACGTTCTCGGTGGGTTGGCGCGGTGTACGTGTGGATACCGTTAGGGCGGGCTGTGCAAGCAGTTCCTCGACGACGGATCGGCAACAATCTCACCTCCCGGCGTGGACGTGAGATTCTTCATCAGGCTTCACCGACATCTATTTCGACAAACACAAGATCTTCCGCAATGGTGTTTGTAAGTATTCTGGATCTAGCATTATGGGGTGCATCATATCTTCAGGTTACGATTTTTTTTAAAGTTTTGCCCGCAACCCAATATCAGCAGGGTTGAACATGGCCGCCGTTGGGTCTTGTGTCTCGACGTCGGCAGGGTCGAACAAGTCGACCTCGCAAATCATGTCCTGCATGACATCGTCGGTGTCGAAGTAGGTCGGGTTGGTCGGCGTCGTGGGCGTCGGGGGCGGCATGTCGTCGAACTGGAGTGCACGGGGATCGGGCATGGTCACCTTTCCCGACATGGACTTCGCTCGGCCACGCACCCGCCCGTCGCTGGCACTCGGCGTCAAGTTGAGGTCAATGGGTCTCGGCGCCACAGGGACCGAGGTAATCTCCGGCGACGCCTCACGTGACCCCAACTGTGACAGTGCGGGATGTATGGCGGCCGGCGAGGGCGTCGAGAGGCCAGGCGACGAGGACCTTGGCGGCTTCCCTTTGGCGGAGGAGACTGAGCTCCCCACCGAGGCGACCACAGTGGGGGCGAGGCCGGCGGCCGCGCCAAATGCACCTTCAAAAACCTCCCCCTTGAGGAGAAGCACAGCTCGGGTGGCGGCCTGGGTGGCGATGAAGTCTGCGTTGGCTTGGGCCTGGATGGCGGCTAGTCTCTCCTTCTCCGCGGCCGCTTCCTTTGCGGCCTTCGCCTCGGCCGCGTGCTCCCGATTCCTCTCCCTCTGGCCTTGTCTCTTGCCCGACTCCGGCTTCCGCTCCTTCTTCACCTTCAACAGGACGGCGCGGGTAGCGGCCGTGGACTTGGAAAGACCGTCTTCCATCGAGGGGCGGCGGCGGTCGCGGGAGGGTTTGGGGACGAAAGGGATGGGGAGGGTTTGTGTGGTTGGCCATTGGGCCAGACGCGGACAAGGGAGGACAAAGGGCGGACCGAGAGGTTGTCCGTCCCGCCTTAAAGCTGGACCAAAAATGGGCCGCGTTTGGGGCGAAACCGCGTGTCCGCGCGGACACATGTCCCTTTGCGCCAGCCCATTGGAGCACCTCCCATGTCCGTTCGGACAAAAAGGGACTGGGCTGGTGCGTTTGCGCCAGGCTGTTGGAGGTGCCCTTAGGAGCATTAGAAAGGGCCGTTCAGGAGTTGTGACCCATGTATAAGTAAAAATTAATAATTGTACTCATGGATCACATGAATCGATAAGTAGAGAGACAACCGAGATTTAGTTAATTCTTAGACGCTTGAGAACTACTAGAAGGATACGGCGCGCTTTGTTGCGCCCGTTGTCGTGTTGCTTCGTTTTTTGTTTGTTGATGGGTTCTTTCCATGCTGTAAAATTAAGTGAATTTTGTTTTTCTTTTCACAGTCAATTGTGGTTTTTTGTTGCGGGGTATATTAGCCACCACATGGGCCGTTGTAGAATTTTTTCTTCAGAAAGACGTTGTATAAAATAGTGCATATTGTTATTGCCATTATGAATACCTTGGCAATGAAAATGATCGAATATTTCTGAAAATGTTAACTACAGCAGCAATATCACTCAACAGCTTACAAATATAATTTGTACACATTTTTATTAGAACTTACCCTTAAATCACTTTATTATTTGATTATAAAAACTCAGAAGATAAAAAATCACCTATTTGAGAAAAAACTATGATGTCATGCTTACCTTAGAAGGCCAAATGGAAAAGCAACATTTTATCAAACTTAGGACAACAATGAAACATCGGAACTTAATAAATATTTGTACTCCCTCCATTCTCTTTTATAAGACAGTAGTTAAGTGCCTGTGCGTTGTCATGGAATAAAAAAATATAGGTGACACAATTATTCCAATTCAAAAATGTGGTTCGACGGCATGCGTTGCAATTTCATCTTGTTTTTGGCCACAACAAAGATAACACTCCTACATATATGGTATATAACTGAGAATAACAAACTAAAGAAATAATTAAACATTCTCCTTTGGTTCTTGAAAATAATGCAGCTCATTAGGAATTTAGGATGTGATTCGATAGCTGATTCTTCATGGAGACTAATTCATAAACTCAGAGGTAATTTTAGAATTATAATTGGCAAACCAGCTTCGGTTGTACAACATAATGTTGGCTTATGGCACCTTGTGCAACACATACACTTGCTGACTGATTTCAACAAAAACAATGTTGAAGAGCTTCAAGACTTATACTTGCAGTACGCCATGGGCTGATATTTCAGTAGACAATATGCTTACCAGCTCCCTTCTCCCAGCATCTTTCTCCACTGTTGGGGTATATCAGAATCAACTTACATAGGACCCGTGATAATGCAGCACAGCATAGCTTGTCAAACAAGAGAACTGTCAATTGCTCAGCAAGTAACATGATAACACTTTCGCTCAACATAAGAAGAGGATAGAATCACGGAAGCTTAACTAATTTTTTCATTTTTAGAGAACAGGCCACACGGCTCTGCTTTTATATAAAAAACAAAGAGGTTTGCTGGAGTGCAAAACCCAACATAAGTTTTTTACATCGATCAGCAAAAGCATTTAAGCACGCAACCTGATACATCTTGATATTTATTACAATCCTGGAGCTCAACCGCAGCAATCAAAAAGGAGAGAAACATATGAAAGACTTTCATCTATCCTATTCCTCGGCGACGAGCACACACGAGCTGGAGACTTATAGATTTTAGCTGAATCTTATTGCGAGTCGTCGTTGCTTCATCCCTGAGCTTCAGCGGCACCATTCGCAGCCACTTCAAAGCATGGAAACCATTCGGTGAATAACCTGTGGAGATGAAATAATTTTTGCCTCGAAAACAAAATCGTTGCGACACAACCAAACCGACCAAGCAAACGCCCCAAAAAGTGACCACCCAGCATAGTTACTCTTAGCACCAGGAACCCCCAAACCGGTGCTAAGAAAATCTAAAGTACTCCCCGGGGGATGCGACGACCCCAAAGCATCCCTAATCACCCACAAACCAAACTAAATTTGTTCATGAGAAATATAAAATGCAGTTACCTTTGTAACCTAAGAATCATGCCATGCATATATTTAGAATCCCTACAAATTATTACCTTAACACCATGACAAACAGTGGCATGCCATATCAACTTCTCTAAAATTAGCGTGAATACCTGGAATGATCACAAAGCTTTGTGTGGAAATTTTAGGACAACATTGAACAAGAGAAGCATATCTTACAAATACTAAATTCAGGCCACTTGTGAGGAACTTCTATAAGCAATGCACAGACCCTAATCGTTAGAAGTAGCCATTATAAAAAAAGGAAGGAATGCTGAAAATCAAGATAAGACAATCCTGTCATATTAACAGAGTCATGCATGCCATTTATCGGTATGTGCAGAAATATTCCAAAACGTTGTGGACACATTTTCGGTTGCATAACACACGATTATGATCAATAGGCAGTACCAGCAAGTTACTGAAGTGATTTTTTTCTGTTCTTGCCTGCATGTTCACTGTCTTAGAAGTATCTGCTGGAATGTCTTTAACTGTAGATTTCAGTGTCTAGCAGTAGAAATCGTAATACATGATATAATAGTTCACATAATTATTTCCAGATGCACCTGTTATGTGTATTGTGACCAAGTCAAATTAGCAGCTCTAACACCTATTTTGCTGGCCGCTGGCGCACCCAACCAAATTCAGTTTGTAATTAGGTTCAAATATTTATGTCCATGCACAACTGACTTCTCCCTTACACCTATTGTGTCATGGTAGGATTCAAATCCTCATCTTATACTCACAGATTCTGGTGTAGCTGCCTAAAGTAGTAGGATGCGGACTATCATAAGTATGCTAATTGTAATTAACAAGTTAGTTTGATATTGGAGCCTCCATTGCTGACTTATGTTAGCTTTTTTTATAAAAATTGCTGACTTATGTTAGTTGATCCTGTATATGTATCCTCCTGCCTCTACAATTTCAGTTGATGATATTCAAGTAAAAATGCATGAAATCGATTGATATATCTTGTTTCTGTAATCCAATCTATTTATCTTTAAAAGCTGAATCAGAGCAGCACGTATGAAACAATCTCAATTAAACTGAATCCTATAGACGACAAGCTGCACTGTCCCTAATAAGGCCTAGCCAATCATCGATCATCTGAACATGTAGTCTACAGGAAGGGCTTCCTTTACACAAAGATTTGATTGTAATGGTTAGACAGTAAACATAATGTGCAGTAAGCAACATGAATACCTTGTGGTGTTTTCTTTCAAATGTTAAATCACAGTGGCCCAGGAGCTTCTGCAAGACTTCAATTAGAGATGATTTCCACCTGGTAATTTCAAGAGCAACAACAGACATATCATCCTGGTGCAGATGCCAACAATAGAGGGTATCAATAATCAATAGTAGAAAAATTACTACAGTATGATTCCAACAGTAACACATAGAAAGGACCTCCCAGACATTTCACCTGTCATTTGTGCAAGATCATCATCAATCGATTTGTGAGAATCCTATAGACGACAAGCTGCACTGTCCCTAATAAGGCCTAGCCAATCATCGATCATCTGAACATGTAGTCTACAGGAAGGGCTTCCTTTACACAAAGATTTGATTGTAATGGTTAGACAGTAAACATAATGTGCAGTAAGCAATATGAATACCTTGTGGTGTTTTCTTTCAAATGTTAAATCACAGTGGCCCAGGAGCTTCTGCAAGACTTCAATTAGAGATGATTTCCACCTGGTAATTTCAAGAGCAACAACAGACATGTCATCCTGGTGCAGATGCCAACAATAGAGGGTATCAATAATCAATAGTAGAAAAATTACTACAGTATGATTCCAACAGTAACACATAGAAAGGACCTCCCAGACATTTCACCTGTCATTTGTGCAAGATCATCATCAATCGATTTGTGAGATGCAACTACAATCAATGTTCAGTATAATTGGACATAGACATGTAGGATGATTGCTAAAGCATAATGTGGGCGCGCAAAATCATATCCGAAATTAAACCATCAATTTATATTAGGTGAGAGTGTATACAGAAACAAAGCAAATCGGTGTTAGTTACCATCTTATGCATACACAATGCTTAATTACATACCTATTTGTCGGAACATCATGAGTAGTTATCGTGTGAAAACTCAATATTTACATGCCAGTGGTTTTTGAAGCTGTCATCTACTCATATTTGCAATTAACACCTACCACAACTTTTTCAGGTGCAAATACCGTGAAGAATGATAATTATCCAATGACTAATATAGCAGCACAACTGGTAGTGCAGGTAAAGATGGATAGCAAAATCCCCTGATCATGTGCCCAAAGAAGAGCCCAAAGGAAGAGAATATATCATCATAAATACTTTAAGAAATCAAGATATCAAATTTATACGCAAACTGCTTTGTGCTTGTGAGCAAAGCCAATAATATGTGAACCAAATAAGAAAATGCCTCACATTATACCCCAGTGGTATTTACGTGCCAAAATCCTACTTCATCTAATTATATCATAACTGCATAGGAAAGGCACATACCATAACTATCGGCCATTTAATCTATTGGAGATATTCAGTCCCGAGAATTACATAATCAAATAATACAATGCAAGTCATTACTGAATACAGAGTTATTAGCAAGCTTCTATGTTTGATATTATTAGACATCTACTTATTTGAAACTGCAAAGTATAACCACAATAAATAAAAATAGAGATTGGAATTCAGAAACATATATCACATCAGCACCCTTAATTGAAAGCAATAATCATTGTTTAACATCTCACTAAATCAGGAACCAAAACAGCTAAAATGATCTGCTTCATAGCATGCCATCATCTTAAAGGAGTTCAGCGTCTCCACTTTGTCATACAGCCTAAAAATTAAAACAAATCTGGTGCACGGGAAAAAGAAGTCTGGATAAAATGGAGTACTCGCTTGGTAAGGACGTTGTAGAAACATGGTAGTAAGGAACTCCTACCATTCGAAGGATTACCTAGGGATCACCCAACATTTTGACCCATCCTTCTCAATAGAAAATAAAAGGTGAAACCATAAGAAAAGCATACAGCCTTAAGAAACATATTCACCTACGGCCACTAACGCAATATATCCTAGCATATCATCAAGCATCAAATTAAATACAATCATTCTTGAGTTAAAAGGAAAACATACAGATGATCAAATGCCAGAAAAGGAAAGCTTGTATACCAAACATTACAGGGTACTTATTCTTTATATGTTCTGTGAATCTACCATTTGTGTTAAAAAATCTTATCCACCCACAAACGTGGATTTGAAATTAACTCGTTGTGAAATGACACATTGAAACCTGGTCCATGCTCAACAAACGATAAAAGGAAAGAATATGTATGCAAAAATTATTACCATGTCCTCTCCTTTGCTAAGTTAGAAACTAACGGTGGTATATTACTCCAGATAATGTTGGATTTAATCGAGTATGGTCAAATCAAACTAACCTTATAGGCCCCATTTTAGGGAAGTCAAGTAACAACACAAGGGCAAAAACTAATTCAGTTTCATATCTAATATGTGTCCGAACCCAGAGATGCACCACACATAACTATGTGTGTCATAGAGCATAGCTGGAGAACGCTCACCGCCGAACATCACCAAATGGAGGATCCCACGTGAGCCTTGGAACCGTCCAGCACCGCCATGGAAGTCCTCTGCACCGGGAGCGGACGCAAGCAACAGAGTCGCGCTCTGGCCATTAATTTACCCCAAGCCACGGTCTTGCTCCCCTTCCCAGCCACTGCAGGAAAAAAGGGTATCGAAAATGAACACATATACAGACATAGCTTAAAGTGAGGGAGAGACCATTACATTCAAGTAACATAATTGAGTGAAGTAGTATATGTTAAAGGCAAGTCATCTCTAGCTACAGCTAAATTTCAGGAAAATTTATTTAGTAGGCAACCAAGCATAAATGTTACAGAAGGAAATTAGTTATTAGGTAAGCGAGAATAAATATTTCATGGGATAATCTTCCCTTGCAGCTTGTTAGGATTTTTATCAAACACTTGTAGGCATAAAGACTATACATACTCGCAGTGGATCTATTCAGGCTAGTCGCACTATCAGATAGCATCAAATTGGTGAAATTGCTATTTATGCTTCAATTCAGCTACCAGTCAAGTACCAAGTATGCAGAAGCAAACAAACGTTGGAGTAAAAATAGATTTTAACAATGAGTATATGACCCGGCCTGTTGGATTGAAAAGGCTAAAACACGGGAGCACACAGGTGGAACAGTACCTGGAAGAACCATACATAATCTGAAAAAAATCCGTATCATCACAGACCACGATGTACTGCACAACCATCTCCCGGTACTTCACATGTGCTTCTCCTCATCGCCCTCAAGCTGGTCACCCATTGCCCTGCAGACTACGATGGGGTAACTCAAAAGACAGCACGCACAACCACAGCAGCAATACTACAGGAACAAAAATATCGACCAAAATCCAAGACAAGAAGACGGGCCAAGACCTAAAGAAGCAGTTGACGTCCGCGGTGACCTCAACTATCTTCCCGATGGAGTCAGCTGCGCCCTGAATTCAGACATGTCGCCTTCTTCCCTAGCTTCTTAACCTGCAGAGAGATATCGAAAAAATAACAAGCTTAACTCCTCGACCTGACTGAATTTGATCCAATACTGGAAGTAACGGAGATCAAGGCGCAGTCTTTTGTTTACCGCATCCGGCTGCTTCGGCTTGCGGGGCTTGGACGCCGCGGCTGCCTTCTTCTTGCTCGCCATGGCGCTTGCGCTTCCGTAGAGTCTACTCAAGAAATCGGCGGCAGCCTGCAGGAGCAGCGTGAGGCGACGCCGACGACGGGTGGGTCGCCACGCCACCAATCAGAGACTGGCTACGGTTCGCCCATGAGGCAACACGCCGACGACGGCCGTGCCGCCACGGAAGCAAACCAAGCCTGGCTAGGGTTCGCCATGGGGGCAGGTGCAAGGGCGACGTCGAGGCGCAGGGAACCAGAGAAGAGCGAGGCGGAGCCGGGGCACGGTGGAGGCGGCCGGAATCGCAGCGGCGGCGGAAATTTTGGGCGGAATTTGGGAGCTAGCGTGTCCATCCCTCTACTCTATCCCACGTTCTGTGCCCCCACGGGTCCCAACTCTCAGACCCGATCGGTAAACCACAAATCAATCTGATTGGATAATATGCGGGCTCGCCGGGAGTGGAAATCGATCTGACACTGACTGGTGGGGCCCAACGGCAGAATGAACCACAGGCCATGAATCCCAGGGAGCTTAGATATGTTAGAGATGATTAAAAAGTAGCTAGCTAAAAAGCCGTGTGATGCTATAGTGTCCTAAGGGAACTTCGACGTGCCCTCTTCTTGTGTGTTTTTTCTGTTGGTCGTTCGTAAAAAACATTTGGGTGCGATGAACATGAGTTTGCAGATTGTCCATCTGGTACCTACAATGTCGCCCCTACACAGATGCGGCATATTTATTTCACCCATGTTTTTCATTTCGGCATGAAATAGAAAAAACACATAATAAATTGTTTAGCACAAGTTGTAATTCGGATTATTCCGTATCTGGCATCCATCAAAGTCCCAAAATGATCTCAAAGGGCACATAGTCATACAAAAACACAATATGAGAAGAGATCGAGGGATCAATTTTCTAGAGGCATGATCATGGACTTCTTTTTCATATCAAGCCCTCCTCATGTCATTCATGGTGTTCAGGTCGGCCGTCATTACCATAGCCTCCTGGGTGAAAACCTTGAGGTCTATTTCACTTGCCTCCATGTCTATTTCCTTTGTCCTTGACGGTTTCGACAACTTTGGCTTCAATATGGAGCTTCTCCTTTTGCTTTTGAAGTGATCATCTACGTTTTTTTTCTCTCCCGTGTGTCCTCTCTTCTCACTTGACAACCTTTTGATGGTTATCATTTATTTCAACGATTCTTGCAATGCAAATGATGAAGCTTCATGCTTCAAAACCTCTTTGAAATTCATTCTTTCCCTTGGTTGAACCAAACAAGTTCCTCATTTGGGATGTCCTCTTCATCAAGGTCAATTATAGAGAAATCATTGTTAGGACGTTTCTATCCTTGAGGCTTGAGAGGCATCATTGTCCGCTTGAAGTTTGAGCAAAGCAACGAGATCTATCCACTTAGGGCATTAATGTATCTTTGTCCAACAACATGTCCAGTGGAAAGGTTTGTCGGCATACATCGTCTTGAAAAGAGATAAAGCTTGAAACGTCTGTAGTTATGAGAACAGAGAGATATATTCACATATTTAGAAAAATAAGGATACCAAATACAAATATTAACATGTATTTCACTCCAAGCCACACACGGGGCTATTCTTGATTTCATCATAAGCTCTAGAAAATTTGTTGCATTCTGTTTGGATTAAAGACCACCTATTTGTTAGAAAATTTTCATTGTGATCACTTGCAAAAATGTAGAGTGATATGCTGGCAACAAATTACGTGTACGCCAACTCATTGGAACTCCAAGGGTAGACTGTTGTCAGGGGCGTAGACAGGCCCCAGGCCACCCCTGGCCTTGGCTGGGGGCATGAGCTTTAAGCATAGGCTATTTTTCTACCACGTGTTTCCACCTTACTCCCACGGGACCACTCGGCCTCTCATATGTATGTACCCCATTTTTCTATATCTCTTTATTCGTGGACGATCCACTCCTCTAATGTTCCTTCCATTTTCACAGCCTTCGATCTTCAACCACACTCTTTGTTCTCGTTGCAGAAGGTAACACATTGACTTCTAGCCTAAATTTATGTAAGTAGTTTAAGTGGCAATGGCAAGTGCAATGAGGACAAATCTATAGAACTGCATGAACATTTATTTTGATCTTGAATAGTTAGACATTTATTTTAATCCTCGTGAACAATTACCGTGAACTGAATGAGAACATTTATTTTTTGACTATAGTGAAGAATAATGTTGAATTGCTTGAATATTTTATTTTGATCCTCATGGACAATTTTCTGAATATTCTTAACATTTAATTTGGCCCTCATGAACAATTATTTTGGACCGCATAGACATTTAATTATAACCACATAAACTATTCTTTACTTGTTATGTGCCACGAAGAATTACCAAGTGTGTAAATCTGTTTCAACAACAACACGTTTCCTATAAAACCAAACAACTTTTATGGAGTGCTCTAACAATTAGTGCAAATAACCTACGATTTTTCAGTTTTATTCTACCTTGTCAGGAACAACATGCTTTTTTCGGAGCAAAACACGGCATGCGAGGTAACAGGGATGACGTTCAAAGCGAACAAACAGAATTACCATGACAGAATAGAAATGGGCAAAGGATTATAAACGGGCCAAGCCCACGAATAAGCGTTGAATACGAGTTCGCTGTGGGCTGGATACACGAGATTTTGTTGGTGGTGAGAAAGGTCAAGTCGAGACATGTACAAACGTACTGCCCTCCGTTCTGCTCAAAACAACACTATGTGCAGTGTTGTAGCAAGGAGATTTTTGACTCCTGATGTCGAGTGCTCCCTCCAATTAAAAAATATAGAAAATCATAATTGTGAGGTTCAGAAAATTCTGAAAAATCCGGATATAGCCAATAGCATATCCTACGGAAACTAGATGAATGCCCGTGCGTTGCTACGGCTAGTTAACGTGAAACACAAGAATAACATGATGATTATAATGTACAATGCAATTGGAGTAGATTTTTTTTGTGTAATGTCAAATCGGCACATGGTAAAATCATTGTTCAAGATATCTTCCGATATGCCGATTAATCGGCCGATTAATCTCTTATCGATGTCTGACTGATAAGATAAATTGGCCGATAAGTCAGCCGATATGCCGATAAATCGGCCGATTTACCCCTTATCTTGAGTCGACCGATAAGTTACTGATAAGCGATATCCCCAACATTGGGTAAAATACACGTGTACCTAGTCACTCTATTCATCCTCGCTCACCTCCTTTTTCATCTCGACGCTTTAGAGCAAGTTTGTTCAACTCCAGAAGTTATAAGTGTCACACCGTGTATTTCACTATCTATATTTCCTACAATATTATGTGCTAACAATTATTTTTTCCTCTTCGAGCTTGTTTTCACCGGAGTGGCAGCACAATATCTTCTAGCTAGTGTTCACGCGAGGGGTAGTGTGCTCATCTTCACCATAGGCATCAAAACCATGTCAGAGTGTAGAAATCTAGGAGGGGCTTGATTCTCCTTCTCCTATGTCCATAGGTATTGTATCACTGCACACAACAGGTATCCATTGTGTGAACGGAACTAAGTGATGAAAAAGTATAATAAAAAAGAGTCAGCCGAGAGTCTAGGACCAGGGAAGTTGATTCAGTAGAATACATAAATATCATTACTAACTACATAAAGCCTAACAGAGAGGAAAGAGATCACAAAGTACAAACGAAAAGAAGAAACAACATCCTCACTCTCATATGATGAGAACACACAATCAAGAATACTCCGTCAGATGGATCGAACCTTGCTGGCTTGGTCTGAAATGTTGACTCACATTTTTCCAGCACAATTAACTCAAATTCAGAAAAGTATTTGTCACTACCATTGATCAACGTATCGTTCTCAAACAGTTGGAAATCAATTTCTACTTCACAAACATCCTTAAAAAAGAGGTGCACACTACAAGCTGCATCCATACTGAAAATCATATGGAACTACCTTTTATTGCTTATATGAAACAACATTTCTACTGCAGGATACCAGTCTGGGTTGGCAATCAAATGCAGCTTCAGAGGAAATGGTGTCTCTAGAGCACATGACACACATGGTAAGAGTGATTAGAAAGGCAGTTCTACCTTATACGAGCATATATTGAAAAGTGAATATGCCAACAATGGCAGATCAGATACTTACCCGGCTTGGCACCTTTCTTACTTGGCTTGACTTGAGCTCAATCGCGAATATACCAACAATTATCCTCACAAAAATGAAATCTTAATATCGAGGAACTCACCATCTTGCTGCTTGCGGGATCAGTACAGACAAAGTTGGTTTCTTATATGAAACTTCCAGAAAAATCCTTAATCTCCTGGTCTTGCGCAACATTTACAAGCGCTTGCACTAAATCCACAGGAACAACTCCACCTCATTCATGGACCAACCCAGAGTTTTCCTGGACATCAATAGAAAATTGCAATAACTCAACAGGAAACAACAGAGAAACAGCACTTTCTTTCCACATATAAAAAGGAATTGAGTAATGCAACAATAAGAAATATGCAGGTTGCTCATACCTTTATCACTACAGTCAAGAATAATTTCAGTAGAGGAACGGCACCTACTCTATTAAACTACTAATCTGATGCCTTGTTCATTTTGATCTTCTTCACATAAAACCCAAGCACTTGGCTCCTCAGGATTGAGATGGCCCCAGAACTATTTTTATGTCATAACCTCTACACACAGACATGGACAATATAAGACTTGAGAACCGATTTACCATTCAGACATGAACTGACATAGTAACATCCCAACAAAAGTATAATTGGAAGAAAATGTTGCATCAAGAAATGGTACACGCTTGTTTCTTTACTTTGCATCCGACTGGGGCCTCCTGATCATGCGCCACCAGATTTCTGAAAATTAAATATCACGCAAAACCTAGAGTAAGCTTCATATACAATAGCCATGGATGAATAATTTGTGACACTGGTTATGTTTTGAATCATTCAGTCATCGCATACGAATGTGCATATATAGCAATGATTAACTTGAGAACTTCAGAAATCGATTATCAACCATTAAGACGTGAAAACAAAAACGAACGGAAAAAATAAAATATGTAGCCATAGATAGCAGTACCGCAATTCACCTAAACTTAAGCCTCTATGGTCATACCAATACACAAATATGTCTACTCTAGAGTCCAGACCGAGGGAAAATGTATTGTGCCTAATTCAGAAGCAATAGCCAGGTGTGAAGGGTGAAGAAATTACATGAGAACGGACCATCAGATTCCTCTTCGTCATGGAGCAGCCGGAAGTCAAGCCGTGTCTCTGGTGGACCTTTGGTGACGGCGCCCTTCTTGAGGTCCACGACGAAGATCTCCTCGTCGACGCCCGCCTTCTGTCAGATCGGAACCGCAAGAGCAGCAAGCATCACGCGAGGCTGGAACAGAGTCCGCCCAAGAACAAGAACAGAGAGGGACGAGGTTGTCGACTCGAGGTACATACCTTGGGGGAGATGTTGAGCTGGTAGACGAAGCCGATATTCTTGGCGATCTCCTTGCCAGCGTCGGTGGCGAGGTGGGCGCTCGCCTGCTCCAGGAGCCTGGCCGACTTGAGCTTGCTGTCCTCCATCGCGGCGAAGGAGATGGTCCTCTGGATTCGGAGGCAGGAGTAGAAGGGAGGTAGGAGATGAAGTGGCTCTATAATGGACGCAAGTACGGATCCAACCACCGGGGAAGGGAGACGTGCGGGCACCGTACTCGGCTCGCCCGCGGTGGCGCTGTCCCGGTGGTTAGGCGGTGGCGCCTCCCTAACTCGGCAGCGCGCGGTGCGGGGCCCTCGGCCAGGGAGGCGACGGCGGCGGCGCGGGGCCTTGCCCAGGGCAGCGGCAGCGCGCGGTGCGGGGCTTCGGCCAGGGAGGTGACGGCGGTGGCGCGGGGCCTTGCCCAGGGCAGCGGCGGAGGAAGGCGAGGCAGGGGAGCGGAGAAGGCGGCGCGCAAGGACAACACGTTAAGAAAAAACAGTTCCGAATAGTTTTTCCCACTTAGCGGTGGCAGTGAGTAAAATCTCATAACAGGCAGGGGTAAAATCGGAAAGTTAAAAGCAAACCAACCATCAACCATCACCTGAAGCCATATTATATAGTGGAGATAGTGGGCTACCCCAGGTGGTACCTACGCATAGGCATCTCACCATCAGATCTTATATAGGGAGCACAACGCCGGTTGTTTCCTAGTTTCCATTTGGACAGATTGACCAAACGGCGTTGTACCGAGAGCACGTATTAACCAACCATCTTCATTTTGCATGACGCCACGTTGTTGTACTTTCGTCATGCATTCACAATTTTGGCGCGGGACACAACTACGGTGTTTGTTTGTGGATTGGGCTGACATACGCAACCATGCAAAACATCCACCGTGTGGCTCAAGAAATTCAAATTTTCAATTCGACCACCTATCTTCATACCTCGATACCCCACCATCTGTCCAACCATACATCCCACCCCATTCTTCCCCGTCCAGAGTCACAGCTCGGCAGTCCGTCCAGATTTGTCCCCATTCCTCCCCAACACAGCTCCACAGCACGGCAGTTCATCCATTTCCATGTCTTTTGCCGGTTTGTTTTCTCAAGCACTAATCTCTCCTTAATTATTTTCTGTTTGATTTGCTTCCTTTAACCCAATGTTTTCTCATTCTTGTCTAGAGACGACCCGCCAGTCACCATTATCATCCCCTACGCGCGCTTCGATCTGTAGGCGAGGCTACACCGCGGAGTAGCTAATGGCGCCCTTTCTTGGAACTCGAAGTTTCTCCTCGAGCTTCACCGATCTATTCTTCAACGAACCGCAGACAAGGAGCTCTGAATGAAGTCTGTTCCCTGCCTTCTCCAAGGCGCCACCCAGTTAAGTTTCACAAGCATTTTAATTTTTTAGGTGACTCCTAAAGTTGCCACCATTAGCAGGCCCATAAGCACTCTGCCTGATAGGAGACAACTGTTAGCCCAAACAGATCCTGCATGGTTATTTTGCCTATGAATTGCCGTGCATGCCAGCTGAAGATGAACTATCTGCTCCATCTCCTTCCAGCTTCTCGTTTTAATTTTACTTTGCTCCCTTTCAGCCAACCCTAATTTTTGTGGGAGCTTCCTCTACTCGAATTAATTACGAAGAAACCTCCAGTGATATACAGATCGTGCGCTACACCGGCTGACCTGCTTTTCGGCATGCTACATTTGAAGAACAACACCGGGTCCTTGCCGACTCAGTTCGTGCAAGACCTAGACTACTGATGGACGCACAACCCAGGTCAAAACCAAGTGAAGTTCATCTTCATATGGCACACACGAAGTTTTTTTAGCATGTCGCTAAATGTATTGATTTACTCTTCACCTTGTATTTAGTAGTATGTACAAACTTTCTGATCAGTTTCCCAGTTCTAATCGTGACAAACGATTCATAGCCGTATCTATGGTCTATGCACGATCCACTCTATGAAAGCATCCAGAGGTGCAAAGCATGCACGGCCGGACAACGGGAACCTGCCTACTCAGTTGGTGCAAAATGTAGACTACTGATCGACAAAGTGGAAAACATAATACCCACATATTTTCTATTCAATTATATTAAAGTAATCTCTACTCAGATAAAGTGTCCTTTCTTCCAGGAATTGTTCATCATTTTCAAATCTGACAACACAAGCATTTTTATGCATGAGTGTTTCCTCCTCTTTTAGTCCCTTTTCTTCTGGTTTTAAAACCTACTTGAATTCTCCCTGCATACTTGGCGTACATTTTACTGTCATACCAACAAAATCATTTTTCGACTCCCCCACGGAACTTTATACCGTATACAACACCGACCACTTTGCTACGTACGGAATACGAGCTTCCGAACACAGTACTAATGGCCGGTCATTACATAAAAGACACCCTAACTCTTATCATGTCCGCGCCAACCGGAACGTATACCATATACTTCCTTCCAGCTTACCTCCCTTCACACTTCTTGACAGCTTGCAGCATATCTTCTCGGTGCAACTCACTAACCGTTACACTATACAAGCGACAACTCATCTAACTGGCAGCATCTTCTAGGCGCAAATCATTCACGGTGAACACGTACGAGCGGCCATGGTTCTACCGATCGAGCAGCATCTTCCCTGTTCAAAGCAAATACCGCGCCCTTAAACATGAGATTGATATGCGGACGGCATCTTAACCCAAACTTTTGACTGGATGCATGTCCCCTGGTTTGCTCTCTCGACGATCCAGCTAACCTCTCTTCAGACTAATAGACGGCTGGTAGCATCTTCTCAGTGCAACGCAATAACGGCGACACCGTACTAGCGGCCACACTTGTATGGAGTACCTGGCAGCATCTTCTCGGTGCAACGTGATCACCGCCCCTCCGTAGAAGCGGCCATGCTTCCACCAAGTGTGACTGACCAAGTCTCGGTGCAACATAAATAATACTCCCTCCGTTCCAAATTACTTGACTTGGATTTGTCTAAATACGGATGTATCTAGACACTAAACAAGTATAGATACATCCGTATTTGGACAAAACCAAGTTAACTAATTTGGAACGGAGGGAGCGTACATGGTTGAGCATTACATAGTAGTACTACTACTAGTAAGCGTTCCGATTTCCGAACGCACGCTGAGCATGAAGAGGTTTTAGGCCGGCCGGAGGGGTGACAAATGGATTAGAACATATGGTGCACTCTACCAGTGCGGAGCAAACATGTTCTGTGAGTGTAATGTGTTTGCGGAGCGGTTGTATGCAGATAGGTGGATCGTGGTAGTCTAGTAGACTGCAGCGCCGCTGGCTTGTCGGCCCAGAGTGAAATGACGGGACAAATGCAGACGGCAGACATGTGGGCGTGGCAGGGTATGGTGTTGGTCCTGTTGGGTGGTGCGTAGTAATTTCATGTGGTGAGCATGGCTTGGTGGCAGCATGGCCTCTAGTGCGGGACGCGGTATTTGCTTTTAACTGAGAAGATGCTGGTCGGTATAACCGTGGCCGCTCGTACGTGTTCACCGAGTTTCATTTCTGGGTATAAGATGCTGCCGTCAGTGTTTTGCACCGAGAAGATGCTTCAAGCTGTGCACTATACTGTGAAGGGATGCAAGACTGAATCCATAGATTGCAGTTAGATAGATGTTTCCCCATGAGTTTTACGCTATGTCGATGAGTATTGTACATCTTAAATGAAATGAGAAGGAAGCTTCACGTTGTCTGACCGTGCATGCTTTGCAACTGTGAATCCTTTGATATAGTGGGTCGTGCATATAGACGGTATGAAACGTTGTCACGGTTAGTAATGGGAAAATCGTACAGAGAACTAAATTACAGTTTTTAGAGAATGGGATCAAAGAGCCAAATTTTATAGTTCTGTCGAAACTTAACGTACAATCAAAGTACGCAGTCGTGTTATATGGCCCTAAAAGGCCGGAAGAATGGAGGCATCAAGCATTCACAATATTTTAGCGGACACAAATATCGTCTGTTTTGTGGGTTGGGCTGGGGTACGCAGTAGTGTTAATCATCCCCCGTATGGCCCTAAAAGGAGAGAAGCACCGGCACGAAACAGTCAGGGAATATTTTTGCATATTGAAGTTATAAGATTAGGGCTGGTCGAAACTGCGGATTGAAACTTTGTCGGATGGCCTGGACAAGCTATACGAGCTTTGTTTTGCCTCAAAGCCCGTGCTGAACCACGTCATTTTATGATTCTAAACCAAGATGCCATAAGTTATTCGATACGGACGCGGACAAAATCAAGCCTGCATGGGGTAAAACTTAACGCCCAGCTACCTCCGTGACTGTGTCAGCCGTAGCGGCGCCAGCAGGTTTACATCAAGGTACCACGTGAACTCTCAATCGGACGGCGGCTGCCCTATGCATAGCTACCACCGGTGGTAGCAAATCCGCGTTGTATCCTATAACCGTGCAAAATATCAACTTTAAATACTTTGTATATTGAGGTACAATAAAATGACAAAAGTGTGGATATAGATATGCATATTTCCGAACTCTAAATTTACTAGATTTTTTAATTTTTGTGTAGCCCACACTATAAAGTATTTGAAACTGATATTTTGCACGTTTAAGGGATATCACTAGCTACATCTGAATCTTTTTATACTATATTGAAACTCATAAATATGATTTTTGAATTTTTAAAACTGGAGGGAGCACTGGAACTCGGGAGTCAAAGACACTTTCCGCGTTGTTCTAGGAGACAAAAGCAAAACAACGACCAATTCCGTGTGCAATGTGAATCTAGAACACATATTAAGATGTTCATCAGCTGCCATATTTGCACACCAGTTCAGTTTTTTTACGGATAAACAAAGCTTTAGTTAGCCACATAAGACCGTGATGTTTAGAGTTTATATCAGACTAGGCATACACAGCAGCTAGACAGTGATTTAACATCGTTATATTAGAATCATCATCAAACAGACTTTTATATTGTATTCATTTGATATTGTATATATTTATATTTAATATGTATGTGGTAAAACCTTATAGAGTAAGACTCTGACAAAACATAATACGCAAAGTAATGTGAAACAGAGGAATTAACCATGTTGGGAAAAACGACCTTAGGACATACTCCCTCCTTTTCTTATTATAAGGTGTATTATTTTTGGAAAAGTCAAAGTATTTATATAAAGCGGTTGCAAATACTAGTATTTCAAAAACTAATGAGCATCATCCATGCGATCAGAGCCCGCTATGCTGATTGAGGCCGAGATACTCCGTGGTGAGAGGCTTGAAGAGCCGCTGTTTGTCGAAGTCAAACTATCTTTGACCAAGATTTTAGAAAAATTATCAACAATTGAAATACTAACAAAACAGAATATGAAAATACAATTAATGATGAATCTAATGATACTTAGATATTCTAAATGATAATCATATTTTCTAAAAACTTGGTCAAATTTCATCTCGTTTGACCTTTTCAAAAAACGAATACACCATATAATCGGTAACAAAAGGAGTATTTGGTTACATAGGCCCTTTTTTTTGGTCGACGTGCAATGTGAAACTGACGAGTCTGTTTTGCCTCATGCGGGTTTGGAGCCACATTGTGCAACTTGTTTGGTTGTTCTCGTCTTGCCTTTATAATAGCAGAAACGTAAGCGCGGTGTTTGGTTACATCGGTGTGCTCCCGTGATGCAAAGTTCGGATGTTTGGTTGCGTGTATACCATCATTTTCTCACCTCTTCTTGGCAGGGCGAAATTACTTCCTAGCTATATGTTCTACACCATGAAATTAGAAAAATAACTTGTAAACACCTCATGTGATCGTCAAAATTCAAACGTACAACATGAGAGTCGTGCCGAACAACTAGACGAAACTAGTGGTGAAACAAAAATTGAAACACTCAACCAAATGTGATGAATTTGATGAAATTTCTCTGAAAAAGTCTAGTTTAAGCACGTGATTGAAGAGTTACGGTTAACGAAACTCGGTGGGTTTTCGAATAGAATCACACCTCATCATAAAGCGATAGACTATATATGACACACGTGAACACATAACATACTAACATTAATAAAAGGAAGATATAGATTTAATATGTACTTTGTGTATACCGTCGGAAAAAAAAATACAGAGTTGTGCAAAACAACGAGATGAAACTACTCCAGAAAATAATTTTGAAATGATCAACCATGTGTGATGAAATCGACAAAGCTAATCTAAAAGTACTCCGAACATAAACACATAATTGAAAAGTTGAAGTTTACGGAACTTGGAATCGATCTAAGAAATGGAATCACAACATCAGAGTGTATCTTTTTTGTGCAGAGCTCGTTGTGAATTGAAATATCATTATGTAGATTAGTAAAGATGAGTTGGAAGAGATTAATAAAGGTGAGTAGAACAGATAAAAGCCTGACACGAGAGTGTGTTTTAAGGAAGCCCAGCCACTCCCCACACAACAAAACACTGAATTCTTGCATCCAGCAGGCCTGCTTGGACTGGGTGCGGGTAACCAAACTGCACTTAACAAACCAGGGAGAACCACACGGTGCCGTTCCTCGGGCCTTTCTTTGACTTGCAGTCTTGCAGGGATAATTAGGGTACAGTGGGTACTAGTTTCCTGTGGTGCAGTCTCCCTGGTCCCTGTTTGGCAAAAAAGGTCGCCTAGGCGCTGCAGATGATAACCAACCAACAAGGACGTAGTACAAATCACAAGCAGTATCAGCAAGGGAGATAGGTTTGAAAAGATGGCCACAAAACAGATGCACACTATCGCACTAACCCTACAAGACTAGCTACATTACATAATGGCTGGTGTTCAAACGAGAGACATGCATATCTTCAGGGGCGCATGCTGATTACAGGTGGACTGTCTGTTCGAAGCTTCCTTTTTTCAAAAAGGAGCTGTCTACTCCACTGCGTTTTCCTATTGCCCAAGAACGGGCTTAATTTAATGGAAAATCTGCGCACGATCGCGATGTGCCAACAGCAAGGGAGGTACTCGATCGATACCCTTGTGTCTTGAATCTTGATGAATGGTTCCAGGGGACACCTAGCTAGAGCAGGGCCATCTAGGTCAATTTGTGTGTTTCTCAAGCATGTTTGTGGTAGTACTGTCCCCAGGAAGTTTTTTTTTCTTCCTTTGCAGATTGAGTAAACTTTGGTAACTTCTGAACAAGTAGACAACACAGCACATGAGATGTCTTCAGTGCCAACTGCCAAGTGAAGTTTTAACTTGCTCTCTATTCATTTCAGTCTTCAGAGACAGTTCGAGGGGTGTTACTTGCTCTCTATACATATATCACATTTTTGAAGAAAAAAAGGTAAAAGAAGATGTACAATATGATGATATTTCCTGGGGAGATACAGGTCGATCCATCCCCTGTAAAGAGAAAACCAAAATTTGTTCTTCGTTGCAGCTATTACGAAAATCAAACACCTTGCTGCTGGTGTGACCTTGCATGTACAGTAATGTGCACCGCTTCTTCGGCTCTTCTATAGATTGCTCCCTCCTACCTTCTGTTATTCGCTGGAGTTTGTCGGGTCGGCGTGTCGACTCGCCATACCATGATCTCCGAACAGTCCGAAGGAATGCCCTTCACCTTGCTGTAATCTTCCGTTACAACTTGTTGCACGAACCTGATCGAGTCCTGAGAAGCAAACGATAGACCATGTTAGTTGTGGCAAAACGAGCAAGCAAATCATCATCATAGGACTGACAAAAACAAGGAGCAATGAGCACTGAACCACGCTCTAACGAAACGACCTGATCCCATGCATGATTGATCATAGCAATATGGTGTTGCTTTAGTGGTTAGACTCATGATCGATGAAACAGTCAGCTGTACACCTAAAAGAAGCTCCAAGCGTACGACGACTGCTGCTGGCGCTAACCACCAAGTGTGGCTTGCCTTGCACTAGAACTCATCTCTCTGGATGGTTGTACCAAATCCTACTCAGCCACGGGGCCCCTCCCACCAAAACATCCCACCGGCTTAAATTAAAGAGAATTCCCGCGATTTCGCATATGCGATGCCATTTCCAGATCATCTTGGATTCGAGCCGTTTTGTCGCTTGCTTGCAGGAGAAATTAACAATGAGGATGATTTCCAGAGGAAACGAGGGCACCGACTCCACCGATCTCTCTGCAGGAATGAGGGGGCCGGTGCGGCTGAGTGACAAGGATTTGACCAGGAAAAAAGTTGAGACACATGGGCCACGAGACGTACGTTCTTCTCCGTTGGCACACCCTACCTGTACCACATGGCACCAACAGAGATGCCGCTTTCATGGCGGAAATTTGCCTAACCGTAACCCACGTACGCGTCGGCATCGCTGTACCGCTCGAAAGGGCATATGAATGCTCGCTGTTCCGGGCATGCATGGCGATCGACGCCGATCCAGCCAGCCAGCCGGCCGAGGACTCTACAGTTGGTGCGCAATGAAGTGTCGATGGTTGACTGACCTGTGATTTGTCGGGCTCGGAGGTCGGGTACCGCCCCCACCGCTCGGGGTCCCAGAGCACGGAGCTGTTGAACGCGAAGCCGTGCACGTCGATCTCAGGCGACGACGACCTCCCCGCGCCGGCGCCGGTGCCGCCGGGGGCGCCGCCAGTGGCCGTGGCCGTGCCCGATGTGCTCACGGTGGTGCTGCT
Source organism: Poa pratensis (assembly GCA_947311845.1). Taxonomy (NCBI): domain Eukaryota; kingdom Viridiplantae; phylum Streptophyta; class Magnoliopsida; order Poales; family Poaceae; genus Poa; species Poa pratensis. The sequence continues at coordinate 71,496,475 of CAMZMU010000096.1, read as the reverse complement.
GCTCATGTCCCTGGAGAACCAGCCGATGACCTTGGACGCGCTGCACGCGGGGCCCTGCACCACGACCTTCCGCTCGTCCCGCGACATTCTCGCCACCGGCCACGCACCGAACGTACTGAAAAATCAAGCAAGAGATCCATCAGTTCGAGCGTCAGTTAGTGGAAACGGCATGCATGCGTGTGGCCAAGTGATTAGTACAGAGTTGGTAATCAGAGTATTGCTAAATACTGTATGATATTTATTACTTAAGCATGTATAATGTATTAGCTGCATACCGAAAATTTCAGACAGCAGTTTGGAGTTTGGACTGTAGTTGAACGGCAGATTGGACACATTCAGTCGACAGAGAGCTGCACAAACCGACTAGCGTGATGCTACGAACACAACTAGCGTAGGTGCTACGAATGCGAATAACGATAGCAAAGACAAAGCAGTGAGGATTTCGCTAATAATACGCTCAACAACCTCATAAAACAGGAGTATATCCCCGTGCCGTGTACGCTACTGGATCGGCCTCCTCGACCAAAAGGAGTAGCTAGGCTAGGATGCAGTTTGTTTGCACGCGTTGTCGGTTCAGACGTCGTGATTTCAGTCCGGCGAACTCAGGATTCGACACTTCCAGGAGCCCATGGGCTTGGTGTCCGGCCGGCGATCGGCATGCGAAAACCGTGCTGCGACGTTCGGCCGGAGCTAGCGCCCACTCGGGGGTAGCCATCCCCGCGCCGGTGTCCCTGTCAGTTCCGGTGGGTAGGACACTCCGATCACTCGGGTCCTAAAGATAGGACACCGCTACCACCTACACCGTTGGTTGAGGGGTGCCAATCATTCTTCTACCGACACATTTGGGCGTGTCCTACGCAACAAAACGCACCAACACCCACCCCTTGCCGGCGATGATGCACCATTGACAGCCAGCCACGCCGGAACAAGACCCTTACGTTGCCGTACTTGTAAAATATTGGTGAAGAAGAAAAAGCAAAGCAAAAGGGCAGCGCAAGATAAGGGCAGCGGCTTGCCCTGCTTCAGCCTCCCGCCTGACTGACGGCCTTTCGTCCCCAGGATCCCAAGTGGAACTACAGCGCAGGCCTCGCAGAGAAACGAATGGGAACCAGAGAGATAAAAACGACCCTTTAAACGGCGGCACATGGGTTGGATAATTGGATCGTCGCCGGCGATTAAACCAGCCCTGAGCAGGAGGTCATCCAGGTGGTGCGTGAGCTGTCTACCGCTTCCGGGGGCGGCAACCTGACAAAGTTGCCCTGCACTAGCTAGTGTGTGTGCCTTTGGGCGGTAGCGAAGTTCAGCGCGTGCTTTCCTCCCACATCGAAATCGATCAACAAAGGAAGGTCCAAGACGAAACACTTTTGTTTTGCCCCAGCGAAAGATCGGCACAAGATTTTTTGTTTCACTCTGCTAGGATGAATGTAAGCGACTGTGAGAGATCAAATCGAAGAAAGAACAGTGGGTACCTGATTGCCGGAGCTGGTCGAAGAAGCGGAGCTCGAACACGTCGCTGAGGCCGGCGAAATGGACGACGCCGGCGAGCCGGTGCCGCTCGATGTGCTCGAGCGCGGCGTTGCGCTGGTGGTGCCGCTCCTTGCCGGCGGCGGCCTCGGCGGCGGTGAAGTTGTCCTTGTACGTGAGGTGGCGGTACAGGAGCCCCGTATCGCGCAGCAGCCTCACCGTGGCCGGCACGTCGGGGGCGGCCTCCACCACCACCCACAGCACCGGCGGCGGGACGAGCTGCAGCGTGTGCGCCATCCGCGTCAGCATCGCCGCCCGCTCTCCGGCCGCCGTGGACGTCGACTCGGTGGTGGTCACCACCACCAGGAGCGGCCGCGGGCTCGCGGGCGCCACCTCAGGGACCGCGCCCTGCGCCAGCAGGCTCCGGTTCACGGCGCCGACCGCCCCAGCCGAGCGCAGCGCCCTCACCATGTGGCTGCTCCCCACCCGACGCCCGCGCCGACGGGCGGCGCGGCGGAGCGCCAGTCGGAGACGGAGGAGGGGGCGAAGCCGGTGAAGAATCCCATGACGAAGCAGAGGCTGGAATGCAGCAGCGCCTTCTTCCAGAGCTGCGACCCGCCGGAGCCCTTCTTGGGCCTCCCGCCGACGGCGTGATCCAGGGCGGACCCCATGAAGAAGACCACCCCCCTAGGAGGAGCAGCAGCTGATGATGATCTCAATCGCACTCTCGGGAGCCTCGCGTCCCGTCGTACCGTGTCTGTCGTGGGCGGCTAGAAGCTAGCGCGTGCGTACAGATGTCGTTGTGGGCTAGCTAGTTCGGTAGCAGCGGCGGCGGTGGTGGTGGGGAGGCGAAATTGGCAGTGGTGGTGGGTTTAAAAAGGGCGGGAGGTGGCGGGCAACGGGCCGAAGCTAGAAGACGGAAGCGGCAAGAGGGGCGTAGGTCGTGTCACGCTTTTTGCTCGCCGGGTATGGTCCGGGACACAGCTATAGCATCAACCATGATTAGGTGGCGCGCGATCGAGTTTACTCCTAGTGACGCACTAATGCGCACACGGTGCACCAACCAGACCAAAATCTCAGCACATTCGTCCGCGTCGTAAGACTAGTCACAATGGGGAGTAATTTAGACTAGTAATATGCATATGTTACTACTCTAAATTACTACCTACAAGTGGGGAGTAACATGTGTGTAGTGTCATATTTAATAGGTTATACACTCATCTTCCTTTGAAATGTGTGATGTTATGGTAATATAGCTAGTTACCATAACCATCTCTCTCATCATTAATTACCCGACACATCAGATTTTTTGCCTATGTGGCACTGATGTTATTCCTATGTTACTCCCCATTGTGACTAGTCTAAGCTATGCGTTTCTGCCGCCGACATGGGTGTCTGGATATGCCCTGATGCCTACGTACTATCGACCACCGTGCGCCAAAACTGCGAAACAGACCGCCCGGGGTGCGCTCCAGCTCGCCGTGATTTATTTCGGGTGGACACAACAAGTCGTAGATAAAAAGACTATCCCCCGGTAAAAAAAAATGTCGCCAGTTGCACGTAAAAAACAGATCCGAGGTGGTAGTTTTTTTTTTGCCAGGAAAAATATTGAGTTGTGACAAGGAATGATCAGCCATTGCCCTTCAAAGCATCTCCACCGACACCCTCCAAATGGCCCCAAAGATCCAATAGGGGTCCGGACGCAAAAAATCCTCTCGGAATGCCGGACATGGGGCGGACATGCCTTCCGATAGGGTGGCCTGAAAGGACAATGATGTCGCCTAGAGGGGGAAATAGGCGATTAAAACTTTTCCGGTTTAGGCTTGCTAATTGCGGAATAAAACTAGGTGTTTAAATTAACAAGCCAACAACCTAATAAACTAGGTTCACCTATGTGCACCAACAACTTATGCTAAGCAAGACAAGCAACAAGATGATAGCAATATAGAATACTTCAAGCACGAAGGCTATCACAATGTAAGTTGCATAAGTAAAGAGCTCGGGCATAGAAAATAACCGAGGCGCGCGGAGACGAGGATGTATTCCCGAGTTCCTCCTTAAAAGGGAGTACGTCTCGTTGGAGAGGTGTGAACCGACACAACGGTTCAACAACCACAAAGGTTTCGCCCTCTTCTCCGATGAACCGCACCACAAAGGTTTGGTTCACCTTCCACTATCGGTATTCCTTCGAGGCGGAATCCGGAGCCTTTCAACAACAATCCGAGGCACAACCCACAATGGGTTGGGGGCTCCCGAACGGCTCTCAACAACAATTCGAGGCACAACCCACAATGGATTGGGGGCTCCCGAATGGCTTCAATTGACCACACAAGGGTCCAACCACCACAAAGGCGTCTAGGGCCCGAAGACCCAAGAGTAACAAGTTCATAAGCTTTCAACTTCCACGAATCCTCGTGGAGAGCACACCGATGCACCAAATGCAAAAGGCAAGAGCACAAGTGCTCAAATCCTTCACTCTCAAATCCCACCACAAGCAACTAATGCTTATGGGGGAGAAGAGAGGAAGAACAAATAAGAGAACCACACAAGAACTCCAAGAACTAGATCCACTATGTTCCCCTCACTTAGAGGAGAGATTGATTGGTGGAAATATAGATCTAGGTCTTCTCCTTCAATCCTTCAAAGATCAAAGAGTTTGGGTGGAGTAATTGGGAGATATCAAAGAAATGAGCTTGCAACAATGGAGGAGAGAGAAAACTGGGCGAGCTGCACTGGCTGGAGGTAGGTGGAGGGGTATTTATACCCTTCCAGAAAACTAGCCGTTGCAGACAACTTTGCACCGGAGACTCCGGCCTGGACCGGAAACTCCGGTCTGGACCGGAGACTTTGGACCAAAGGCCGGAGTTTCCGGCCTAGACCAGGGGCTGAACAAATGCGAGTTTCCTGGTCCGGGCCGGAGTATCCGGTGTGTTTACACCGGAGTTTCCGGCCTACACAAAACTGCCGAAACGTCAACACGAAAATGACGATATCTTGAGCATCCGAACTCCGTTTTCGATGATCTTTGGCTCGTTGGAATCGCAACGAAGAGCTTTACAAGATCATGCAGAGAAACATCATAGTCCAACAATGGAAGATAAAACCAAATGGAGAAAGGTAAAACCTCTCTAAAAAGGAATAACCGGCAAACCTCCAAAACCGAAAACGCAACAAGTTTTCCATACGAAATTCGTTTTCGGTGAACTTGGGCTTGTCATGTAGATCACGACAAGCACCAAAACCCAACAAGGAGAAAAGCCACATAAGAACCAAGAAAGATCAAATGCCAAGTATGCAAATGTTTGAGCTCTCCACAAGGATGCGATCAAGTTACTCACTTGAGAGCCCCTCTTGATAGTACGCCGTCTATCCTAAAACCCGGTCTCCCACTAACAACATGAGACCGGTAAAATAGAAAACCTATCAAGATCATACCTTTGCCTTGCGCATTCCACTTGAGCTCGATGATGACGATCTTGACTCTCTCAAGTTGGAACACCTTTCTTGATTGTGCTTGCTAGCACATGCTTGATGAAGACTTCTCCAAAAGCTCCCCCATACACCATTATGGGACGGTCTCGCTAAGCTCCGTCTTCATGTCTCCTTTGCAAGAATCAATCAAATGATATCTTCGAGATGCATCATATTGAGCTTGCGCTTCATCTTCTTCTCTTGATATGTATGATGGCTTGAGGTTAAACATGATTGTTCACTCAATCTTCTTTTCCAAGCCATACTTGTAATAAGCTCAACTCTACACATGACCATTCTTCATATAAACCCTTGAATAGAGCATTGGTCATCATGTCATCTTCTAGAGTCCAACACATGAATTCCAATCATTTCCTATGGACAAGATCTACAAGTATATCTCAATGCAAACATTAGTCCATAAGGATTGTCATTAATTACCAAAACCACGCATGGGACAACACATGCACTTTCATGGCCCACCCGTTATACACACAACACGCCGCACCCGTGTTAATTAGGCTATGCAGGAGGCCGTTCCGCCCGATTAATGGTGAAGCGACGAGGCGGCAACAGGCCTGCTAGCACGAGTCTCAATAACGCTGCGCCCGTTCCCCTAGCGGGCACAGAGACGATGTGACGCGTCGAGCAGCGCCGTCCACGTGTTGACGTCGCTACGGCTTCCGACGGCGGCGTCGTGCGCACGTATCGTCAGCGTCAATGCGTGCCAGACGAACGGGTGCTCTCCGTTAATGCATGCCACCCAACCCCGCTTCTCCGACCGCCTTTAAAACGCGGAGTGTCGCGCCTCCTCTTCCCACACAGTTCTTCTCTCTCTCCAACCACTCTCGCCACCAGCAGAACCACCGCCCAGCATGGTGGGCAGCCGCGAGATGTCGGAGGAGCGCGAGCTTCGGCGTCACCACGACTTCCTCTCGGCGGAATGTGCGCGTCACCGTAACGACCTCCGCGGGGAGCAACGCCGTGAGCTACAGGAGCTACGCCGCGACAACGAGGAGGCAGAGATGACCAAGGCGTGGCGGCGCGAGATGTGGCTCGAGGAGGCCGCAAACGCGCCTCCACACCTACTGTCAGAGGAGAACGCGCGGATGCATAACCGCCACAACATCCCAGTGGCGGACGGTGTCACCCTGACGGAGGGGTGGGTGAGGAACGTCGTCAACGTGCCAGTGGCTCCGCGGCTCAACGGGCATGAGCGCTTCGACTACATCATCCGGCAGTGGAGGGAGATGCCATGGGAGCGGAAGGTCGACCCCACGTACTCCATCCCGACGCCGTACTAGCACACCGTGGTGGACGCGGAGTACGCGGTGTGCAGCGCCAGTTTCTTCCTCCCCAGAGGCATGCGAGAGCCACCGCGCCAGAGTGATTCGCTTCGGACGACGAGCGTGCTCGCTCCGACGGTGAGGAGGACGGCGAGGAGGACGAGCTTCCCGACCTTCTGTGTCCACCGGGGCAGGCGCCGACACATGACCCGACCCCAGCAGCGTCACCGTCACCGTGTAAGGGGGCGGAGCATGAAGCCTCACGCGCGGCAGTGGCACGCATCGAGGGTAGATCAAATCACACCACGCCGCCGGCCACGAAAACAGAAGCCTCAGCCTCAGCCGAGGCTATGTTTATAAAGGCCTTAGCCTACGACAATAGCAGATGAAACTTCCGACGCCAGATCATTGAGGCATGCAAGTTTCTTGATGATCCGACGCTGGGATAGGCATCTTCTTCACCGACGCTAGGCCTTGGAATAGGCATCTTTCTCGACGCCGACGCGTGTAGTGTTGGCGAAGCTGTTTGGCGTCGCCGGCATCGGGATATGTGTCCTTCTCTCGGCCTAGTTTAAGTTTAGTTTGTTTAGATTTTAGATTGTAAGTTTTTGTTAAAATTCATTTAAATTCGTCGAAATCGATATCAAATATTGTTAAGTTTGGGCGCCGTTATGGGTTGCACCCCTCATTATGTCGTACACATTCGCGACACTCTTAATTGGGCCTCAATTCCGGGATACTGGACACGAATTTGGAGAGTGCCGACGGAGATGCTCTCAGTTCAGCAATATCTATCTATCCGAAAAAGAACTCGATCGGCAGCAAAAGTGATGCATTGAATTCTATCTTGTGCTATTGTCATGTATTTTTTCCGAGTTTTCGGTACGTGTTTGCGGAGGTGATGTCATTTTGTGGCGAGGACAAAAGGATGATGCAACCGGTGCCAGAATCGAGAAGCACACTCCCTCTACGGTGGTTGTCGACGTTGTGGCGTTTCCTCTTTTTTTGGGTGAGTGATGGGTTCCAGTTGGTGCGTGCATGTGTCACGCGTGTCATCATTTGCAAACGACTCCACCGCCGCGCGCGCGTTGCTGATAAACAACTCGTTATAATAGGATCGTCAATCGTGTGGACTTTCCAGATTTTCGTCAAAGCCGGAGGTTTATAATTCCATTAGATCCATATATGAGTTAGTCCGTGATATATAACTAATTTAGAAATTACGATGGTTCTCATAATTTTGATAGATCGCATTTTATTAAATTCGAAAGTTGACAAAGCTAATATACAATCTAGACGAGCTCACGTACGAGCTTTGCATGGTTAGAATGCAAAATCATATTACGGCAATGGCTGCCGCGTAATGAGAATTTTATACTTGTGATTTATTCAATGCAATCAGTTGACAAATATGCTTGCAACACTTTAAGGACCTTTTTCATAGTGGCTCGGAATTCACATTTATCTTTTTTTCTAAAACTCAGTACACATAAATGGTCACGATGCCAATAATTGTTTTTTTGCACTTTCTTATTATTTTTAAATGTGGTCAAAATGGCGTGCACAACTATTTTAGTAAGGGCCTTAATCTTTCCCCTCCGTGGCTATCACATAGAATCCTACTCGCATACCTTAAAAGAATTTGATTTTTTAGAAACAAAACTACCATGAAACACTTGTAGTTCCAATTTAAATTACTTTTGAAAAACTGATCGAAATTCATTGAAATGAGAAAAAGTAGGTAAAAGCGATAAAATTCTTAATACTTAGAAATTGGCCACCCAATGTGGTCTAGTTTGTGTGAGAATTGGAGATGCGCCATTGTGTACCATATTCCCTCCAATTTTTTTTTAAATCCACATTTCCCTATAAAAAGCCGATCCCACCATCGCGAGTGTTTTTGGGTTTGCCAGTGCATCGCGCACACACCAAAAAAACACTCCGTAAACCACGAGTATGTCAAGTGTATTTTTGTGCTGATTGTTACTGCGACAATCGGCAAAGTGATCTGATTGCACAGTACCCGATTAGTCGATTACAATGCACTTGGTAAATTCTTTGGGTGACAATAGGCGTTTCCAGTAGTGAAGTCTAACTAGCTATGATAAACATTTGAGAAATTATGATAGTTTTCATTAGCTATATAATTTCAAACAAAGGACTACTCTTGTCTAAAGTTCGCAATGAATCGATCGTTCGCCACTCATGAAAATGTGAGCACTTTCCGTCAACTTTTTGGCACCATGTCCAAATCCGACAATAACTTTTTGTTTCCCATTTTCCCCAAGCTCAAATTAATGAATGCCGGTTGGGGAAGGGGGTCCTCTCCTGCTCCATTCAGGTGTGTGAGTGGCTTGGGGATGAAGCAAGCCATTGGTTAGAAGCTTAGGATTGAACCCACCACCTAAGCATTCAGAAGGAGAATGACAAAACAAGCGAACAAAACGCAATTTCTGGTTAATTAATAAGCATATACTTACTAGCTTAATTAGCTATACTCGTTCTTGTCGATTAAGAACTCAATACATTGTACTGACTACTGTAGTAGCCAGGTAGTCCCACCTGGCTGTGTCCTATAAGTAAGGTCAATTCCTGTGGAGCACATGGAGGAAGGACTCACCAACCAGTTCGTCCTATTCTATCTCGCACGAGAACAATAATATAAAAAACACAACTCCGTCAACATGCATGCACACGTTTCTTCTCTTCTCTGCACAGATTTTCCATTCTGTCGGTCGCCAGCGAACTCGCGAGGATTCCAATGAAGGATACCATCGTCCTGCAGCTCCTGCTTCCAATTGAGTCGAGACAGATTTTTCTTTTTGAAACAAGGCGCCAGATTTGTTTTAATTTATTAAGGACCTACTTCAGGATTTATTATTTATACCAGTACCAAGAAAAGAAACGGAAAGAAAAGGAAAAAGAAGACAAAGCTACTAAATTCTTCCTTTGATCGCGATAGAGCATGTGCACAGGTATGAGCTGTTGCTCATGAGTCGGTTGCCCTCGTGGCTCATGCACTGATGCACCGACGGTCGGCGATCGAGCGCATTTGTTGGGCGAGTTACAGGTTTATTCAGTGACGATATTGGACTAAGCACACACAAATGCCGGTGCTACGATTCCATCACAGGCAGCGCTTTGTCTCTAATATTAAGCTATGGTGCCACTAATCATCGGCCCTTTTAGCCTTTAATTATGTATTCGCTTCCCAACAACTGTACTGCTGCACTTCTTTTTTGGGTCGCTAATGACCAGTAAGCTTCGTTGCCGTTACTTGAGAGAAACACACGGAGATACTAATGGCTAGCTAGATGCTCATCAACTGTTCAGCGATCGACGAGATACGTATGAATGAATCGATCGGCGATCTTGACTTGATATCGTGGGCGGCGAGGAGAGGAGTGAGTTTGGCCGGGCGGCAGAGCTAGCTGCGGTTAGGCGTCGCTGGGCCGTCAATTCTTGGCGAGTGTTTTGTCCTCTGCATTCTATTTCTGCCGTGGCGCGCGCGCGGTCGTAATTGTTAAACGCATGATTGAGAGCTTCTTTTTAAGCGTTCGGTGATCCAAGCTACGTTTTACCTACTTGCTTTCCTGTTATACTGAACCGCAACGAAAGAATAATAGGTCGACTGCTGGAGTAGATGCTACGGACTCGCTCCAAAGTCTCACTAATCTATCAGTGTATATATCTTTCTTGCACTACCAAGCTCACAAAACTATGTCGACCACCTTGACATGTGCATGTGATGTTCTAACAAACGGAGTCTCAATTAACAAACTTTTTTGAGAGAAAAAAAAGGACTATCATACTATACTTTATGTAAGCTACCCCTTCTGTTTTGCTAAGAGATTGTTTGTTTAAACATAGCGCAGCAACACTGGTCTCATGCAACAGCAGAATAATGTACCGAGCAGAAAGTAAGTTAGCTCCACTTGCAACGGCAGGGCTTTAAAGATTCTCCACTTGACAGTACCAAACGAATACACAAACTATTAGGAGTACCTTTTTTCTTAAACAAACGCACAAACTATTAGTACAAAGGACTCGAAAATGCTAGGTTCTCCCCTGAGCTTAAGTGGGCCGGGATTTTGCATATGAAAGTGAGACATCAACCGCAGTTCGCCTGCTGTACCGGGCCACGGTGGCTGCAGTTTTTCATAACCCAAAAGAAAATGGGTCAACTGTTTCTATGAAGAAGTAGCATGGTGGCCCTCGCAAATGCGAGAGTATTATTTGTATTTGGTTGAAAGTGTTTAAAAATAAAAATATGGTTTCATGATATCATTCACATTGTTTTCAATGATGTCACAATAACCAAAAAACTTCAACAACTATCGCAAAAGTTTCAGTACACGATATACCACGTATGCTAGTAACATCTTTAGCACTCTTTGAAATTGTGGTCAAGTGATTATCATGCCATATGATGAAACACCCTTATAAATGATACTGGATATCGTAAACTGAACTATAATTTTTCCAAAAATGAATTAACACGGTGAAACTTTGGCTATTATTATTATATGAATATGATGCTAAGGATAAACTATTTTGATCTAGGCATATTCGTTAACATGGTTATACATCAGTTTTCAAAATTAGAGAAGTACGAATTAAAATTCTCTAGACTCTTAATTTTTTACCTTCATTCAATGGTTCTATGCTCCTGGACAAGTGTATTTTCCGTGTTATGCAAATGACTATGTGGCTTACATAGCATAGTTCAAGAATAATTAATCATTCATCAATTTTTGTGTGCAATTGAACTGACATGTGCTTTCGTGTTGATTTTGTTACCTGAGAGAAAGACATATACAATAGTCCCAATATGTCTACTATACAAACCAAGCAATATCTGTGAAAACAAATCAAAATAATTAAGTGTATGTTTTTTAGGTCCTCGAAGTAAAAATAGTATTGGTACACTGTGCTCGGATACTGAATATCAAACATATCAAGCGGGAATCGTTGTGGGTTAACCTTGTGTAAATCATTAAGTCAAAATCTTTTATAATAATGTTGATAGTGTGGCGACTAATGTTGTCTCTTCATCAATATTGAAGGATTGACGCTTTGTGTCTCAATAAGTCGAAATATCAGTTCAGTGGAAGAACATTCACATCCTCTTGAGAATCGTTACTCAGTCTTATGTTTTATCATTAAGTCCGTATTTTTTTAGTGTGTGGGACGCTCCCGTTGATAGTGCGATTAATGTTGTGATTTAATTAATATTCAAATTCCACGACTCTGAAGACGTTTTGTGACAGTGTTGGTCTCATGGCGGATAAGACATCCATTTATGTGTACTAAAAAAAATGTATGTAGTGTGACTAATGTCGTTACTTATACTAGTACAAGTGCACGTGCAACGCATGTCCCTAAAATAATTTTGCGTACATGTAGCACGTCTATAAATTATTGTACATGTATTTTCAAGTTCACTTTTATTTTGGTGAGTTGTTTTTATTGTCCCCTTCATCTTCTCCTTTGTCCAAACACCGACCGAACAACCTGCTACCACCATCCCACCCTACCATGAATTATGGCGAGAATCTTTTTTTCTTTTGGAGAAGAACTCAAGCAAGAACTGCAAGTGACTGCCATATAAGCATCAGTCAAATTGGAGAACACATGGGCATACATATCTGAATTGAATCGAAAGGCCAAGAATACGGATGCAGTTTCAGCATCAGCAAATACACCAGCTCCAACACTCATACCCCCGTGGTCCCTGGAACATGAACTCACACCTACACCTACTACTGAACGGGAGGTGGTGCTAGAGCAGGGTGAGGCGAGGACAGCGTCAAGGCGAGTTGATCCTGCCAGGGGCAGCGGCGCTAGGAGCCTGGCGGCAGAAACCTGCGGCCGAGTTACTATATAAGAAGCGAGCGTTGCAATCCTTGCTATTTCAGAATTCAGAGTTCAATGCAAACAGCTGGAAGAAGGTTGCTTCTTCAACGGACACTCTGATTTTCAATCTAAAGTGTCATAAACAGAAGTAAGGGGATTCAGAAAGGACACTGGATGAATTCAGGGCGAACTACTACGTACTTCACTATACTTTTACTGATGACAGTGTGTAACCGAACCAAATAGAACACATCGAACTTCAGTTCAAGAAGGTTGAATCTTGATTCTCATCAAGCATACAGAGAGAACACAATAAGCAACAATCAAAGGTTCACTACTATCAACAAGCAAGCTAACTAAATAGATTCGGGCTCTGTTCAGTTGGAATACGTACTATTTTATGGGCGTCCGGTGGGAAGGCTCTTCGGGGGCAGCGATTTGGGGCGGAGGACGATGGGAATGCGGTGTGGTGACCAGGAAGGCGATCCTGGGTGGCGGCTGGCGGGAACGCGGTGCGGCGACCAGCGGGAAGGCGATACGGGGGACGTCCGTCGAATCGTCCACGGAAACAACGAGATGATCTGGTGGCGACCTCAGCGGCGGTGCGAGCTATTCGGCAGCAGCCCGCACGAATCGCGTCGGCGCTCGATGGGTTCAGAAGACGACCACCGGCATCCATGCCGCCTCTCCTGTCTTCTTATGAACGCGCACACGCAGCCAACCAGCAGGGGGTCGACGGCGACCACGATGCGGCACTCACAGGTCAACGATGGCGGCCTCGATGGAGCACGATGCGCCGTTGTTGGATGGAAGACTGGGAGGCGGAAGGGCTCGAGAAATTGGGGCGAGCCTCGGCGGAGGATGAGGACAGGACGGCGGCTGCATCGCCCAAATGTGATTTCTGCTGAACAGGAAGGTCACCCAGAATCAAGATCCAATCCACCGCTACATCCACCGGGACCTGCAAATACGCGAGAAGGGCAGCGACCGAGCAGGTGGTCGGCAGCGGCATCTAACTCGATTGAGTACTGGAACATGATCTAGTCATGGCGTGCCACCATGGTTCCTACCGAGGCTCCCGCCGAAGCTGTCGTCGTCTGTCCGTCGCCATGCGGGTGGCGGAAGCGCGGGGCAAAGGGCTGCGCCGGCCGGTTGTAGGGAACGTGACGGTGGACGGTGGTGCAGCGCAGCGACTCAGGCAGACGTCCGGATAAGGTGTTAAAAGTGTTTATTTTAGCGGTGGCAAATCTTTGTAATTACCATCAAAACGAAAAGGTGTGTTGAGTTGTCAAACATTGGATCGATCTGGAGCGTTGATCAAATATTGGACGGATTAAATTTAATGTATCCCGAACATGTTTGCTCTTTTAATAGTAGTATAGATTAAATTTGAAATTCCATGACTCTAAACTCCTACAGACGTTTTTTTTAAGTTTGGTTTTGTGAGTACTATGGTTAAGTATTATGGTATTCTAATACAATTTTCATTTACGTGTACTCAATCATAGAAACAATCGTACTCCTTCCGTTCAGAATAACTCTGTGTTCTAAATTTAGTCAAAATCAAGCTTTATAAGTTTTGACCAAATATATATATAAAAATATCAATATCTAAAATATAAAATCCTTATTATTAGCTTACCGATCAGCTTTTGACTATGTGTAAGGCGCCTTATATTTGGCATAACGGTAAGGCGATAGAAAAAGTGTACGCACCCTTCCCTTCTGCTGTGTCCGTGCGTACCGCGCACTGTCTGAAAGTGTCGTGTGTGTGTGCGTGTGAGAGAAATTTGCATGCATGCACTAAATTCCGAAATTGCTGACATCATCGCTCATTAAATGCAAAATTCAAATATTCAAAATGTTTTGTAGCTCAAACCGTTTATCGGATTTATGATCCGTTTTCACCGTTGGACTAGTCGCGACGAGATCTTTGAAAATAGATCCCATGTCGATATATTCCGACGACTTTTTTTTAGACCGAAAAGTTACCACCCCGTAACATATAAGTTACCAAGGCATGAATACTTAAGTTACCCACCATATTAACAATTAATTTTTGGTTTGAAAATAGAACCATTTTTTTTGTTATTCTTTTAGATTTTCACGAGTTTTGAAGTTGCCGCACCTAATTTTCATAAGTGAATATCACGTTGGGATGGTAAATGTATCATGCATAAGTATTAGGATTATAACTGTTGATTCATAGTGACGACTACGTAATTACTACCGATATATTAGGGGTAACAATATCGATTTTGTGGTGGATAACTATATTATGAACACATGGTTAACTCTAGCAGTGCTGGGTGGGTAACTTTATAAGTATCATGCTCCATCGGTAATAGGCGGGTAACTTTATCAGTACTGTGTAGCTAACTTTATTAGTACTAGATTGGTAACTTTATCAGTATAGGGTGGGTAACTTTATCAGTACATGGTAGGTAACTTTATCAGTACTGGTTAGCTAACTTTATTAGTACTAGGATGGTAACTTTATTAGTATAGGATGGGTAACTTTATCAGTATAGGGAAGGTAACTTTATCAGTACTGGGTAGCTAACTTTATTAGTACTAGGATGGTAACTTTATCAGTATAGGGTGGGTAACTTTATCAGTATAGGGAAGGTAACTTTTCGTGGTGGATAACTACTATGTGGGTAATTCCGAGTCATGCAGCCTCCGCGCGTTGCGGGAGGTCCCGTATTCGATTTTTGCCTCATGCACTTAGGGTGGTTTTGGTAGCCCGGCTTACCGGAGCATGGATTTCCAGTCGATACAAGCTAGACATATACATGATGTGTTGAGATTATGTTGCGTGTTTGGTAGCTCGTATGAGTTGAAAAATGCTGAAGAGAGATGCTGTTTGGTAACACAGATAAGCGCTAGAAGTTGCAGCTAATGGAGCACTAGAAGCTGCACCAACGACCACCCTAAAATTACGACTAGTACAGAAGTTGATGCAGCACTAAGAGGTCAACGACCATCCTAAAATTACTGCACATCACATAGAGGACATGCAACTGATGGAGCACTACGTCAGAAAATCTTACAGAGCTCCAAATCTCCAAATGCTACATCGGCAATTGGCATAACAGAGAAAAGAGGAGTAGTAGGGATGTGCCTAGCTTTACCTTGCCATGGTCAGGTCGATGTAGATGGCCCGAGTACTAGCACATCGCAGTCAGCTGCTCGCCCGCCGCCCCGTCGAAGTCAACTGCTCACCCGGGTAGTACTGTAGTAGCACGCCGAAGTCCCCTGTAGGTGACAGGAGGTGGTGCTCCTCGTCGGATTTGCGCGTGGGACGCCGACCCTCCGGTCTACAACCATGGCAGCAGGAGACCAAAGAACGGGGATGGACAGGGATGCGTGACTGGCCGCTTCGCCATTGGCGTTGAGCCGGAGCTGCGTCGTTTCTCGGAGGCACGGATGGAGGAGGCGATGGCCGACGTTGGCAGGGAATCGAAGGAGACGGTCGAGTCGATCTCAGGACGGTGAGCGGCTGAGTACGGCTGCGCCGGAATCGGCTGGATCTGCGGGGTCTCTGGAGTGAGGGGAGAACGAGACAGAGATGAATCGAATCGGGAGGATGAGAAAATCGTGTCTGGGTGGACGAACCTGGCCGCGCGATGGATCTGGGACGTAGGTTCGCTGATCTACGGCTGGCGTTGCAGCGTCGCGTTTCGCTAATCAGCAGGCGCCTGCTGATTAGATTTTCCCTTTTCTAAATTGTCCATATCCTACTCCTGCCCTTTACCACTACATGTTTAGTAATCTTTTTCTTCTAACTATCACGTTCCAAGAATTTATAGTCTGCGTGCATATTCCTAGAGGTCACATACAGCACGGTGATATTTAGCATCTCCGACCGATTAGCTACTTAACCCGTCCGGCCGGATTGTTTGTACACATCCGAATTTTGCATTCATGATTTTAAATAATAAAATAATTAATTGCATGCAAGGAGGAGTCTACCTCAGATATTCATTGCTGACCAACGTACGTCAAGTGTTGGTGTTGTTATTTTAGTATATGGTTATTTTACGGTACATCAGTTAAATTTGAGTCGTCAATTCTTGTTGATCCAACGGACAGGATGTGGAATACTACAACTGGACGCGGAGTAGTATATTTCTGCATGAGGGGTATTTTAGACAGTGCACTATTTTAAATCCCGCAGTTTATCGTCGCCGAAACTCGCCTCGCAAACATCGACATGTTGGGCTGATGCAGGCGACCAGGACGCCATGGCCGCGAGCGCTCGCCGGGTCGACGCGGGAGATGCGTGCGAGGCAAATGCGGTGGCCCTCCGTCACGATGGACCTGGCCGACCCGCTGCTGCTCCCGCTATAGATCCATGGCCATGATTAGGCAGGGATGCAGGCAGGATCGCTGTTCTCTTTTCCTTGTTGTCTGTGTGAACAAGACCTTGTGCATCAGGAAATCTATTTTAATTTTGTATTAACGCAAACATGGTTCTGTGGCTAAACTGATTGGAAGACTTTGGCCAATTCGGAACTGTAGTCTCACAGGATCAATCCCCAATTGATTTACTCGGAGTCCTCGATGCCGACATGGATTCAGACTCGGGGCCCAAAGAGGAGCAAGTTCAGAGTTGTGGAACTTCCAATCTCCCGCTGGTCTGGTTAGGACGCCGCCGGCCGGCCAAGGCGGCAAAAATTAAATCCGGGAGAGGTTTTGGAAGGGATCAATTAAGACAAAAACGGAAACCTCACGACACCTAGCGCACGCTGCCGGGTCTGATTTGTGCGAAGAAGCAGTTGGCGGCCTTGGAGGTCCCTGTGCGTGGATGAAGGACCAGAGAAAAGCGTCCAGGAAGAAGATGGAGACAAGTGAACTGGCAAATTATTTATAACACATAAAAGGAGAAATATATCCTAAATTACTATGTTATTCTTGGGCCCAAATCCGGCCCAAACAATGTTAACCATTGGACCTACTTTAATACTACACTCTAAAATATGTAATATGATGTACCCTAAAATATCCCTTTAGTATATACTAGTAATCGGGCACGTGCAAGCGCACGTTTTCATAATTTATTATAATATAAACATGAATCTATATTTGTTTCATTTAGTTACTTTACCAAGCCAGTTAAATAGGTTTATATTTGTTTTAAAAACATAACAATTGGTCAAATTAAAAGAAATAATAACGTGAAATAATCACACCATGTATATAGTTTTATATTTGTTCCCCATTATAATAGCAGTTAGCCCCATTTGATTTACATATTAAAGAACAAAATAACGTGGTCATGCATGAATGCTGGGTTAGTTTTTTCCAGCAAAGGAATTTGGTTAGGTTGGAACAGCCAAGCATGGGGAACACATTTAGCCAAAGAAAAAAACTACGTAGTCACATTTTGTGTCTCTCCAGTCTTCTCGATCCCATTTGTACGCACTACTCTTTCTCAATCCCTCCCATGGATAGTACCCGGCTGCTTTTTACCGTCTGAATGCATCCATCATCCATAGCCGGCGAGCTGAGCTGGTGCCGGTCGGCCTCCACGCCCGCGGTCATGAGCACCTCGTGAGGCTCCCTCTACCGCCGCCTCCCCGCGTTCCTCCGCCGTCTCGCCAGGAACCTCCCGCCTCGACGGCCTTGCTCCGCCCACGTCCTACCTCTTTCACATGCCTCCTTCTCCGGTCGCTGAATAGACCGCATGCTTGCTTGCATCCCAGCGCTCGGAGACGTGGCCTCGTTTTCACCGAATCGACGTGGCAACCGTGCCTTGGTGGGCTCCACACTCCACAGACCGAAAAAATCGGAGAAGTTTTTCTCTTATATATATTATGAATTAAGGGAAACTTTGTGAGTTTTTCTGGCAGATTTTTAATTTTTCTATTTTATAATGTTTGCGAATCATGAACTTTATCCTAGTAGTATGCATCATAAAATATATCTTCCGGCCGTAGCGTCGGGTAGAACAGCGCCCTCGCGGCCGCGCCCACCGCCACCTCCTTTGCCTTCCTCCGCCCGCGCCGACCGGCCGACTCTGCTCCGGCCATGGCGAATCGGATACAGTGGGAAAACAACAGCCTGATTTCGCGCGGGTGTGAGGGCTTCGAGCGAGCTGCTCTTCTCCGATACAAATTTTAGAAAATAACGTTTTGTTTTTGCGGTGGCAAATCCCGTAATTATCACGAAACGAAAAGACGCGTTGAGTTGTCAAACATTGAAGCAATCTGGACCGTTGGCCAAATATTGAAGGGCTCAGATTTAATATATCAACACAAGTTTGCTCTTTTAATAGTAGTATAGAATAGAATAGACAAGACTTGATGAGGGAGATTGAACAATCAGAGTGACATTGTCGGGTTCAATCATCGTAGCAGAGTAGTGGAAACCAGCCTTGTCGGCCCTGCTTCGGTCTCCGGTTCGATGGTTGTACGTGCTAGAAATCTAATTAGAGATGAACCTGACAGGAAGTCGGTAGAGAAGGAAACAATGATCGGCACACAGCTTGATGGACCAACCGTTAAGCCACAGAAATGTCAACCTGAAAACGGTAGCAATCTTTTGATACGTACTGTATCATAGAACTCTAGCATTTCCGTTGTACTCCCCAGGTTCAGATGTGCTGCCTGCTCCACCAATGGAGGGTGCTAGCTACGTGCTGCCGTGCTCAAGAAAGAGCGCTGCTATGCGTACGACCATGGCAAAAGGTAACCGGAGATGATGGGTTAGTTAAAGTGAAGCAAACTTGCAGTGTTTGATGCTTAGGCAGATGAGGAAGAAATAAGCTAGCTAGACTTGGTTGGCAGTGTTTCTCGCGCATTTACCATGAGCGAGAGCGTAGATCGATCAAATGAAGAGTAGGGGCATGGTAGTTGGCTAGACTTGGTTGGCGGTGTGTTTTTGTTATATGGATGAGTCCGTACAACATTTATTTATATCTTGCCATTTTGTTAGAAATATTTGGAGACTTTTACTTTCGACGTTACTCCTCCAACTAACGTTTTAAGTATGTCTGAGGCTGGTTAAATGAGGTGGATAATATTGTTATTTTTCTTGGGCTCCGAATCCTAATCCCGTTTTACCATATATGGAGTCCTACCGGAATAAGGCATGTCTACAACTCCGTTTCGTGTCCGCCAAGACAGATAGTTGTTTGCCCCCATATATAGCTAGATGTAGTCATAGAATAGATCGTGAGATTGAGAGAGATCCACCAGATCCATAGCACGAGAAGGGTTTGCCTCTCGTGTATTGTAATACTCCTCCCAATTATAGTGATACGCTTCGTGCGTTCCGTGGTTTTTTCCCACAAGGGTTTTCCACGTAAAAATTTGTGTTATTGTTCTTTGTTTGATCTACTTTTATTGCGCAGTTTTACAACAAGTGGTATCAGAGCCGAAAAATTTCTTCGATCCGCTGCTCTGGGAGACTTTCCGTTGCGCTCCCAGGGCAGCACGGCGCAGCTTCGTTGTTTGGATCAAACAGCCCGCAGGTCGCGGCATCATGCAGTTTCATCGAAGAGCAATGGAATCAGAAGGCTGCTGCGCTGGACGGCGGAAGATCGATCGGTTTGGTCGTTGTCGGCTGAGACGTCGAGATCAGATCGGATCGCGTCCAAGGCGGCGGCGGAGGCAGCAGTACGCGCGCTGCTGCGCATGTGGGCCAAGTTGCCTGTGATGCATCGGGCAGATCGAGCCGTGAGGACCAGCAGGCCAGGAAGCGTGTACGTGCGGTGCTATGCATGATCGATCAGGATCAGCATCACGACGCCAAGCACTTAGAGTCCCAAGGCGAGTGCTGCTCCACTATTGCAAGCCAAAATAAATTTTCAGATCTCCAATTGCTACGTCCACCCATACATCTACCAGGTGCTATCAATCCAATTTTTGCTTCGTATAAATAATTTCTTTGGAATTTTTCCTGTTGCTTGGCTTGTACTACTTGTGCACGGATGATCTTCCGTCATTGGACCGTGACACAAGGTTTACCCTATGGCAAGTCAAGATGGGAGCGTTGTTGAAGATGCGGATTATTTTAGCACAGATGGACAAAAGTGAACAATTTGTTTTCAGCTCGAGCATTGACCCGTGCTCTATCCCGGTCCCAATACCGGTTCTATCCGCACCACCTATGTTCGATGATTTGCCGCTGAGATGATCATCGTTTTGATATTCAGTTCAAGGTGGAGTTTGTTGAGTTGTCTGCAGTTTGGGCTCAACGTTAAGGCGGTTTTATATGCGGCGTTCTACGACGACTCGTTCGTTCATTGAGTTATCATATTTGAAGGCTGGAATTTCAAGTAAGTCTTATAATTGTTCGTATTCAATGGAATTTACATGGGAGATGTTATGGATACAAATTCAGGATACTATATTGCTGCAATCACATGAACACAATTCAGTTATCGAGAAAAAAAAAGTTATTATGGAGGAGGTGATTATTAAGCCTGTTGGTAGCCAGCATATACTTTTCTCTCCAGTATTTTGCTGTTATGCATGTGAAGGTTTTATTCATGTTCGTGATGAGGATCAGATGAGGTGCAAGAAGGTTTTGTTTCTGCTAGATACTACAACATTTAGTACTGTTGAGTTTACAGTGCAATTCAGTTGTCTTTGCTCTTTCATGAGGGGTCTATTGCAGAGTTGATATCCGTTGCATGTTGAGGAGGTTCCTTCATCCGACAGTTGTTCTATAGGGACAGTTTTTGACCATATCATGGATTTTTCATTATCGTCGGCAGTTTTGGTGTACGAGATGCCATCCGTACCATATGCTCTTGCATGAGTATTGTTTGCCGAGGTTTGTGCTTTGTGGCACGTTCAGATTCCATGAGATGAGTTCTTCACAATGTTTATGTGCACCGAGATGTTGCACTATTGAGCTATGCGCTCGTTCATGCACCCCAGGAGATATGATGACTTATGTCATTTGATTGATGATTGAGCAGTTTCAGTTTTGGAGGTCAGTGGCACAGACTCAGACTTTTATTGGGTTTTATGGGAGATCCAAGTTTCGTTTGTCTGCTTTGTTGACAGCTGTGTTGTTTTCTGGACGACCTACCATTGATTTGCTCAATATGACTTCGAGAGAAGTTTATCCGTCCTATGGACGTTTGAAGACACAAGATTTACTTGTGCTGACTTTAATTGAGGAGTTGATACTATCTATGACTGTTATAGAGGATTCGTCTCAAGGTGGAGTGTTATTTTTCTTGTGCTCCGAATCCTAATCCCGTTTTACCATATATGGAGTCCTACCGGAATATGGCATGTTTTCGTGTCCGCCAAGACAAAGAGTTGTTTGTCCCCCATATATAGCTAGAGGTAGTCATAGAATAGATCGTGAGATTGAGAGAGATCCACCAGATCCATAGCACGAGAAGGGTTTGTCCTCTCGTGTATTGTAATACTCCTCCCAATTATAGTGATACGCCTTCGTGCGTTCCGTGGTTTTTTCCCGCAAGGGTTTTCCACGTAAAAATCTGTGTTCTTGTTCTTTGTTTGATCTACTTTTGCTGCGCAGTTTTACAACAAATATAACGAAAGGAATACGTATATGCGTGTCGGCTTTTCTTTGGGCAATTTAAAATTATCGTAATGATATTGTTTTTAACAAAACAGAAGTTCCTCGTTTTCGCAGGTTGTCAACAAATCTACATATTGGATATACATGTGGGCATTCAACCTACCTGCAAGCCAACATGACCGTATGGATTCAGAATGTGCTCGGCTGATGGCGGTCGTTCAGACTATTTTCTGCTAGGATGGTTGGCGTAATCTGAAAAGACTATTTATTTTTTATAACACTCGACACAATAGATATACTGCCCTCGTAAATCCGTGCTAGCCGTTATTTTAATTTTTTGAGGGAAACCATCAGGGCAACTTTATAAATTTGAGAACATGCTTACATCGTTTGCCAAGTGGCTAATAAGAAAACTAGGCGGATCCTCACGCCAAACAGATGACTGAGGTCCCTCTGCATTACATGCCATAGTATGAGCAGCAAAATTACTTTCTCTGGGACAATGGTCGAAAATAAGATGAGCAAAGCTACGTGCTAGCCGTTGAAGTGTTGATGCATTCTACTTTTGGTGTAGGCAGCGGGGCTTGGTCAGTAAAGCTAGGCGGGCCAACAGATTAAATGAGAGTAAATGGGCTGTTAATGGGCTAAATTTTTGCAGAGAAATTTCCTAAGCTGGGTGAGCGACAACCAGGTTTTGCCCCGGCTATGCTCCGCCCTGGCAGTGTACTACTACAGCATCTCTTCAGTGGCACAGGACAATTTGAAAACGGAGAACTGAGAAGGCATGTTGATGAGTGGATATTTACTGCTCCCAGTTCGAGTGATCCTGTTATTTTTAAAAATTATATTTATAAGTAAAAGAAATTGAATTTTTTTAGATGCAGCCATTGGTGTATCCCACAAACTTGTAAACATTAATTTTAATTACTTTGTATTCTAAATTACACAAAAATGATAAAAGTATAGTATGCGTATTTTCACATCTCCATATCTTATCAGAATTTGCCCTTTTTTATCTCATAATAAAATAATTTTTGCATGCTTATAGATATAAGATTGGGTCTATCCAGATTTTTCTTCAACCGGTAGATATGATTTTGAATATTATAAAATAAATGGATCACTCGAACTCAGGAGGGAAAACACTTTCCGCATGTTTTTTTTTTTGAGATTTAAAAGCTGCGTGTTATTTAGATCAACGACAGGTCCAGGTTCATCCTGTTTACAACAATCACCGGTGGAACACATCTCCACACCTTGCACAAATTATTCACGCAGCTATGTTTTGCTAAAACGTGTGCCGCTTCATTCGCCGAACGCCTAATCGCTTTCACCGAGGAGTCTTGAATACTCATTAGGATAGACTTGACTAGAAGGATTAGGCGCGCTTTGCTGCGCCAGTTGTTTATTTGCATCGCAGTGTTTGTCTATATTTGTGGTTTTGTACTCTCTATTTTGTACAGCCAATGTGTGTTTTAATTTGCGGCTGCAGTAGAACGTACAATGGTGCACTTCGCTGCGCCAAATGATTGCCTGCCAACACTATTAAATCGAGTTGATCTTGGTAGACATGTACGTATGTAATCAACATACAAAGATGTTTTTTTTTGCATATATGTTAGACAAACTGATGTACCGCTAAAGTTTATGGTTCCATTGTGTATAGGAAACCAGCTCATCATATATGGCCTCCGTACATCGACTGTCACTGTGAGGAGCTATTATAAGTATTTGCCAGCAAAGGTTTCCAAAGGTTTCCATAATATTACGTAAAATAGCCTTCACTTAGCATACATTGGATTGTGAACCACCCTTAAACAACTATGCCAGTGAATCCGATTTGCCGGAAGCGAGAGAAACCAATATATAGACGAACATATACATCCTGAATTATTTACTCAGACATGTTCGTGACATCATATAGCGCAGATATTACCGCTAAAAGTGATCAGTTGTTCTGCTTCAATTAAATGAAACACAAGGAGCATTAAAGGGATTCATTTGCCTTTGGATAAATAACGTGCTGATAAATTCAAATTATTTGTTAAAAAGGATAAATTCAAATCATGTTTCTCGCTACTTAGAATATAATCACTAAATTTGTATATATACACTTAGCCGCTTGCATAGTGGGATAGGTATATACAATATTATTTGCTTATTTCCTAACTATCTTGCATCCCTGTGTTGCAAGTCTACCAACTGAAGTTTTAATCATTCACAGAACTGCAGCAAATCATCCAAAAATTTGATCGGAACAACACCACCTTTGCCTCAAGCTAAACTGAATGACAAAATCCTAGTTTTGTTATTTGATCCCAGAAGGCTACCAAATGACCTGATCGACACTGCATTTGCACAGCTTGTGCAGGAATCGACAGATGGACACTGGGTTCAGTTACAACTTACAAAAACATGGAGACTAACCTGACCATTTGCATTTTACGGATGGAGTACGACAGACAGACAAATGCACATATTATCCCTTGAGCCAATGAAGAAAGGGTTATAACGAAGGCAGTAGGTCGCATCCATCAGATATTGCAACAACTTCCTTTTCATTGATGCAATCATTCACGACTTGCAGTACCTCACCTTGTTGTGTTTGGTACTTACCTCACCTTGATGCAATCGTCCAAATAATGCATTCCTAATTTCCTATGTACGCATAAACTAAATAACAACACCTGATCTGAGCAAAGCACCAAATAGTGAAATCTATGTATCTCAAGTTCCCAAAAGCAAAATATTTCCAAAAGGTATATGCTTCCAGATTTCTAGAAAGAGGGATTGACTAATAGAAGAGCCATTAATGAGGATATACATAATTATCTCGCAATTATGAGTTTCTCCGAACAATGCAAACCATGGAAATCTCGTGTTCTTATTCTCAAAAAGGTCAAAGGGGAAATTGGTCAAAATAAAAAGTTAGCACAATTGATGACAAAACATACTTCCACTGCTGGAAATTGCTCCCAAGATCACATGCTCCGCAGGCGTTGCCAATGTACTCGAACCTGTAAGTCAGAGATTCTCTAGCTTATGCCAACACCGGATAATTGTAGAAACAACATGGGCCTACAGATGAATAAGGAAGTACTATAGAGATGGCCCTTACTTGTCGACATCGATACCATTGAGACGATTAGCAACAATGGGAAAATGTCGCACCTGTGACGAAACAAGGTTCATTTCATCCAACTGAAGCAAAGTAACCTATTTTCAATGTAATAGAAGAGGAGAAGATAAATACTTCCCCTGTTGTCTTATAATAGTGAACTTCTGTGGTCGAGAACTTAGAGCTTGTAACTTACGGTATTTTTAATAAGCAAGGTTACAGTTTGATAACTTGGAAGTTGTAGGTGCTGTACTATACAAGCTATATAGGATATCCTACAGAAATGAACGTAATACCCAACTGCTCCAGTTTTTGCATTTTACTTTTTATAGCACTACTCCCTAGAGATAGAAGATTGCACACTGAACTACTTCTATAAAACTGAGAAGTCGAAATGCTTCAAAAAATGAAAATTGTTTTGTGCAATCACAAGCGCTGAAAGGAAAGTGCAGCCTACTTTGACAATTTTCAGATAATCAGGTTCAGCTTCAGTATCTATTTCGTGTTTGTCAACAACATTGTGGAGCAGCAGTGCGGACGTATGTTCTCGTGTTCTTACTCGATGCATGAATTGCAGGGAGAGGATTCTGCGTGGGTGTCAGTCAACTTCTCACCATCCTCTGATCACTGCATCGGTCTACTCTCTGCTGTCGTTTTCAGGTACGTACATGCAGATATAAATGTTAACCGTTGACATGCATCAGACTATTCGAGTGAGAGTTATACTGAAGGTTTTGTGCACTATGAGATTAGGAAAACGAATATATACCTGCTGTAACCTTTAGCATGTGGTAACTTGTAGGAATTAACATCATCTATGGTGCCAGTAATAGCTTGTCTGAGAGCATCACCATCCATCTCTATTTCCCTGAGGAAGTTGGCAGTACCAAATTTGATCAATCTTTCTTGCACCATCCATCTCTATTTCCCTGAGGAAGTTGGCAGTACCAAATTTGATCAATCTTTCTTGCCAGGTCTTTCAAATACTCAAAGATATATAACTTTCAATAGGAACAAATACATCAACATTTCAAAATGGAAGTAGTACTTATGTGGTCGAGAAGTTAGAGCTTGTAACTTACGGTATTTTTAATAAGCAAGGTTACAGTTTGACAACTTGGAAGTTGGAACAACATGTTGTGCTGTACTATACAAGCTATATAGGATATCCATATCCTACAGAAATGAACTTCATGCCCGACTGCTCTAGTTTTTTATTTTACTTTTTATAGCACTACTCCCTAGAGATAGAAGATTGCACATTGAACTACTTCTAGAAAACTGAGAAGTCGAAATGTTTCAAATTATTTCTTTTCACGTGTTGATGGGGAAAAAATTTCATGTGAAAGACACGCATCAACCTTGCATATATTAAGAAAAAATATTTCATATACTATGTAAAATCTTACATATGTTCTTGGAGCTTGCACAACCAGGCCTGTAGAAAACCGTTCTGTTACGGAAGCACCTACTGTATTGACCTGCCAACGAAGTGAAATCAATGACTGAACTTCCTAAGGAATAAGCACAGCTATTGTCTGAACCTCATAGATCAGGCAACGTGTTACAATAGTTCAACATCTGCTGATTAGCATTACTCGACACAAAAGTACCCTTTGTGTGAAACCTATGAAGTGGTACAGGACAGTGGTTGATCATCCTGTGATCATACTGAATATCCTTCAGATTCTCATAAGCCACTTGCTTCAGTTATTCCTTCCGTGTAGCTACAACAATGCCTGCAGAGCCGGCCCTCTCTAAGTTAGAACTGCGGTTTAGAAACATCACTACCATGCAATCGCCAATCAGCCATATAATATTGAAAGCACTGGATTCCTTCACTGTGTTGTTTACTGAACCAAGCACGAACAAGCAGAAAACGGATCCATCGGGAGTAGGGGACAAGCATAGGGATTCAGGGGACATGGGGACAAACCCTGGATTAGAAAAAACAAAACTAATCTAGTTAACAAAATCGTGCAGCAACAACAGAAATCCACAATCAGTAACTGACCTCCGACACCAGAGGATCGATTTTAAGAAGAGGCAAAGGGGATGGTTCGGATTGGGGATACCTTGAGCGTGCCTCGCGTGGAGACCGGCATCGGGCAGAGCGTGCGGCCGACGGCAGCAGACCGGGCGGCTGCGTCGTCGCCCTCACGTCTAGAGGAGGCCGACAGCGTGCAGGTCGGCCGGGACGGATCCGAGGCGCTGGTGTCGGCCTCGTGGTGGAGGGCGCCAGATCTCCCGACCGCCATCACGTCTCTCCTCCATGGCCGGCAGCCGCTCCGGCGGCCGGTGGAAGGCCTCCAATGGGGGGCTGGGGACGGTCAGGGGCGACGCCCAAGGATGGTAGAACCCCGTCTATGGAGAGGTCGGGGACGGCCACGAGCGGCGCAGCAGGAGACCAGCCGGAGCGGACGAGGACGGCCAGAGGAGGTGCGCCCGTGGGTGGATCGAGGGTGCTGCACGCGCAGGATCTACTCTGTCCAGGACTCATCCTCGCGGTCAAAGGTACTCGGAGCGAACCGACTCCCGATAGTCGGTAGTCGACGAGGAATGATGCACAGACACGTGGGATGCTTCATATCGCTCAAATCCCTGGGAGCTTAGTTATCTTAGAGATTTCTTATATCAACGGACCGTAGATGGATTGATCCTTGTCCACCCAAGTAAGCTTTGCCACAACACTCGCACAATCCAGCTCTACTAGCACCTTCTGCACCTGTACTTCCTTTGCCAGGAGAATCGCCCGCCGGCACGCAAGCAACTCAGCAGCTTCAGCGTCGGCAACATGGGGTAGAAAATGGGCAGCTCCAGTAACGAAGCTTCCATGGTGATCACGGATAACCGCGCCACCTCCACCCTTGCAGCCTTCAGAAGAAAACGCCGCGTCCAAGTTCACCTTGTACCAATCTCAGGCGGAAGCCAGTGCTCCGTCGGCTTGGTTACAGCTGGCAGAGGAGTTGATTTCAGATTCAGGTTGACTAGTTATTTTGCACGGGCTACCTAACTGCCCGCCTCGTTTGCCATGCGTTTGGAAAATAGCCTCCGGCATAACTAAC
The DNA here is from genome assembly GCA_947311845.1 of Poa pratensis. NCBI lineage: Eukaryota > Viridiplantae > Streptophyta > Magnoliopsida > Poales > Poaceae > Poa > Poa pratensis. The sequence goes on along the minus strand of CAMZMU010000096.1, from coordinate 71,468,705 downwards.
TAAATTCTTCTTCCTCTTCCAAACACACCACTAAAAATTCCTATTGATGGTCACGAAGCTCCAGATATGACAAATGGGAAGACGTGGAGAAGTCCATGTCGGTCAACAACATCTCTAGACTGTAGTGGAAAAGTCTTGCTGACCCTTGACACGATGACGCTGCATTTTTTCATGCCATGACGACTTTTAATTGGGGTATCTCCAGTAAAATCGGAGGCTCCCAAGAAATGAACTGCAAAATTGAACTCCCATGTGTGCTCCGGATGACATACTACCCATCGGAGCAATAAAGATTGCCAACTAATTAACACATCCTTATTCATCAAGACCTACTAGATCACTCCCGGATGTTCGATTTTTCTTGGCGAAAAATAGTATAGACAGACACTGACACTCACATACACACGCATATACTCCTGGATGATCTATGTCCAAACAGATGACTTATTCTCATTTAAAAAGATATCTTCTTTTGTTTTTATCGCCAATTTTCTAAGCCGCCAGTCAATTGTCTTTGGTTTTGGCCCGAATAATCGTCCATGTCGTCCGGCGACGTCGTCAACCCCTGGGATTACCAGGAAGGTAGCAAGTAATTAAATATGTTAAGCAACCGAGCAACGATAGAAACAAGCATGCATGTCTCTTAACGATAGAAACAAAGCTTTTGCCTCGTTTCAAAAAAAAAAGTCTCTTAACCTGCCATCATCTGTGCAAAAGGAAAACCGGAAGGGGATACAAAGCATATTTCGCTTGATCGATCGATAAATGAATGGAGATACCAGTTATAACCTAGAGTAGTAAGCATGCATGGACAATGGAAGATACATGCTTTGTATACGATGCGAAGGAGATACAAAGTACTCCTTCCGTTCCACAATATAAGCCGCCCCCGACCGATCTTTATTAACATAGAAAGGAGAGTACAGCGTGTTGATGACACAAAGTGTGTGCCAACGGACAGCTACAGGCAGCTGAAGCTGCACCAGACAGGCCTGGCCAGCAGAACGCCCAACTCGACGCCTAAGAGGAACAAAGAAGCAGGCTAGCTCAGATCGCCAGCACGCGGCCGGCGGAGCGCCATAAGGCGATGTCTTCCCGGATGCCGTGCCATTCCACAATATAAGATGTTTTAAGAGTTACACATGTTTTAGTTTACTAAACACATGACTAAATACATGTGAATATAGAAAATGGCTAAAACATCTTATATTGTGAAACGGAGGGAGTATGTCTCTCTTTGGCAATGGGTATTTTTCCGCAACCTTGCCAAGTTCCCTCTTGGCGAACCTATAGCTCAAGAAAAAATAAATTACAACTCACGAAGCGCCACACTCTACAAAATTTTGCAGGTCCAGGTTTCATGCCAAGCTCGAACGCACTGCCATGGCGCTGAAAAAATGGCATAGAAAGACCTTTGGCAACCTTCGCCTACATATGGCTATTGCTCGTGAGATAATTGGGAGGTTGGATGTGGCGGAGGAGGCTATGCCTTTGTCGACTGCAGAGTGGGGGCTTCGTGTTAGCTTGAGGGCAAAGATCCTGGGAATTGCCTCCATCAACAAGATTAGAATTCGTCAGAGAACTCGCCTCTCGGTGATCAAGATGGGAGATGCAAACACTAGGCTGTTCCACCTTCGGGCAAACGGAAGGCGGCGAAAAAACTTCATTCAAACACTTGCCACACCGGGGGGCTCGGTCACACATGCTGAGAAGGAGAAGGCTTTGGAAGATCACTACAAACAATTCTTGGGCAAGGCTGAGCCTCATTCCACTTCTTTCAACTGGGAGGCGCTGGGCTATTTTCGCAGAGACCTCACCCACCTTGATGAGCCAATTGACATGGATGAACTACGGGCTGCAGTTTTTGCTTTACCGGCTGAAAAGGCGCCAGGCCCGGGACGGTTTCATTGGGCGATTTTTTTCAATCTTGCTGGGACCTAATCAGTGTTGATTTGCTTAAGGCCATGAAGGCTCTCACCGAGGGTGGTGGTGCGGGTTCGGCATCCTCAACAAGGCCAACATCGTCCAGCTGCCAAAAAAGACGGAGGCGGGGACGATCGCGGACTACCGTCCAATAAGTCTGATTCACAGCTTCTCGAAGATTTTCTCCAAGTTGCCGGCCTCTAGATTGGCTCCACTACTTCCTGAGCTCGTTTCTCCTAGCCAATCTGCTTTCATAAAGAAAAGATGCATTCACGACAATTTTCTGCACGTTCAAGGTTTGATCAAGCAAATGCACAAGGACAAAACACCGGGATTCTTCCTTAAGCTAGATGTTGCAATGGCTTTCGACACAGTGAGTTGGCCGTACCTCCTGGACTTGCTGGACCACCTCGGTTTCAGCCCCAGATGGCGAAGATGGATTTGTCTGCTGCCTTGGCATCCTCCGAGGTGCTGCTCAATGGGAAGCCAGGCCCGGCCATCCAGCACGCGCGCGGGCTTCGTCAGGGCGATCCGTTATCGCCGATGCTCTTCATTCTGGCAATCGACCCGCTGCATCACCTCTTCCGTCTCGCCATGGAGACGGGCATGCTGCAACCGATCAGGGCTAAACCAGTAAGGTTCACCGTTTCGTTGTACGCCGACGACACGGGTATTTCGTTGGGCCCGAGCAGCAGGATATGCGAGTGGTCTGCGCGTTGCTGGACGCTTTTGGGCAGGCGAGCGGGCTGCACACAAACCTTGCAAAGTCGGAGGTCTTCCCGATTCAATGCACGGAAGATCAAGTGGTGGCGGCGTTGCAAGTTTTTCCTGCGAAAAGGGGGTCCTTCCCATGCGTTTACCTCGGCCTCCCCCTGCACCACTCGAGGTTGAAGGCAGTCCACTTCCAGCCATTGTTAGACAAGCTTGGGGCTAATCTTGTCGGGTGGTGGGGCAAGCATTTTACGAGAGCTGGCAGGGTTCTCTTGTGCCGGGCAGTGTTGACAGCCACCGTCATCTATCACCTCGCCGTAATAAAGTTACCCAAGTGGATCATCCGCAGAATCGACAAGATCAAGCGGGCCTTCCTATGGATGAGGCCGGGGCCTGCGCCCGGTGCACGGCCGCATCCCCTTGTCAATTGGGGCACGGTTTGCTGCCCAAAGAAGCTGGGCGGGCTGGGAGTTTTCGACGTTGAGAAGTTTGGGAGGGCTCTGCGACTAAGGTGGCCATGGTTCTCTTGGAAGGCGCAGGAACGGCCATGGCACGGGATGCAGCTGCCTTGCGACAAGACGGATATGGAGCTATTCCGGGCATCCACCGATGTTACCATCGGCGATGGGGCCAAGTGTTTGTTTTGGCATGACCGTTGGACGGCGGGTGGTGCACTCAAGAACCAATTCCCGGAGCTTTATGCCATCACAACATGCAAGTTCAGAACTGTCCAAAAGGAGCTACAAGCCACGAATTGGATTAAGGCGTTGTTTCGCATCACCACCCAAGCGCAATTGCAACAGTTCATCTCGCTTTGGGACATCATTCGGGGAGTGGTGCTACTTCCCCAGCCGGACGCGATTGCTTGGGGATGGACGGCGAACGGGGAGTACACGGCGGCCTCGGCCTACCTTTGTCAGTTTCAAGGAGCTTGCCCACCTTTCCGAGCTGCGAAGATTTGGAAGGCAAAGACGGAGCCCAAATGTCATTTCTTTGCATGGTTGGCCATTCATGGCAAGATCCTCACGGCGGATAATCTGGCAATTCGGGGCTGGCCGCATGATCCAATATGCAAGCTGTGTCGGGTTCATCCGAAAACGGTGCACCACCTCCTTCTTGGCTGCAGCTTCTCCACGTTGGTTCAAGAGCAGATTTTTGGATGGAACGACAACATTGGCCTGGCCCCTCCGGCACTTGGCCACAACATCGATGCTTGGTGGGACAAAATGATGGCCGGAATCTCGAAGGAGAAGAGGAGGGAAGCAAGTGGTGCTTTCATCTACTCCATGTGGGGAGTTTGGAAAGAGAGAAATATGCGAGTTTTCAGAAATGTCGCGATGCAACCAACCGCGGTGGCACACCTTGTTTGGGAGGAGATAAAGCAGCGGGTGCTTGCTCATGGCTTAGACCCAGGAGATTAGTCTTAGTTACTTTTTTAGATAAAAGAGTGTATATTAATATCGCGGAGATACAAATTACACCCAACCTCTGCAACAACGCAATAACCGAAGTTACTACGGATGCACACAGCCGAAAGACAATAAGAAGAAGAAATAAAAAGAAAAGTGGCAGTCATTCAAGCAGCCGCACAAGCACCACCAAAACAACACCTGATGCCCAATTCTTCAAAAGCAATGCTTTCAAGAAGAACAGTGGCAGGCCCAACCAATTAAGGCCAGACCTTGGGTTTTCACCCTGAAGATAGTCCTCACACTCAAAACAATGTCTTCAGCAAGACCACTGTCAGGCACAACCAATTAATGCCAGACCTTGGATTTTCACCCTGAAAGGTAGGACTTTGGACTTCACGTATGTTGTCGCCCCCACTTACATGTCGCTGCTCCAAGTCATGAAACACCAAGCCAATTCCTCATCGCGAGAAAGATTTGAACCACCATTGTTAGCCTCAGATCTCGACTGACATGACCTTCTCCGCCAGCACCATGGAACGAGAACATGTCCCATGATATTAACAGCCAGCAGAGCTTCGAAGCGCTCCCTCTGAAACCAAATGGCCAGAGTAAAACATGGGTGCGCACGACCGAATCCCACCCGATCCAGCAATCTCCAGGCATGAATCGCCCAGTGGAGTTGCCGGCAGAGCCTTCCGGAACTCGTCACTTCAGCCAAATCAACGAGAGCACGCATCCAGTAGATCATCGTCTTCACGCGGGAGAAACCCTAGGACCACCACCTTTATTCAAAGCCAAGCCAGCAACCCCCACGCTGCCGGCCGGCTCCCGGCGATCGGATCGAGCGAGACAAAGCGCTGGAGGGGCACAAAGAAAGACCACGTCGGTGTGGGAAGATCCTGACGACCGCTGCCGCCAGGAACCACCACCACGGGATCCGGCCGTCCGGGCTCAGAAGGGCCCAGATCAGGCCCTCGTCGCCACCTCAGGCCGCAGCACCGCCGGCAGGTCCTCTCGTGCCGTCTCCAAGAACTCAGACGCGCAGGAGCGCGCCGCCTGCTCCTCCTCAGCGCCTCCCAGCCCCATGCCCGCCCGTAGACATCTCTCCCCCGCGCAAGGGAAGCCCGTCGGGGCACGCCATCCACACCCGCCGCCAAGGACGGCCGGACGCGTCCGCCACCGTCGGCGCCGCCAGCGGCAGCGGCCAGGGGAGAGCTGCGGCGGCGCTCTGTTTGGCTAGGGTTGGAGGCCCTCCGGAGCTGCCCGCGCGAGCAGCCCGGGAGGGATTCGGAGGGGTGGGGGTGGAGCGCCAGCGGCGGGACTCGGGTGGCGGCGGGGCTAGGTCAGATGCGTTCCGCACGGGAGGTCAGATGCGTTCCGCACGGGAGGAAGAAGGGCTATATAGTCTTAGTTACTTAGCCTGTTTTAATTTTCTACATCAGAAAAACTCTATGTACATAAATATTCTTTCTATCTAATCGGGTGGCAGATACGACTGTCTTAAAATTAAAAAAAAAAAGTAAAACTTGAAACAGTTAACAACAGGTAAGTTCTTTAATTTCCTTGCCATAAATGATAAAAAATCATTGGGATTCTAGATGCATTTAAAGGTTCCCGCCCTTCAGTGGGCACTATAGCTTGGCAGATATGTCATCTGCCAATTTAACCACGTCGTCGCGACATCCGCCTACACTCTATTGTCGCGAGTCGACAAAGCGCCACCCGGGAACGTATGTCCAACCTGGCCATGTCCACCATGTCGGCATGTGGTGTCACTCTTCGGAGCTGCTGCTGCTCCAAAAGTTGCCAATGCTTAGGGTAGTCCATCCTCTTCCCCGGCCTCACCATCCGTCCTCCCGCTCTGTCCGTGGCATACGATTAGGGAAAATGCTACTCCACACCTACATACATTTTTTTCGTGGTTTTCTTGAACTCTTATTCCAAAGTTGTGGTTTTTGATATGTACTCCAACTTTCTTCTCAATATCATTAGCTTGGTACGCTAATCTCATTCTCAATATAATTCGGAAGAGTCATGAGCATGCATAACATATAACCGCTGAATAAGAATAGTTGAATACAGTTTCCGTATTGAACTAGCTGGTCTTTTTTGCGAGAAAGATCCATATTTATTGTAAAAGCTTGACAAAGAGAAGAAACATAATGAAAATTACATCGGGTCTTTGGACCACCTAACGACCACTACCACCGTTAGAGCGAGCCACTAAATCCGTTGTCATTGCTTCCCTACCGGAGTCGGCCGTGACTTTGTTGATGATAACTGAGAAGTCAGCGCTCCAAAGCCAAAGTCGTCACCATTAAACCCTCAAATAGATCTAAATCTTCAAACACCAAATCTGCAAACACGTATATACACAAGATATACCACTCCAAGAGAGAGTAACGACCAATCGTTTCCCCACCCTCCTCAACGCCACCAGCGAGATCGCCACAGACGAGGTAGACGAGGAGTGGGAAACCTTATTCTTGTTCCACACACCGCAGTTATAGACATCAAAATGTCACTGCTGATTGATCAAACCTCACTTTAGTGACCTAACTACAACGCCGAGCACATGTCCGAGGTCGCCATCGCCTCCCACTACCGGAGCGGCAAGCAGAGGAGGTAAGGTCCCGTCGATTGTTGAACGGTGGTGGAGGAGATGAGCGGCGGTTAGAGCATCTCCACCGGGGGTCTCCAAATCGGTGTCCGGCACCCCCAATTGAGGCCAAATTGGGGGGTGCCGGACACATGTCCGCCCAAGTTTTGGAGCCCGCCCACAATGGCGCCCCCCAAAGGTCCGCCCCCAAAACGGTCTGAGATGCCGACCAAACTACAAACACCTTGTGGGCGTTTGCCTCAAACTCAAACAAACATAAACGCGACGACTATTTTAGATTTTAACTTAAACTAAGACTATACAAATTTAAACTAAACGATACAAATTTATACCTAAAACGATGCAAACTTAAACTAAACGCCGCCGCTCGGGCCAGCCTCATCGTCGTGCGCGGCCTTCTGGCTCTGGGCTAAGCGCGAGCGCACACGTCTCTCCTACCAGAGCGCGCTTGCCGCCCGGCGCATGGCATCCCTCTCTGTCGTCCGGCGCTCGGCATCCCTATTTGCCGCCGCCGCCGCTGCCCTCGTCTGCGCCTGCCTCGCCGCCCACATATGGTTCAGCTCCTCGTGCGACTCCCGCTCGGCGCGCAGCTGGGAGGCCGCATGCGCTAGCTCCTCCGCCTGGGCGATGAGCTGCTGCTGCTGCTGCCTGGGCTCCTCCGCCTGGGCGTTGAGCTGCTCGTACGCCGCCCGCTCTACGGCCATGAAGACGCGGCAACTCTCGTCGTGCTCCGCGGTCAGGATGGAGGCCTCCACGGCGTCCCCAGCCGCCTCGTAGCCGAGCCTGACCTGGCGGCCTGCCTGCTCGTTGCGCTAGCTCTCGAACGAGTTGGCGGCAACCACCTGGTCAGGCCACAACGGCGGCGGGAGCGCCTGCTCCGGCTCCTGCTGCGGCGGCGGCGGCACCTCATCGAGCTCCGGCGGCGGCTCCTGGCCGGGGTACGGGTCCTGCACCGGCTCCTGCTTCTCCTGCTCGTCCACGTCGACGTCGTGCACATCCGCCCAGTCGAACGGCTGTTCGTCGGTGGCGTCCTCCTACGCCGTGCCGTGAGCACGGCGTGCTGCCTGAGTGAGGGTGGCCCATGAGGTGGCGAGGTGGCGAGGCATGGTTATGTTCTGGGCTACGGCTACGGCTGGTGGTGTGGTCAAATGGCTACGGCGAGCGTCGGTGCTGGTGTGGTGAAATGGCTGCACGGTGGGGGCCTCTTTATACCCGGGCAAGGTAGAGGCGGGAAACCGAGGCGGGAAGCGGTGGTGCTGGGCGGGAAGCGCCAGGTGGGTGAGCACGCGTCGCGTCGGAGTTAATGGCGGCGACACGTCTCCGCCACTGCGCCGCTTGGGAAGCCGGGAAAGACTGGGCGTTCAGCAGGCGCCACCATAAATGCGAGGCGTGTGGCAGACGCATCGCGTCCTGTCCCTTCGTCGCCTGCGGAAACGCGTCGCCATTAACGCGGGCGGAACGACCTCCTACGCGGCGCCATTAGAGCACCTGTTCGCGCCGTGTCTCTATGACGGGTGGGCCGCACCTGTCGGAGGGCGTGTCCGGGCAATGTCCGGCACCCCCGAACTTGGAGGCCCTCTCCAGACACGATTTAGCTCGGCCCGACCCTTTGGAGGGTGCCACTGGTGGCGGTTTTTGTCGTCCGGACCCCCAGTGGGCTTTTGGGGGTCGTTTAGAGGGTGCCGGTGGAGATGCTCGTACGGTTTAGTAGACGGGACGAGCAAAAAGAGATAGGATGGTTGTTCCATTAGCTAGTTAGTATGCAAATTTCTATGGAATGTTCTGGCGTCTGACCAATTCCACTTACTCTTGTTTATGACGAAGTCAAGTTAGGAGTTCACGTACGGATTTTTAAAGCAGCTAGCACGCGCCTCTGATTATCCAGGTAGCATTCCAAGAAACCTGCCAAACTTTTCCGGTCAAGCACGCCGGCCTTGTACCTACGTACGTATGTACCAGAAAAACTTCAACTGGTTTGCTGTCGAGTACGAAGTACAAACAGTTTCATACTCTTGTTTTTATAAGTTCCAACAAAAGATGTATCGATCGCCGATCGCTCTCGCGTCGCATGGAAGAGAATATTTCCAACTCCACGTACACGCGCGGGTTCTCAATATAAGCCAACATCTGCGCTCCACCTGAATCTGGAAGCTAATTACCAGAAGTACACATCGATCGATCTTTCGGCGTCGTCTCGCTCTACTTGTTACACACATAACTTAACTCTCCATGCTCTGCCCTGCTCTCTCATAATCCATGGACTACAGCAACGAGGCTATGAACACCGCCGCGGCGCAACCTTACAGCCGGTCTATGTCGCCGGTGTCGTCTGCAGGCTCGCCGCCACCTGTATTCCCGCTGCAGGCTGGCAACGCGCCGTTGTTGTCACCGCCAACCGTGGTGGTCCTGAGCCCGTGCGCGGCGTGCAAGGTCCTCCGGCGGCGCTGCGCCGACGGCTGCATGCTGGCGCCCTACTTCCCCCCGACCGAGCCCGCCAAGTTCACCACCGCGCACCGCGTCTTCGGCGCCAGCAACATCATCAAGCTCCTCCAGGACCTGCCGGAGAGCTCGCGGGCGGACGCAGTGAGCAGCATGGTGTACGAGGCGGAGGCGCGGCTGCGTGACCCGGTGTACGGGTGCGCGGGGGCGGTGTGCCGGCTGCAGAAGGAGGCCAACGAGCTCAAGGTGCACCTGGCGCGGGCGCAGGCCGACCTCCTCAGCGTCCAGGCGCAGCACGCCAACCTCCTCGCCCTCGTCTGCGTCGAGTTTGCTGCCGGACACCGAGGCGACCAGCAGCAGCACCCGTCGGCGCCGCCACTGGGTGACCAGCTGAACAGCTTCGGCGCCGGCTCCGCGGTCTACCAATCCCTCTGCGCGGACTCGGAAGATCTCGACTCGGCGGCGTGGGAAGAGGCCCGGCGACAGCTCTGGACCTGATGAGCATGCCGGCCGGCTAGAAGTATGAAGCACGGAAACTCTCGACACTGTAGTTGTTACGCTAGTCGGATCGAAATGTTTTTTTTGCCACGTACGCTAGTCACACTAGCTCTGTGTGTACGTGCTGCAGACTGCAACGGTATACGCAACCGTCAGGATTACAGTGTAACCGGCAGGCCAATACTCCTACTCCTACTCGTAGAATGGGATAGATCATACTATATATATGTGTGTAACTGAATTGAAGTCTTAGGATGAACATAATTCAGTTTTGAACTTCTAGTAACGAAAGGTTCTGCCGTTTGCCGCTCTGGTACACAAAACGTTGACTACCGCACGTTGACGTATCATATGAGCTGAGCTGATTAGTGGCCACCAACGAGTTCTTGCTATTGCCAAACGAACTGAATTTAGGCATAGGCTGACAATGGTTACCACTTACCACTGGACTGCACGAACGAACGGTTTCAGTTGCGACCGAGGTCAAAAGAGCAATATATACTTACCTACTTAAAGCATAATCACACTTCCCGCCGAAAACCTACTCATATGATGTGATTGGGACAGAGTTCTGAATGAAAAAAGATTAACAACACAATGTTTATACTACTAGTCACTTAATAAGTACTGTTGTGCTCATATATTCAACAAGTACCACATAGCATATGCGTGTTAGGGTGCGATAAATGTAGAAAATAACTTAGCCTGACAGAGAAGAGAACCAACACGTGGTTGGATGACTATTAGGATGGTTGTACTCTACTCATAAGAGTTTATTTTAACACCTACCATAATGCCGTCTCATTAAAATGGAACATTTTTAGTGGAATACGAAGTTCCTGTTAGGATGACATCGTTAAGTTCAAGACTCGACCCGCATACTCAAAACGTGGCACGACGGGAACCTCACTCAACAACTACAGCTGCATGTGCTGTGACTTTCATCAACGAAGTACACCCGCGTGCAACACCTGACCTGACGGGTGTAAATCCACACAGCACGCCGGCGCAGCTTCGCACCGCGCACGTTCCCATGCATGCTGCAGCCATGCACAAATGGACCGGGCCGGCTCGCCCATCACATCATCAGACGAACCCAAAAGCAGGCGGCCTAACTCCATCAGCCCTACGTGGACCGTGTTATTAACGGTTTTATTCCAAATCTCCCTCTCAAACCATCCATACTAGTAATATTGCACGTGCAACACACGTGTCAACTAATGCGCAATCAGTAGTCTCTTTATCAGAAATATTATATGTGTAAAAATAATCCATAAGTCCAATAATAATTGTATGGCAAACTGTTTTCCGTTACATATATCAAAGCTGAAAATAATAAACTGATGACTATTCCTTGAGAAAGTACAACCTAGTAAATACATTATTTGTTCACCTGTCTATGTAAAATATAAATTTGAGGTTGATGATATACCTCTCAGGGCTGCTCGACCGGTCACCCGTGGTATACCCACCAATCCCTGGGAGATAGACACTAACCCGGTCTCTGATTTTATAAAGCGACATAAAAAAAAGCAATGTTAGAAAGAAGATAAACTGAAACACCTTGCGCCTCTATTTTTGTGTCATATTTTATATAGTGATTTTTTCCTAGCTTGTACACCAAAGTAAAGGATGCGAGTATATCAAACTTCACATATATGCTATTTCGAAGAAACCAACGGGCACCAGCTCTCCGTTCATTTGTTACTGCACAACATAACGACATACAAGGAAAACGTTATGGATATTTGCAAAATAATGTGATTTGTCGAATTTACATTGTTCTCAATAAACACCAAATTAATTCCAAAAGTATGGTAATGCTGCAGCATAGATGTATGTACTAATTCGGCTTAATATAAGATATAGATTCGGTACCTAGACACAGAAACTGCAAACGTTAATCATGCATTCGTCATATATAATTAAGAAGAGTTGTTAAGCCTAACTTCTGAATGTGTTAAGCTTAACTGCCTCTTTCAAAAACATGTGTGTCTGAGTTAAGAGAGTTCCGAGCTTAAGACAAATTCAAGTTTTACTGAACCTCTAAAAAAGTTGTTAAAGGCAAGGTAAAAAGCCTAAAGTGTTGTCACGGGACTGTTTAAGGGCTGCAACTTTTTCTCTTGTTGAAAATCTCCTTCCACTAAATCTGAATAGTTTGATCACACAGAAGCATTCTTGGCTGCATTTATCATACACCACACACGTCACACAAAGAAAACCAATATCAGGATAGAACGCACCTGATTGATTAGCAGTGAAGAAACAATGGTCCTTCTACAGGAAGCCGATAAACTTTTACATTGGTCACTACCAGGTAAAGTTACCGGTTTGTCCATGAAATTATCAAACAAAATTATTAGGCCAGCTTACTATAAAATTAGATAATCATACCACCAGAATAAGGCCCAGCGGAAAGCGCACACGCTGAAATTCTTGAGAGCCGGAACATAAGCCATTGCTAATTTTACACCAGCAAGAGACAACAACCCAAAAAAATGTTTTTAAACAAATTATCATTACTGGAACACTTCTGAATTGTGAGAAACTTGCATGTAATATTCTTCCAGTTGCAGTCAGAACTCGAAGCACATAGATGATCATAGGTGATGCATGTTTCAATACTAATAAAAAAAATGAACCAGAGAGTGCTATAGAGGAATGACAGATGGTGTACGTTAGTTCTTGGACCTGACGGGGAGCAATTACGCGAGTCTGATGCCATAAACCAGGAAGGTATCTTGCAGTCCTGTAGGATGCGCTGATGCTGTCTGTGGCTTCAGAGTGCTGGCATGCAGGTGGCGTCCAGGTAGGCAAGGTGTCGGCGGGCGACCTACCGGCGCGGCCGGCCGGTGTAGTTGAAATCCAGGATGGCTGCTTCGTATGTCGGCGTTCCGGCGTGAAAGGCAACCCACCGCCGTGGCCGGGACGTACAGGGCATCGGTTTCCCATGACGGCGTTTAGAGCGCGGGGGCCTGCCGTGCAGACTATCGCAGCTCTCGCAAGTCGCAGGGCAGGGCGAGTTGCGGCGGCGGTTAGGCCATTTGGCAGCAGAGAGCAGTTGGCCTTTTGCGCTCGCGTGAGAAGGGGACACGGAAATAATGAAACCGAGGGGAATGGAAACGCCTCGCTGGGATCGCGGGAGATGATTTTTGTTTGAGAAAATTACGGGATAGAGCGGCATGGATCGGATCCGACAATGTTTTACCGCAAAACATGGGATAAACGTGTGCTGTTGGATGATATTTAGATGGCTCAGATCTGTTGGATCCCCACACTCTGTCCCTTTTTATATTAGTGGTGATGCCTGATACGGCGACGGCCCGTCTCTGCTATCATCGGTGCGGGGTCATCGTCGTCGGGCGGGGATCTTTTGAACTAACAGTGCGTCCTAACCCAGTCGATCAGTCTCTGCATGTACTGCCTGTGCTGTCCTTGTTTACCCTACTGTAGTGTCACTAGCAGCTAGCCTTAGAGTAGTGTGGAATTAGCGTGGATTGACCAAATCATGCCGCATGGATCCAAACATCCCTTGGCTCCGCATACACAATGTCGTCCAAGCAGACCTAATATGTCCATCGATGATCCCTATCTCCTGGAAAACACGTGATGGTTGAATAATACTTGGCGAGGCCAATAAGAAATTAACCGCAATATCGTTGATTCATCTATGTCTTTTCTTAGGGAAGACTGACGGGCGTTTTGATTGATGGAATTTTTGGAGGCTAACATTCTGTATCATACCCATATGGCCATATGTTATTCTGAATATTACAAAGTAGACAAGCATGAGCATGAAATGGTAGGCGGCCCCGTTCCTGGAAATCGTCATTCGGCCTTGTTGGGTACCTGGATGCTTCCTTCTTATTTCCCTCGAACTCACTCTTAGCAAGCAACAAATAAATCTCATCCAAATTATCGTCTTAAAACAGTTCACCATTGGAATCATCTGAACGAATCATGGGAAAATCCTCCATAATCGAGGTTATCTACATGTATTGTAAGTTCAATGTCGTCAACACAAAACACAATATGCGTATGACTAAAATTGACAAATTGGCTACAAATATAACTTCAAGATATTTCGTCGAACCCCCTATATGCGTCGAGCTCGTCGTCGGCTGAATCGGACCGGGAGCTCGGGAATTCGCTACAAATCAATGGCGGCTCGGTATGGCCCTGCGGTGTCGGGGAAAACCAAAATCAATGGCGGCGCGGCAACGGGGGTGCCGCAAAAAAAAATTAAGACACAAGCTCCTATATACCTCCAACTCTTCCCTAAATTTACACCCAAGAGGGATGTTTTTAGATGTTCCTCTGAAAACTTTACAGGAGGGTGGCTTTTAGAGAATTGGCTAGATTGAATTTTTGTCCTCCGTCCTCTAAAATTACAGCTTTTTGATGGTTGTGTTTAGTTGGAGAATCTAGTGTCATTTCACCACAATGGGATGATTACATTTGCATGTTGGTTGAAGTGATGGAATGGGTAGAATTAGGTTCAGCTAGCCTCTTTCATAGGAATGGTGAGTTAACTCCCCATGCTCATTTGTACTATTTTGCCTTTTGCTATCTTTAGGACTATACTAATCAAATTTTCACAGGATATTGTTTGTACTTTCCAGCAAAATACATTAACAAATATACAATCACAATGATAAATATATTTCATCAAACATAGTGCACTTTTTGCTGAAATACAAAAAAATGACACATGCCCACAATATCTGTTCAAGCCATCAACTGGATTTCTAATGAATTTCTATGTTATTTGTAAAGAAAAACCACAAAACAATAGCGTAATGCGTAGACATGGGCTGGTTTGTTAGGCTTTGGTGTTTACATCCACATTTGGGCTTGGGCTTAAAGTATGAATGGATTAATGTAACTCCGGCCATTAGCACAAAAGAAATCTCAATCTATAGATGTCTCTCTGGTCGTGGAAGATAGGCGGCGCTGCGTGAGGCCGCTGCTCTTCTCCGCTTGCTGATGGGCTGCTCACCTGCCAGTCTGCCACTTCAGACTTGCGCTTGCTAGCCCGCTGCTGCTTTCCGCCGGGTGCTCCTCCCTAGCGCTCGCGCGATGCCCTGCTACCGTTTCGCTCAAGAATTGAGCTGCTAGTTTAGTTTTGGCCTAGAAACATTGGCGGCCCATTTTCTTTTCAGGGCTCCGCGTGAGGCCACTTTATGTGGGCTCTGGACAATCTATCAGTTCGTTCGTACCCCGTCGGGCACAGCTCGGTATTTAAACAGGTTGAAACCTTTCTCAGCTTCCGGTATGGGACTAATTCGGATGTCCTAATTCACTTGTTCGGTCTGCACTCGCTGGACACGGGTTCGGCTGCGCGTTCGGTTAATATGGTTTCGGTTCGGTTTATGCAGTTATACGATAAATACGATTTTGATACTTCGGTAAATACGGTTTTGTACACAAATACGGTTCGGTTTCGGTAATAACCAGAATATTTCGGTTCGGTTTCGGTAATAACCAAACTAACCAAAGTTGACGCGAATTGTTGAATAACACATAACTTTTATGGACATATATTTCAGTTTTGTATATTTTATGACCGAGCAGAGTGTACTCCAAGAGAAAGAAATAAAACGCATTGAATTTTGGCCAAAATAAAAAAATGCAAGTCAAATAGTACTTGAACTCACGACCCACATGTTTAAATAGAGATGAACACCTCGAACTAACCAGCAGGTTACGTTAACTTCCATGTACAGTATTCACTTTCGGGCTTATATAGAAGGTACCGCAGAGTTGGGCTGGGCCTGAGAAGCAGAATTCTTTGTTGGGCTGGGCTATTCGGTTTCATTTGGTTTAACCGAAATATTTTGGTTTAAAACCGAATTAACCATATGCCTTTCGGTTAGCTATTTTGCTAACTGAAACTGTAACCATTAACCAGAAAAACTGAATATTCGGTTGCGGTTAGGTTTTTTTGGTTCGGTTTCTGGTTTCGGTTCGGTTATGTGCAGTCTTAGACACGGGAGATGGGCGTTGTTGCAGCATGCATGCGGACGATCCATTGTGCAAGTAGGTGCAACGAGTTGGTGGGCATGTCGCATGCACGCTTTGCTAGCAGTGCACAACTGGGTGTGAGTATGCATGCCTGCATGCGTCCTTGGACCTGGGCGCTACTGTCACAGCATGCAAGTAGCTGGAACTATATTGTAGAACAAATGGAATCTACTCAGGGAACAATACTGTAGAGTCCAAGGAACAAATCTCGCCTTTGGAGTGAACAAAAAATATTACTCTCTTTGTTTCTAAATGTAATCTTTTTCGTATTTTTTTGGCCCACATGTATCTAGAGATGTTTTAGAAATTAAAAAAAGAAGATAAAAATGCTTATATTTAGGAACGGAGGGAGTATAGTATAAGCAAGACAAATCGTATTTACACATGGAACAATATTTTAGCATCACAGGAACTAATCTCGTCTTCATAGGGAACAAAAAATATTACAGTATAAGGAACAAACATCACACTACAATAAAAATGAATTTATAGCGCGAAGGAACAAATTGATTCTAGACATGGAACAATATTATACTCTCCAAGGAACAAATCATGTCTTAATAGGGAACAAATATTAGACTAGAGGGAACAAAATCACACAAGAGTTGAAGCAAGAATTATAACGCGAAGGAACAAAACAAATCTACTCATGGAACAATTTTTTAGTGTCCGAGGAACAAATCTCGCCTTGAGAGGGAACAAAACAAATATTAGACTAGGGAATAAACATCAAACTACAATTGGAACAAAATTATAGCGCTGAAGAACAAATCAAATCTACACCTGGAACAATATTGTAGCATCCGAGAAACAAATTGTCTTCAGAGGGAACAAAATATATTATACTATAAGGAACAAATATCACGCTACAATTGGAACAAAATTATAGCGCGGGAACAAATCAAATCTACACCTGGAACAATATTGTAGCATCCGAGGAACAAATCTTGCCTTGATAGGGAACAAAAAATATTAGACTATAAGGAACAAACATCACACTACAATTGGAACAAAATTATAGCGCGGAGGAACAAATCAAATCTACACCTAGAACAGTATTGTAGCATCCGAGGAACAAATTGTATTCACAAGGAACAAAATATATTATACTAAAAGGAACAAATATCACGCTACAATTGAAACAAAATTATAGCGCGGAGGAACAAATCAAATCTATACCTGGAACAATATTGTAGCATCCGAGGAACAAATCTCGCCTTGTTAGGGAACAAAATATATTAGACTATAAGGAACAAACATCACACTACAATTGGAACAAAATTATAGCGCGGATGAACAAATCAAATCTACACTTGGAACAATATTGTAGCATCCGAGTAACAAATCTTGTTTTTACAGGGAACAAAATATATTATACTATAAGGAACAAACATCACACTACAATTGGAACAAAATTATAGCGCGAAGGAATAAATCGAATCTATAGGTGGAACAATATTGTAATGTCTGAGGAACAAATCACTTATCTAGAGAGAACAAAATGTTAGACTACAGAGAACAAATATCACACTATAATTGAGGCAAAAATTATTACATGAAGAAACAAATCGAATCTACACGTGGAACAATATTGTAGCTTTCGAGGAACAAACCTCGCCTTTACTTGAAACAACAATTAAACTACAGAACAAATATGGCCAAAAAATATATCGCGAAGAAACAAAATTGAAATCTACACCTTTAACAAAACATTAGAATATGTAAAAAATAGAAATTGTTGAATAAATATTAGTTTGAAGGGAACTAGGCTAAGTTAAATAAATTTTGGCATCCATAAAAGAATCATGACAATGAGAGGAACACGAATATGAAGAAAGTGGAACGATATTTAAATTCATGGAACAAACCATGAGTATAAGAGGAACAAAAAAGGATCATGAGTATGAAAAAAATGTAGAACTAATTTCTTAAATAAGATGAACAAATAGTTATACATCTTGGAACAAAAATGTCACTGAGAACAAAAAAGTTTTAAAAAGGTACTTCTTAAAAAGGGAATAAAAGGTAAAGAAAAAGAATAAATAAAGACAGAAAAGTAAAAGAAACATCTGAAAGAAAAACAGAACTCGCGTACGTAGGCTATGACTAGATAGGCTGAATAAACACGTACGCAGAGAAACCAACTGAATCCACAACTCACGTGTAAAACATCCAGCGAGAAATACACAGAAAGCTAGCACAGGTAAATGGGTCGTCCCATAGAAGCGCGCACGCGGGCAAAATGGCGGTACAAATCACCCGGGCGATACCGAGGGATTTCCCTTTCCGCCTACTGCATGCTAGCCCGCCGCTGTTCTCCCTGAGACTACTTGTAATATGCGACAAAACATTAGAATCCTTGCTAAGATTTTTTTGTCAAATTAGAAGGAACAAATCCAACAAGTCACCTAAACGAAGAGATTACGTGACGGAGCGACACGAAGGAAAAACTTAGCCTCTATGCTGCAGAATGTCCGTTTATAATCCTCTTCCACCCCACCTTTTTTTCAAGGATATGTCCTGAAAGGCATATCAGTTTTCATAGAAGAAAGGCCAAGTGGCCGGAATACAACACGGGCTGGCACAGACGCCGAGCGCGCACCATGCCGTAGCAGCTCGATAACCTAACTGCATGAAAACAATATAATGTTGAACGGTATGAGGGAGGACGTTCTCAGGAACGAGATGCTGATGTGATATCCTTCTTGTGTCAAACTGCATCTTTCACGAGCATAGACTAACTGTAATTCAACTTCTCTATTGAGTTTTACCCTATCCATTCAATCTATTATTCAGTTGTGTGCACGCTTGTACCGTGAATGTTTGGAACACGCACATTCATACACTGGAATGAACAATGAAATATACAACATTCATACATTGGAATGAACAATGAAATATACATTGTTGACATATGAATTTTACTATTTTAAGAATTGGACGGCGCGACATAGAAACATGTTGCTTAAGGAATACATAAAACTATGAAGGCATAGTGAACTTTTTCTTAAATGAGTAAAGCATAGTGAAGTAATGACTGTGGGGCTCCACACCCCCCCCCCCCCACCTCTCCCGACCTTCTCTATCCTTCCTCCCTTTCTCTTTGATAGTCGATCGGAGACGACCGGGGAGAGAAGGCCGACCTCCTGTATATTGTGGTTGTTCTTAGGTTTAGGGTTCGTGTAGCTTGTTCCGTCTAGCGTCATGCACAGAGAAATCCATCGCTGGACCTCGCGAGCGCTCTCTTGTGGTGGTTTGCTGTGGCGCCCTGACCCGACTGCTATACAGTGATACTGTGTCTCCGGTTATCAGATACCACCAGACACACTATCAAAGCATAATAGAGAGATCAAGACTTGTGGAACAACTGGCACATCACAGACTCTACGACACAAATCATTATATTTCAACTCTTATAATAGAGAAAGATAGCAAAAGACAAACAGAGGTCACAGACCCAACATTTCATCAAGCGGAAGCAAATTAAGTTGTTCTAAACAACAAGAACCAACATATGGCCTAAGAGGCCTACAAATAAACATCACAGCGCCAGCTGTTCCGAGATGTCCCAAGCTGCCACCTGGGAACCCCAGACTACTCGTCGACGTCCACAAAGAACCCACCTTCGAGGTCGGTGAAGTTCTCTCCTGAAAATAAGCAAACGACGTTGAGTTCGACGAACTCGCAAGATTAGGAGCTAATATATGCTCGATGATTGGCTTTCAAGGTTTTATGGCTCTTTTGCATAAAGCTGATTTTATTTTTGAAAGACATAACTCAAAGGCATCGACTAAACAGATTATTTTGAAAAGGGGTAAGAAGAAACTCTTTTTTTTAGATCACTTTCTCAACAACAACCACCATCATCACATGTACCTGTTCATCAAAGGCACCTCCCCGAATCACCCTCGAGGAAGTCAACCTTGCATTCGTGAGTGGTACCTCTAGTACCCAAGTTTTAATCATTCCGTTTAAGTTATTCTATGATCATCGTCCATTCCCAAGTCGTCCGTAACCGTGGACACGGCTTTTCGAAAAGATTTATCCCTGCAGGGGTGTACAAAGTTGAAGTCCCCGGAGTCCCGAAGGGCCCCAGCTCCTTCGCTACGCGTACCGCCCGGCCCATTACCTGATCATTAGCTCTCTTCCTTGGAAAGCCGGCTGGGTGGGAACGGTGTCGACTTCTCCCTCGTTAAAGACTTTCCAGGATCATCAGTGGCGGTAGGACAGGTTTGGTGACTCCTCCAACACCTCGCCCCACGGCCACTTATTTTCCTAACACCACAGTACTCATCCCAGTTCATCCCACCATCATCACGCACGCGCAAATGGAAGCCCGAACTAGAGGACCCTGGCCAGCCCCGCTCGAGTTATTTAGTCTATGAGGGTTCCTGCAATTGCATAGGCCTCACGCATGGTTGCACGCTCAGTCTTGGTTCAGGAGGTACAGAACTCGCACCTAGGTGGCGAGAACGAAACAAAACACCATATCCACAATGGCCTCTCATCCCCGCCTCTTAAGCATTTTATTATCCATCTCCACAATTCTCCACCATTAACATCACTGTCACAAGTTAACACCTGTTTCCAGCATTCACCACCCCTAGTACAACTAGGCATTTCACTAAGCATGGCTAAGCACTTGCATAGCATAGTAAGTATTCCATGGCCAACAATACAAACCTATGGTAATAGGAAGGTAAAACAGGTATTGGCAACAAGATTCTAATGCAACTAGTAGGATACTCTAATCCAGGCAAAAGACATTTAGAACCGCATGCAATATTATAGTGGAGAAAATAATTGCGGAAAATAGGATAAGATATGCTCAGAGGGGGGGATTACGTTGCCTTGTTGATACGGCCGCTAATACGGTTCCTCGGGTATTGTGGAGTAACCCCGGCTGCTTGATCTATCGAAGCACAACAGGAGAACAATCAATCACCACACATGGGTACAATGCAATGCACAATCACATGATGGCATGGCAATTTTAATGCACCGAGATTAACATAAGCTATCTAGCCATTTTAAGTGGGGTACGGCGATACCTACTTTACTCGGAAGAGAGGTACCCCACATTTACTTAGTGATTTTGTACTCCTAGAATTGCAAGATTGTAATTGTGATCAATTATGCATGATGATGATGATTTTGGATAACTCACATTTTTCTGAGCATTTTGATATGAGGAACACATTTTTCGGAGGTCCCGATTAAAAGTTATTAATTTTATAATTTCCCTCTTTTAAATATTACTTTAAGTTATTTTATTTTCCACAACAATTACAAGTCATTTCCTTGGATTCGAGAGAGATGGAAGAAGTAGTTGAATCATCGGTGTCGATGTTCCTAAAGGCGTGAGGGGGTCGCGGGAATCATACGCTAGAAGGGAGATAAAAGGAAAAAGAAGCAGCTGAAAAAAACAGACCAGCCGGTCTCCAGCCCGGCTGGGCCAGTTGGCAGGCCGGGCAGGCTCCAGAGCCCACCGGCCGCATGCCCGGTTTGGGCCGGCTCCGAGGCCGGGTAAGGGCCCGAGAAGGCCGGTTTGTAGCCCGGACAAGCCGTCTCCAAGGCCGGCCTAGCGAGGGGAAGAACGGCGACGACGCCGTGCTGGGCGTGCGCGCGCTCGGCGATGCCGAGCAAGGGGAGGAGCTTGGAGGAGAGGGGAGGGCACGGAGGGGTGCAGAAGCTCACCACGGACGCGAGGAGGGGGTAGGGGTGGCCGGAGATGGACCAACGCGTCGGTGCGGAGCTCGGCGAAGCGGCGTCGGTGTCGGGGACGAACTCGGATGGCGGCGGTGATTCCCTACGTTGCAGATCGATTCCTTCCACGAGAAGAGGGAGGAGAGTACGGCGGAGCTGGTGGTGGTGCTCGTTTGGCGGCGGGGCTCTCCAACGGCGGCGATGTGGCGGTCAACGGCGACGGCTACGGAACCGCCATGGCAGGGATCGTGCGAGCTAGAAAATGGGGAAAGGGAGACACGGGGGAGGGAGTGAGCTGCCACGGGTGGTCCTCTCCACCGTGTGGGGTCGACGACGAGAAGAGGAGGGCGCGGTGCGAGCTGGTTCGGCGCGACCATGGCGCACTGTGGCGCCAGGGTTGGAGGAGAGAGACGCCAAATTTGCAGGAAGCCCCCTGCGAAATTTGTTCCATCACCGATTGGTCCTTTTCTTCCTTTTCTTTTTCTGGAATTCCTCGAAGCCATTTATTTGAAGCACTTAACCATCTCAAAATTTGGTGAAACTTTGCACAAAATTCTTATTTCATGTAAAGAGCCACTGGCAGAAATTGCAACCCATTTGGAGAATATTTTTAGAAGTAACCTGTTTCACTTTCTTTTCTGCCCAAATTTTAGAACAATTATTTAGGGCATTGAACCCACTCCAAATCTTATGCAAATTTGTAGTAACTCTTGATTTGACATAAAGAGGCATTGGTAGAAATTTTAACTCAATTGGAGGAAGTTTGTAGAACAAACTTGTTTTACTTTCCTCTCTGTCATTTATTTTATTTTTACAAATCCAAATAGTTTGCAAAAAATATATTTGGAACTTTGGAATTTCCTTGACAAATATAACATGTCAAAGTAATTTTGTTTTGCAAGTTTTTAGTGCCTTGTTTTGGAAATTGTTGGAACAAGTTTGGCATTTGATTTTAAACGGTGCCAAAACCATTTGTGTGTTGTTTAGCAAGTACAATTTGGATGCCATGATGCAATGCAACACAAAAGCGAAAATTTTACACAGGTTTTTCAGGTTCTTAACTTCGGGCTGTTAAAATTCTACCCTCCTTACAGGAATCTCGTCCCGAGATTCTAAGAGTAGGGAAGAGGGAAAAAGGGTTACAACGGTACTACACGATCTTCTCGCTTCATGTGGCTTCTTTCTTGAAGAGGTTGATTGAGGGCATCATGAAGATCTTCATCGGCTTCACTTCGGGGTCACTATCAACGTTCACCATCGGAAAGAAGGAAACTTCACCGGAAGGATGGATCTTGGTGGATATACCACAACGGAGTACCTTCTAATAGAATGTTAGGATGAGACTTCGAGCATCCCTTGATTTGAGAGTTAGGAGACACAAACATTTGACGGGAGATTGATTAGAAGTTTCCAGTTGGTAGACAACTGTTTTCTCAAAGGATTCAGAATATGAACTTTGCACAAGGCCTTGAATTTCTGAGGGAGATTGTTGAAACCAGATTCCAACAGTTGAAGAGATAACTTGTACTAGTCGGCTTGAGTAGAACTTTCCTCACGGAGGAGCCTTTCAGATCACATGAGAAGGGTCGGGAAGGTGGACATAGAGAACTTCAGAAACTCCGCAAACATTAGTATTGGGAACACTTCTTGATTTTCCAGACATCGGGTCCAGCTTCTTGGGGATCACCAACTATCGTTTCTGATTGAGAGTCAAACCTGGGAAGTGTAGAGATACTTCGGGGTCAACATGGATGAATAGGAAGTCTTTACACGGGATACCAACAGATTACAGGGGCTAGGAACCCCAAGAGTTGGACTACAAAATCTAACTCCAACGGAGGAACGAGATTGCGGAACCCGCGGAATAGCAACTTGTCAGGAGAAAGCTGCCCCAATTGGATATCTGTCAGCGAGACACAATTTAGTTCTTGATGGGAATCACCATAGAAGACAAAGGAGTTCTCAGACTTCCTCTCTTTCTGGGACAATTCAATCAGTGGCTTGGATGCATAGATAACATCTTCAAGGAATGGAGGTAACCACATACCATTCCGAGAATATTCTACACATGCATGATCGAGTTGAGATGATTTCAAGGAACCAGACAACCCACTCAGATCCACGGCGACATCTTTCAGCAATTGCGCGTGAACCAGGGAAAATCACTTCTAACTCCAGAACACATACTTTGTGAGATCACAAAGTTAGTTCCAACAATTTCCAATGCTAACGCCAGATATCCAATATGAATCTCCTCAAACATGGAGAAGATAAGAAGCTAGTTGATGGGCTCAACCACAAACTTATCCTGATACTCCAAGACGGTAGACTCATATTTCACCAGGACAAGGCATAAGTATTGGTCAGACCAACACATTCAGGTAGGTAGGCCTGAGTTTGATTTGACGATAGCCCAATTCAAATCAAAAGATTTAGAGGTTAGCATATCCAAAGAGGAGACACCACCTCGCTTCGGCACAAACAGACTAGACATCCCTTTGAAAAGGAACTATATCAGATAGAGCTTTTGTCTTTCGACTCTCCAAGTTGTTTAAGCTCAACCGAATAATTCAGAGTTGCTCAGAGAACCAACTTACTCATAAGCGCACCATCACGGCCAGGTGACAACCTGGCGATACTTCTGGAAAGACACCCAGAATATCACGATCCACATATAGGATATCACGACATACCGTTCCAAGAATCTTCTGCATATGCATGATGGACTAGAATATCACGATCCACCGGTATGTCTAGAGTTCGAGAGAGAATCATGCCTTTCAAGGCACAACAATGTGGTCTTGGGAGTTTCGGCACAAGCCTAGCTCTTAGACCGAGGGAGTGCATCAGAGCCAACGGACTTGGTAGCACTGTCAAACTCAGCTTATCGATTGGCTAACCAATCATGCTAACGAGGGCAATGGATATCCTTGGATTTCCGCACAGTGAGAACTGCTAAGAATATCCGATAGCCACAGCCTTGCTCACGACTCATCCTTCTCGAGTAACAAGTCACTCGGAAACGGAGAGTAACAAGGTGTAAGAGCATCACTTCATCAAGAAGATCATGATACTTAGCTTGACCCCTTGATATAAAGAGTGTGACACCCTAAGGTGGAGCAGAACAAAAGCTAAACAAGCCCCTTATTCCGCAGATTAATTTACTTTGACCTGGTCCGAGAAGTGGACAAGGTACTGGAGTTTGTTTCTCCTAACAAGATGAAGGGGAAGATCTTGACGGATCAAGGGAGTGACTTGCATCGGAACATACCAACGCACGATTAAAACTTTACTGTCCACTGACAGACAAGGTCGGGAAACGGATCAGAGTAAGAAACATACTCAGGAGAGATCCTAAGATGTTGAAGATGCACCGGTTATTACTCAATTGTGATAACCATGCTCAAAAAGGGAGAGATACAGCAGAATCAAACAAAACTGTAGCAAGATTATTGTTGATTAGTAGCTCACCCTTAAGGACGCCGGGGTCCTCTTCAGCTTCTTCAGCAGCGACGTGGTTCAGGCGACGTCGCACAATAGGTCCAGCCTTGCCAGCTGGAGTGGCATGGGCTCGCGCAGGATTTCCCGTGAGAGGTGCCTTCTGAGGGCAATCCCTGCAGTAGTGGCCAGCTTGACCACAGGTGTAGCAGATAAGTCCAGGTGGAGCAGGTAGCCGAGGACGATACCCACTTTCGCTTGGCCCAAATGTCGAAGTAGTGGGGCGCGTGGTGACGTGCTGAGCAATCTTCTCCTGGGCATCCTTTACTGCCCCCACCATGAACTCCATAGAACAATCAGCCGGGAAATGGTCATCTCCTTCGCATAGGTAGCAGGTGGCGCTAGCGGTTGGGCACTTGCCGAGTGGATGCTTGTTGACACAATGCGGGCAACTGCCGGGGCATTGACTCGCTTGATGTCCACCCCTTCCGCACTGACTACAGGCCTTTCCTTGTGGTAGTCCCCACTCTCCGGGGTAATTAAGGGGGCACTTCCGGTACGGATGTCCACGCTCCTTACAAGTGTAACACCTGAGTAAGGTATGGGATTTCTTGGGCAAAACTTTACATGTAGGGATTTCTGCCGATCAAAGGGTGGCGGGTGGGTCCCTGGGGTGGCTTCAATTTGATGGAGCGGAGGACGTTGTGCCATTCTATAGATTTGACAAGGACGCAGTTAGTATCTAACTCCGAATGGTTGGGTCCGAAACATTAATGTCCACTCAAGTACACAGACTAGGGACAATAGTGCTTTGTAACACAACGAACAAGGGACCAATAAGATGGGACTTGGGTTGAAGATCAGCATCATGTGCTACTAGCGAGAGTTAAGTAATACAACTTAACACACTCTAGTTGGCACAATCCGGGACCTTATGTTCAAGTCCTTGGGTTAAAACCCAGAAGAAAGGATTAAGAGATTAAACTTGATAGGAATACAAGGGTTCGTAACCAACTGAGGTGATGGGAATGTTCATCGTACTCCAGATGGTTTCTCGGCACATGAAGCTTCGGATTGTAGCGCGGCGGGAGCAACTGGACACCTAACACTAGAGGTAACAGGTGAGAAGTCCAACCCCGAAATCCTAATCATTTGAAGTAACAGGTGAGAAGAAAAACAGTTTAAGTCAAATCGAGGTAAGATTGCTCCGAGATTAGAGGGTAACCAGATAAGGAGTAAAAAGAATCCTAAGATAGTTTTCACAACTCATTTTTAGGTTAAAATATTTTCACAAACACTAGACTCAACATCGACCAGTAGAAGGGTTTCCTACAGGCAGTACTGCTCTGATACCAACTTGTGGCGCCCTGACCCGACTGCTATACAGTGATACTGTGTCTCCGGTTATCAGATACCACCAGACACACTATCAAAGCATAATAGAGAGATCAAGACTTGTGGAACAACTGGCACATCACAGACTCTACGACACAAATCATTATATTTCAACTCTTATAATAGAGAAAGATAGCAAAAGACAAACAGAGGTCACAGACCCAACATTTCATCAAGCGGAAGCAAATTAAGTTGTTCTAAACAACAAGAATCAACATATGGCCTAAGAGGCCTACAAATAAACATCACAGCGCCAGCTGTTCCGAGATGTCCCAAGCTGCCACCTGGGAACCCCAGACTACTCGTCGACGTCCACAAAGAACCCACCTTCGAGGTCGGTGAAGTTCTCTCCTGAAAATAAGCAAACGACGTTGAGTTCGACGAACTCGCAAGATTAGGAGCTAATATATGCTCTATGATTGGCTTTCAAGGTTTTATGGCTCTTTTGCATAAAGCTGATTTTATTTATGAAAGACATAACTCAAAGGCATCGACTAAACAGATTATTTTGAAAAGGGGTAAGAAGAAACTCTTTTTTTTAGATCACTTTCTCAACAACAACCACCATCATCACCTGTACCTATTCATCAAAGGCACCTCCCCGAATCACCCTCGAGGAAGTCAACCTTGCATTCGTGAGTGGTACCTCTAGTACCCAAGTTTTAATCATTCCGTTTAAGTTATTCTATGATCATCGTCCATTCCCAAGTCGTCCATAACCGTGGACACGGCTTTTCGAAAAGATTTATCCCTGCAGGGGTGTACAAAGTTGAAGTCCCCGGAGTCCCGAAGGGCCCCAGCTCCTTCGCTACGCGTACCGCCCGGCCCATTACCTGATCATTAGCTCTCTTCCTTGGAAAGCCGGCTGGGTGGGAACGGTGTCGACTTCTCCCTCGTTAAAGACTTTCCAGGATCATCAGTGGCGGTAGGACATGTTTGGTGACTCCTCCAACACCTCGCCCCACGGCCACTTATTTTCCTAACACCACAGTCCTCATCCCAGTTCATCCCACCATCATCACGCACGCGCAAATGGAAGCCCGAACTAGAGGACCCTGGCTAGCCCCGCTCGAATTATTTAGTCTATGAGGGTTCCTGCAATTGCATAGGCCTCACGCATGGTTGCACGCTCAGTCTTGGTTCAGGAGGTACAGAACTCCCACCTAGGCGGCGAGAACGAGACAAAACACCATATCCACAATGGCCTCTCATCCCCGCCTCTTAAGCATTTTATTATCCATCTCCACAATTCTCCACCATCAACATCACTGTCACAAGTTAACACCTGTTTCCAGCATTCACCACCCCTAGTACAACTAGGCATTTCACTAAGCATGGCTAAGCACTTGCATAGCATAGTAAGTATTCCATGGCCAACAATACAAACCTATGGTAATAGGAAGGTAAAACAGGTATTGGCAACAGGATTCTAATGCAACTAGTAGGATACTCTAATCCAGGCAAAAGACATTTAGAACCGCATGCAATATTATAGTGGAGAAAATAATTGCGGAAAATAGGATAAGATATGCTCAGAGGGGGGATTACGCTTGCCTTGTTGATACGTCCGGTAATACGGTTCCTCGGGGTATTGTGGAGTAACCCTGGCTGCTTGATCTATCGAAGCACAACAGGAGAACAATCAATCACCACACATGGGTACAATGCAATGCACAATCACATGATGGCATGGCAATTTTAATGCACCGAGATTAACATAAGCTATCTAGCCATTTTAAGTGGGGTATGGCGATACCTACTTTACTCGGAAGAGAGGTACCCCACATTTACTTAGTGATTTTGTACTCCTAGAAGTGCAAGATTGTAATTCTGATCAATTATGCATGATGATGATGATTTTGGATAACTCACATTTTTCTGAGCATTTTGATATGAGGAACACATTTTTCGGAGGTCCCGATTAAAAGTTATTAATTTTATAATTTCCCTCTTTTAAATATTACTTTAAGTTATTTTATTTTCCACAACTATTACAAGTCATTTCCTCGGATTCGAGAGAGATGGAAGAAGTAGTTGAATCATTGGTGTCGATGTTCCTAAAGGCGTGAGGGGGTCGCGGGAATCATACGCTAGAAGGGAGAAAAAAGGAAAAAGAAGCAGCTGAAAAAAACAGACCAGCCGGTCTGGCCGGGCAGGCTCCAGAGCCCACCGGCCGCATGCCCGGTTTGGGCCGGCTCCGAGGCCGGGTAAGGGCCCGAGAAGGCCGGTTCGTAGCCCGGACAAGCCGTCTCCACGGCCGGCCTAGCGAGGGGAAGAACGGCGACGACGCCGTGCTGGGCGTGCGCGCGCTCGGCGATGCCGAGCAAGGGGAGGAGCTTGGAGGAGAGGGGAGGGCACGGAGGGGTGCAGAAGCTCACCACGGACGCGAGGAGGGGGTCGGGGTGGCCGGAGCTGGACCAACGCGTCGGTGCGGAGCTCGGCGAAGCGGCGTCGGTGTCGGGGACGAACTCGGATGGCGGCGGTGATTCCCTACGTTGCGGATCGATTCCTTCCACGGGAAGAGGGAGGAGAGTACGGCGGAGCTGGTGGTGGTGCTCGTTTGGCGGCGGGGCTCTCCAACGGCGGCGATGTGGCGGTCAACGGCGACGGCTACGGAACCGCCATGGCAGGGATCGCGCGAGCTAGAAAATGGGGAAAGGGAGACACGGGGGAGGGAGTGAGCTGCCACGGGTGGTCCTCTCCACCGTGTGGGGTCGACGACGAGAAGAGGAGGGCGCGGTGCGAGCTGGTTCGGCGCGACCATGGCGCACTGTGGCGCCAGGGTTGGAGGAGAGAGACGCCAAATTTGCAGGAAGCCCCCTGCGAAATTTGTTCCATCACCGATTGGTCCTTTTCTTCCTTTTCTTTTTCTGGAATTCCTCGAAGCCATTTATTTGAAGCACTTAACCATCTCAAATTTGGTGAAACTTTGCACAAAATTCTTATTTCATGTAAAGAGCCACTGGTAGAAATTGCAACCCATTTGGAGAATATTTTTAGAAGTAACCTGTTTCACTTTCTTTTCTGCCCAAATTTTAGAACAATTATTTAGGGCATTGAACCCACTCCAAATCTTATGCAAATTTGTAGTAACTCTTGATTTGACATAAAGAGGCATTGGTAGAAATTTTAGCTCAATTGGAGGAAGTTTGTAGAACAAACTTGTTTTACTTTCCTCTCTGTCATTTATTTTATTTTTACAAATCCAAATAGTTTGCAAAAAATATATTTGGAACTTTGGAATTTCCTTGACAAATATAACATGTCAAAGTAATTTTGTTTTGCAAGTTTTTAGTGCCTTCCTTGTTTTGGAAATTGTTGGAACAAGTTTGGCATTTGTTTTTAAACGGTGCCAAAACCATTTGTGTGTTGTTTAGCAAGTACAATTTGGATGCCATGATGCAATGCAACATAAAAGCGAAAATTTTACACAGGTTTTTCAGGTTCTTAACTTCGGGTTGTTACATTTGCGGTGTTGTTGCTAGTCGTGTCGCTCCAGAGGAAAGAGCCGAACACGGCTGGCGGGTGCTGCCCCTTCTTCCCATTCAAGTAAGCTCGTTTGCCCGTTTCTAGATCTTGTGGTGGGTCGTGGGTGGCTGCACATGTGAAGTGGTTGCTACCCCTCTTTTTCCCTCAGTTGTCGAGGTGACGGAGAAGGAGGGCGATGGAGTCACTCTACTTCAAGATGTGCGGTGGGCTTGTTGTTGCTCCCCCAGGAGACTCCTAGTATGGGGCTTGCGCCCTACTTGCGGCGGCAAGATCCGGCTTGCCTATGCTTCCTTTGGTCGAAAGGCGACCCTCCTCGGCTAAGTTGGCTCGATGCTGCTCTTGTTGTTGAGTTTGTGCTTGTTCTTTGTTGGGGAAGAACCCCGGGGGGGGGGGGGGGGGGGGGGGGGGATTGCTTTTCCACAAATCTTTCGTAGGCTCTTGCTATAGAATGTCAGGTCGTTGTTGTAATTTTCTTTCCTTTCTAGACTTGATTGTAATTTGTGAGCCCTCTACATTAATATAAGCAGCGTTCGGGTCCTTCTCGACCTGCCCCCTCGTTCAAAAAAAAGTTATGAATCTGTGGCTGTGGGGTCAATAGTTGATATAGTCCAGGGCGTAATCAACTTCCACCACTAGATCAGGTAGTCAACACGCTTCATGATCCGCATGACAGAACGGTGCTTTTTGAAGCCACATACTAGGTTCCTCCTGGCCAAGTGTTTCCCCAGGAGTGCAAGGGGTGGGCAGGATCGCAGTGGCGGCCGGGCGGATTTTGCCAGCATCTTCCTTCTCCAGAGATTGCAAAATACGTTACATTAAGGCAACCCTGACGTAAGTAAATTACCCACCTCACAAGTCACAGCCCTGCTGATGGAGACCTGCCTCTTCTCGCACTCATCCTTCTCAAACCTTAGATTTGTACTTTAAGACAAAATGTTTTTGCTGTTCATAGTGTAGCTCGCACATTATTTTCGATTATTGAATTTTCCATTTGTCGGAGGGATATAAGTGGAAGAAGTACAAGAAGCAATTTTGAAGTTGTTCCCGATTCTTCCTCCGTCGCCTTCTTGGCAAACGGGCAAAAATACTACTCCCCCTTCCGGTTTCCAAAAAGGGCTAGCAGAGACCTCCTTCCAACACCAAACTCAGCCAGCCATTGAACTTGCCCGTCTCGAGCTCTCGAAACTGCTTCAGCCATGGTTCAGATCAAGGAATTGTATCCTTCTAAGATCTTTATATTCATCGTTGTATCACTATATGTCTGCGCATGATCTTCCTTGTTTTATCATCTTTTTTGTTATATAACTCGTGTGTCTGCGCAATTTTGGTTTACCTTTGACTTCGATCCTGCACTAAGCCGAATCGTCATGCCGATGTCGTTGGAGGAGGTATGGAGGACCAAAAAGAATGATTTTTTAGTTGTTTATGTCGAGTTTGTAATTGAGTTGAGCAAGATCGACTTGTTGTGTCGCAGTATGAAATAGGGCTCAGCTACACCATCATGAAGATGGAGCAGCAGAATACAAACGGCAAGGAGGGCGTGGAGGTGCTGCAACAGGACCATTTTGAGGACGAGGAGCTCGGCGAGGGCCAATTCACCTTAAAAGTCTATCATTTGCAGAGGTTCGTGTGTATGTGATCATCTAGTTTCGTTTCAGTACAGTTCATGGCTTCATTAAAACGATGAAACTGGGACAGCAGGGATCGCCTTTCACAAAAAAAAACGGTTTAATGGAGTATACTTCACAGTGGTCATGAATCTAAAGTCGTTTCAGGAAGAAAATAAAAAGCGGATTAAGGCCATTACAGTTCTTGTAGAAATTTCTAGGTAACTCTTACAGTCATAAGCATGTCATGGTAATGACGAGAGTTTAGATAAAATATACTGGAAGCAGACAATGGCTAAGTAGCAGCGTTAATTGGTTGCAATCAGGACATTATGAAATACCAGAAGCAACTGGTTTAAATATGGCATAATTATGTCCTTTTCAGAAAACAGTTGAAGATAAAATTAAGTGTAAAACTTTGTGCAGCAAAATCCCATCTTGGATGAAGGGCTTCGCGTCCGCGAGTGCTCTTGCCGTGCATGAGGAGTCCTGGTCCGCCTATCCAAAGAGCAGAACAGGTTAGCAAAGAACCCTTTGTTACCTCTTGTCAATCATATTTTTGTGGTTTTAGTATTGCATGGTCAAGAATTATTGCTAAACTAGCTAGTTCCATCTGTAATATTCCCCTCCCAATTTCGTGGCTGCCATGGATGTTGCTCTGACCATAATCAGTGATCAAGGTACAACGAGAAATCCCTCTGTTCTTCGAATCCAACACCGCTTAGTCCATTTAGTTCTTCTTGCAAATTAACCTCGTCGTTCTTGATTATTTCTTACGACGCAGTGCCCGCTTTTCAGCAAGTGTTCACTGACCATCGACACCGTGATCAGGCCTGACAACGGCTGCTCTGAAAACGTAAGCACGCTCAGTCGTATGCATCGTAGTCATTTTCAGTCGTTCAGACGAAGGGAAACGACACTAAGGTTGCATTGCATAATGCATTACAACCAGGCGCATGATTTAACCGGTCAGCAGTTGGCTGCACGAGAGGTCGAGGTCGTCGACATCGCGTCGGTATCGCGGGACTATTGGAGCAAGGTGATCACCGCTCCAAACGTCGACCTCAAGACCTTTAGGTCCCAACGAACGAACCGGGGCCCTCTTCTGAAGGCCTGGATGGTACTAATGCAGATAACTCAGTTGTGTTCAGAGATCAACTCTGTAGTTCTATACCACTATTGACATGTTCATATGCTCTATTGTGCATTGCATTTTGCTTCAGGATTCTTGCCGTCCCGTGATGACCATATACAAGCTGGTGACCATGGATGCTCCCATCTGGGGCTTGGGCGAACGCCTCGAAGACTGCCTCATCGCGGTATGTATCATGTCGCGCGCTTGTTCCTCGACTGCTATCTACTGATCTGAATGGATCCGGCGCAGTGTTGGTACTTGAGAAGTTCAGAGGTAACCGTGGTATGTTTCGTGGTCCATACCGTGCAGGGGGAGAGGGCGCTGTTCCTGGCGTCCCACCGGCTGTGCTTCGCGTGGATAGACGAGTGGCACGGCATGACCATGGAGCAGATCCGGGAGATGGAGAGGCACACCGACCTACTCCTCAAAAAGGTCAGTGTTACTACTAATTACTCCCTCCGATCAGGTTTAGTTGTCGCTGACAAAGAGCTAGTCACGTACAATCGAGTAGTACTGCACGCGACAATCTTTGTCGATCGGAGGTAGTAGAAGGTGTTTAGATTTCTAAGACTTGCATGTATATGGACGTGTTTCAGTATGTTTGTTTACTCATATAACTCCAGATATACTCTACACTAACATATCTAAAACATACTCCCTCCGTATCAAAATATAAGTCGCACTAGTCACTTACCACACACATGTATGTAGACATGTTTTAGTGCAAGATTCATGTAAATGACTAGTGAATCTTACACTAAAACATGTCTACATACATGTGTGTGGTAAGTGACTAGTGCGACTTATATTTTGACACGGAGGGAGTACTATAATTCGGAACCATACTCTGTATTTGTTCTTGCATTTGGGTTAATGAATGACTCGTGCTGCTGCAGACACTGAAAAGGCAGCAAAGACCGGGGGCAAGCACGAGGGCGAGAGGAGGTCTCTCAAAGACCAGATCGCAGTCGTGGGGAGCTAAAACTAGTGCTGGTTAGTGGTTCCGTTAGATGGGCTGTTTATTCCGGTTGCTCATT
Source organism: Poa pratensis (assembly GCA_947311845.1). Lineage (NCBI taxonomy): Eukaryota > Viridiplantae > Streptophyta > Magnoliopsida > Poales > Poaceae > Poa > Poa pratensis. Next base: position 71,435,271 of record CAMZMU010000096.1, on the reverse strand, counting down.
ATGGTGCTGACAGGCACGCTCACTGGATTTAGCAAACAAGCCAGCAGTAATCTCAGGCTTGATAAACTTAAAAGCTGTACAAATGTAAAGAAACTTTTGAAACGTGTCTTTGTATTTACGACCCCGTTAACAATAGCGCTGACTAATGTTATAGGCAACACGCAATAAACGATGAATACAAGCAAGATCAACATAGAAGACACAAGAGGAAGGAAAATTACGAACGCCAAACAACAAAACTTCACTGTTTCGGAAAAATGTCACCAAACAACCACTATGGGCTAAACACTTACACCAACTAAAACTGAGCAAAGCTCAAACTTAGCAACATGAACTAATTTTGTCATATATCAGCATGATTGTCATGAAGTACTTATTTTGCATACCTTCAGTTTACCTTGAGCAACAACATCATAAATATAGTGGTTTTTAACATCAATGTGTTTTGTTCTCTCATGAAAATATCCGATCCTTAGTAAGGTATATGGCACCCCGAGTATCACAAAATAGAGTAATGCAAAAGTTATCTCCACAAAGTTAAGCACATAATATTTTCAACCAAACTGATTCTTTAAATGCTTCTACAATAGCCATGTATTCAACTTCTGTGGTAGATTGGACAACAAATGGCTAAAGTGTTGCCTTCCAACTAACAACACAATCACCAATAGGGAACACACAATCACCAATAGTGCACACATAACATGTGAGAGATCTCCTCTTATCCAAATCAGCAGCAAAATCTGAATCCACATATCCAACGAGTCCCTTACCAGTCTTGCCAAACTTCAAGCAATCATTAGAAGTGTCACCAAGGTACCAAAAATCCACTGAACAACATATCAATGTTCTTTACCACGATTGTCCTTGCATCTACTAACCAAACTCATAATGTCAGATTAATCAGGACGTGAACAGAGCATGACATATATTAAAGAACCAATAACACTAGAATATGACACTCCATCATGCATTCGCAATAGCACATAGAGAAGCTGATAATTTAATATAAGGAGCAATAACAGACTTCACATCACACATATTAAAACGATCAAAACCTTTTTTTAATGTAACTTTGCTGACTAAGAAATAGCAAACCAGAATTTCTGTCCTCGTAATCTCCACACCTAAGATTTTCTTAGCAGCACCAAGATCTTTGATCTCAAACTTACTATGTAACACCCCGGCCACCCCCGGGCCGGGCCTGTCACCCCTGGCAGCTCGCTAGAATCTCCAGACTGGCCCCACAGATCAATACTAGTCTTTTCTGCGCACTTTGTCCTCACTCGTGCGCACCCGGGAACCAGTTCCCGGTCGGTCACCCATCCTTGGAGTGCTCCGGGCCAAGCACGCTTAACCTCGGAGTTCTTTCCAGATGAGCTTCCGGAAAAGAAGTTGCAACTTATTGATATGAGTATTCTATCAATCCTGTTAAGCCCTGAGCCAGGATCTCACATCCTTCCCCCCTTAGAAGACCGACGCCCTCGTCGGTCAGCCCCAGTCCAGAAACTTCCCCTCTTGGTACACGTCTGTGCGTCCAGTGCCGGCACATGCTCCACATGTCCGCGCCCCTGACCCGCACACGCCCGTGTTGCCGCGAAGGTCGGCTCTGATACCAAATTGTAACACCCCGGCCACCCCGGGCCGGGCCTGTCACCCCTGGCAGCTCGCTAGAATCTCCAGACTGGCCCCACAGATCAATACTAGTCTTTTCTGCGCACTTTGTCCTCACTCGTGCGCACCCGGGAACCAGTTCCCGGTCGGTCACCCATCCTTGGAGTGCTCCGGGCCAAGCACGCTTAACCTCGGAGTTCTTTCCAGATGAGCTTCCGGAAAAGAAGTTGCAACTTATTGATATGAGTATTCTATCAATCCTGTTAAGCCCTGAGCCAGGATCTCACACTTACTACTCAGCTGTGACTTTCGAGTAGTGATATCTTTCTTGCTATTGGCATCAATCAACATATCATCGACATATAATCAGTCTGTCAGAAGTTAGTCTTTATCTAGAATATCATTTATTTTGAATTCGGATCACAACTCAATAATAACTAAAAAGGACCAAAGGAAATCTAACAACTCACAAAGTCACGGTATAAAATCATACATAAGTATAACATTAGTGACTTTTTCCATTTGGTAGGCTAATCAAGCCCCAACCGAAGCCAAGTCTAACCTAGACCCTAGAAAGCTTGCAAAATCATTGGTGCAACGTACACTGGTACTGACCGATAGTATTAATTATGGGCACGGATCAAAACTCTCACTGGAAACACAGAAGGGTTTCGTCGCCCGAATGAGCTACATCAGCTATGATCTAAACGGAAAACTCATTTCCGACGTCAACAATAACACAAAAACAAGCAACGTCGGCTTCACTCCACCAAGACAGAGTCCGGTTCCAGTCTCTTCATGACCCAAACTCAATCAAACGTCACATGAGTAGGGTCTTGACCAGCGACTGTTCCAGTGCCCGGACATGTTCATATCTTTGTATCCATGTGTGTTCACCCATCGGGATCTTGTCCTAATGTCGGCCTATTAATTTATTGTTCATCCAATACCTGATACAGTTTGATAGAGGCAAAAGGAGTAATTACTAGGTTTATTCTCCTCTTGAATTTGACGGTGTAACATAGCAAGAGCTGCAAAGATTAATTCACATGCTTAAAGCAAGTATAATATGTGGTTTATAGCTTACTTATGTGGCATTTTTGTTTATGTGGACGAAAGCTATAAAAATGAGAGTAGTGGACTCTCATGCAAGGCCCCATCTATGCGTGCTGTTAGACGAATGCAACAAATATAAAGAAAGAGAGAGAGAGAAGATTATAAAAAATTGTAGTTCAATAGACAATCTTGTAGCCTATCTTATTATATCAGTGGTTATTCAAGGATGGCTATGACCCCATAGCAGATGCATATAGCCATCAGCTGGCTATATATACTACTCTCTCCGTCCGAAAAAGGATGTTGCAAAAATAGATGTATCTAGACATGTTTTAGTGCTAGATATATTCATTTTAGTGACATCCTTTTTCGGACGGAGTGAGTTCTAGTAATCCTCTAATTGTATAACCAAAAGCCGACTATATGCGAGTCGCGTCATCTATAGACAAATCAGAAAAATCTAATAGCTCAGTCATATGAGAGCTAGATATACTTATATAGCTCATTTTGTTCTATCACAAAGGGGGGGTGAAGGTTATACTAGCGTTGTCTATAAATTTGCAGCCCGGTTTTCTATCTCTTCTGTTCCCTCTCCTTCGAGTAAGTAAATTTTTTTTAGCCCGGGCCAGACTTTGGGTCGAGCCGAAAAGAGCACGGTGATAAAAAAACGTCGGGCCATATAAATTAGGTCTGAACATAGCGAGCCTAGCCCGACCCGAACGACCAATCCCGGCCTGAAACCCCGCATCAGGCCCAACCTGACGTATGGGCTCAAAGTTCAGTCCCAAACCCGCCCTGGAGTTTTTGGACCGTCAGGACAGGCTGTCCATAGCAGGTATAGTCTCAACTCAGGTTGCAGAGCGGCGTCCGAACCCGGCTCGCTTCAGCTAAAAATAGCCTAGGCTAGTAAAAAGAATCGTGCCAAGATTTTCAGCTTTTTCCAAAAGATTCCTGTTTATGCGGGACGTAGTGGGCCGCGGCCTGACACCTTCAGTCTCAGCCACTCAGATATGCTCCTACTCCCTCCGTTTTTTAAGGCAAAATTAACAAATCTGACCCTAACGTCAAACTTCAGCACAAAATGGACCCTTTTCGAAAGTTTAGCCGGATCTAACCCTTTTCGGTACCGCTCAACATGTTGGCGGTAGACTATGCCGGGTACCGCCAGTTTCATTGGCGGTATGATTCCTGGTCTACGGTCCGCTCGTGCTGGTTGACTTCGCTGACCTGGTGGTACCGCCGACACAGGCGGCGGTAGAGGAAGGCAGAGTAACGCCAATTTTAAAGGCGGTACAGCTGGGCTTGATACCGCCGCATGTACCGGCGGTACCATTTCGTGACTTAAGTCACGCGAGGCAGCGCCGCCTCCACCCAGCCTCTCATTCTTTCCCCACCCCGAGCTGCTGCCCTCACTCTCGAGCTGCTGCCCTCTCTCCCTCTCTCCTCCCCACTCAAATCTCTCTCAAATCCTCCGAATCGGAGGGTATAGCTCGTGGAATCGGCCCCTCTCCATCCTCTGAGGTATTCCCTCTCAGATCTCTTGCGTTTTGTTGGTTGGATTTGTATTACATGTGACATTCTTGGGAAACCCTAGATTTGTTAATTTCTTCTAAATCCACCATTTGAATTGATGTATTGCGGGCTATATGTTGTTTATAAGGTGTATAAAGCATTGTGGTTATATAGATTCATGTCTTTTCTTACCTAGAAGTATGGTTGAGTCTAGGGTTAGAGGTAGTGGTAAGCACACATGTATAATTTCGAAAATTGTGGTGTGAACATGAATGTGATATATTTGTGTTTCTTGTCATTTAATTTTAGATGGGAAGAATCGTGAATGTCCATCATGTTGACAAGAAAGCATTTTTTAGTAACAATGAAGAAGAGTTTGTTGACAATGAAGAAAAAGTTATGGTATTTATCAATAGTCCGACATATGTTGAGGTTGTTGCTCGAGTACGTGAAGTATTCGAATGGATGGATCCTAGGGAGAAGGTTGAACTTGATGGAAGGTATTTTGTTGGATCGGGACACCGTCCGTGAAAGAAAAAAATACCTATCACATGTGAGTTAGATTGGGGTGCATACAAAGAGGTTGTGGCGGCCTCCAAAGACAAGTCACTAGAGTTATTTGCTACCAAGGTTGGCGGTGATCGGGCGCTTATTGACTTGAACCGGTGTGCCTCCCCCACACTTGATGATGCGGTAGAGTTGAATAATATGAGCCAACCTCCTTTGAGCCAACAAATTTACTTGGAGATGAATGATGGCGACCAAGTCGATGAACAAGAAGAATATGTCCATGTGGATGTTGGATATGGCTATGGCTTTGGCATTGAGGATGAACATAGGGAGGAAGAAGACATGGAGGGTGATGTGTCCGAGCGGGAGGACGAGTACCATGACATTTATATTGGAGATGTAGAGGCACAGGTCGAGGAGGATGGCATTGACCGTGGCACCTACTATCGCCGTTGCTATGCCTCCGACTCGGATGAAGAGGGCCCAGAGGAATTGGACGAAGATGGGTTCACGGCAAGGGAAGCCCAGGCCTTTTTAAAAGTGGTAGGCCGGGATCACCGAATTCCACTATTTCGTGATCTCACGCTTGCCGATAAGGCTATGGTGGATGGTGGGAAGTATAAAGATTTAGAAGCAACACCAAGCACAACTCAAGATGACAATGACAGCAATTCTCGCATAAAGAAAGGTTTGAAGTTTCCGGACTTGGTAGAATTGCAAATGTGGCTTAGCGAATATGCGGTGAAGCACCATAGGCCATTCATCGTGAAGCACTCAAATGAGAAGAGGCGTTACACGGTGATTTGTGACAAAAAAAGATGTCCATGGGTTGTCCGTGCCACTTAAACACTCGGGTTCCTACCGCCCGGGCTATAGGCGGTATCAAGCCCAGCTGTACCGCCTTTAAAATTGGCGTTACTCTGCCTTCCTCTACCGCCGCCTGTGTCGGCGGTACCGCCAGGTCAGCGAAGTCAACCAGCACGCGCGGACCGTGGACCAGGAAGCATACCGCCAATGAAACGGGCGGTACCCTGCATAGTCTACCGCCAACATGTTGAGCGGTACCGAAAAGGGTTAGATCCGGCTAAACTTTCGAAAAGGGTCCATTTTGTGTTGAAGTTTGACGTTAGGGTCAGATTTGTTAATTTTGTCGTTTTTTAATATAAGATGTTTTAGGTGTTGTACATATTGTCTAGATACATACTAAAGTGAGTGAACATGCACACTAATATATGTCTATATACATTTATTTACATGTGTATGTGGACAAATGTTAAAACATCTTATACTCCTATTAAAAAACGGAAGGAGTAACTCTCAAAAAACAAACTCAGATATGCTCCTAGTCACGATGAGTGATGTCATCCACGTGGCGGACAGAAAGGACGAACCCACAGCTGTCCCGACTGCAAAGGCAAGCGCGCCAGCATCGGATCCACCCCCGACGGGGCCGTGCCGACATGTACAGATACAACCAGGCCGGGACAAAACAAAGCGCGAGGCCCAGCGCATCGGACAAAGAACACGCCACCAGCCGCAAAGCATCCCTAGTCCCGAGCTTAATCTAATCCCCCGCATTTCAGTATCCCAAACTCCGCACGTCTGACTACACAGCAAACCTGCTACGTGGAGCGCTAAGGGCCAAGGCGCGTGCCACACGCGAGGGACACGTACACCCCCTCCAGATTGAATCAGAGCAGTTTCGAAAAACAACACCCACTGTTATCTCTATATAAACTGACCTGATCTGGCAATCCATATCAACCACGCTCACCCACTCATTAACTTCTATACTCTGAGCAGAGACTGTGAGCCATGGCCTCAGCGACGTTCCTCGAGGTGATCCTCGCCATCATCCTGCCGCCCGTCGGCGTCTTCCTCCGCTACGGCCTCGCCGTAAGTGATTCATTACTCTCAAGCTCGCGTCTTCTTCTTCGCCCTTTATGTACGTATCTGATTTTACGGTTTATTCTCAAGTGTGCCGCTTTAGCTGATTTTGGTTACTGGTGTGGATGTATCAGGTGGAGTTCTGGATCTGCCTCTTGCTCACCATTCTCGGGTACATTCCGGGGATCATCTACGCGATCTACGTTTTGGTGGCCTAAGCTCCCTGCCTGCTTGGGCGAGCCAGCGAGCGACTGTGCAAGATGACCTGATGCTCTCTGTGTTAAGAGAGCACGCGTTCATGTGTATGTATGCACTATTGTGATTTTTTTTCTCTTTCTGGAAACTCAGTGTTGTGGATCTGTGATGTGATGAGCGTAGTCATGGACCGCTAGCTTTTGTATTCGAAGGCATATTCATATGGACTGCAGCGCATGCCTTCTGTAAATTGGAAGTATTTGACGTCTGAATGATCTTTTTTTTTTAGGACAAGGTGGTCGAACCACCACTCGATTAGATAGAAAGAAGTCTGAATGATCCTTCGGAACAACGAAACAATCGAAGAACCGAGCTCTCGCAGATTTATATAATCTTGATGAAATCACCAACAAATCCCCGCAAAAGAGCACGTCGGGGACATGTGGGGAGCAGCACGTGGCCCGTCGCAATTGTTCTACTCCCGAATCCAGGGTCAGTCACCGCTGCTCAATGACGCATGATTCGGCACTAACCCGAGATGTAGGGAAGGCAATCATTAACTTGGCGAGTAAAACCTGCTTTTATCACGAAATTTGATAGACGCCGTAATAAACGAAATCGGGTGGCCTTGGCAGAAAAGCCACTATTATTCTGTCACACTCGAAAGTATTAATTTGATTTGAGGATTGCAACACAAACTAAAACAAAGCCCACGGCTAAAGATCTTTGGAGGACACGCAGAACCAAAAGAGGATTTTAAAATTTGTTTGGCATAACCAAAGTAATGTACGCTAGTGCTATGCTATCCGTCGACATCGGAAACAGCCAGAAGGGGGCATGCGCAACAAACAAAACAGGCTGGAGCGCAACAAACAAAACAGGCTGGAGCGACACATCAGAGGCAGAACGCACACAAAAACTGGAAAGGATTAATTAGATATATGCCACTGCAATTCAGAATGTCACTTCAATTTGCAACTTTCGAAAAATGCCACTTCAATCCTTGCATACGTCTACAAATGCCACTCTACTCATTTCGGCTCCTTTTTGGTACGAAAACTAGATACATATTTTCTTGTGGACGATTTTGCCCTGACTAGAGACTAAAATCAGCTATAGCTCACTCGTGTTCTCACTCTTTCATCTTCTCTGCCCAGGCACGAACCCTAGTAGGGCGCCGCCGCCGCCGCCCTTCCTCGCCGGTGCGCCCCCTCAGCCCTCGGCCGCCGCCCTCCTCTCTCCCGCTCCTGCACACTGCCGCCACCCCTCCTCTCCCCCGCTCCTGTCCCCTCATCTCCCACTCCTCGTACCACCCAGCCGCCTCGGCCCAGCCGTAGCCCTCCGAAGCTCGAGCTCCTGGGGGGAGACGAGAATGGCGGTGACAGACTCTTGAACAACGCATCCCCGAGCCACCTCTCGGAGCAATGTCATCTCCGCCCCAGAGATGCTGCTCCAACCGAGGAAGATATCGTGGAAGATGACGAACCTATAGCAAATTATAAGAGGTTTCAAATTCATTTATGTTAATTCACTTACTTTTCATGAACACACAAAGCTAATTTCTCACACATGTATTTGCAGACAAAAGACGCCGGTGAAAAAGAAGACGTCGGTGAAAAAGAAGACACCGGTGAAAAGGAAGACTCTGGTGAAAAGGAAGAAGAAGACGCCGGTCAAGAAGAAGACACCGGTCAAGAAGAAGAAGAAGACGCCAGTCAAGAAGAAGACGCCGGCGAAGAAACCTCCAGCAAAGAGCAAGCTCCAGTTTGTTACACCATCTACTGCTGATGCTGTTCTCAAGTCAAGTCTAGGAACCAAGAGAAGTTTGCTATATTGGCTTGGTGGAGGTGAACCATCTAGTGCTGGTGGAGCTGAAACTTCTACTGTTGGTGCTGTTCTCAAGCCAACTCCAGGCTGAGCTTCATTTGCTTGTAATCTGGACGTGTATGTCTGTATTGCTCAACTTGGAGCTGAACTTGTGTGTGTGTGTATTGCTCAACCTGGAGCTGAAACTTGTGTGTGTGTGTGAAATGCTCAACCTGGAGCTGAACCTTGACTATTTGCTTAAGTAATCTGAAGTTAGAAGACTATTTTGGTTCATATACTTATGCAGTATATTATCAACAATTGCTTTTGTTCTCTGATGCATAAATTAGTTGCATTTTTCTGTATAGCTTCAGTTCCATTTACATTTTCGAGTACAAGCTTCAGGTCAGTACAAGTTTTGCTCAAACACAAACACACTTTCAGATTGGTACACGATTTGCTCAAACACAAACACATTTATTTCAACATATGAGTTCATGATTAGTACAAGCTTTGCGATTTACACAAAGATCTAGCAGCAAGATTACAACCACAACAGCAATACACACAGCAAATCATAAACTTCAAACTTGTTCGCCGTCTTACACCGCTGCCTCCATGGTGCTTCTGCCGTTCTGCGGAGAGGAACAGGGAAGGGAAGGGGCGCCGCTGCAGAGCTTTCAGGGAGGCGACGGTCGGAGCTTCCGCTCGAGGGAAGGCGCCGCTTGGAGCTGTGGGGTGCTCGAGGGAAGGCGCCCACGGTGGCGGCAGCGCCATGCTAAGAATTGGTCGCCTGTGTGCTGCTGAGAGGAGGGACGGCGGCAGTGGGCAGGAGCAGGGGAGAGGAGGGGCGGCGGCAGTGTGCAGGAGCGGGAGAGAGGAGGGCGGCGGCCGAGGGCTGCGGGGGCGCACCGGCGAGGAAGGGCGGCGGCGCCCTGCTAGGGTTCGTGTCTGGGCAGAGAAGAAGAACGAGTGAGAACACGAGTGAGCTGCGGCTGATTTTAGTCTCTTTAGTCAGGGGCAAAATCGTCCACAAGAAAATACGTATCCAGTTTTCGTACCAAAAAGGAGCCGAAATGAGTAGAGTGGCATTTGTAGACGTATGCAAGAATTGGAGTGGCATTTTTCGAAAGTTGCAAATTGGAGTGGCATTTTTCGATTTCGCATGAATTGCAGTGGCATATATCTAATTAACTCCAAAAACTGAGCTTTATTTAGGAGTTAAACTAATACCTGTTGGCTGCAGTTCACTATTCCAGTCCGCAGTCCTGCACGCAAGAGCACGGCTCACGTGGAACGCAGCTGTCTACAGTGTCACCACCCGGAACGAGCTCTGCTAAGTTAGAAGTGAAAATGCATTGCCCCGTTTTTTCAAGGGAGAAGGAAATGGTCTCTAGAGAAGTGCGAGCCATTTTAGGGTTGAAAATGATAAGGAAATTTTCCGGCTGTTTCCGTAGAAAAAGGAAATGAAGAGCAAAAATGGAAACGAAAACGGCATTTTACGGAAACAAAACGGAAACGGCATATTTAAAACGGAAATGACAAAGGAAACGATTTAACAGTTTTCGACGGAAAAGAAACAGAAAATTTCGAAAATATAAATACAGAAACTTTCCGCATAACCAGTGTACGCTGGATTCGAGCGGCCCTTGACCTAGGTGCAAACTGAGACCTGCCTATATTGCTAGTTAGGTCCATCAGCATACATTTTTATAAGACTATACTTTGTTAGCAAACAAAGTGTGTTAGTGTGTATGTGAAACTACTTTTTTTGTGAATTTTTGTGTTTCTTGAAGTGTTAAACTATGTGTGTGGTATTTCACGTTAAACTGTCGCTGGTCGAGATTGTGAACAATTCTTATCTTGTTAGCTACTTATATTTATATTTTGAGAGTATGCACCAACATATTATACCACTACTAGCAAACGTGCCCGTGCGTTGCCACAGGCGAACAAATTTGGTTAAAGATGTAGATAATAAGATTACTCTCTTAAATTTGCACATAACAAATCAACAAGTCTAACAATGGTTCCCATCTTTTGCCCTCAAATCTTCTAAACAACAGTTCATGTAGTCCGTCAAAATGACTACACGACACACTGCCAGTCATATGAATACATTTGTTAATCCGGACAAAGCACTTCGAAATTGCCTTATACCATCATATCACAAACGAAAACATCAATTATGAATTACAACAGTTTCCTTCAGAAGCCTACTTTCTTACAGCTAGTTGATAGTCGCTTTGCAACACGTTGTTTATTTGGTCTTGTAACAACATCGTGTTGCTGAGTAAGAGCTAAGGCATCACCGGAGTTGCTTCCCATTTTGAGAATTTCCAACTGCCTAGTTGTCTGAATGGTGGAAATATAGACATGAAAGCAAATGAACTCTACAAACTGACCAACATAGTAGGTATTGTAGTGAGAAGATTATCATTTAGATAAACTACATGATCCATAACTAAAAAAATTATCATGGAAAGATTTAAATTATTTAGTGTTGTAACATTTTCTTTAAGTTAGGATTGAAACTTCGCAATAAAAAATCTTGCTGTTAATCTAAACTTGCTTTACTGTTCACCCCAATACTTCATCCGTGTTCTCTTTACTCATTGTCTGGTATCCGTTGTAAGACTTATGAACTTGCCAAAATTCGGAATACGAATCCAAAGAGCTGCCAATGTCGCATGTGACCGGAAAAGTGTGGAGACAACCGTCGGAGCCAACTCTGGTTCAATTGGGTAATCCGAAGAATAAATGTTGATGACTTTATCAAAGTTGCAAAGAGCCAACTCTAAGCCTACCAGCGATGAGAGATTGTACATAACACGAGGATTCTATCTCAAAGCTATTTCTTGAAGTTGTCTCCAAGAACAATCTTAGTCAATAGTAAGAGATAATTGTAATTTTCATGTGTTAAAAAAATTGAGTAGCCCATTGCAACGCACAGGCATTTTGCTGGTGTGTATATTCCGCCTTCATGCGTTGCAACGGGACCATTTATGTGACTATCTTGCATGACCATTTGCATAAATCCTTCAAGCCAGGTATTTAAAGAAATTAAAATTAACTACATACTATTTAATACTTTGTGATCACTTACACTTTTGACTGCTCAAACTAACTCTCAAGGCCACCAAAAGTAGTCAAGCACCAGATACTCGTAACATTCGACACGAACGATAAGAAACAAATAATATTGAGAAGCCATACACATTATTTGATTGCCTCAATCAAATCTATATTTGATTGCCTTTCTTTATGTAAAAAATTTATTTGATTGCCTGAGAAGCCATACACACAGTATACGATCTAATGCTAGACATGACAATCTACTAACAGTGCACCAAAAACGCACTTACACGTAGTACCTTTGATTGTGCAGGATAACGCCTCATACTCATGTCCATGCAGATGCTCGTGCTGTCGTGCACATCTGCACTGCAGTGTGCTGATCCACAGAGCAGATCAACAGGTACGGAGTAGCTCGCATGAACGAGGCTCTCCCGGCTAAACCTGGACAGGAGCACGCGAGGTCGAACGCCATCACGGTGATGTTCAAGTCCATCAGCCTATTAATTAACAAGCAATGGCCCGCCACTGCCGCGCCTCCTCGTCGATGCGACCCAAACTGTGGAGTTCCCCTGCTTTAGCGGCTCCAGTCCCGCATCGCTTGCTGTCACGGATGACGACCACGTATGCCGGAACAGGCGAAGTGTCGCGGCTGCCGTGCGTGCCCTCCACGGGAACGCCATGATCCACCATTCGATTGGAGGCCATCTGAATAGCTCAACGGAGGAGGGAGTGGGATCAGGACAGGCAGCGCCGGAGGAGCTGAGAAGGGCAGAGAGGGGATAGGGTAGTTCTGTACGCCGGGAGGGTAGCTGGCTGGGGAAGGGATGCACGTGGATGTGCTCCGTCGGCCGGAGATAAGGCGCGCGGCGGCGACGTATGACACGACAGACGCTGGTGTCCCGACCTAAGGCGGAATCGCGGGGAAGTTCGGCAGGGAGAGATGCGCGCCTTCCGATGGTAAGGAGAAAGGGGAGGCGAGGGCGGCGGTCGTCGGTGGAGCGGGACGAAGGCCCGATGGAAAGAATCGATGACATGTTGCCTTTTCCACTTTTCCTCCGGATCGTTATTTTTACTTGGCGGTGGCAGGAGCTGTAATATCTCCCAACTAACAGGGGTAAAACTGGAAAGTAAAAAACGCACCATCACCTCAGGCCATATTATATAGTAGAGATTGTGTTCCGAAAAAAATATCCGCTTTCGTATCGTATCCGTCCCGTTTCCGTTCCTTATTCATTTCCGGCGATTTCCGATTCCGTATTTGTTTTTGGGATTTCAGATTTCGTTTCCGAATCCGGCAAGACGAATTTCCGTTCCGTTTTCTTCACCAAGCTTCGTGGGTTTTCGTGTTTCCTTATTTGAAGATGTCGATCCGTTCATGCAGAGTACAATCCACCGCTTATATACATAGAAAACGCATAAATCCTTCCGTGCGACGGAGCGAGTGCGATAGGGAACTGCTAAAACCGTTGTTGGGCTGCTGCCAAAAGCCGTTGCTGCGATAGGAAACGCGACGCGTCTCTGTTCTTGCCCACCCAAAGCTGCACTTGCCGTGCCGTGCTCTCTATTGCTTCACAAGTTCAGAGTTTCGAGAGAGTTTGCGTGCAGTTTGCACAAGGAAGAGAACAACGATAGTTACGCTGGACTGCGTGCGATGATGTCCTACCTTTACTCGGCTCCCGGAATTACTGCATGTTTTTCCTGAGAAGCCAGGTGCATTGTTAGACAGAGAAAATGCACTATGATTTGTCGATCTTTTTGTGGAAAGCCGACATACAGTCTTTGAGGTTGCATTCGACACATTTGTCGTCTTAAAATTTTGTTATAAACGGAAGGACCACATCATTCAGAGTCAACGTTAGTAAAAGAAATGATTCAAAGTACTTCCAAGCAAAAAATAAATAAATGATTCAAAGTACTCAAGTTACATCTGAGCAGTAATAAGACTCATGCGACATAAATTAGATGGCACAACATGGAGGATGGCGTCACAATTGCCAAGAATGTACTCCTCCGTATCAAAATATAACTTTATACCTACTTTCTAAACACATGTATCTAGATATGTTTTAGTGTAATGTTCATGTGAATCTTGCACTAAAACATGTGATGTAGCCCGGGTCACCTCCATCACCATGTCAAGAACTCCAACACATTACAAGTCACAATGGACCTCAAAGATAAACTGCTTCCACTATGCGATTCACTTTGTGTCACATTTGGACGGTATACTATTTGACCATTGTTCCCACATTGCTAGGTGTGTCACCATGGGTACAAGACCACGGGAAGATGGCCAATGCGCGAGAGGAAGCAAGCCTGACAAGACGGAGGCTTGGAAGAGGAGAAGGAAGAAGAACCGTAGCTTCAGCAGCGGTACTACTGCCCCTGCCGAGCGGTACTACCGCCAAGTTCTAGGAGCGGTACTACCGCCACTACTACCGTGCAGCGCCAAATGCTCTCTGACTCGCCAACGGTACTTGGCCGGTACCGACCACGTACTACCGCTGGAGAAAAGCATCATAATATTCGTGCGAGTACACCGGTACTACCGCCGGGTGCAACGGTACTACCGCCACCTTACCAGGAACTGTACTACCGTTGTTTCCCAACGGTACTATCGCTGCCTGCGTGCAGTCAACGACCTGAAGCCCCTGTATCCCTTTCCCACCTACCCCTTTGGGTCTAACGTACCCCTCCACCTTTAGAAGATAGGTTGAATATGAGATAGAGTTGAGCTAGGCTCCTTACCCACCTCTTGTGGTGTTGCCTCTCTTGTGGAGAAGATCTTTCTTGTGGATTCAAGGCCTCCTCTTGTGGAGAAGATCCCTCTTGTGGATTCAAGACATCTCCTTACATTTATCTATTCAGTGACTTCAAGGCCCCTCTCTTGTGCTTGGTTCTTCTTGGTTGGATTCTATTGTGGTCGTCTCTCCCGCGGGATTCTACCACCACGATCTCTCCTCCCACGATCCCACCTAGTGCTTGCCAATTTCTCCTTTGGGATTCTATTGGACCGGTTGGACCTACCGGTGAGGGAAACATGTCATTGTATCGTGTTTGTGCTCGGGTGTTCTTCGTGTTCTTCCGTGAGTTCGCCCAAATCCGCCGTCAATCCGTGAAGATCAGGCCGCCTTCGAGGTCGTAACCTCATCATATGGTATCAGAGCTCTAGGTTGACACGGATTCGACTTGTGTTGCCACCGAATTCCTCCCAAAAAAATCTTGTTCTTGAGAAAATTTGAAAATTTTCGCCAAAAATAGCCTCACGAGCTTTTGGATCGATCTGTGATTCCGATGCATTTTGGTAGGTTTTGATCCATAGATTTATTGCTAAACTTGTTGAATTGCCTTCCTTTACGTTCCCATAGCCTAATTCCATCATTTGCCCCCTCTGATTTGCTGTTTGAAATCAAGTTTTTCCGTCGAAATCGCGAAATTTCGAGTCTCGGGTTCAGATCTGGAACTCCCACAGCTAGCGGTACTACCTCTATGTTTCAGCGGTACTACCGGAACCTGGGGCAGCGGTACTACCGCCCCCGTCAGCGGTACTACCGCCGGGACCTGGGACAAACAGAAACAACATTTCAGCGACACGGTTTTGGCCATATCTTTTGTATTCGGACTCCGTTTTTGGTGTTCTTTGACTCGTTTCGAAGCTACGGACAAGCTCTACGTCACCATTGCGGCTGATCCATCATACACTACCACCAAATTTGTGGGAAAGCACGACACTTCGACAACAACGGGTGAAGATCATCGACGTAAGGTATAAACATCTCGAGTCTTCTCCCCCTTGCCATTCCTTTGTGAGTCACACTATATCTTTGCGATTACCATGTCCTATTGAGGCTAGCTCATTGATGATTGCTTGGGCTTTGCACATTTGTATCGTTTAGTTTCCAAGCAACAATTGCATGCGCTAGTTGACATATATCATATATCTTGCTGTTGGCACAAAGTGGGTGAATGAGATAAGAGAAAAGAATCAAAAGTGAAAGGAGAAAAAAGCAAAAAGAGCAAGAAAAGAAAGAAGGAACACCACTTGCCATATCTCTTGTAGGAAGCGCGCAATCTCGATGAAATCCTTGTAGGTGGTACATTTTTGTGTAAATCTTGCAGCCCACCAATAATTTGCAGTCGAGATAGTGGCTCTCCTTGTACTTGTGCAACACGAGCTTATAGTCTTCGCTAGGATCATATGGTTCTCTAGCTCACTCCTTGGTTGCACGAGTCCCATTTATCTATCCGTGAGTGTGTTTCCTTGAGCTACATTCCTATCTTTGAGATTGACTTGTTTTTGCTTTGTGATCATCGTGGTTCTCTACTTGCCTTTACAATATCTTGGTTTTCGGTTGGTTTAATTTGCTTTCCACATACCATACCTTCCTATCAACTTTTAAGCCGTATGTGTTTTGGAGTTTTCTTTGGATACTTGAACACAAGCACTTTACTTCGTGATCGTTCCTTTGGTTGTCCACGACGTCCAATACTATCTACAAGGTGAGAGGTTGTGCTCTAGTTCCTTTCCACTCCACATATACACTTGTCTTGTGAGTTGACATGTCAAGGGAGAGCGGATCAACCAATGGAGCCTATGAGGAGGACTACACGATGAGTCACATCGACTATGATGCATCAAGCATTGAATACATGGGGGAATGCTACACCGAAATGACCCCCATGACATGATGGATAATCACCAAGACTTCCGCTACTACGACTCTAACTACTCAAGCATCAACGACATGGAGCGGTACCACTACTTCGACCAACCTTCATCATATGGTACCGACTTCAACTACAACGACATGGTGGAGCACCACTACCACGACTACAGCTCCGATGACATGGTGGAGAAAGTCTACGACTACTACTCTTAAGCATGTGCGATGACATCGACTACACCTTCGACAACATGCAATAGGAGATGAACCCCATCACCACCGTGTTCAAGAGCGGCACCACCAAGCGTCATGGCACAACCTATTATGGTTCAAGCTCAAGATGGAAAAACAAGAAGACCACCATGAGTCCATCCTATGAAGCTCCGTCAACTTCAAAAGGCGCCATGAGAAGAACATTGCAAAGAGCTCCAAGCTTCCACATTCTACATCAACTTCAAGAAGGCGCCATGAGAAGAACATCGCCAAGAGCGCCGAGTTTCGACATTCTACATCGACCAAAAGACGGCGCCGCAAGAAGTGCATCAACAAGGCCAACCCAAGCCAAGGCCCATCTAGCTCATCACGGCGCCACAAGATGCAAAAATGAGGGATGACCAAGTGAACAAGCTTGATGCACACTTGGACAAGTTCGGCGACACTAACCGTGTGTTCCAAAATCTCATGGACGCCATCGACAAGCTTTCCAAGCGTCTACACTCTTCATCACGCTCAAGAAGGCGCCACAAGAACAATGCCACGATGGCTCATGACTTGGACAACCTTGAAGCGACATCGACACACTTGCAAAGCTTCGGAACTTGTCTCCAAGCTCAAGTAGAAGCTCCAAGGAAAAGTCGCCAAGACATCACAAGGACTTACGACAACACCCCTCCACTCAAGAGCGTCAACGTCGACATGAGGAGAAGTCAAGAACCTCCACATCCAAGATGGCGGCAAGTACATAATCTATGGTGTCTCCTTCAAGTGCCACTACTACATGGGCGCCCTTCTCAAGCACTTCTCATGAAATGGTCTATACACCAAGTGCCACCACAACATTGGACCCCATATGGCAAGATGAATACATCATATGCGACAATTGCCAAGGACAAGACCATGACCCACGGGAATGTCCCAATCTCTTGTGCCCCCTATGCAATGGAAAAGGTCACATGATGTGGGAGTGCCAAGTTGGTGACTAAGATGGCGAGAAGACGGTCGAGCATTGGATTTTCCCTTCGATCAAGGAGGCGAGCGTGGATGATGCTATCACTTTAGTTGGTGCGCCAAGTGAAGTTGCCGAGCATGGGATGTTTCCTTCGGCAAAGGAGTCGAGTGATGATGCCTACACTATGGCATTGATCTTTGGAGGCGAGATGGTTGAGGATGTTGAACATTGGAGTTTCCCTTCAACCATGGAGGCATTGGGAGTTGAGAACATTGAGCCTACCCTCATGTGCTTGAGTTATGATATGGTACCAATCCCATGTGAGAATGAGAGCCACTTAGCCCACTTGAGTGAGAGTGAGAGTGAGTTGAGTGACTCCACCAAATGTGAGATTGAGTGCTTCCAATTTGAGGGAATGAGTGATACACCACATGAGTTGAGAGAGGTAGTTGATAGGTCAAGTGAGGCCATTTCAATTTCTAACAACTTACCCTTCTCCTCTAGTGTGTTTTCTCATTGTGTGCTAGGTTCCATAGATGATGAGAGGTCACTCCTCGACATGACAGTACCTCAAATGGAGAAGATGTACATGGAGGATGATGTTGATACCACCCCATGTCTATTTCAAGATGGACAAGTCGGCTACATGGAAGCCCCTACTACTTCAACTCCTACTTCACATGAGCGGGACAACAAAGGTATGGGTGTTGATGTGACCATGATCCCACTAGTGGACATGATGAACTATGATTGCTTGCATGTTATGGATGGTTTTATTGATACATCATATGATACATTCTTATTCCCTTGTGGTACTTTGTTTGAAACCAATGTTGATCATGTGGAATCACCTATTTGTGATGTCTTTACCATGGACATGCCTTGTTTGGAGTGTTTCTATTTTTCTCCCATTGTTGCTTGCAATATGTTGAACAATTTCTCTTTCACATGTGTTGCTTGCAACAATAATGAAATGCTTGATAATGAGATTGCCCCCACAGCTTTCTCACATTTTGGAGATGTTTCGTTTTCTCTTATGACCTTGTTCCATCCTTCACTTTGCATAGTGACCATTCACATATGTCATATTTTCCCATTGATTTTGATGTGGTTGGTGATGTGCAAATGAAGAGACGCGTCATGATGGATGATGTGTTCATATATCGTGCACATAACTTCTTCATATGGTGTCTTGTGTGTGCCAGTAACCGCATGATAATGTCAACCTCAATTGAGAATGAGTTGACAACACGAGCTCTTGAGAGCATACACTTGAGTTGTGGATCTTTCCATGTTTTGCATCAAATAAGTTGACCAATTTCTCTTACTTTTTGTTTGTTTGCAAACATGTTTGTGATTTTGGTTTCCCGTATGGCAAGAATGTCTCCTTCATCTTTCATATGAATGATTTATGTGTTACAACAACTATGGTGAACAATTGCTCTTTGACATGGCTTGTTTGCAATCATAATGACATTTTGAGCATGTCTTGTCATGAATGCATTGGTGTTGCAACAAATATTTCGAAACTTTGCTCTTTCTTATATTTTGTTGGCACCCATGATGATATTGTGGACATTCTTCATCTTGTGCTTTTTCCAATTTCTCCTATTATCGCATCAAGGATGTTGACAAATTGTTCTTTCCAATGCCTTGTGTGAAATAATGGTCATATGGTTCAAAATGGGATAGCTATCATTGCCTTCTCACATTTTCATGGAGTTTTTATGTTCCCATATTTTGAGGATGTTTCATCGGATTGCTTGCACATTGACCTTGCTTATGCATTCACTTTCATATACTTGTGTTGTGCTAACGGTGTTATGACGATGAATGGACATGTCATGGATGATATGCTCCACTATCATGCACACACATGGTTTATTTGGTCTTTGGTGTGTGTAGGACGAAATGTATACACGAGTTGCTATCTACTCCCTCCACATGGTGATGACAAGCAAGAGTCGAGGACGACTCTTTTTGAAGCGGGGGGGGGGGGGGGGGAAGATGTAGCCAGGGTCACCTCCATCACCATGTCAACCACTCCAACACATTACAAGTCACAATGGACCTCAAAGGTGAACTCCTTCCACTATGTAATTCACTTTGTGTCACCTTTGGACGGTATACTACTTGACCATTGTTCCCATTGCATTGCTAGGTGTGTCACCATGGGTACAAGACCACTCGAAGATGGCCAAGGCGCGAGAGGAAGCAAGCCTGACAAGACGGAGGCTTGGAAGAGGAACCGCAGCTTCAGCAGCGGTACTACCGCCCCTGCCGAGCGGTACTACCGCCATGTCCCAGGAGCGGTACTACCGCCACTACTACCATGCAACGCCAAATGCTCTCTGGCTCGCCAATGGTACTTGGCCGGTACCGACCACGTACTACCGCTGTAGAAGAGCATCATAATATTCGTGCGAGTACACCGGTACTACCGCCGGGTCCAGCGGTACTACCGCCACCTTACCAGGAACGGTACTACCGATGTTCCCCAACGGTACTACCGCTGCCTGCGTGCAGTCAACGGGCTGAGGCCCCTGTATCCCTTTCCCACCTATCCCTTTGGATCTAGACTATATATAGACGTACCCCTCCACCTTTAGAAGATAGGTTGGATATGAGATAGAGTTGAGCTAGGCTCCTTACCCACCCTTGTGGTGTTGTCTCCCCTTGTGGAGAAGATCCCTCTTGTGTATTCAAGACCTCCTCTTGTGGAGAAGATCCCTCTTGTGGATTCAAGACCTCTCCTTAGATTTATCTATTGAGTGACTTCAAGGCCCCTCTCTTGTGCTTGGTTGTTCTTGGTTGGATTCTATTGTGCTCGTCTCTCCCGCGGGATTCTACCGCCACGATCTCTCCTCCCACGATCCCACCTAGTGCTTGCCAATCTCTCCCTTTGGGATTCTATTGGACCGGTGAGGGAAACGTGTCATTGTATCGTGTTTGTGCTCGGGTGTTCTTCGTGTTCTTGCGTGAGTTCGCCCAAATCCGCCGTCAATCCGTGACGATCGGGCCGCCCTCGAGGTCCTAACCTCATCAACATGTCTAGATACATGTGTGTAGAAAGCAGGTACAAAGTCTTATATTTTGATACGGAGGGAGTAGTACTCGGTGCTACATCTGAACCGAAATGTTTACAGCAGTTTCAGTGCTGACAATTGTGTTTTGCATGTTACAGTCAACAGTAGGACACCAATTCCTCAAGATTTCTTCTCCAGTGAATCATATGTACAGTAGGGACTCCCTGATTTAACTCATAATTACAAATGCATGCAGCTTTCCTAACTGGCAACGCCTTCCTTTTCCTAGACTAATTATATATGAGTTGAGAATTGAGCATACTCATATCTGTAATAACACTATAGCAGAACAAACAAATGGCACTTTGTGACACGCCGACATTTCGGGCCTCTGAGTATCAGTGCATGTAAGATTGCAGCCTAAAACCTTAGCACTTCACGCCTAAACTAATCCAGAGCCAAGTTGCAATGAAACCAGGTACTACTTGAGATCATGTCATAATGCATTCCCTGGGATCAGACTTCGATCTTCGGTTTCTGCTGCCACCACCAAGCCTAACGAAGAAAGACTCACCATCCCCACTTTCGAAATCAGCAGCAGATGGTTCATGCTCCGTTTGAAATTCAGATCGACTCCTATGCAACTTCAACACATGCATGATGACGTCAGACGGAAGTGCCACTCCTGCTCGGGAAGCATCGACTTCTCTCCCCCGCTCATTAGAAGCAATTATCTGTTACACAACAGAATAATACGATTAGTACAAATTAAATGCAAAAATAAATAAATAAGAGCAAGTATATAGTACAAACTAACTACATACAACTTACCTGATTTGCATGTTTAGGCAATGAAATCACTTTACTTGATGCAGGTGTCCAGATCTTGATGGTTTTGTCGATCCCACTAGTAGCTAGGAACGGAAACTGCGGGTGGGGTTCGATGCAGTTAACGACATTATTATCGGCACGCATCATCCTCAGCAATTTACCTCCCTTCTTCCTCCAAATGAACATATTCCCACAGTCTGATCCACTCGAAACATATTCATCATTTGGTCCAAAGAAAATGACTCCTTTAACAGTTCTGGAATTTCTGTGACCAGAGTATGCTTGTACCTCTTCGAGCTTGTCCAAATGCTCTGGCTGTGCTGATTCTGGACTCGGGCCAAGACCCATATTGTTTTGGAACAAATAGACAAGCTCGTCATTGTATGAGACAAGTATCTCCCTAGAATTAGAGTACGCAATGCCAGTGATGTGGACCTTTCCATCCATAAGAAGGTGCTTAGGACAGAAGGTGTCAATTGGTAGGTTCATATTGCTTGAAGCATCCTGGTTTATTCTCCTAGAATCATACAACCGTACATACTCATCCGAACCACCAACCGAAAAATGGTTAGGGCTCTGCGGGTCAAGGGCAATGGTATTAAGTCTTACACGACGTCTTTTATCTGAGAACGAATAGCAGGTGAAGAGCTTTGTTGCTGAATCACTGCGCAGGTCAAACTGTAAGAAACAAAAGTTCAGTCCACATGTGCCAAGGACATAAATTGTTGCTGTGAATTGCTTATAACGGAGAAATGACATACATGCTGTACCAAGCCATCCTCTCCACAACTGTAAAGTATGTGAGGACTTCCTGGTTCGAGAGCCACCTTATGCACACGATGACCATGTTCCCCAATTTGTCTGGTTGTGACTTCACCACTTTGCTTCAGTTGTCCCACCCTAACCTGTGTATAAGAAGTTGTGTCATTGAAATCACAATCAGATGAATAGAAGGGTAATCTTCAACGAAAATCTGCAGGCACCTAATTGCCAGAAAAGGCATTAAATATATAACCAATGACGGAAACAACAACTTGTGTGACCTTATGAGACAACTATTCCTACAATTGCCAGCTTTTGTAGGAACAACTCTGAATGAACAAAAAAATAGTCTCGCCATCGAAAGCCCGAGAAAGAAAATTAGCTTAGAGTCTCGTAACTACATTTTAAAATACACCTTAGATTTTCCTACATTTTTGTAAATAGCTTAGATTGGCCAACAAATTATTTGCGCAAGGACACGACTATATAGTTCAGTATAAACCACTGTAGGTGCACCAAATCATGACCGAAGATGCATCACACCCTGCCATATGATTTTCATACATATTAGCTAGCACAAAAAGTGAAGAAGTTTGGCATATTCTGTAAGCATTTGCAGTCTGATATTTAAACTTGCTTTGCCTATTGGTTGGTACAGCACAAAACATAACCTTTGTCCTTTCTCTTACTCCCTCCGTTCATAAAAAGATATCACAACTTTATCCAAACATGTATGTATCTAGACATGCTTTAGTGTGTAGATACATGCATGTTTGGACAAAATTGAGACATCCTTTTATGGACGGAGTGAGTAGTACTTAAATTAGGAGTAGTGGTATGAATCTCTTCACACATAGTTCGTGTCTCATTGGAACAAGCCATTACTCAGTTTCCGAAGGCTGCTAGCGGAGCATGTATAAAATGAGAAATTTAAGGTGCTACCTAATCAATATGAACATCAATTCTGCGGGATCCAATGACGTAAACCTATATTACCTCATAGAAGGCAAGATAATATTAATCACCGCAGAGGGATATTATGGACTTTTTACATTATGTGAATTAGAAAGGGAATAATAGATCATTAAATCATAGTGCCCGATAGGGAAATACTAATTAATGGTATATATTCTCTCCTAATTATGGCTTCATTTTTATCAATATTGTGTGCGTTATGTAATATTTTTATTTCAGACCATGTACGAAAAAGTTGCATGTCATTACTAACACATTGATTAATACTGTGTCATCGGCAACACACGATGTAGTATACTACAGTACATTGTAGCACATCCTGAAAATAAAATAAAATGGGCATATTCAACATGGATGACTGATGGTCCTTGTGTTGTCAGTATATGGTTTTAGCTGTTACGCATGCAGTATGTCCGGATCCTACATGCATTTTAATACTTATCACTAAGCCCAACTTTCTTAACATAGTTTTGAGAGAAAAATATGAAGATAATGACGTCCATTGGGATGCTTGTGAATGTTTCTCAATCTTAAAGAGCTCAAAAAAAATTGTGCATGGTCATTGGGATTCTTGTGAATGTCTATTTTGTAATAAGAACAAAACCTCAAGTGTGGATAGACACAGACCTGGCCATCAGCAGAAGCAGTCACAATAGTTCTGTCATCTGTAAATGGCATGACACGAGCATGGAGGACATTTTCTTGATGTCCAGAAGGGTAGCTTAGTCTCTTAGTTTTCGCAAGCCAGTCCCATAGCATGATGTCCGTGTCGTCTGAACCAGACACTAGAAGGTCACCAGCAGGATTGAAGCTCACGGTATTGACACAGCCACTATGACCTCGCAACTGCCCATACTGATTCATCCGCATGACTAGGCCCTATTCACAGAGAGAAAACAAAAATAGTAACAGTCAACATCAAAATGAAAGAGCAACAGTAGCCACGACCATTTCACAGTTTGCAGAACAGAACATAACAGAACAGGGCTATGAAATGCCAAAATCATCAGGGGGTTATCAACACAAATTGCGTAGCTCACCTCCAAAAGGATCACCCAGATATATGCATGTTCTAAAAGCTAAAAGGGTTAAGTGCACTTTTGGTCCCTCAAGTTTTACAAAAGTCTAACTTTAGTCCCTTAACTCTATTTTGGTCTAAACGTGGTCCTCAAACACTTAATTTGCGAGAGTGATCCCAGAACCCTTAGGTGAAGATAGGATTGTATGGGAGAGTGATTGAGATTTGTGCCGTTAAAACGTGCATGCTAATTGCATAATGGATGCCCGCATCGGATTAGCCTAATGTTTGAGGACCACATTTAGACCAAAATAGAGTTAAGGGATCAAAGTTAGACTTTTCCAACACTTGAGGGACCAAAAGTGCTCTTAACCCTAGTAAATAAAACCATCCATGTTTGTGCACATCGTACTTACACGGTTTTTTTTTACTTGTGAAGTCAGTACATACTCCCTCCGTTCCAATTTTATTGACTTAAAATCCAAGGCGCATTATCGTCAGGGTTCATACATAGATGCGTCATGCGTGCTAGGGGCGTTTTGTAGCCTGTATTGACTTTTAAGTTCCGCGGGGCAGGCCCTCCAGGGTTAGGTCTGGCGAAATCACCCTCTCAGACATGTTGTGCATGTCGTTTGGTAGCCTGCATATCTCTAGCCATGTCGCCATATGTAGCTGACCAAACAACATGCTCGTGTTTTGTGATAGTTAGTCTCACCGTATTCCACATAGGTGGAGTAACCTCCCATCAACACACTTGGACAGTTCTAAGTGACAGATACATACCGAGCGGCCACGACGGCGGAGGCTGTCGGTGAAGGACGTGGCGAGCACGGCGACGGCGAAGCTCGTTGCCTAATTTGTAGCGGCGGCGGCAGAGCTTGTCATCGAAGAGATCGGTTAGCCTACTAGTTGTTGCTACAACGACGGAGTTCACGACGTGGAGCGGAGGTTGAAAAGACACTTACAAAGAACAGTCTAAATACGCGCACATGGGACACAAGATCTACTCGTCTGCGATCAACGAAACGAAAAACTTACATGATGCGAAGATACTCCTAAAAGGAAATTTCAAACCGTCGATTGTGTGCGATTAATTTTACGAAATTCGTCTAAAAAGTCTTCAAACATGAACATGAAATTAGGAGTTAACAATTAGCAAAAAATTGAAACCGATTGTCAGAATGGAACCACGTCATCAATGCACATCATTTTCGTGTAGACCTTATTTTGAATCGAGCAATATAGTGTTGATTAGAAGGAAGAAGATTAAGTAAGAAAAGGAGAGCGTCCCTAGGGACCGGTTGGCATTATAAAAATGCCTCGCTGGTACGAGGACATGGAGCCATCGAGGGTGGAGAATCGATGGATCCAGGGAGCGCCAGTCCGGCCGGGGAATGATGGCGTCTCGATGGCGAGAAAGAAAAAGAGATGAAACCCTACGTGGTACTCTGGATGGATCAAAGGGTTGGCCTGCACACAGCACAAGTGGCAACCCGGTCGAGGATGGATGGATCCACCCGGCCGGCCGGCTCCGGCCGCGCACGCTGTCTCGGGGCCCCCTTCTCACGTGCCATCCGGGACCGCGCGTGTACGTACCTATACATAGGGCCTCACTTCCGGGTTCCGGCGTTTGCGTCACCGGGACGGGAACACACCACACGCACTCGATCGCTGTATGTTTGATCCACTTTCTTTCTTTCTTTCGCCACGGCACGCTGCCATCATCTATCATGCGCGCACTGCCAGATCGCATCCGTGCGTTGCGCACATCAGCTATGTCCTGCGTGGTGCCGGTCATTAGAGCATGTCTAGTAGTACCCCTAAACCCTCAAACATCTAAAAATAACTGTTTTTTTACGGGTTGTAACGAAATAAACGCGTAGAGTAAAACCCCTAAACCCCTAAAAAATATTAGAGGTTGGACCCCGGGTCGTCCTCCCAACCTCTAAAAGTGAGGGTTGGAGAGGGTCAATCCAACGAGCCCGTATTCCACTTCCTCCACGCGCGGGAGGGGAAAATCAGCCCATCCCCAACCTCCCGCCGCCGCCGCGCCCGCAGCCGCCGGCCGCCGCGCGCCATGGAGGCACCCGCCTCCTCCCTCGCCCCGCCCGCCTCCTTCCTCGCCTCGCCCGCCTCCTCCGCCGCCCCGCCCGTCGCCCAGCAGGCCGCCCCGACGGAGGCGCAGGTCGCCTCCGTGGTCGCCGCGACCCACATCGGCGCCAAGCGGCGGCGTGCTGGCCAGCACGTCGTCCCGCCGCAGCCGTCCCTCGCCCCGGCCACCGCCTCCTCCCTCGCCCCCCCCCCCCCCCAAGAGCCGGCCGAAGGCGCCGTCGCGTGGGCCGCGAGGTGCTGCGGCCTCCAAGATCGCCGCGAGGGCGTCCCCGGCCGTGAAGAAGGCCGTGCCCAAGGCGCGGAAGAAGCCCGCGGCCGCCGTCGCCGAACCACCGCCCGCCGCACACGAGGTGCTCGACGAAATGCCTGCACCGGCGACGTCGTTCATGGACCTTCTCCAAGACGCGGAGGTGGACCTCGGGGCTCCGTCTCTAGAACCCTTTAGGGTTGGTGATGACGAGGAGGAGGATGGGGATGACGAGGAGGAGGTGGCCGAGATAGAGGAGGCGGCGTTCGCCGCCGCTTCCCGCCCCGGCGTGCGCTCGACAAACTATACCGAGGCGGAAGATATCCTCTTGGTTCGTGCTTGGGCAGCTGTGGGGATGGATGCAGGCACCGGTACCAATCAAACCGGTAAACGCTATTGGCAACGCATCGAGGACAACTATTGCAAGATCAAGCTGAAGAATAGTGGGTTCATCTCTCGCACGTAGTGGGAGTTGATGAAGCCCGCATGTGCTCGTTGGAGTGCGGCCATGGACCAAGTGAGGGATGCACAACCTAGTGGAACCGTGGAGAGTGACTATGTGAGTACATATGTGTGTTTTGACACCTATGTTGATTTTCTATGCTATTGTTAGGTTCTTATGTGTGTTTACTATGCTATTGGTGGGTTTATAGGAGACAATTGCCGGCTTGAGGTACAAGGAGATGGCCGCATCGAAGGGCAAACCATTCCCATTTAAGCATGCTTGGGCAATTCTTCAAACTTATGACAAGTGGAAGTTGAGGGATCAAGAGACCGCACCCAAGAAGTCGGCAATGTTTAAGATGGATGATAGTGACGAGGAGGAGAGGAACTTGTGCAAGCCCTAGGGAACCAAGAAGGCCAAGCTAAGGGTGAAGATGGAAGGAGAGGCGTCAAATCTAAGAGAGAAGATGGAGCATATGATGAAGTCAAGAGAGGCATTGACAACGAAGACATTGGAGACAAACCTTCTTATCACCGAGAAGAAGAAAGAGGTCAAGCTTGCACAAGTTGAAGCAAAGCGTGAAGAAGCAAAGCGCAATGCCGACTTGGAGGATAGGATGATCAAGGTCAAAGAAGCAAAGGTATGGAAATAACTCATGGTGGAAGAAGGAGCACATGATGATGTCCAAGAAGGACATGGATGAAGACCAATTGCAATGGTGGAAGGACTACAAGGAGGACATCACGGAGAGGAAGAGGATATTCCGTGGTGCGTCCTCTACTTTTCGAGTTGACACTCCGATGTGGTGGCGATGGCGATGGCAGTGTGGACAACTCCGAAGAAGGCGATGTTTGATGGACGTGGAAGTGGTCTAGGAGATGGCGCCGAGGTGTAATTTTTTGGTGATGGTGCCGATGAGAGGGGGAAGATGATGATTTTGTGATGTAAACTATTAAACCATGCATCAATGATTCTCATTTCCTAGTATGTTTGAAGGTTGATTGTGTTTCTGTAGTGATAATTGTGATAAATGTGTGACAGTTTTAGAGGTTGGGGTTGAGGCAAAGACATCTGTTATAAGGGTTGGGTTTGAGGGTTCTAATTTTTGCCCCTATTTTTTAACCCTTAAAAGTGCAAAAAATGCCAATTCTCAACCCTTAAACTGCTATGAGGGTTTGAGAGTTTGAGGGTACTACTAGTGATGCTCTTATGACGCACAGTGAGTGAAGGTTGAACAAATTAGTAAGGGACCAGCTGAACCATGCATGCCCATCCAATTTGCTGACAACTAATCGAGGCCATTGCGCTAGCTAGGACGACTAGCTAGTTTGCTGGAGTAGTGTAATGTGTACTCCCTCCGTCCCAAGTGTACGTACAACCGTGCAAGGCAACGCAACATTTCCTGCATTCTTGGCTAGCTAACAGATAGGGACTTTGGGAGTACGCATCCATCCGGGAGATTGCCACCGCGAGCCGTGGACGCGAGAATGATGACATCAAGTGACTAAGTGGACTACTAATTTGTCGTGGTGTCATGACAGACGGTCTCTTGTTTTCGGGTCAGCAAAATGATAACTAGCATGTACGTACAATCACGTGCTACCCAGATTGTTATTCAGGTACCCGTAGAAAAAAAATACTCCCTCCGATCTGTTTTAATTGTCATACAAAATGTATCGCGGTAGTACAAATTCTTGCACAGCTCCCGATGCTCTTTTCGGATCCAAGTAAGTACTAGTATATGTTATTCAGAAGTAAGTAACCATGTGCTCATATACGTTGAAAGTTAACTGAAAGGCTACTTTTGAGAACCGCTAGTAAAATACCGTGCCAGTTGATTAGTAGTACTAGTAATTCGCTAAAGATTACCACAGCAAGATAGTGCAGGGGGGTCACGCACAGCCGCAGAGGTAAGCTAGTTTTTTTTTTGTGAGGATACATCTGGTGATTACAGCAAGTAGGCAGAAAAGACCAACACAAAGATAGAAAATACAAACAGGTCCTTCTGCATCGATGTCGCCGGCGAAGAGGCCGTGCCGATGACGCGCCGCCGCCGCAACTTCCCAGAACCTTGGAACGGAAGAAGCCCCCTAGAGGACGGGAAGTCGTCGATCCTCGAACACCGAAGAGCCTCCACCCTACTCCATCGGCAGCATCGCTTGCATCACCACCATCTGCATCGAAGTCGTCAACCGGATCCGCCGCAAGAAGATCCGGAGGGGAGCCCCGCACACGGCGATCCCAGAGGACCGCGAGCGCGAGGAAGGGGGCGGCGCTCCGCCGTGGAACTCCAAGGAGCTACACCGCCGGAGAGGACGAGCACCACCTGCAAACACAACACCGACCACGCCACCACCTCCATGACGACGCCGGCTGGGGCCTGCTGCTACCTACACTATGTACACGCCGGGATCCGGTGATTCCCCACCCTCCCGCCGCCAGAGCGACCGCCGGAGGGTAGGGAAACACGCGAATCACCGGCGGCGAGGTGGGAGCAGAAGGAGTTCTCAAAAGTCGCCTCTCTCTACTGTGCGGGAGGAGGGGAACGGTCGAACACTGCTAGAAAAATGGTCTGTAGTCCCGGTTCGGCTGGGCTTTTAGTCCCGGTTGCCGAACCGGGATTGGCCAATCGGGACCAATGCTGGTCCCGGTTGGTCCACGAACCGGGACCAATGCTGGTCCACGTGGCCAGTTCTGATTGGGCGTGGGGGGAGACTCATTGGTCCCGGTTCGTATTACGAACCGGGACCAATGACTGTTTTTTTTGTATTTAGGGTTTAGGGTCTATTTGGGCCACCTCTCCTCTCGCCGGTGCCTCCGTCGTCTCCCCTTCTTCGCATCGCCGACGTGCTCTCCATCTCTCACTCGCCGGCATATCGAGGCCAAGCTTCGATATTTCTGTGCAGGTACTACTCGTAAAGTAGTATCGTAAACTCGTAAAGGTCGGAACTAGTATCGTAAACTCGTAAACTAGTATCGTAAACTCGTATCGGACCACATGAACTAGTATCGTAAACTCGTAAACTCGTATAGGTCGGAACTAGTATCGTAAACTCGTAAACTAGTATCGTAAACTCGTAAACTCGTATCGGACCACATGAACTAGTATCGTAAACTCGTAAAATCGTAAACCCGTAAACTAGTATCGTAAACTCGTATCGGACCACAAATTAATGCCAGATGTACACACGAGTTTCATGCATATATACATCTCTTTTACACTCCCATTTTAACCGGCCCATAGTATTCTCCGTTTGGATCTAGGACCTCTGCATCTAAGAATCCCGCAATTTCCTCTTGAATTGCGCGTACGCGATCTTGTGGTAGAAGACCGTCCCGCAGCCGTTCGATCTAATTTAAAGAAGGGGTCAATATATATGAATGAAACTAAACACAATTGATGGCAATAAACTAAAATTGTGAATATTGTTTACGTACTTCAAGTTGTTCTAAGAACCGGCTCTTGGATCGCTCTTGGGTCGTCTGGCGAATGAACTCGCAAACGTAGTATCCACATAAATTATTCCCATGTTCCTGCCTCAAGCACTTTACGAGAACAGAGTTCAATCAAAATAATAATCAAGCATGATAATGGTATTGAAACTAAAATCAAAGAGATGCGCGGAATAATAATCAAGCATGATAACTTACACTTATTTGTTCAAATGTAAGCTTCGGCGCCCAAATACCCCTAGCCTTGGCGGTGAACCGTTTCCAAGCCCTGTCCGGCAAAGAAAATGAATAAAGGAGTTATATATTAATTGCTTGCTACCAGGGAATGAACGGAAAGTTGCCGATATAGTGCCATAATGATTGAAATTACCCTTGGAGGCATTCCTGCATGTCCGCCCACTCCTCAAGGGGTTTACGTTTCGAGTCCATGACAAGTACTACTCCTTTGTCAGGTTTAATGATTAGCAGAATAAAGTGGAAGCTGCGCACGCATAAGTCATCAATTATACACTTAACATCGAGTAAGCGAAATAGAATGTGTACAAGACAGTAACACTCACCCGTAGTTGTAAGGAAATAGTATTTCCCTTTTGGTTTCGTTAAACCTTAACGCCCTTACCAAGTTATCCTCTGTGTCGTTGTAATGACGTTTGAGAGATACTTGATGAATGTAGTATGGGTCAATGAACCCAATGTCATAGATTTGTCCTCTTTTGCATTGGAGAATCTTCATTCTGCATAATTAATATAGTGATGAGTAAGATTATACATGCAATGAACGAGCTGAGCTAGCTAGAGACTTAATTACAGAAATAATACTTACAGACAATAGGCACTGAGGATAGCTTTGTCGATGGCGTCTTGTTGGTATAACTGAAATAATTCAGGAAATTCAATCATTACCACGCCATTTCCATGCCCGTAATGCTCGTTTCTATAGGCCACGTAGATCCAGTTTGCCCCTTCCTCACAGGCTCGCATGTACCACTTATGCAATCTGCGCATTTTTGTTGGTAGACCGTTGACTAGCTCAGGTTTGACGAGACTATTCCCGTACCGGTATTGGTATGCTACTTCCTGGAACTCTTGTAATTGCGCTAAGTAGTCCTGAATAGACATGCCATGAGCAGCGGCCGCTTCTCCGTATATTGCAACAAACTCAGGATCGATAGCGACATCACCTGTGCTCGACCCCTCGGCGGTATTGGAAAACACTTTGAGCGGGGGGCACGACTGGTTTTTCTGTTCTCCGAGCTGGGGAACTGATTTCCCGCTTGCACTACTACTCTTCGACCGCTCCTTATTTGCCTGAACCGACTTGCGAATCTGGCGGTCATAGTCTGGTGTCAGCCTTGGCGGGGGTTGTTCAAGGGTCTTCAGCATTTTGAAGACGGCGGCTTTTTCTGCTGGGGTGGAGGGGAACTCTGCCGCTTTCGGCTTCTTCAGGCTAGCCAACCACTCTTGATGTTGGGCATTTACGACCGCGGCATTTTCCTCCACCGTACGGTCATAAGGTCTCATGGGAAGATTCTTATGAGGTACTTTTGGGAGGGGCGACCTTTTACGTTTCGGTGATCGCTTACCCCTCATAGTACCAGCGGTGGGCGGAGACGGCTGACGCGCGGGGAGACGGCTGACGCGGCGGTGGAGACGGCTGCGCTGGAGACTGGTGAGGCGGTGAAGAGGACTGTTGCGCTGGAGAATGCTGAGGCGGTGAAGAGGACTGTTGCGCTGGAGACTGGTGAGGAGTCGATGGCCTTGGCTGCCAGTTTGGAAGCACGATGAATTCCT
Source organism: Poa pratensis (assembly GCA_947311845.1). Lineage (NCBI taxonomy): Eukaryota > Viridiplantae > Streptophyta > Magnoliopsida > Poales > Poaceae > Poa > Poa pratensis. The sequence continues at coordinate 71,403,121 of CAMZMU010000096.1, read as the reverse complement.
TTGGCCATAGAATGGTCCTTTCTTGGCTTCTCCAAGTTCAAGCACCTCCCCATCTTCACCTGCAGGGTGTTCCAGCTTCAGCTCCTCAAAATCTTTCATCACTTCATCCACCCCGACAACAGCGTAGCCATGTGGAACCGGAGAGAAATGGTAAGTTGGATTAGGTCCAATTGGTACGGCATAGCCGACCGCCACCTTCATGGTTAAGTTAAAAACTTTCACATGCAGCTCACAAGGTGTGCTCTCCGTGATATCATCCACTGGGTAGCGACGAAGTGGAGCCACCGTCACTGCATCATCAGTACCATCCTGGAGCTCCGTGGAAGCCACGCTGCTTTTCCGATTCGATGGGCCGCCGGTACCATCGCATGCAGCTTCTACCATGTGCCGCTGAGATTGGCCGCTAGTACCTTGCTGGCTAAGTGCGGCAATTTGATCCTTCTGCCGCTTTAATTCTTCTTCTATATTACGCAGCCGGTCTGCAGCAGCGCGTGCTTCCATTGCCTCCCTTTCCTTTCTCCTCTGATGGCTTCTATCAGGAAATTTCTTCCTGTGCTCGGGAATCGCAATTGTCTTGGGCTTGGAGCCTGGTACGCCTCGTGTTCGTCCGTCGTGTTCCTCATTCCCAAGGGCGCGTGTGAGCTCGTCATCCTCTCTATCGGGAATGAACCGTCCCTCTGCAACATCCTTTACTGCATTTCTAATGCCTTCGATGGGTAGTAGGGGCTTATCTTTGTGTCTTCTGTTATATATGCACTTCCCTTCTGCGTCCAACGTGCCCCCATGCCCGTAAAACCAATTTCTTGCCCGTTCGATCCATGCGAGTGGCTCTGGAGTGATCCCTTTAGCCAGCAGGTCCGCCTCAAGTTTCTCCCACTTAGGCATGCTAAAGGCGTAGCCACCAGGCCCCATAGTATGGTGGTAGATCTTTTTAGCAGCATTTGCCTTATTTTTTGCAGACTTTTCCTGAGCTTCCTCCGATTTCTTGTACGCCACAAATTCTTCCCAGTCGTCCCTTATCTTCTCATACCCTTTATCGAAGTCCGGAGTCTTATTTTTCTCGACAAACTCTGTTCAATCTTTTCTTCCAGTTCTTGAATAGCTCGGCCATCTTCTTAAGAGCCCAGTCCTTGACTTTTTGCTCCATGTTTTTCGGGCAATCTTTTCTGCCTCATTTGGATCCTCCTCATCTGGATCCACCTCTGGCGCCGGCAGGGTGAAATTAAGCATGAGCTTTCTCCAAAGTCTTTCTTTGCCCACCTCGCCGACATATCTTACTCCTCCCTCCTTTGGCTGATGCCATTCTCGAACGGTGATCGGGATGTAGTCCCTAACAAGAACTCCGCATTGCTTTACCATTTTATTTTTAACATCAGGGGGAGCAGTCGGTGTGCCGTCTTCAGCGACTTTTTCGATCCTGTACCTTTCTTGGTCGCCCAACTTTTTGGCTGGGCCTCGTTTTGTCCTTACAGAAGATTTGCTCGATCCGGAGGGCTAAAAGAAGAAAGAGCGTTAATATATGTATATAGACAGCAGAGGCTTAATTAATACAATCTTCGGCTTCATTAATATATGTATATGCACCTCGCCGGAGTTTGCAACATTTAATGTTCCACCGGAGCCTTCGGCTTCTCCCTCGCCGACTTCTCCCTCACCCCAGCCGTCGGGTTCTACCTCACCGGAGCCGTCTCTTCGGTTGAGAGACTCATCTCCCTCACCGGAGTTGTTCAGAAACTGCGAGGTGACATCGCCAACATCTTCCGGCCCGCGGATTATATCCTCGAGGATGTTTTCCTGATTTTCGTCTCGTTCCATAGTTTCTGCAAATTAAGAACAATGCACAAAACTTTAGTTGGGTAACTTGTTCCATATGTCAAGATACATCTACCCACAAAAATGTGAATCGGATATGTGAATGCAAATGTGAATACAAAGTAAATTTGCTAATTTTGCTAACACCTTAATTTGCTAATTTTGCTAACACATAAATTTTGCTAACACTTTAAATATTCTTAAACAAGCTATTTCTTAATTTTTCCTAACACAGTACTAACAATTCCTCAAAAAAAAATCCTAACACAATTTTTTTCCTAACATAATACTAACAATTACTAACACAAAAAATTTCCTAACACAATTTTTTCCTAACACAGTACTAACAATTCCTAACACAATTTTTTTCCTAACACAGTTTTTTTCCCTAACACAAAAAAATGGCAAGGTTATTCTTTATTAACAGTTAACATGGTTAAATGTAATTAAGCATGTACCACAATTTAGTCTATTATGATAAAACATGTTGTGACATGGAATGAATTTGGGAAATCCATGAAGTGTTAGTATCTCGATGCTCATTTGTACATATGTGAATGCAAATCCATGAATTTGGGAAAACATGTTATTTTAATTTCCTAACACTAAAATTTCCTAAAATGCTATTTACTATAAAAAAATCCTATACAAATTCCTAACACTAAAATTTCCTATACATTTCTTATACAAATTCTATACAAATTCCTATACAAATTCCTAAAATTTCCTGTACAAAAAATCCTATTTACTATACTAAAATCCTATACATTTTCCTATACAAAATTCCTAACACTAAAAATCCTATACAAATTCCTAAAATTTCCTATACAAAAAAAATCCTATTTACTATACTAAAATCCTATACATTTTCCTATACAAAATTCCTAACACTAAAAATCCTATACAAATTCCTAAAATTTCCTATACAAAAAGAAATCCTAAAATTTCTAATTTAACTCACCGCGAGAGGCGGCGGTGCGGGCGCGTGCGGGGAGGAGGCGCGAGAGGCGGTGCGGGCGGCGCTGCGAGGCGGCGGCGTGGAGGTGCGGGAGGTGTGCGGGGAGGAGGCCGGCGTCGGGCTGGGCAGCGTGCGGGGAGGAGGCCGGCGTCGGGCCGGGCGACGTGCGGGGAGGAGGCCGGCCGCGTCGGGGCGGCGTGTGGGGAGGAGGCCGGCGTCGGGGCGGTGGCGAGCTCGGGCGGCGCGTGGAGGCCGGCGGCGGCGCGTGGAGCTCGGGCAGCCTGACGGCGTGGTTTCACTCCGGCGTCCGCGCTGCGAGTCCTTAGTCGATTTTGGGTGGAATGGGGAAGGAGAAGGGCGCGCAGTTATGTATCAGGCCTCATTGGTCCCGGTTCGTGGGAGCAACCGGGACCAATGAGTTGGCAATTTAATGCCAGATTTGCCTCGCGCGTCCATGGACTCATTGGTCCCGGTTCTTCGTATAAACCGGGACCAATGAGTCCTTTTTCAAAATTATTTCAAACTTTTCAGTTCTGAATGTTGTTCCCGCCTTTTTTTCTTATTTAGGTGTTTGAATATGAATTTCAAATGGTTTTGAATCTGAAAAGACTTTCAACATGAAAAGTGTTTAAATTTGAATAAATAATCCAAAACCATTTTCTGTTTTCTAAAATAATTATTCTAACTATACAAACTATTAACCATTTTGCTATTTTCAATTAAAAATGCATTAACTTTATTGCATATTTTGAATTGACAAAACTTTCAACATGAAAAGTGTTTGAATTTGAATAAATAATCCAAAATCAATTTTACATTATTATTGTCATTTTGTCGTTGAAGTTCGAAGGAGGCGGGCCGCCCTCCTCGTACCTGGCGAGCGCCCTCTCACGCCGATTGATGAAGGGACCGGCACGCCGAGGTGGGGTCCAGCGGGGATCCATCCGCTGCTCCGGAGTGAGCTCGAGGTAGTAGTGGTTCGTGATGGTCGCCCGGCGCGCCAAACCTTGAGGGACAGGAGGGACTGGCACACCTCCGGTGCTCAGCCTCCAGCCGGCGGGGACGTCGTAGCCGGGCGGGCAGGGGTAGTTCGAGGCGCAAAGCGCCTCCGCCTCCGAGTAGGTTAGAGTGGGTACGGTGGAAGCCATGGGAGAGTGATGAGGTTGCAGATATGAGTTTAGATGTGATATGCCAATGGAGGCCATGCATGACTACATATATATAGTGAGAATCCCACCAATAAAGAAGAAGCACACGGATCGTGTGTTTCTTTCAAGCGCTTGTGAGACGTTGGATCAGGGGTGTGTTTCTTTTGTGGGACTGTGAGCTGTTGGATCAGCAGTATCACGACCACTTCGTGAGCCACATCAAGGTTTAATACATTCCATAGAATGCATTACATAGAAGGTTTAATACATTATTACACATGATCCAACGTCTCACAAGCGCTTGAAAGAAACACACCCTGATCCAACATCACCAACATTATTCTACATAAACGGACTTGCTGGCTCGAAGGCCGTAGGATTAGGGGGAACGGCGGGAGGAGCCAGACCCGTGGGCGGCCGCCCGGTTCTCGTGCGCACGTTTGCGGCGGAGGGCAAGATCCATGGAGGATGAGTCTTTCAGCGCCCAATCCAGCTCGGAAGCCTCCTTCGCTTTGAGCTGGTAGGCAGTCTTGGCTCGCTGGACAGGGTAGTCGCGGACAGACTGGAAGGAGGCTTCCATGGCCTCCTGTATCTGCAACCCACAACCCTCTTCCCGTCGTCGCTCCAGTCGAAGCCGTCGTCCTCCTCCTCCTCCGCGGGAGGTGCAGCGGCGCCAGGTGGAGGTGCGGCGGCACCTGGTGGAGCAGGAGGCCGGTAGCTGGGCATTCCTCTCCACGCGGGCTCGTGGGCATACGGCGGGATAGGTTCCCGCGGTTGCGCCCAAGCGCGCTCTGCCGAGCATGCTCGACCTCGTCCAGAAGGCGCTGCGGTGGGCGTGGCGGATCCATCTCGTGGAGACGATGCGTTCGTGGCTAGGAATGGTGGATTAGGGTTTACCCGTCGGCGACAATATATAAAGACCTCCAGGGCAGTGCTGGGGGAGGACACATGCCCAGGGCAGCGCTGGGGGAGGACACGTGTCGTGACCGCAAAGCCCGCCTTTAGTCCCGGTTGGTGTTACCAACCGGGACTAAAGAAGCACACGGATCGTGTGTTTCTTTCAAGCGCTTGTGAGACGTTGGATCAGGGGTGTTTCTTTTGAGAGATTGTGAGCTGTTGGATCAGCTGTATCACGCACTTCGTGAGCCACATGACCCGGTTGGTGTTACCAACCGGGACTAAAGAAGCACACGTACCCTATATATAGCCCCCTCCCGGACATGTTCAGCGCTCAATGTCTACTCATTGTAGTTCATTTTGGCAGTACACGGGTAGCAGAGAGCAAGATTTCTGAGAGGCAGGAGTTCCTAGAGCGGAGGCTGAAGGTGAACCCTCCCTCGGTCGGATCCAAGCAGTGGTAAGGATCTCTGATGATTAGCAACATCTCCAACACTTGTTAGGACGGTTGCAGATCATCAGAGACGTCTTGCCGCTGTTTGGATCGAAGGCCGATTTGCCGTCTCACGAGCCACCGGTGGGCTGACGGATGCAGGGGAAACCGTATGTTTTGTTCTATCTACAAAGCATTTTGGTATACAAAGCATTCGGATTCCCGTCATACAGCCCAACGGTGCATTTGATATGCAGTCACTCACGAGCCACATAAAGGTTTAATACATTACTACACATCACATAAAGGTTTAATACATTACATTGATTTACATAAATGCCATGAACCCTTCTTCGCGTATGTCCCTGGCCTATGATCGCTTCGGCCGTAACCATGGAGCATCTTCATTATTTAACGGGATGCTTGGGTCAGTTTTCACTGTGAAGGGCGGAATTTCATCAAACTTATCATAATCTGCTGACATGTCTGTCTTGTCCTCGACTCCCACGATGTTTCTTTTCCCTGAAAGAACTATGTGACGCTTTGGCTCATCGTCTGATGTATTCGTTTGCTTATTTTTTTCTTTTTTTCGGTCTGGAGGACATGTCCTTCACATAGAAAACCTGAGCCACATCATTGGCTAGGACGAATGGTTCGTTCTGTAACAACCAAGATTCTTGAGATCCACTGTTGTCATTCCGTACAGCTGGTCTACCTTTATCCCTTCTCCATTCATGTTGACCCAACTGCACCGAAACAAAGGGACCTTAAAAGTAGGTCCATAGTCAAGTTCCCATATCTCCTCTATGTACCATAGTATGTGTCCTTTTGCCCATTCTCGTCTGTTGCATCAAAGCGGACACCACTGTTTGGTTGGTGCTCTTTTTATCTTGGGCGATCGTGTAAAATGTATTCCCATTTATCTCGTACCCTTGGAAATTCAATACAGTCGAAGATGGTGACGCGGCCAACAAGTAGAGCTGATCTCCGACAGTGGTGTCATTCATGAGCTGTAATCGCAACCAACTGCCGAAAGTCTCCATGTGTTTTTCTTTAATCCAGGAGTCATCCCCGGGTTCTTGGAGCGTACATAATTCTTGTGTTCCTCGATATACGGAGCCACGAAGGTGGAACTTTGTAGAACTGTGTAGTGTGCTTGAGTTAAAGAATGCCCGTCCCTACATATCAGTGCTTTCTTTCCTAGCGTGCCTTTTCCACTCAGTCTCCCCTCATGCCGCGATTCAGGAACACCAATCGGCTTAAGGTCAGGAATAAAGTCAACACAGAACTCAATGACCTCTCTGTTCCATAGCCCTTGAGATGCTTCCTTCTGGCCTAGCACGGTTATGAACATATTTCTTCAAGACTCCCATGAACCTCTCGAAGGGGAACATATTGTGTAGAAATACAGGACCGAGAATGGCAATCTCGTCGACTAGGTGAACCAGGAGATGCGTCATAATATTGAAGAATGATGGGGGGAACACCAACTCGAAGCTGACAAGACATTGGACCACAGCCTTCTGTAAACTTGGTAGAGTTACTGGATCGATGACCTTCTGAGATATTGCATTGAGGAATGCACATAGCTTCACAATGGGTACTCGAACATTTTCCGGTAGAAGCCCCCTCAATGCAACCGGAAGCAACTGCGTCATAATCACGTGGCAATCATGAGACTTCAGGTTCTGGAATTTTTTCTCTGCCATATTTATTATTCCCTTTATATTTGACGAGAAGCCAGCCGGGACCTTGATACTGCTCAGGCATTCAAAAAAGATTTCCTTCTCTGCTTTGGTAAGAGCGTAGCTGCTTAAGTATTGACGCCCTTTATCCGTCTGCTTGTTGTATGGGTCTTTCATACGTTGCTGGTCCTCCCGTGCTTCTGGTGTATCTTTTGTCTTCCCATACACGCCCAGGAAGCCTAGCAGGTTCACGCAAAGATTCTTCGTCACGTGCATCACGTCGATTGAAGACCGGACCTCTAGGACTTTCCAATAGGGTAGCTCCCAAATATAGATTTTCTTCCATATGGGTACGTGGTTGTCAGCGTCATTCGGAACAGATAGACTGCCAGGACCCTTTCCAAAGATTACTTCTAAATCCTTGACCATGTCATATATAACATCACCATCAGGGAGGTTAGGCTTCTTCCGGCGATCTGCCTCACCGTTGAAATGCTTGCCTTTCTTTCTTACGGCATGACTGTTCGGAAGAAATCGACGATGCCCCAGGTACACATTCTTGTTTCCCAAATGTATACTTTCAGTCTTATCTAAACAGTGCGTGCATGCATTGTATCCCTTGTTTGACTGTCCTGAAATGTTACTAAGAGCAGGCCAATCATTGATGGTTACGAACAACAACGCTCGTAGGTCAAATTCCTGTTGTTTGTGCTCATCCCACACACGTACACCTGGTTCGGACCACAACTGCAAAAGTTCATCAACTAATGGCCTTAGGTACACATCAATGTCGTTGCCGGGTTGCTTCGGGCCTTGGATGAGCACTGGCATCATAATGAACTTCCGCTTCATGCACAACCAAGGAGGAAGGTTGTAGATACATAGAGTCACGGGCCAAGTGCTATGACTGGAGCTCTGCTCCCAAAAGGATTAAAGCCATCTGTACTTAGACCAAATCTTAAGTTCCTTGCGTCATCTGAAAATGTCGGGAACTCTCTGTCGATTTTTCTCCACTGGGACCCATCGGCGGGGTGTCTCAACTTCCCGTCTTTCTTACGCTCTTCTTTGTGCCATCGCAACAACCTGGCATGCTCTTTGTTTCTGAACAGACGTTTCAACCGTGGTATTATAGGAGCATACCACATCACCTTAGCAGGAACCCTCTTCCGGGGGGCTCGTCATCGCCCTCAACATCACCAGGGTCATCTTGTCTGATCTTGTACCGCAGTGCATTGCATACCGGGCATTTATCCATATTCTCGTACTCACCGCGGTACAGGATGCAGTCATTAATGCATGCATGTATCTTCTGCACATCTAATCCTAGAGGGCAGATAGCCTTCTTTGCTTCGTATGTAGTCTCGGGCAATTCGTTATCCTTTGGAAGCTTCGGCTTCATTATTTTCAGTAACTTCTCAAATCCCTTGTCAGAACAACCAGTCTCTGCCTTCCATTTCAGCAGTTCCAGTGTGGTACCGAGCTTTGTGCTGCCATCTTCGCATTTGGGTACAGCAACTTTTTGTGATCCTCAAGCATGGCCTCCAACTTTAGCTTCTCCTTTTCTGTATCGCATTCTCGCTTTGCATCAGAAATGACCCCACCAAGACCATCAGCGGGCTCATCTGATGCCCGATGTTCACCTCTTCTTCTTCAACGTCTTCCATTACAGTATCACCGCATTCCTCAGGGAACATAGGATAGTTGTCATCATCCTCCTCTTCTTCATTGTCTTCCATCCTAACCCCTCTTTCTCCGTGCTTGGTCCAACAATTATAGCTGGGCATGAAACCTCTCGAATCACGTGGTCTTGAATGGTTCTCGGGTCAGAGTACTCCCTGACGTTCCGACACTTCTCACATGGACAAGGCATAAAATTATCACTTTGTTTGCCTCAGCCACATCGAGAAATTTATGCAGGCCTGCAATAAACTCGGAACTGCGTCGTTCGCCGTACATCCATCGCATCCGTGCATCCATCTGCATCATATAATTAAGTTTATCAAATACCATTACAATAACATCTTGAATAGTGAAATGACCACCGTACATCGACACGTGCAATATTTCTGTATCAATTACAGATGAAAAGGATAAAGTTGCTAACCTCGGCCGAGGATATCATTTGTGTGAACTTAAGTGTGGTCGGGCATTTCATCGAACACATCTTGTGCGTGGCAAAGGAAAAAAAACTAGCACCCACTTCCCACCAATCCAAGAAAAAAAAACAGAGGAGAGAAGAGGGGGTGGGTTATTATAGGCAGGGGAGGGGTATTAGTCCCGGTTCGAGACACGAACCGGGACCAAAGCTCCGAGGCACGCCACGTGTCTGGCTCTGGAGCATTGGTCCCGGTTCGTGCCATGAACCGGGACTAATGTCCCCAACCGAACCGGGACCAATGCTCCACGGGCCCTGGCAGCTCGAACCGGGACCAGTGCTGGCACTGGTCCCGGTTTTTCTCTGAATCGGGATTAATGGCTAGGGGCTCTGGACCAAAGACCCATTTTCTACTAGTGGAAGGTGCGTTCTGTTTTTAGAGGTAAGCTAGTTGGCCAAGAAAAGGCGTGAGCACGTTGTGTGGAAAAGGCAAACTGCAAAGCCAGCTGTTTCCACCTTCTCCTACAGCTCCCTTCCTCTTTCTGGCCGGGCCGTCCATCCGTTTAGTGTAAATAACCCGGAGTCTCGGACCTGGTGTAAATGAATCACCGCAGAATACCAAATGGGAATGCAAATTTTCTCATAGATCGTTTCGTTTCCTTTTTTTGAATGGATCAGTTCATTCCCACAGAAATAGAAAATGATCTTTCGTCCCAATCGGACCATACCTGTCAGTGCCTACAAATGTAGAGAGAAGACAGTCGATCAGGCCTTTTCTGTTCGTTCGTTAAACTGGTAGAGATGAGGTGACGTACGTGAGGATGGCTCGGCTACGCCTGCGTGTGTGGACCATTTGTGTCTCTCTCCATAGGCGCAGAGATCGAGGGCAGAGGTAGCCAGGCTAGAGGAGCAGTCCGACAGAGTAGTAGTAGCGCCCCTGTTTCCGTTATCCACCCAACCAACCACCACCCCCCTAGCGTCAGAAAAAAAAAATCACCTCCTCCCTCTCTCGGCATTGTACTATAATCTCTCCGGTGACCAGTCCAGTCTATATAAAACCCTCAGGCAGCCTCCTCACCAATCGCCCGTCGTGCATCTCCATTCATTCACTTCCACGCGCGTCTCGTCGAGGTCGGCACGAGCACGAAGCTAGGCAGGTTAATCAGCCGGCGCGCGGCCATGACGATGCTGGGTGTGCAGCCTGCTGCGGCGGCGGCGTTCGGGGACACGACGCTGACCAAGGTGTTCGTGGGCGGGCTGGCGTGGGAGACGCACAAGGACACCCTCCGCGAGCACTTCGAGCGCTTCGGCGACATCCTCGAGGCCGTCATCATCTCCGACAAGCTCACCGGACGCTCCAAGGGCTACGGCTTCGTAAGCTCCCGAGATCTTCTCGCTACCGTGCATGGCCATCGCATTTCTTGCTGCTGGCTTCTGACGCTCTCTTGCATGCAGGTGACGTTCAAGGAGGCGGACGCGGCGAAGAAGGCGTGCGAGGACGGCACGCCGGTCATCAACGGCCGCCGCGCCAACTGCAACCTCGCCTCCATCGGCGCCAAGCCGCGAACCCAGCAGCCGCCGCACCTCCTCCGCCCCTCGCCGCCGACCACCCCGGCTCCGCACCACATGCCCGCGCTCCCATCCCCGCACCACCAGCCCGCGCCAGGTACACACATTCACGCGCGAGCCAACTTGATAACTGCTGCTGCTAACGTGCGTACTGACGAGCCATCACATGTCGCAGCCATCGCGGTGGGGTCCAGGGGCGTGTCGCCGGTGCCGTGGTACTACCACCCCTCCACCACGCCGCCGCAGGCTGCGCACTACGGCGCGCACCAGCAGTACCACGGCGTGCTCCCGTTCTACCCCGCCGCCGCCAACTACGGGTAAGCAACGCACATCACAATGTCACCTTGTAGCTACAATTCCTACCTCGAATACGCACAAAATCGGGTTTTGGGCCGGCCGGCGCGTCGAGCACCGAGCGCGAATTCCCTGTATTCGTACGAGGTTTCGTGTCCGGCAGCGGCGGCGCGTGACCGGCGCGTGTCCCGGTGAGGTTAGCGTGGCCGGCGAGGTGCCGTGGTCCCCGGCCGTCAGGGGCGTAGGGACCGAGCAGGCTGTGGGCAGATGCTGCAGCACGCGACGCGACAAGGGAGCACAGGCACAGCCTGGACCGGACCAGCTGCCTCGTCGTCGTGCTCTCACGTGCCCACAACGTGCCGGCCTGCACGGCAACATTTTTTTAAAAAGATCGCGGAATGGAAAACAAAATTAACAATTGCGCTGTTAAAGGAGGCACCGTTGTTAATTACCACGCGATCTGCCTTTCTCTTCCTGTTTTTACGGTGTCTGCATTATACTAAGTGGGATGCATGATTGGTATTCAGGTACTCCCCGAACTACGTCGCTGACATGAGCTACAACGCGGTAAATCACCCCTCATCTTCTTACCTTTCTCAACCATCATCTCAGCATAAAAAATGCTGCGGTGTCAGTTCATAGATCAGGATTTACTAACAAAGTTCCCATTTTGCATTAGCAGAAGCTAGGCCAGGCGGGAGCGGCGCCTGGCGCCGGCGGAGCCTACATGCAGCCGCATCAGGGGCACTTCTCGTACCCGGCGGCGGCGCAGGGAGGCATGCTCCCCACAACGGCATGGTGCCTGTGTACCCGTACTACCACTATCAGTACCACCATGGCTCGCAGGGGCTCGGCGTCCCGGCCGCGCATTTCTTCCCGCCGGCCTCCGCCGCCGTCCCCGCTGTGCCCGCGATGATCTCAAAGCCCACCGTCATGGTCCCTCCCAAAGGTATAGCTTCTTAGTAAGTAGCTCTTACCAAGATCATTACAGATAAAAAAAACTCCTAGATCATAGCCATAGACCTAAATCTTCCATTTCACAGCTATGCAAAAATAACATCAGAAGAGACATGTGTTGATAGCCAACATTAAGACAGATTACATTCGTTCAAACCTGTTCATTAACTTTTGTTCGAGCAAAGCTGGCAAGATCCAATCTAACCTATGGTTGTACATGTACCGCAGTGGAGCAGGTGGCTGGGCAGCTGAAGGCACGGTGACGTCCGTCCGTCGTGCGAGGAATTAAAAGGGGGCGCAAAGGTGCTCGATCTATGTGTCTGATTATAACAAGCTGCATCCACAGCAAGAAGAAGGAGGCTCGTCCAATTGTGGGGCTAGCCTCCTCGCCGCCGATTACATTCGTTCAATTCCCTCTAACTCGACCGTGCGCTCATGGGGTGGGCGCGCGCCCAGCAAAAGTCTGTAACAAAGAATTCAATTAGTTCTCCCTCTCGTTTACCAACGTATTTTCATCGGTAAACACCTTCTTTTTCTTCAGTGTCTGTAGTCCGATCGCTGCAGGGGACAGTGGAACCTGAATAAAATCGTCGTAATCTTTCGTCATTCTCTTGAGCTGAGCTCGCTCGCCGTGAAAAAACTGTATGCTTGTTAACTATCACACCGTTAAACTGCCTACGTGGTTTTAAGTTAGTACCTCTCTTTTAGTTTTTGGAAGAGAGGGGTTTCCCCACCGATTTCCGTTATCAGAAATCAGGCTACATAATAAGTCTGCAGAGTAAACTCTGTCCAAAACAAAACCAGCAAAGCTCGAGCTCCTTAGATCTTCTCTACGCTAGCATTACAACGCAGAAAGGATCAGGAAACCATAAGAGTAGAGAAACTATAAAGGTAGAATGAACTGAAGACGACTCCAGGGATAATCTCCAAAAACCACAAAACATCAGCCAATTCCAATTCTCTGCTGAAACGGCCTCCAGCCACGCGCACTGTTCAGTTAGTACCTCTCTACAGTGAACTGCAAGAATCACAGTTACTCTCTCCGTTTTTTAATACTAGGTAAATTCAGCGTGGCGACACGCCGTGCCCGTGTGGTTGTACTGCGGCACGCCGCGGCCTTAGTGAGAAAGAGTGGTGACATTTATAATTTTCGTATTGTTGAATATTTTCTCTGGGAAAATATTTATTGCAAAAACGTCCAACAAATCTTGTACAGAAACTATTTTAAACCAATAGAAATTGTCGAATATTTTCTGGGGACTATTAATTCATATTTTGTTGGATGTTTTGTCATTTATATGGAAAAGAATGTTGATGAAAATTGTGATTTATGAGTAGAGAGGGAAAAAAGTAGAAACTTCTAAAATGTTGGAAAGGTAAGGAGCGTTTTGTAGGAAACGCAAGGTCTTTTCTGCAAAAAGCGGGGTGCGGGGACTTTTGATGCGAAAATTGTTTTTGAGATTATTTGTGATTTTTTGAATGGACTGTTAATTCATATTTTGTTGCATGTTTTGTCATTTATATGGAAAAGAAAATTGATAAAAATTGTGATTTATGAGTAGAGAGGGGAAAAAAGTAGAAACTTCTAAAATGTTGGAAAGGTAAGGAGCGTTTTGTAGGAAACGCGAGGTCTTTTCCGCCAAAAGCGGCGTGTGGGGACTTTTGATGTAAAAGTTTTATTTCGGAGGGCCGATTTATGATTTTTGGAAAACGTGAGGGCTTTGCTGCGAAAAAAAACGGCGAGCACTGTAGAAGTGCACATCTATATGTCCGTCAAAATAAAAAAGCTAAAACATAAAAGTTGTTTGGAAGGGTGATATGCATCTACTCGTGAAAGGAAAATTCAAACGGGTGACTGAGCGCGAAGAATTTGATAAAATTCATCGAATGTTTTTGCGAATTTAGATCACAAATTAAAGAGTTAGAGCTAACAAAGCTCGAAACCGATTACGGGAATGAAATCTATTCGTCGACGCGCATATATTTCATATATATAATTTTTTGAAAACACGGGGTTATTTTTTGCAAAAAATAAATCACTGTTCAACACTGTAGCATGTGGAAAGTTTGGTAATTTCTTAAATTCGAAAATTTGTAGATCAATTTTGTACACAATGGATATTTGGTCCAACTGTGTTAAATCTTTATTGGTTTTGAGATTATTGTGATTTTTTGAATGGACTATTAATTCATATTTTGTTGGATGTTTTGTCATTTATATGGAAAAGAAAGTTGATGAAAATTGTGATTTATGAGTAGAGAGGGGAAAAAAGAAGAAACTTCTAAAATGTCGGAAAGGTAAGGAGCGTTTTGTAGGAAACGCAAGGTCTTTTCCGCAAAAAGCAGGGTGCGGGGACTTTTGATGCGAAAATTGTTTTTGAGATTATTGTGATTTTTTGAATGGACTGTTAATTCATATTTTGTTGGATGTTTTGTCATTTATATGGAAAAGAAAATTGATGAAAATTGTGATTTATGAGTAGAGAGGGGAAAAAAGTAGAAACTTCTAAAATGTCGGAAAGGTAAGGAGCGTTTTGTAGGAAACGCGAGGTCTTTTCCGCCAAAAGCGGCGTGCGGGGACTTTTGATGTAAAAAGTTTTATTTCGGAGGGCCGATTTATGATTTTTGGAAAACGTGAGGGCTTTGCTGCGAAAAAACGGCGAGCACTGTTGAAGTGCACATCTATATGTCCGTCAAAATAAAAAGGCTAAAACATGAAAATTGTTTGGAAGGGTGATATGCATCTATTCGTGAAAGGAAAATTCAAACGGGTGACTGAGCGCGATGAATTTGATAAATTTCGTCGAAATTTTTTGCGAATTTAGATCACAAATTAAAGACTTAGAGTGAACAAAACTCGAAACCGATTACGGGAATGAAATCTATTCGTCGACGCGCATATATTTCATATATACAATTTTTTGAAAACACGGGGTTATTTTTTCGAGAAAAAAAGCGAAATCACTGTTCCCCGCTACAGCGGCACTGTTCAACACTGTAGCAGGGAACCGTGTTAGCTACAGTGGAGATTGACAAGGTAGTTGCAGAGTTACCATCCGATAAGGCACCAGGCCCGGACGGTTTCAATGGTCTATTTATCAGAATATGTTGGCCGATCATTAAGTATGACTTCTATCAGCTTCTGCATGAATTCTGGGAAGGCTCGGTGAATTTGCAGAGTATTAATGATGCATTCATCACGCTCATACCCAAGATAAACGCTCCTGAAGGGCCCAATGACTACCGTCCTATCTCCCTGCTTAACACCTGTTTCAAGCTGATTATGAAGCTCTTAGCCAATAGACTACAGACAAAGATTCTTGATCTGGTGCATGTAAATCAATATGGTTTTCTGAAGAATCGATCTATCCAGGATTGTATTGCTTGGGCACATGAGTACATTCATCAGTGTGCTCAATCTGGCCGAGAGGCATTTATTCTGAAACTTGATTTCGCCAAAGCTTTTGATACTATTGGACATCAGGCTCTGTTGCAGATCCTTCGGTGCAAGGGTTACGATGATCGCTGGATTGGTTGGTGACGAGGGATACACTCATCAAATCCCATGGTTAAGGACCTAGGGTTGAGATTATGGGGAGAGAACGTGGTAGTACTGGTAGTTTCGTCGGCTGACAAGCAGAGGCAAAGATTTACCCAGGTCCAGGCCCCTCGGGTGGAGGTAAAGACCCTACTTCCTGCTTGTCTGTTATTGATCGTGTGAGATTATGCGGTTACAAGGAGGCTCCGGCGAGATGTCGATCTCGCTAGAGCTTTGGTGGTTTGAGTATGGCTTGGTCCTAGATCGGCACCCTCCCAGCCTTTAAATAGGCTGGGTCTCGGGAGTTCATAACCGACCTAGTTTACACATAAGGAAAGCCTAAACCGACTATGCCTATGACTAATCTTGGAGGATACTCCATCTTCTTGGGCCTCTGGTCTTGAGCTTCGAATAGGCTCTTCGCTATTGGGCCTTAGTCGCCACGTGCACCAGGTACCCTCACGGTAGGGTACCCGAGATGTATACCCTTGTCAGTAGCCCCGAGTACTTGTCTGACTCGAAGAATCGGGTATGGACTCGTTCGTAAGTGCACGTCATATGCTTTGTACTCTGTATATTATAATTGGAATTCCTGTATGAATAGCACATGTTGGCTATGTCGAGTATCACATCGACTGTGGTTTTTGCTTATGATGACCAAGGGATAATAGCTTAGCAGGCCCAGTACACTCGACGGATCGGGACTGCTTAACTACACATTCGGGTAAAACCTTACTTGCTTTCAATCAAACTCAAGTCCCGGGACTCGAATCTGGAACAAACTGGTCAGATTCGACTAGGCCGCAGAGGTCTTACTGAGTCAATCTGCAGTATAGATTTGAAATTTACCCAACGCGTCCGTCGGGATTTTTCATCATGTCTGCTGACACGGAAAGTATAAGGATTTACGTTGCTGGAACGGTCCTTAGCCCAGCTCGAAAGTTCGGCGGGTCTTACCTTTGCACTATGCGTGCAACATCCGAGATATTTGCGGCGGATGCAACTCGGGAATGTTTCGAGTATGATTTTGTATATGAACTGAGTCGAGACATTTGTCGACTGACACTTTGTTGTTATTCTATCGGGTGCGCGACAGCACTCCCGATGGGAGTAGCCCCCGAGATTGTGCTTTATTGTTCGCAATGGAGGATAATCTCAGATCCTCTCACCTTGCATATGTTAATCGAAGAAATTTTTTGCCGTAATTCTATCGGGTGCACGACAGTGCTCCCGATGGGAGTAGCCCCCGAGATTATGCTGTATTGCTTGTAATGGAGGATAATCTCAAAATCATTTTATCTTGAGCATCTCCAGTCGAAGAATATTTGAATATGCTCCCGATGGGAGTAATAAGCCTCTGTCGAAGGAACGGTCGAGTGACCAATTTTGCCTTAACATTGCTTTTTCACACCCGAACCAAACAAAGCAGTCGAATGACCAATATGCGTTGGGCATACTCAATTGTATTACTGAACAGATGCTTGCAATGACGTCAGGGATGACGTTTCTGGCGACTGCGCTTCCTGACACGCGGTGGCGTGCGCTATGCTATGATGGATGGGACGTGACACAGGTGGGCCCATTGTGCAGCGCTGACCGAACGACGGTGCCTTTTGGACTTGATTTGACGCTCTGGCCCACTTTTTACGGAGAGGTGATTATGGCTCCTCTTTTTGCGTGCGTAGTGGGCAGAGTGGCCGGCGACGGTTGCCCTCCGCGTTTGCCACATGTATGGTGAGATTGCGTGCGTAACGCACGATTAAGATATGAATGGCCGTGATTGCTTTTGATTTGTGGTAAATAGGGGAATGGCGCTGGCATTGTTTTTTACTTTGCAATTTGCTCTGCACGTCGCCCCTGTTCATCGTCTTCCTCTCGCCTCCATTGTTCTTGCGCCCAAGATCTGCTGTTCTCCTTAACCACCACCGCCATGGCGCCAAAGAGGAAAGCTTCTGCCGCCGACGCGCCCGCGACCGACGTGGCCGCTCTGAAGGGGAAAAAGACTGCGGCTGGCACATCTGCGTCCGCCGTCGACCTCAAGAAAAGTGATAGCGTTTGGACGAAAACCACCATCAAGGAAGCGCACTTGGACAAGTTTCGCGAGGAGGGACTGCTGCCACCCGCGGACCAGTGTTCGTCCGCGCGCCATCGCCCAAGGAGGTACTCCTCGAGCCTCGCGCTAACGAGCGTGTTTGTTTTGCGGAGTTTCTGCCTAGCGGTCTCTCTTTTCCCCTCCACGACTTTATGCGTGGCTTGCTGTTTGCCTACGGGGTGCAGATCCATGATCTCACCCCGAACGGCATTATGCACATTGCCTGTTTTATGGTATTGTGCGAGTGCTTCCTGGGAGTTGCTCCCAGCTGGGCCCTTTGGAAGTCTATCTTCATGGTCCGGCCCAACAACCGAGGTGGCCGAACCTATCCAGTTGGAGGCCTTGGGATCCAAGTGCGCAGCGACACCCGATACTTTGCCCTGAAGCCAGTCGACTCGGCGCAAGGGTGGAGGAAAAGGTGGTTTTATGTGCGCGTCGACCAGGAAGGGGTCCCAACATTTTCGACTGCTGGTATAGCCGCTAGGACGAAAGCCTGGGACCATCAGCTTTCGACTGAAGAAATGGCGGAAGCGGCGCCTCTGCTGGAGACGATTGGAGGACTGCTAAACAGCGTCACTGGTGTGCATCTTCTTGCCACCTTTGTGAAGATGCGGGTGTGGCCGCTCCGCGCGCGAGCTCACCCTATGTGGCAGTATGAAGGTCCTCTCGACTCCACTCGAATGAACAAGGAGGAGCTGTCAAAGAGCGAGCTGGTGTCACATGTGCGGTCCATCACCAGCACAAAAGCCAGCGAGCCCTGCAACGTCGACTGCCCTGTCACTCCTTATGGGGCTGAAAAGCCTTTGCCAGAGGTTAGTGAATCTATCGAGTTTTGTTGTTCTTTGCGTTGCCATTTTGCTGGTTTGTCTGACTTTCGTCTCCTGTTTATGACATAGGGCCACTCGACTGCGTCTACTCTGCCTCCCCTTCCAGAGGACGGCCCGACTGAGAGACAGAGGTGCAGGAGGTGCAAGATGTGCCAGCAAAGGGAGCCGATGAGTCGCCCCTTCCATCGGCTACCACTTCTCCTACGGAAAATGCTGAAGAGGAAGAGGTGGACGAGGCACTCGCTGAAGCTTCGCCTGCGCCCGATATGGCCAAGGCTCGGACTCGCAAGCGCCTCCGTGTTCAAGACGTGTCCTCGTCTATGAGCTCACCCGCGAAGGAGAAGGATCTGAGGGACGATGGCGACTCGGGCTCACCCCACACTGCCCAAACCGCTCCATTGGCAGCGTGCCCAGTGAGCTCGATGCCTCCTCCCCAGTCGAGTGGCGCGTGCAGTTTGGAGGTCCAAGCTTTGACGATTATGACAGCGAAGAAGAGGAAGAACAGAGGTTTGTTCCTTCTGCCTTTTGCATATGTGAAGTTACTGTATGATAGTTTGGCTCATGTCTCTCTTCCCTTTATGCTTTATAGTGCTGAGCACGATCGAGTAGCGACTCCTCCTGTCGTCGAGGCTTCGACTCCTGATCACCCAGGTGCTTCTCCTGTGACCCCGGAGGTTGCGCAACCAGCAGTCGCAGCTGCTGCTCTTGTGACCACCAAGGTTGCAGATACCCCGGCGGCTGAAGTCGGGACTTCTGCTTCCAAGTCTGAGACTTGGATGGACCACGTAAGTGTCCTATGACCACCCGCATATATTGCGTCTGATATATGTGCTGATTTATGCTAATTGCATTTGCTTGTAGCCTTACTACCTCAATCTGGTAGAATCGGGAAAGCTTTTGTTCAGATGGAGCAGGAGAGGGACAGGCTGCGTGTTAACTTGGAGCAGCTCACTCGTAAGTGAAATTTGATTCTGTATCCGAAGGTCTTTTTGCACTGTCTTTGTTTTGTCGAATGCTGATTTACCGCTTTGCTTTCCAAACTCAGGTGACAAGGCAGCGGCTGAAACCCGAGTAAAGGAGCTAGAAGAAGCTCTTGCCACTCAAGCTGCCGAGTCGAAGAAAGCCGCGGATACCGCCCAGCGTTCTGCCGCTGCGCGCGAGAAGGAGTATGCTGAGCGACTGGCTGGCCTCGCACAGAACGTGAGAGGTAAGGAACCATCTTTTTGTATGCCTCCCGTGTACCCGTTGGGTAGTATGTAGTAATCTTGCTTTTTCTGGTTCATGTTACAGAGGCGATTGGTGTGCCAACACCTACTGACATGGTCAGTGATGAGTTATCACTCGACCAGGTTATAGGTGACCTTGGTGCTTCCTTTGTCCAGGCGAAGGACTCCCTTGCCAAGTCTGCCAGCACCCTCGGCGCTGTGTACAAGGAGGTGCTCCCACTAGGCGAGGTGCCGTCGACTGCTGATGGCTTTGCTGGCGTGCTTGGACCGGGGACTTCAACCATGGCGAGCTTTGCTCGTGCTCTCACGGTACGCGGCTCGGAGTCTACCCTCAAGCTCATTTTGGGTCACGGAATAAAGGGTGACTTTGAAGCGGCCATGTCTGACTTCCTCGAAGGCCGGCGGGAAGCCTATGTCTCTGAAATGTTAGTGAACCAGCCGCTCGACTGGCCAACATGTTCATAGCTACTATGGAGCGCCGAGGGCGGAGGTTGCCACTCGCGAGTAGGGCTAGGTCAGAGTCAGTGTCTGAGAAATAGGGTAGTCGAACCCATATTTATGTTGTGTAATGAAACCTTATGATCACGCGAGTATGCGTGCGCTTTTGCTATACTTTGTATGAACTTAATTCCATTTGTGCTGTCGCCTGAAAGGCTTTATGCTAGTACTCGACTGAGCTTTGTGATGAACTTCATATCTGACATGAGATTTTTATGATGTTTGAACAGCCACGGGCAGCCGACTTCAGCTGGTTCGTCGCGGCATCGCGCCCCTACTCGATCTCGAGCTCAGGTGGCAAACGATGCCGCAGTAATGCGTTATATGAAGGCTCGAGTCGCAAAACTGGAGCAAGAGTTGGGGAGTGCCCGGAGTGAGCTGGATAGGATGAGGCGAGGCCTGCTTTACCCACTCAGCGGGAGGAGTATGTGCTTGGCGAGATGGAGATCGTGAACAGACAACTCGAGTGTAAGCATGACTGCTCTTATCTCAA
This sequence comes from Poa pratensis, assembly GCA_947311845.1. Classification (NCBI taxonomy): domain Eukaryota; kingdom Viridiplantae; phylum Streptophyta; class Magnoliopsida; order Poales; family Poaceae; genus Poa; species Poa pratensis. The sequence continues at coordinate 71,382,599 of CAMZMU010000096.1, read as the reverse complement.
GAGTTCATAGTCTGTCCTTTTTGTTCACCCAACGTGTTGTTGCAGGTTTTGTTCCAGATTTCCAGGCGGAGCAGGCTCGTGTAGATGAGCAGTTGAACAATGCGACTGACGAACCCACGACTGGCCGTCAGCACTTTCGCTTGGATAAGCACCGAGCACGCATACTCGCGACTCTGCAGGATCGAGTGTGGCGGAGCACTATGCTGCTAGAATTATGCAGGTCGGCCTTCAGTCGCATCAACCAAATTTTTTTCCGACAGGGCCGCAACCTCAAGGAATCCACGCGTTGCTCGGGCTTTTCCGGAGTGCCGGTCCCATTCGAGACTTTATCACCCAGAAGCTTGTGGATGGAGCCAACGCAACGATGGCATATATCCGAAGCCAGCGTCCCATATGCAGCTACGTCCACCCGTTCCTGGATCGACTTTGTCGCAGTCGCATCTTGACGATACAGTCGATCATGCGAGGGTGTTGGTTGAGTGCTATCATGCTCAACTTATGGGCCCTGTTCTTCCAGTAAAGGACGAACCGGAAGATTAGGGTTTTTCTGTATAGGGGACAGCCCCCGAGTGTAAATTTTGCCACTTGTACTTAGTATATATTGTTTACTTGTATGTATGCAGCCCCCGAGTGTATCGAGTGGGGTTTATGAAAAACACTTTATATAGAACATGAATTCTACAGCCCCCGAGTGTTCGAGTGAGGCTGTGAATTTTTGCGATGTTTGAAGCTTCAACTCATGTTATTGAGCAACTTTTTTGTTTATGTATGATTTTTACGACCCAGCCCCCGAGTATTCGAGTGCGGCTGGGGTATTATGTTTGAAGAAGGAGCGAGAGCTCACGTTTTGAAGTAGCGCAGCCCCCGAGTACTCGGGTGAGGCTAAGGTTGTGCGAGTAGTAAACAGGGAGAAATATGAGGAATCATTGACTATATTCCATTTTTGAATGTTAAGCTGCAGGCCGCCTCATTAAAAACCTTCCAGTCCCCTTAGGTACCCTGGTAAGGAAAAGAGCGCGTCTGAAACCTGCAGCCATCCGACATATGTGCCTATTACATTATGCGACTGAGCAATCTAAGCATAGAAACGGCGCAGCTGCGCAACGTTCCAAGGATTGTGCGAGAGTTCGCCTGTCTTCGCGTGCTTCAGTCTGTATGCTCCACCACCAATGACCTCGGTGATGATGAAGGGTCCTTCCCATGGAGAAGCAAGTTTATGCACCTTCTTTTGCTTCAGTCGAAGTACCAAGTCGCCAACCTCGAAGGATCTGGTACGCAGTCGACGGCTGTGATAGTTGCGGAGGTCTTGCTGGTAGACAGCTGTGCGTGCTAGCGCCGTGTTGCGTGCTTCTTCGAGCAAGTCGACTGCATCTTCGAGTGCTTCATCTGCATCTTCGTTGTATGCTTCGACTCTTGGTGCATTGAACCTTACGTCTGATGGCAGGATTGCCTCTGCGCCGTAGACCATGAAGAATGGGGTAAATTGTGTTGAGGCGTTGGGTGTTGTGCGTAGGCTCCATAGCACAGATGGAGTTCTTCGACCCAAGCACCCGCGGCCCTTTTGAGTGGCACCAGGAGGCGTTTCTTGATTCCGCTCGTCACAAGTCCATTGGCCTTTTCGACTTGGCCATTGGATTGCGGGTGTGCCACAGATGCATAATTGAGCGTGATATCTTGCTCTTTGCAGAAATTCGGAATTCTCAGCCGTGAAGTTTGTACCGTTATCAGTGATGATGCTGCTTGGCACACCAAAGCGGTATATGATGGATTTTATGAAATTGACTGCTGTAGTGGCAGTCGAACTTGTGATAGGGACTGCTTCAATCCACTTGGTGAACTTGTCGACCGCCACCAGAAGGTGAGTATGCCCTCCATGGGAGGATTTTTTGAGTGGCCCAACCATATCGAGCCCCCACTGGGCGAAGGGCCAGGCCAATGGTATTGTCTTCAACGCCGATGCGGGTGCGTGCGGCTTTGTGGCGAATTTTTGACAGCCGATGCACCTTTTGACTATGTCCTCCGCGTCTTTGAGTGCTGTGGGCCAGTAGAAGCCTGCGCGAAAGGCTTTGGCTACGAGTGATCGACTGCTGGCATGATGCCCGCAGGTACCTGCATGAATATCACGAAGGATGGCTTGGCCATCTTCAAATGCTATGCAACGTTGGAACATACCTGATATGCTGTATAGTTCACCGTTGATGACAGTGTATGCTTTAGATCGTCGAGTGACGCGTCTTGACTCTGTTATGTCTTCAGGTACCTCGCCGCGGAGTATGTATGCGAGGAAAGGTTGAGTCCAAGTTGGCTCGATGAGGAGTACCTCGACTGGCGGGTCCTCTGTGCTTTGCTTTGGGCTGGTGCGCTGATGTAGGAGATGCTCGCTTTTTCTTGATGGACTGTGCTCGATGCGCTCGAAGAAGACACCAGGTGGAACTGGTGCTTTGGTCGCGCCAATGTTGGCTAACTTATCTGCTTCTTCATTGCTCTCACGCCCTATGTGCCGCAACTCGCAGCCTTCGAAGCTGCCCTCCATGATGTTGTACAGGTCACGGTAGGCGATCATGTTATCTGCGATTGCATCGCAGGCCTTCATTGTTTGCTGCACCACAAGATTCGAGTCACCGTAGATCATCAGTCGAGTGCACCCGAGGGCTTTGGCCATCCTCATGCCATGGATCAGGGCCTCGTACTCTGCTTCGTTATTGGATGGGAACTCGAATCCCATCTGCAGGATATAGCGAAGCTTGTCGCCTTTTGGTGATATGAGGATGACACCGCGCCTGCGCCTTCGTTTTTCTTCGAGCCGTCAAAGTACATAGTCCATGAGTTGGACACATCTGGCGCTCCTGGCAGCTGAGCTTCGATCCACTCGGTGTGGAAGTCAGGTAAGACTTGTGCTTTGATGGCCTTCGGGTAATCATACTTGATATCTCGCGGTGCTAGCTCGATGAGCCATTTTGCGACTCGCCCAGTTGCGTTGGGGTTTGTGAGGATGTCCCCGATCCCTGAGGTGCTGATTACAGTGATCGGGTGCTCGGAGAAGTAATGCGTCAGCTTCCTTGAGGACATGAACACGGCGTAGGCCAGCTTTTGATAGTGCGGGTACCGCTGCTTTGATATGGAGAGCACTTCACTCAAGTAATAGACTGGACGTTGTATGCTTTGGGCGTGTCCCTCCTCCCTTCGACTACCAGTACGGTGCTCACCACCCTGTTAGTTGCGGAGACATATAGGTACAGTGGCTCGCGTTCCCTTGGTGCGACGAGGATTGGAGGGCTTGTGAGGACTCGCTTGAGGTCCGTGAAGGCTGCTTCGGCTTCTTGCGTCCACTCGAATTTGTCTGCTTTCTTCATCAGTCGATAGAACGGGAGTGCTTTTTCCCAGCTTGCTGATGAATCGACTGAGTGCTGCTACTCGACCCGCCAACTTTTGCACGTCATGGAGCTTTGAAGGCCTTTGCATCGTCAAGATGGCCTGTATTTTCTCCGGGTCTGCCTCGATTCCTCGAGCCGAGACTAGATACCCGAGGAGTTGCCCGGCTGGCACGCCGAACGTGCACTTCTTCGGGTTGAGCTTGATGTGGAAGCGTTTGAGGTTTGCGAACGTCTCTCGCAAGTCATCGAGTAGTGTGTTTTCCTCCCTTGTGTGATGACGATGTCATCTACATAGACCTGGACGTTTCGCCCAATTTGCTTCTTGAGGCAGTCTTGCATCATGCGCTGGTAGGTTGCGCCTGCGTTCTTGAGCCCGAAAGGCATTGTTGTGTAGCAGTAGACCCCGAGTGGGGTTATGAACGCCGTTTTCTCTTCATCCTCTTCCTTCATCCTTATCTGGTGGTAACCCGAGTAAGCATCCAGGAAGGACAAGCGAGCGCACCCGGCGGTGGAGTCGACGATCTGGTCGATTCGAGGTAGTGGAAAGTGATCCTTTGGACAGCATTTATTGAGTGCTGTAAATCTACGCACATCCGAAGGATATCTGTGTGCTTCTTCTCTACGAGTACGGGGTTGGCCACCCATTGTGATTTCTTGATTCTCTGATGAAACCTGCTGCGAGTAGCCTGTCGACTTCGGCTTCGACTGCGGTTCTTTTTGGGCCGGATATGCGGCGCATTGTTTGCTTGACTGGTTTAGCATCTGGAAATAATTGGAGAGAGTGCTCGGCGAATTCCCTGGGAATACCTGGCATGTCGGCTGGACACCATGCAAATATATCCCAGTTCTCACGGAGGAATTCGACGAGCGCGCTTTCCTATGCGATAGGCAGACTCGACGAGACATTGACTGTCTTGGTCGGGTCAGTCGGGTGCACCTGATGCGATCTTGTGTCATTGGTGGCATTGAATGCTCTGTCGACTGCCACCTTTTTGTGTCTGGCATAAGTGTTCGATCGTTGGAGACCGCTAGATCAGCGAGTGTTGCTTCCATGCCAAACATCTCAGAGATTTTGCTAATCTCTCGGTCGCAAGAGTCAGACTTTTGGAAGTTCCCTTGACTGTGATTACTCCTTTTGGTCCAGGCATCTTCAGCTGGAGGTATGCATAGTGTGGCACCGCCATGAATCGAGCGAACGTCGGGCGTCCAAGTATAGCATGGTATTGTGACTTCCAGTCGACAACTTCGAACTCAATCGACTCTGTCCTGAAGTGGTTCTTGTCCCCGAACGTTACGTCGAGTTGTATGGTGCCTTCTGGGCTTATTGCTTTGCCTGGGACGATACCGTGAAAGGTATTTGAAGATCTTGGCAGGTTTTCGACTGACCTGTTCATTTTGCGGAGCGTATCTGCGAAGATGATGTTTATGCCGCTGCCACCATCCATGAATACCTTGGACATGGCGTAGCCTCCAATTTGTGCGTCGAGTACCAGAGCAGAGTGCCCTGGACGAACAACCGATGGAGGGTGGTCCTCTCTGCTGAAGCTTATTGCGGTTTCAGAACCCTTCAAGAATTCAGTTACAGCGGGAGGTGACATGACCGCCATGTTTACTTGTCGAGTGCGAAGTTTTTGCTCCCTGTTGGAAGGGCGACCTTTCTGTATCATGTACATCTGCCCTTGGGGCGGAGGGTACTGGGTTCGTCCACCCGAGGTACGGGCTGTATGGCACCCGCGAGATTTCCGCCTGCGGCAGGCTGTGGTGGTGGAGGTGGTGCCATCAGAACAGGCACATTGTTTGGCTGAGGCACGTGGGTGCGGGTGTGGCTGCTGCCTTTCTGAGATTTATGTAATCAGTCGCCATTTGGTCGAACTCCCTGCAGTTTCTCATCGAGTGATTGGAGCGCAGTTTTCCGTCTTCCCCCTTGTACAGGTGGAATCTGCAATCAGCATCCATCTTTTCTTCGAATGATCGCTCGGATTGTGCTCCGGATCGTGACTTGCGCCAGTCTTTCCTCTTGTAGCTATCACTGCGTTGGCCGCGGTCTCGACTGTCCCGCGATCATCTCGACTGTCCCGTCGATCTTCTGACCGTCGGTCGCTTCTGTCTTGGTCGTTGCGGGGTGTGGAGAACCCAGCCGCCATGAATTCGGGTCTGTCATCGTCGTAGTGACGTTTTGAACGCTTGCGCCTTCGGTCGTCTCTGTATGAGTCTCTGCGGCTTCGACTGCCGCTTTCATGATTGTCACGGGGTGAGGACCCGCGTGTGGTGCGCGCCATGTCTTCTCCGTCTGCCCACTCAGTCGCGATCATCAAGAGGTTAGCCACAGAGGTTGGCTTTTTGCGACCAAGTGCTTCTTTGAAGTCCGCCTGGCGAGCCCATTATGAAAGCGTCCATGGCCATATCTTCTGAAATTACTCCGACTGAGTTGCGTATCTCAGTCCATCGTCTGATGTATGACCTCAACGTTTCGTCTGACCGTTGAACGCAAGCTCGCAGCTCCTCGAACGTTTTTGGGCGCTCACATAGAGGCTCGAAGTTTTTGATGAAGTCAGTGCGGAAGTGATCCCACGAGTCGTATGTTGATGGAGGTAGCTTGAGCCAGTCGCGGGCTGTGCCTTCGAGCATGAGTCGTATGTATTGCATGGCTGTGTGTTTGTGCCTCGCTGGCACGCGACAGCCAGCCTGTAGTCTTCCAGCCACCCGAAGGTTCCTGTCGACCCGTGTACTTGGGCTGTTCAGATGTGAGTTTGAACCCTTTGGGCATCCGTGTCTCGCGGACGCGTCGAGTGAAGCACAGAGCTCCATGTGGCTCTGTAAGATCTGCGTGATCTGCTCCTGGACCTGCGCCTACGCGAGCCGCTTCTTTCCTTCGAGTGGTGGCGGCGACCACTGTGATTGTGCTCTTCACGACGCGTGTCAACTAGGGCACGGTCTCGACTCCCCCTGGAGTTTTTGGAATTTGGCGTATGGCCTTCGCGCTAAGGCGAGTGATTTGATCTGTTGGCGATGTAGTTTTGCATTGGGGTCATCAGCTGGAGGCTTGATTGCCTCTAGGTATGCTGCAGCGGTAAAGAGAGCACCCGCAGCTGTTTTGGGTACTGGCACTCCCTCCTCGTCGTATGTCATGAAAGAGTTGCCTAAGTTGCGGGTGAGTGCCGCCCTCTCATCCGGCGAGAGGTGTGACAGCCTTGATCTGGGTCTTGTGTCTGCTCGCCCGGTGGAGCTCAGGGAGAGCTGTCTTCTGCGCACTCGACAAGCTAGCTGCTTTTTGCGTTCTTCGAGTGTTGCTCTTATCTGCTTCAGTCGAAGTGATTCCTGCCAGTTGAAGTACTGGAAGGTCAGCATCTCCTCCCGTGTTGCGTCTGCTGGCATCATTGTGCACTCCTTGATAACTTTATCTGCTTTTGCTGCCATCTCAGCAGTAATTGTGAGATTTGTGACTCCGTCCGGCATAGTAACCGTGCACGGGAACTCTGTAGGCCTGCGACTGGCCGCAGCATCAGATGATTCCGCGGCGAAGGCAACGTAGACCTGCTGGGGTATCACCCGAGGGTATGTGTATGTGTCTTCGAGTCCCATCATGGACTCGACGTCGTCATCAAGGCTCATGTCGGAGTCGATATGCCCATCGAGTGGTCCGTCTGGACGGATCTCGCTGTCGATGCCTTCATCGCCTATGCTCATCTCGGCGTCGGCAAAGTTGTTATGAATCTCGAAGTCGAGGTTGTTGTTGGTGCAGATCTCGGAGTCGACGTAGTTATCGATATGAGTTTCAGGCTCGTCGAAGTCGCTGAGGGAGATCCCGCAGTCGAAACTATCCTCGAGTGGGAGATCGAGCTCGGGATCGTTTGTGCGGTATGCTGATTCGGCCTCCTCGCCCTGGAGTTCTTCAATGAGCTCGTTGATCTCTCGTGTGGACATGGTTGTTGCAGACGAGCAAGCTTGGAGGATCGACGATGGTATGGACGCAGTTGATGGGTCCGCAGTCGAAGGAGCCGCAACCGATGGAGCCTCGGGTGCGGAAGTCGCGAGTTGGCGTGGATCCGTCAAGTCCTGCACACCAAGCTTGTTGACGAAAAAATTGAACGAACCAACGGTTAAACCCAAACCTGACTCGAGATCGGAGAAGGCCTCCTGGAATTCTGGCGAGTGTGGCTCGAAATCCATCAGAGGATCCGATGCGCTTTTTGCAGGTGAAGCTGGCGTGCTGCCGTTTGTCGAGTGAGTCGGCGAGTTGCCGTGTGCCGCCTGAGTCGGCGAGTTCTGGTTTGTTGATGCAGCCGGCGAGTTGCCGTTTGTAGATCCGATCGCCGAGTCGCCGTTTTCCGATGGAACCGAAGAAACCGTGAGTCCAGCACTATTCTTTCCCACAGACGGCGCCAATTGACGAGGGGTACACTCATCAAATCCCATGGTTAAGGACCTAGGGTTGAGATTATGGGGAGAGAACGTGGTAGTACTGGTAGTTTCGTCGGCTGACAAGCAGAGGCAAAGATTTACCCAGGTTCAGGCCCCTCGGGTGGAGGTAAAGACCCTACTTCCTGCTTGTCTGTTATTGATCGTGTGAGATTATGCGGTTACAAGGAGGCTCCGGCGAGATGTCGATCTCGCTAGAGCTTTGGTGGTTTGAGTATGGCTTGGTCCAAGATCAGCACCCCTCCCAGCCTTTAAATAGGCTGGGTCTCGGGAGTTCATAACCGACCTAGTTTACACATAAGGAAAGCCTAAACCGACTATGCCTATGACTAATCTTGGAGAGAAAATGACGGAAAACCACCACAATTGGGGCTGAGATGTCAAGTTGCACCGAAAATTGGGGCTACTGACAGGAAACACCGAACTTTGGGGCAGTAGTGTGACAGAAAACACCGAAATTGGGGCTACTGCCAGAAAACACCGAAAATTGGGGCAGTAGTGTGACAGAAAACACCGAACTTGGGGCAGTAGTGTGACAGAAAACACCGAACTTTGGGGCAGTAGTGTGACAGAAAACACCGAAAATTGGGGCTACTGACAGAAATCAGTGCAAGTTGTCACACTACTACCCCAAAGTTCGGTGTTTTCTGTCAGTAGCCCCAATTTTCGGTGCAACTTGACATCTCAGCCCCAATTGTGGTGGTTTTCCGTCATTTCCTCAATCTTGGAGGATACTCCATCTTCTTGGGCCTTTGGTCTTGAGCTTCGAACAGGCTCTTTGCTATTGGGCCTTAGTCGCCACGTGCACCAGGTACCCTCGCGGTAGGGTACCCGAGATGTATACCCTTGTCAGTTGGATTCGGTCAATTTTTTCTACTGGTTTCTCCTCGGTCTTGCTTAATGGTGTGCCAGGTAGAAAATTCCCTTGTCGACGAGGTGTTCGGCAGGGCGATCCATTATCCCCTATTCTCTTTGTTGAAGGGGCAGACTTACTTCAGACGATGGTTAATCATTTAGCTCAGATTGGTTCATTGGTACCACCGCTCCCTATACCTGATTCGGATTTTCCGATTGTTCAATACGCCGACGACACTCTCTTGATTGTTCAGGCTTGCCCCCAACAGCTCTCTGCCCTCAAGCTTCTCTTGGAACAATTTGCCTACGCTACTGGGTTACATGTGAATTACAATAAAACATGCATGATGCTAATAAACATTTCTGATGACAGGTTAACACATCTAGCTGGGGTTTTTGGCTGCTCTATTGGTACCCTGCCCTGCCCATATCTTGGCTTACCTCTGGACACTACCCGACCTTCTGTTAATGATTTGTCTCCTCTCGTGGATCAGCTGGAGAGAAGGTTCAATGCATGTGCTTGATTTCTGGATTATGGTGGTCGTGTTACGCTGCTTAACTCTGTACTTTCTTCACTGCCCACTCACTTCCTATGTTCTCTGAAGATTCCCAAGGCTATCATTAAGTTATTTGACAGAGGTCGTCGCCATTGTTTATGCGCTAAGGAAGAAGATGTAAATTCCCCCCAATCTCTTGCTGCTTGGTCACTTGTGTGTCGACCTAAGAAGCATGGTGGGCTTGGGATCAAGAATCTAGAAATTCAGAACGCCGCTCTGCTCATAAAGCAACTTCATAAGTTTTTTTTGTAAAGCGGATATCCCATGGGTGAAATTGGTTAGGTCGTTGTACGGTGACTCCCCTCCTCACGCTCAGTCTGTTAGAGGATCTTTTTGGTGGCGAGATATCTTCAGTTTCATCAATATTTACAGAAGTATTACCACCTCGGTTGTTGGAGATGGGCAGATGACATTATTCTGGAAAGACTTTTGGAAGGGCAACACTCTTTTATGTGATCAATTCCCTCGGCTGTTCTCATTTGCTCTTAATGAAGATACATCAGTGGCGGCGATGTCAATTGATTTGGATCCTGCCTTACACTTTGCTCTTCCACTTTCAGAGGAAGCTTTTGAGGAGCGTAACCAGGTGTTGGATATTCAGAACACTCTTGATGGCCAGGCCGATAGACTAGACTCCAGAACTTTTATTTGGGGAAATGCTGCCTATACCTCCGCAAAATACTCTAAGTTCAACTTCTCCCAAGTACCCACGGATCCAGCACTTGATTTGATTTGGTCATCTAAGTGCTTACCTAAGCTGCGGGTGTTTTTGTGGTTGCTGATCCATGATCGACTCAACACAAAAGATTTGATGCTGCGCAAGCATTGGAATATCGACGATGGGTCTGATTGTGTCCTCTGCCAAAACCACACTTTGGAAACAAGGGATCATCTTTTCTTCCAGTGCTCATTTGCTGTTAACTGCTGGACATTTGCTGGGATTCACTGGAACCATCAGGTCCCCATCTCTTCTCGGTTTATGGCAGCTGAAAATCATTTTGCAGGACCATGTTTTATGGAAACAGTTGCATGCGTAGCTTGGAATATATGGAAAGTCAGGAATGACTTTATTTTCAAAGATCAGCCAGTGTCTGAGGGAGTTTGGAAGGTTAAATTTCAGCATGATATGCTGCTTCATCAGCATAGAGTTAAGGAGTGCTTGGTAGCCCCTTTGATTCAGTGGACTAGGAACCTCTTTGCTTAAACATGTTTAAACTCTATTTTTTTACCCCCGTGATTTCTGCAACTTGTACTGTGATTTGAGTTTGTCACCATTTTGGTGACAACTCATCTTTATTAATGGAAAATTACACCGTAGGGGCTTCCCCTACGGTAATGCGTGTAAAAAAAAGTGTTAGCTACAGTGCCCGAGCGCTGTGGGAGCTCTATTTTGGGCGTCCTTAATATATAGAGGTAATAAGATCACATGTGTATAAATGTATGTAGACATATTTTAGTATGTGTGTCCACCAACTTTACTATGTATCTAGACAACATGTACAATCCCTAAAACATCTTATATTAAAAAACGGAGGGAGTAGTATCATACCGCTAAACTGCCTACGTGTTGTTCAGTTAGTTTTTTTTTTGAGAAAGAAGGGATCCCTTCCTAATCGTCTTAGCATCTATCATCTACAACTAAAAGAAAAAACAACCTGACATCATAACCAAAGACAACTACCCTCCTCAGGCTCACCCATCACCCTCCCATTCATCCTTAGGCAGCTGCCTTTGGGGAGTGATCACATGGTTGCATATCACAGCGACCAGATCTAGGAAACCATCCATGGAGGTTTCACAGTCATCGGACGTGGGAAGCATTTTAGTCCATATAAACCTAAGTACTAAGCAGGGTAGTAGCAACAAAGACAACAAAGCAAGCCAACGATTCTAGCTGGTGTTAAAAGGAGAGCATGACCAAGAATGGTGGAAGGCAGCAACATATATCGAAATACGACTTGTAGATAGTATATGCCTTTTGTTATTGTTAGCTAGTTCTGGATTTAAATGGAAATTTTGTCCAAAAACTAACAACACAAATTTACTATAGTATAAATTTGCCTATGCAGTTACCAAGTTTATTTTGATTACCAATTTCATGTCATACATTATTTTAGGTCCCGTTGTTTCTTCTTTTTCCTTTCGGAGCTATCGTGCTCGTTTGAGGAATAAAAGTTGATCCTCATATGGGACACATATATTATATCAACCAAACAAGAATAAACAAAAATAATAAACAACATATCTCATACCTTCATATATTCTTGGAAACCTCGGACAAAAAATTGACAAGCTGATTCCTAATCCTTGCTTTTGGTGCTTCTACCTTCGCCTCCATCTCCGACTGGATTTTCAGCTCTTTCCATTTTAGTTTACCCAGTTTATGCTCCATCAACAGTGCCTTCTTGCCATCTAGTCCAGTGAAGGAGCTTCTAAGCGCAGTTTGTACCCCCTCGAGCCGCTTCAACTCCTGCCCAAGAAGTGGATACATCTCACAAATTTCCTCGAAGCTCTTGTCCAGAGTCTGGCCGCCACCATTCTCGGCCTCAGCCATGGCGTGATCTCCCACGTCCTGTTCGCCATCACCATTGTTGCCGCGTTTGCAGTATGGGTCTCTAGCAGGTCTCCCCAGACTCTGTTGGAGAGATCATGAAGTCGCTTCTTGATACGTCTCAAACGTATCTATAATTTCTGATGTTCCATGTTGATATTATACCAATTGTTACATGTTTTATATACACTTCATAGCATTTTTATGCATTTTCTGGGACTAACCTATTAACAAGATGCCACAGTGCCAGTTCCTGTTTTCTGCTGTTTTTGTATTCCAGAAAAACTAGTCTGGAAATATTCTCGGAATTGGACGAAACTTGGACAGAACGTCCTATTTTTCCAACACAAACACGGAGTCCAAAGGAGAGACGGAGGGGAGCCACGAGGCAGCCACACCATGGGGCCGCGTGGGCCTCCCCTTGCCGCGCCGTGGGGTGGTGTGGGCCCCACGGGCGTCTCCAGCCACCGCACTTTCGCCTATTTATTCATCTTGACGGGAAAACCCTAGACACCCGAGCCATTATCCACGAAAAGTTCCAGAGACGCCGCCGCCGTCAACCCTAGCTCGGGAGGGTTCAGAAGCTCTTCCCGGCACCCTGCCGGAGAGGGAAATCATCACCGGAGGGTTCTACATTACCATGCCTGCCTCCGGAGTGATGCGTGAGTAGTTCATCCTTGGACTACGGGTCCATGGCAGTAGCTAGATGGTTGTCTCTCCACTTTATGCTATCATGTTTACATCTTGTGAGCTGCCTATCATGATCAAGATCATCTTATTGTAATGCTACATGTTGTGTTTGCTGGGATCCGATGAATATTGAATACTATGTCAAGTTGATTATCAATCTATCTTATATGTTATTTATGATCTTGTATGCTTTCCGTTACTAGTAGATGCTTTGGCCAAGTAGATGCTTGTAACTCCAAGAGTGAGTATTTATGCTAGATAGTGGGTTCATGCCTCCGGTAATCTGGGAGAGTGAGAACAACTTCTAAGATTGAGGATGTGCTATTGCCACTAGGGATAAAATAACCGATGCTTAGCTTAAGGGTGCGCCATTAGGTCTAATGCATTTGTTTACATTACGCACATTACTTAATGCGATTATCTGTTGTTTGCAACTTAATACCAACGGGGAACTCGGATCACAACCTGGCGGTGGATTATTAGTCATAGACGCTGTTGGATAACGGTCTATGTATTTTGTCGTAATGCCCACATGAATATCATAGTAATCATCATGTCATATATATGCATTGTCATGCGCTTAATATTTTCTCAATTGCCCAGCTGTAATTTATTCACCCAGCATGTTAGTTATCTTTTATGGAGAGACACCACTAGTGAACTGTGGAACTGGACCCTAGCATTCTTGATTGGGAGAGAGACACGCTCCGCTTTTTCATGAGAATACTCCTATTCTTCACTTATATTTGTTAAAGTATTCATATCTAGTGCTGTTCAGCTTTTAGCTCTTGTTTTCATGTATCTCTTGTCAGAGCTATTAGATTTCTTTTGTAGAAAGTACTCTCTTGCTTCACTTATATTTGTTTGGAGAGTTGATGAAATAAATTGATTGGTGTTTGGTTGGTTCAGAAAATGTTGCATGTGGTAATTGGTATAAGGAAAAACTTGCTTAATCTTGTAGATCACTAAAATGGATAACTTGATGATTGTCAATTGTTTTGAGTTAACAAGTAGATCATGATTAAATTATGCATCATATGAGTTAAGCCTATTAGTGAAGAACTACCGTAAAGCTTGTTGAAAATTTGGTTTGCATCGGTGGTACCTCTAAGGTCTAGATATTTTCTAATAACAGGGTTTGGTTAACAAGGAAGACGGTATGAAGTCTTATAACGTTTGCAATATGTTTGTCATATAAAACTTGGTGTACGGGTTGATATGCTTGTTTGCTTACATAACCTTGCTAGCCTAAACTCTGTACTGAGAGGGAATGCTTCTCGTGCATCCAAATCCTTGAGCCAAAATCCATGCCATTTGTGTCCACCATAACTACCTATATGTGGTATTTCCTTGCCACTCCAAGTAAATTTTTCATGTGCTACCTTTAAATTATTCAAAATGTTATTATTCCCTTTTTGTGTCAATTTTTACTAGCTCATGAGGAATTAGTGTGGTTATTCTTTATTCTATTTGTCGAGTGGACTTTTACACCTGGACTAGTGGCATATACATCCGCTTATCCAATAACTTGCAAAAAGAGCTGGCAACGGGGTGCCCAGTCCCAATTAATTACAACTTTAACCAATTAATTCTCTTCACACTTTTGCCCTGATTCATCAGTAAGCAATGACAAACAGTGAAATACCTGAATGTGTGTAAACCAAAGAGAAAGAGGGATGATCTGCCTTGCTGGTAGAAATAACGTCCTTCATGGGAGCCGCTCTTAAAAGTCCGTTCGACAGGTAGAATACTGTTCTCACCCGCTACCATTCGTTGACAATTAACAAACACCTCTCAAAAATAGATACTCCTCCATGGTATGTGATTGATGGAAGGCACCCGAGGATTCGGTTAGCCATGGCTTGTGTTAGCAAGGTTGGGAGGAGTATCAAATATTTTATGCAATCTCTATATGCTTTCAAAAACTTAAAAGCTCTAGCTCATGATTTAATCCCTGCTTCCCTCTGCGAAGGGCCTTTCTTTTACTTTTATGTTGAGTCAGTTCTCCTATTCTTTCTGTCTTCCACAAGCAAACACTAGTGTCAACTTTGTTACAACATGCATTATATGCAATGTATTGGACTTGTTATACTACTTTGTGTTGACAATATCCATGAGATAAATATGTTGAAAGTTGAAGCAAATGCTGAAACTAAATTCTTCCTTTGTGTTGATTAAATACCTTTTGTTAGAAACTATTGCTTTATGAGTTAACACTTATGCAAAACTGTTTGATGCTTGTCTCGGAAGTACTATTCATGAAAACGTTTAGCTTGTGTGATTCATTGTTTACTCATTATCTATTTGGTAGCAAATTATAGACCATTGACTTGGATCACTTCATTCATTTACATGTGCCTTGCAATATTATATGATCAAGATTATGATAGTAGCATGTCACCTCAAAAATTATTTTGTTTTTATCGTTTACCTACTCGAGGACGAGTAGGAACTAAGCTTGGGGATGCTGATACGTATCAAACGTATCTATAATTTTTGATGTTCCATGCTTGTTTTATACCAATTGCTACATGTTTTGCATCTACTTTATATCACTTTTATACATTTTTTGGGACTAACCTATTAACAAGATGTCGAAGTGCCAGTTCCTGTTTTCTGTTGTTTTTGTATTCCAGAAAAGCTAGTCTGGAAATATTCTTGGAATTGGACGAAACTACGCGGGGGTCCCTATTTTTCCAGAACACACCTGACGGAGCGAAGGAGCAGCAGAGGAGGGCCACCAGGAGGCCACACGCACCTAGGGCGCGGCCCCCCTTCTGCCGCGCCCTAGGGTGGTGTGGGCCCCTCGAGGGTCCACAACCGCCGCCCTTTCGCCTACTTATTCCCCCCGACGCGAAAACCCTAAGTACCTGAGCAAATATCCACAAAAGATCCAGAGACGCCGCCGTCGTCAACCCTAGCTCGGGAGGGTTCAGAACCTCTTCCCGGCACCCTGCCGGAGAGGGGAATCGTCACCGGAGGCTTCTACATCGCCATGCCTGCCTCCGGAGTGATGCGTGAGTAGTTCATCCTTGGACTACGGGTCCATAGCAGTAGCTAGATGGTTGTCTCTCCACTTTATGCCATCATGTTTAGATCTTGTGAGCTGCCCTACATGATCAAGATCATATTATTGTAATACTACATGTTGTGTTTACTCGGATCCGATGAATATTGAATATTATGTCAAGTTGATTATCAATATCTTATATGTTATTTAAGATCTTGCATGCTTTCCGTTACTCGTAGATGCTTTGGCCAAGTAGATGCTTGTAACTCCAAAAGAGAGTATTTATGCTAGATAGTGGGTTCATGTCTCCGTTTAACCTGGGACAGTGACAGAAAGTTCTAAGGTTGTGGATGTGCTGTTGCCACTAGGGATAACCTAACGATGCTATGTCCACGGACATATGTGTTTGTTTACATTACGCACTTTACTTAATGCAATTATCCGTTGCTTGCAACTTAATACCAACGGGTGTCGTGGGTTTGTCACGTCAGGTGTCATGGATGACTTCGTAGGTGTGGGATTACGCGAGTTGAACGTCTCCGAGCTTTAGATCGCAGGGCACGAAGAAGACAATGTTTTTTACCCAGGTTCGGCCCCTCAATGTGAGGTAAAGACCTACGTCCTGCCTATCCTAGATTGATATTGATATGAATATGGTGTTACAAGGGGTTGGCGATCGATGTGTCGAGTCGCCTCTCTCTGGATGTATGAGAGCTTAGCTTTTTAGGTCCCGGGAGTCCACCTTATAAAGACGGTGCCTCCCCGGGTTACAAGGAAACTTGCGTGTTAAGGAAAGATAAGCCGGAGTCCTACTTGGCGACTAAGTAATATAATTTCGTGTCTTCCAAGTTATGTCTTCTCCGGTCTTCTATATCCTTCCCCTTGAACTTGAGTCGGCCCACTTTCATGTAAGCCCAATAGTGATGCGATTGCGAATAAGTCGCGCTTTGCTTGAATAAGTCGCGGGATAATTATTCCCCCGACATTAGCCCCCAAGCTTCCGGGTGATTCGTAGAATCAGGCGGAAGATTCTGTCTTGATGATGATCCTGCGGGCTTGCGTATATAGTTCTTGCCGACTCGCTGGTGTTAAGTCGCTAGTGTTGCGGATTCTTGAGCCGCTGATGTATTAGAGATGAGTCGCTATCTTTGCGGCTTATTTAGCCACTATGTTGCCAATTGAGCACTTCTGTCTTGGTCGCATTGAAGATGCAGAATCGCGGTAAGTTTTCCGCAAAGCACTTGGTGAAAACCACCTTTTCCTGTTGGATGTAAGACTGAGCTGAAATCATAAGAATAATAACTTATGAGTAACAAGATATATCAGCCAAATGTGTATAAGGTGCTGAGTCATAGACATCGAAGCATAAAAGACCATAAGCATAAATAAGCTGGTCAAGCATTAGAATAATAATCTGTCATGTTATCATGACGAGCCATCTTAAAGCATGTTGAAACATGGCGGCTCAAGGGCATACAGCCACAACCTGTATTTAAAGATTTCCGAGTCGCTAATTTGACTCGCAAATGGATATATATATTCTCATGTGCTGCAAAAAATGAAATCTACATACAAACATGGTATATGAGTATAATAAAGACCGCCAGATACGGTGGATGTGTAGCCCCCAAGGGCCGGGTTGCATGCTTGATCATGCTGCTCGGGACTCAAAAATATCTCAAGTGAGACAAAAATTTAATTGTCCTAGCCCCCAGGCATTAAGCAGACATGATTTCATTATCCTGCTTGATGGCATATCATTGCAATTTGATCCTGCAACAGATTGAGCAAATATTTTACCGCAAGAAAACAATGATACTTGGAGTGGGGCAAAGCCGCTTATAAACTCCGAACTGTGAAGTATATTAGTTGAGCTGCTAGGAAAAAAGATAATCCCAGTCAAAACTCTAGATATAGATGAAAGAATCATCCTTAAAAATTCCACTTGATGTGGCTGAAAATAAATAAATAATGGTGGCTTTATCAGCCGGTATCAGGAGATAATTATCTCAATCATAAAAAATCTGGCCATGCCAATTCAAACTCGTATGGCCGAATTATAGGTTCCTGTTAAATCAAAAGGCAAAGCCCCCAAGGAAGTAATGATGATAACTTGATGATAATATGTTAGCCTTGGCGGCTGGTAATAATTATGATAAAAAGTTAGTACTCCGCATAATAGCATATGGTACCCTGCATGATAGCATAGTATAATCTGCATGATAAATGATATTTTGCATGATAGCAAATGGTATGTCGCATGATAGCAAATGTTATTTTGCATGATAGCAAATGGTTGCATGATAGCAAATTGTTGCGTGATAGCAACTGGTAAGATGCATGATAGCATATTGTACGATGCATGATAGCATATGGTACTTGACTCAGTATTTCCCAGATCTAATGTGTGTTCAGGGTCGAGAACGGCCATGATAGGCAGCCATGATAGGCATTCAGACTCGATTGACGCCACACGCGGGTACTTTAGCCCTTCTGAATTATCTCTATTACCATTAAGTAGGTCTTCGCGCAGCTCAGTATTTCCCAGGTAAAAACGCGTGTTCAGGGTCGAGAGCGGCCATGATAGGCAATCAAGCTCGATTGACGCCGCGCCCCAGTACTTTGGCCGCATAGTGCAAAGATACTTCTGACTTAAGGCGAGAATAACCAGGATAATTGATTCCACGGGTCACTGATTTGACCCAAAATTGATACAACGGGTCACTGATTTGACCCAAAATGGATATGACGGGTCACTGATTTGACCCAAAATTAATATGATGATGAGTCACTGGGTGACTCATAAGATGATGATTCGTTAGTAACTCATAAACTGATATAATGATGAGCTATATGCGACTCATAAAATGGTATGAAGGTAAATCATTAGGCGACTCATAAAATGATATAATGATAAGTCGCATGTGACGCATGAAATGATATAATGAATCCCCAAATATCAATGCTTGAATATGTAATGGTGATCTTGATATGTTAAGATGCCCGTTTGCAGGTGCAAAGAAAATTCTTATCATGCGATAAATTCAATGCAAGCTGTAGAGAGCTAGACTTTGATAAGTGCAATGCGAGAACTCTACTTTAATAAATGCCTAAATGCATTACGGGTTATAAGAAACCCAACTTTGAGAAGCGGATATGATTAAATCTTAAAGGCTGATATCAATTTAAAGTCTGCAACATGATATAATTTGAATCGCATGGATATTGATAAGAAGCATAATGAACTAGATATGTAGCCCCCGAGATAAACTCGAAGGTGAAAACTTAATCTTATGTCATAAAAGCAAAACAGTTGTGAAAGCAACTTAGCTTATATTTGTCCTCCTGTCATTGACGACGCGAAATGAGCATGTGGTGAGATCAAAGTCAACCACCGTGAGTCGCCGGAACTGGAGACGACTGATACATTGCGCGGATCGATCACCGATGCAGGGTCCGTAGCGTCGGCCAAGAGTTGCGTCACATGACTGTGAGCGTCGCTTTTCCCTACATAGCGTTGGAATTCGATGCGCTTTTGGAAAGCTGCTACGAAACTCGATTGCGCATCTTTCCACCGAAGGGATCGTCGAGATGAGCTTCGAGCCGCCGCCGGTGATGTCCGCCATACGGACGTTGCTGCTGTCCGGTAACCCGCGCGTGAGGGGCGTTGTCGAAGTTGAGCCCCGAATCGCGCGGTCGAATTTCTCCATGCTTTCTACTTTGAGGTAGATCTTCATGTAGATGTAGATATCGCCGAGCTTGAAACGGCGATGAGATCCTCCGTCCCTGGCACAGATCCAGCGTGGAACATGACGCTCTTGACCGCAGGCCCCACGGTGGGCGCCAACTGTCGTGGGTTTGTCACGTCAGGTGTCATGGATGACTTCGTAGGTGTGGGATTACGCGAGTTGAACGTCTCGAGCTTTAGATCGCAGGGCACGAAGAAGACAATGTTTTATACCCAGGTTCGGCCCCTCAATGTGAGGTAAAGACCTACGTCCTGCCTATCCTAGATTGATATTGATATGAATATGGTGTTACAAGGGGTTGGCGATCGATGTGTCGAGTCGCCTCTCTCTGGATGTATGAGAGCTTAGCTTTTTAGGTCCCGGGAGTCCACCTTATAAAGACGGTGCCTCCCCGGGTTACAAGGAAACTTGCGTGTTAAGGAAAGATAAGCCGGAGTCCTACTTGGCGACTAAGTAATATAATTTCGTGTCTTCCAAGTTATGTCTTCTCCGGTCTTCTAGATCCTTCCCCATGAACTTGAGTCGGCCCACTTTCATGTAAGCCCAATAGTGATGCGATTGCGAATAAGTCGCGCTTTGCTTGAATAAGTCGCGGGATAATTATTCCCCGACAACGGGGGACTCGGATGACAACCCGGCGGTGGATTATTAGTCATAGATGCTGTTGGATAACGGTCTATGTATTATGTCGTAATGCCCAATTAAATATCATAGTAGTCAACATGTCATATATATGCATTGTCATGCGCTCACTATTCGTCAATTGCCCAGCTGTAATTTGTTCACCCAACATGTTAGTTATCTTTTATGGAGAGACACCACTAGCGAATTGTGGACCCCAGTCCATTCTTTTACACTGATTAAACAACCACAAACTGCAAACTGTTCCTTTTTCATTCTCTGCAATTTAATACTCATTTTCCACACCATACGTTTAATCCTTTGTTTTCAGCAAGCCAGTGAGATTGGCAACCTCACTGTTTCGTTGGGGCAAAGTAGTTTGATTGTGTTGTGTGCAGATTCCACGTCAACAGTCCAGACTCCCTGCAACAGCTATTTTTCTGGCGCCGTTGACAACCTTCTGAAGAGTTGCTGCTCCTACTGGTTCGATAACCTTTGTTTCTTTCTGAGGGAAAACTTGCTGCTGACTACATCATACCTTCCTCTTGGGGTCTCCCAACGAACGTGTGTTTCACGTCATCATAATGCTACATGTTGTGTTTGCTGGGATCCGATGAATATTGAATACTATGTCAAGTTGATTATCAATCTATCTTATATGTTATTTATGATATTGCATGCTTTCCGTTACTAGTAGATGCTTTGGCCAAGTCGATGCTTGTAACTCCAAGAGTTAGTATTTATGCTAGATAATGGGTTCATGCCTCCGGTCATCTGGGAGAGTGACAACAACTTCTAAGATTGTGGATGTGTTGTTGCCACTAGGGATAAAATAACGATGCTTAGCTTAAGGGTGCGCCGTTAGGTCTAATGCATTTGTTTACATTACGCACATTACTTAATACGATTATCTGTTGCTTGCAACTTAATACCAACGGGGAACTCGGATGACAACCTGGCGGTGGATTATTAGTCATAGACGCTGTTGGATAACGGTCTCTGTATTTTGTCGTAATGCCCACATGAATATCATAGTAATCATCATGTCATATATATGCATTGTCATGCGCTTAATATTTTGTCAATTGCCCAGCTGTAATTTGTTCACCCAGCATGTTAGTTATCTTTTATGGAGAGACACCACTTGTGAACTGTGGACACCGGTCCATTCTTTTAGACTGATAATACAACCAACTGCAAACACTGTTCCTTTTCATTCTCTACAATTTACTACTGTTTTCCACACCATACGTTTAATCCTTTGTTTTCAGCAAGCCGGTGAGATTGACAACCTCACTGTTTCGTTGGGGCAAAGTAGTTTGATTGTGTTGTGTGCAGGTTCCACGTCGGCGCCGGATTCCTGGTGTTGCGCCGTGCCATATTCCGCCACCAACAACCTTCAGAAGTGATTTCTTGCTCCTACTGGTCGATTAAACCTTGGTTTCATATTGAGGGAAACTGCTGCTACACTGCTTCATACATTCCTCTTGGGGTCTCCCAACGAACGTGTGATCCACGTCATCACTTCTCATGGTCAGTAGTGGGTACAACGTAGGATTTGTAGCGGCGCATTAGACTACGCACTTTATCCTTAATAGAGAAAGATTGCAGTTCTTGTCCTCAAGGCACTTCACGATGGAGTCAAAGAAGTCATTGTTATCCGGTGCTGGCAATTTCCCCTACTTGTGGCGGTGCTCGACTGAGCTTTGGGGTAAGCTTTTTAGCCAGTCTCGAGCTGTCCCGACCATCATCAGCTGGATGTACTGCATTGCTGTCGTTGTTGTGCCTCGTTGACAGGAGACCGCTATCTTGTAGTCCTCCAGCCAGGATGACGGCTCCTGACGGCCGTCGAACTTGGGTGTTTCAGATGTTAATCTGAACCCTTTGGGCATCCTGGTCTCGCGGATGCGCCAAGTGAAGCATGGAGCTCCACATGGCTCGAACTCGCCATCGGAGTATGAGTCGCTGCTAGGGGAGCGAGAGGGTCTTGTGGATCGGCTTCTGTTGACTTTGCGCTGAGTTATGATGTTGCGGGCGTCCTCGCCTTCCCTGAGGTGGTGGGTGCTCGGCTGCCTCCGATCCCGTCCAGAGCGGTCTTCGTCACGGCGCCGTTGTCCCGGCCCCTGTCTTCGTGGGTTGTGCGGTCGCGATCGTCGTGACTCCACGGTTCTCTTCGCGGGCTGGCCTCGCGGTCGCGATCGTCGCGGCTCCGCGGTTCTCTTCACGGGCTGGCCGCGCGGCGGCTTTTGCTTCCCTCGGGTGGTGTGTTTCCCGCGTCCATCTCAGCTTCCGGGATCAGAGTTGCGCCTGCCAGGTTGAGCGATTTTATCTGTTGGCGATGCAGGGCTGTGTTGGGGTCGTCGTCTAGAGGCTGGGTTGCCTTCAGGTATGTGGCCACCGAGATCAGGGCTCCCGCGGCTGTTTTAGGGATAGGAATCCCTTCCTCGTCGTGCGTCATGAAGGAGAGGCCCAAGTTGCGGGTTAGTTCCGCTCCGTCAGCTTCCGAGATGCGGAACGTTCTGTTTCTGCGTCTCGGGTCTGTATGTCCCGAGGATTGGTATGATAGCGCCACCCTTCGCGCACTCGACGCGCTAGCTTGCCTCCTGCCCTCATCGAGCGTTGCTTGAAAATTCCTCAGTCGAAGGTTCTCCTGCCAAAGGAGGTACTGGTGTGCCGCGATCTCCTCGCGGCTCGAATCCTCGGGCATCATGAGGCACTCCTGGATGACCTTTGTTGCCTTCGCCACCATCTCCTCCGTGATGACGAGTGTTGTCTTCCCGTCCGGCATAGTCACCGTCATGGGATATGTTGGTGTGTTGTGGCGAGCTTCTGCGGTCTTGGATGCTTCGGGATCTGTCCCGTTGTTATCGTTCCCGGCCACCATGCAGACCTGGAAGGGGATGGCGCGCAAGTATTGGCCTATGCCGTCGTTGCCGTAGTTATCGTAGAGGATGTTGGAGTCGACGTCGCTGTCGGCCAGCATGCGTGGCCCGTCACCGTCGTCGCGGTAGGCGGACACGACTTCTTTTTGACTGCGCTTGACGAGGCGAGGTGTGTCGATGCTGAGCTTGGTGTACCAGTCGATGAAGACGCGACTCCCGCATCCGAAGAAAGCGCCAAATTCACGGTCGATGGAGACGCGGGTGATGAAGGCACGATCGATGAAGGTGTTGTCGATGAAGGCGTAGCCGATGCGGTTGGTGACGAAGCAGTCGATGGAGGCGCGGGTGCGATCATCGCGGTCGGTGAAGACGCAGTCGATGGAGACGCGGATGCGATCGCCGCGAGTTGATGCGGGTCCGTCAAGTTATGTGTTCCCCACCGGCTAACATGAAAGTTGAAAACCGAAGATCAGATCCGCACCTGAGTGGAGGTTCGCGAACGCCAGGCGAGATGTCGGCGAGTGTGGGTCGAATCCGAAGGAGCCGAAGTAGATCGGTTTCTGGATCACCGGCGAGCTGCCGGTTGTCGATGAGGATGGAGCTGACGAAACCGTAGATCCAGCGCTAGTCTTTGCCACAGACGGCGCCAATTGACGTGGGGGTACCACGGCAAATCCCATGGTTCGGTACCTAGGGTTGAGATAGGGAGAGAGATTTGGTAGCGCTGGTAGTAACGACGGCTGACAAGCGAGGTTTACCCAGGTTCAGGCCCTCAGAGGGTAACACCCTACTTCCTGCTTGTCTGGTTATTGATGTTTGCAGTATACAAAGGAGTTACAATGGCGTCCCGGCGAGATACGATCTCGCTAGGGTTTTGGTGGTATGAGTCTCGCGTGACCTAGATCGGCGGCCCTCCCAGCCTTTATATAGAAGGCTGGGTCTCGGGAGTTCGCAATCGATTAGTTTTACAGGTAAGGTAGGTCTCTACCGACTTAGGTTTCTCTTGTCTTGGAGCGTACTTCTCCTTGTTGGACCCCCTTCGTGGGCCTTGGTCGTAGGCTTCTGGTAGGCTTGTTACTGGGCCTTAGCTTGTACGTGCACCAGGTGTCCTCATAGTGGGGCACCCAAAGGGTGGGCCCACATCAAGCACCTTCAGAATCTGGACCTCATCACTGGGAGTCCATATACGCCTGATTCTCTTTGACTTGGGCATCTCAGACTCGCTAGGCTCTGCTCTTTCCTCACCTTGTTGTTGTAACGGCTTTGGAGCGATTTTCTTCGACTTGGGCATGTCCGACTGGACAAGTTGTTGCTGTAATGGCGCCGGAGTGATTTTCTTTGACTTGGGCTTCTTCGACTCGCTAAGCTGCGCCGCTTCCTTGCCTCGTTGCTGCTGCGACCTAGTGACCCTGCCCGACTCCCTTTTCCTCTTGAGTTTAGGATTTGGACTCGGTGCCTCCGCCGATTCCTCTTCGCTTTCCTCCTTGATCATCATCATTTATATGCATATTCAGAGCACTAAAACCTTCCAAAAACATCTCTGTATATCATCCAGTATTGCATTTATCTGCAATTTATGGCACTTTACATCCATTTTGTAGTTCAGTGTGCAAGTCGCACTATCTTTAGAAGATTTAGTGCAGAAGTGAAGAAAGAAGCACCACAGATGTGATCCCAATACAGCAGAGAAGATGGACATGATCATCAAGTTGAAATTCAGACAGAAGCTATCAAGAACACTTGTTGCTAGAAGATGAACAGTACACTGACAATGAAATGCAAACTCTTGTCAGTGTAACTGTCGAAGTTCAAGTCCAAATGAAACCATGTGCTATCTGAGGGAAGTTCAATGAAGCATAACTGAGCAAGATTGGAGCATCAGAGGAAGACGAAATCAAGCCAAAAGAGCAAAACCTTCTCTGTGCCAGACAGTGAACAGTGACTGACAGAAGTGCAAATTCTGTCAGTTAACTCATGTTCTCCAAATTCAATATGAAGCAATGCAAAAGTGTGGCAGCAGCTGTTCCCAAAGAAGATAAGAAGGAATTCAAACAAGTTTGAACCAGAGAAGGAGGGAAGATCAACTTGGAGATCAAGCAAGCCAAAAAGGGAAAAAGGCAAAAAGGTGATAAAGTTGGAAACACCCCATGTGCACTGAGAGCTAAAGATAGGAAAGGGAAACTTCCTCTTCTCCTCCACCTCGTGCCACTCCACCTCAGAAATGCTAAAGGGAGTATAAAGCCACCACCACACCACCACAGCACCAATCCATCCGCATCCATCCACCTCACTCCATCCCATCCACAACAGCCACAACACCTTTTCGGCCACCAACTCCAACAACCACCAAGAACAGCAAGAACACCTCAAGAACAGAGAAGAACAAGACCAAGAACAAGAACAAGATGAACATGGAGTCCAGGAGAAGAAGCCCAAGGCCTTGGTGACCTGAAGATCATGCTCTGCAACTCTGCTTCCATCCTTGTCTTCAGCTCTGCTTCCCCTGCTTCGACTAGGTTTTCAGTGAGCCACAGCCAAGGAACTCTCTCCATTCTTCTGTGTAATCTTGTGTCGAACTGAGTAGATCATTCATCTTTAAGTAGAGCTTGTAAAAGTTTGGATATTGCAGTGAATTGAGTGACACAGTTCTCTGCTTCTACTGAATGTTTGCATGTTCTGCTTGTTGTGTGATTTGATCTGTGTGTGTAAGGCTAGTCCCTGCATACTTGTGTGTTGAAATTCCATCCCTAGCTCTTATGTTTGTTAACTTACTTGGATCTGGCGTGACAACCCAGTAAAGAGTGAACTTTGTGTTTTAATTTTGCTTCTGACTTAAACCTGCTAAAACCTTTTGCTTGCAAGACTAGCCTCTGCAAGCTGTTGAAGAATTTCTTGTTCCCTGTCTAAACCTTGCTTGGACCCTTGCAGTGGACTTGATTGACAACCAAGAACCTGCAAGTTACTTTCTGAAATCATCTTCCCAAAACCCTTTTCCAAACCCTTTTCTGCTTTGAAGTAAAAACCTGAAGATTTTGTCCTAGCTTCTGCCAACCCTTAGAACCAACATAAACTTGTTGATCCTGTGGAGACGATAAACAAACCCCCCTAATACTCTTCCTTGATCACTCCTCATCATCATCATCCTCATCCTCCTCAGATGGAGGCAGTCTCTTCGCCATCCTTCATTGTCTCGTTGCTGCTGTGACCTAGTGACCCTGCCCGACGCCCTTTTCCTCTTGACTTGGGGATTTGGACTCGGCGCCTTCGCCGATTCCTCTTCGCTTTCCTCCTCCTCATCCTCCTCCGATGGAGGCAGTTTCTTCGCCATCACTTCCTTGACTCGTTGCTGCTGCGATCTAGTGACCTTGCCCAACGCCCTTTTCCTCTTGGGTTGGGGATTTGGACCCGGCGCATCCATTGATTCCTCTTCACTTCCCTTCTCCTCCTCCTCTGATGGAGAAAGTTTCTTCGCCATCCCCTCTTGGCGGTGAGAGGACATCACTCCGGCATCCTCTTCGCTTGATGAGGTGGGTTCAGCGGTGGCGGGTTTAGGTGGCTTGGTCGTCCTTGGAGGCCCGTCTCTTGCGGCTGCCATTGCCGCTAATGCTTGAATGGCGGTCTCCTTGTCCGTCGATTCACTTCCCTTCGGACATGATCGGACTGGGATCCCTCGACCACCTATGGCGAGGGTTTCTTGGCGGGTCGGTACTCCCCGTTGCGCCCCAACTCCACCGAGTTCTTAGATCCAGAGAAAGTGTTGCGGCCGCGCCGGGAGGCACGCTTCTGGGCCATCAGAAAAGGGGATCGGCGACGGTGGCGGGTGGAGAAGGGGACGGTGAGCCGGAGAGAATTAAGAGAGAGTCGATGCGTTCGATTCGGAATTGGGATGGCACCGGGTCAACAGGCACTATAACTTTTTTTCCAGGGATTTTTTTGACAAAAATAAGCAAGATTTTGCCGATTTCATTGATATATTGGCAGAAACTACGAAGATTATGTTCAGAAAAGATTTGTAGCAAGAGCCAAAGTTACGATGTACTAAAATTTGTAATAAGAGCTAATTATATATTGGGAATTATATAGCCCATGAGATTGTGGATATAAGTAGCCCATGAGATTGTTAGACCTAAAAGGCGCGAATTTGGAATCTCAAATATGAAGTACTCGAAGACGCCTGATAACAAAGAAGGATAAGTGAGATTTATCACATCCAGTAACCAAATCCCCTGGTAAGAAAAAGAGGAGTTAGTTGACATGTGCATGGGATTCCAAACTTGAACATCCATATTGAGTGAACATCAAGCGGAGAGTGATGGCTCTTATCGGCACTCAGAAAAGTTAAAGGATCTCACTCATGTAATGGGGAATATGGTAGAGCAATATGTGGCGTTGCATGTACCCTATGATTAAATGACCATAAATTATATACATATGGAAGAGTCAAGAAACCGAACAATGGCAATTGTCGACATTAACTTTTCTATAAAAATCACCTCAATTATAAATCATGAATCTGAGACTAACAAACTCGCTGATTGTAAGAGTAGGTTGGCTTGAAAAGATTGGCAGGAGGCAGTTACCTCAAAATTATTATCTCTCAATTATAGAAAAGTGTTTGGACATGTCGGTCTAACTCCTCCCCACATTTGCCCTGTTGGTCATCAGTGGGTTTTTGTTCATAAAAGAAATGAGATGATTCAGTACAAAGCAAGGATCGTTTCTCAAGAGTTCACTCAACGACCAGGTGTCGATTTTGAAGAAACTTACTTCCGGTCATGAATGGTAGGAGGTTTAGATGTTTGATCTTAATGTCAGTAAATCTGGACTTAACAATGAATTGATGGGTGTTGTCACTTCTTACCTATATGGTAACCCTTATTCAGATATTACTATGAAGGTGCATGAGAGTATCCCCATTCCAAACCAAGATAGAGCAAATCAGCTTCTGAAAAAGTCATTGTACAAAATTAAATAGTTTGTACGATGTCCCATGTGTCTTTATAGGGCGATCTCAAGATGTATTATGTATAGTATCGATGTACATGAACAATTTCAATATAATTAGTACACCTAATAATATAGAGGAAGCGAGTTTCTACCTGATGTCAGAATTCGGGATGAAATATTCGGGTAAAACTAACTTCTGTCTGGGAAACTAAAGTTTGCAACTAGTCCATTCCGCATGTTGCACTTCCAAGTTCTCAAAAAACGTGAAATAAATCGTGGACATTGGTTTGTTGTTTCTCGTGCATCCACAAATTTTTATCCCAAAATTAGACAATATGTGGCATGCACAAAAAATGTTGTGTGAATAGTACATGATACTATTCACTTATGTCTTCCCTTTTTTTGCACATGACACATATGGTCATATTTTTGGATGAAAATTTGTGGATGCACGAGAAATACCATAACTAATGTACATGATTTATTTCTTATTTTTTGAATACTCAAAAATATGACATCTAATAATGGAGTGTGGGCGCAACTAGTTGTGAAATATCCGCTCTCCTTCTGTCTATGCAACTTGAAGATTCCCAAAGTGGGATTATATTGCACCAATCCATCTAGAAGGCGTTGGAGATATTTGGATCGATAAGTCATATCCTTTTAGGCCCTTCCAGATAATGATCCATTTAGGCCTAAGGAAAAGGAATCTCTGGGACAGCATTGTTGGAGTGCTCATGTACCTTGTTAATTGTACACAGATAGACATTACATTCGCCATCAATTTGCTTGCAGGTACAGTTCTAAGCCTACCATTAGACATTGGAAAGGCATCGGTATTCGCCATCAATTTGCTTGCAGGTACAGTTCTAAGCCTACCATTAGACATTGGAAAGGCATCGGTGACATCTTCCGATACCTGCAAGGAATCAAAAATCTTGGCATGTTATATAGGAAGAATCAAGACTTATCATTGGTAGGCTATGCTGATACAGGGTTCCTGTCAGAGCCGCACACTTTCAAGTTATCTACTGGATATGTTTTTGTTGTGGTGAAACTGCAATTTCTTGGAAATCTTCAAAACAAAGTCTTATATCGATATAGACGAACCAGACATAAAAGACATCATTCTATGAAGTAATCAGGATAGCATGCATGGCTTCGACGGATGATTCACCACATTCAGCAAACGTGTGGACTGAACACCGCACAGACCCCCACCATTATATATGAAGAATGCAACTTGTGCTGCACAAGGACAGTCGTGCTATCTGAAGAGTAATCTCACGGAGGATATCAACCCGAAGTTTTCTATGTGCATTAGCTGCAGAAAATTAACGAGGTGAGTAGTTTGTATACGAAGTCGTGTGAAAATCACCATGATTTGTTCACTAAATAATTACCGACATCGTCTATTGAGATATGTGTTCGTGGGAGATTCTTCACCGAAAGAAAAGAGAATCCACCTTTAGCTCCGGGTAGAGATAGAGGAGGCTTCGTAGCTTGACTTTAACAGGTCCCTTGCTTCACAGAATAGACTAGAAGGTCTAGGCGCGCTTTGCCGCGCCTGTTGTGCAGTCTTGCAGTTGTTAAACGGAGTCGGGTCCGTGGAGTTTGTCCTGTGGCTCACTTCCTGCATAGGTATGTTTAGATTGGATGCTATATCTTGTTCGAGCGTATCAGGCGCTTTTCGTATGTTTTTTCTTTCCATGTAATGATAATGTCTACAGATAAGTCATCGGCGGACAGAGCTTTAGTGTATTTGCTTTCCTGAATGTTTGTAGGAGGTGGAGCTCTCGTGCAAGTCTCACTGCGATATGTGATATCTGCTTGACGAAGCTGTGAGGCAGATGCCGCAGATCAGTGAGACGACCGTTGTGCATAGAGTGGTTAACAGCATTGCAAAATAACAGTCGTTTAGGAGAATAAACATGTACACCGAAAGGAAACAAGCTATACCTCTTAGAATAACAGCTCATAACACAATTGAGATCTAACATGCAAAAAACACAACGATAGGCAACGCCGACAGAACCTTTGGAGGTAAACAGACCTGTCAGTTCTGTACACAACCAAAAACCAAGAAACTAAAAAACACACCATTTTGCTGCGAAAAGCAAACAACAACCATACTTGAGCGACATCCGTTGCACCTTCTATTCCGATTACCATTAACATGACACAAACAACAACCAAAAATTGAAGCCTCGGTCAACACTCTAAACAGGCAAACATAAACACTCCAAACGCTCTCCCACACAAAGAAACATAATGACGCCAAACTGCTTTATATATAGTACCGATAAGACTGCAAAAACTTTGCTGCCTCCCTACCATGATCCTAGTTACATCACCCCTTGTCGATCCTACATTATAAACAGCGCTACGGCAAATAAAGACGCAGGCTGTGCCCACGGCCTATCACCAATCTACCCAGACCGCCAGACGGACATGGTCAACAATGCCTAAACCGACATAATCAGTCACACTTCAATACAGAAAAACCGGCTCCCGCATGGCGCGACAGAGCGACTCCAATTTCATTGACAAAGAAAAAACGGCATCAATGCCCAGGAGCACCCGTTAAAAAATGTTCCAGAACACCAATCTAAGACAAAACAACGCAACCAAATCAAGGCGTCACACAAAGAACCCAAAAAGGGGAGAACAAACACTCAAGGCAAGTACACAACAACGCATGACAAACCTATCACAGAACGGACGAACCGCAGATCGAATCCACAAGAGGGAGCAACGAACCGTCCCAAAAACATCAACAATAAAACAACAAGCACGGTCAGGAAAACACAGCCCCAAACAACACAGGAATGTGCACCACAACAAGGATGAACCGGCCATATCCTGTGTCTATACGCCCACCCTTCTATTCCCCTGTCGGCGAGAGAAATAATCGCCGCCCAAGCAACAAAATCAACTTTATTCTGTAAGCAAGTCTGATGGGAGATGATGATCGTGAATAATAATAAAACATGAAACTAAGAGTAAATTGAAGATTTATTCACATTCATAGCTTCACTGATAGGCACCCTGTGGATGATGTCCAAATATCCTCTCCTTTGGAACTTAGAAGAACATGTGTATATAATAAAGCTATACGACCTCCAACACCCTGTTCATGAAATAAACCGGCACAATCAGAAGAGAAGCAGTTAAAGCGTGTTGATGTCAGAATAGCAAACAACATCTAACATAGCCCGTATATAATAAAGCTATACGACCTCCAACACCTTGTTCATGAAATAAACCCGCACAATCAAAAGAGAAACAGTTACGGCGTGTTAATGTCAATAGCAAACAGCATCTAACATAGCCCAACATACATGAAAACAACTTTTCATCGACATTCCAATCAACACTCTTGTAAGCATGACCCCTCTTCATGAGTTAAAGAGATCGTACAAAACTATCGGTGCAGCAAGGTGAGGTCACTGAACTATATGAATCAAAACTTAAAATCAGCATGTACAACGTAAGAAGCTCGATGATGCAGTACAAAAGGACACATGCATGATTTCAGTTGATGTATTTTATGGCCGCATTCAGTTCGTTCATGGAGTGAATCTGAATATCCTAATCTGCTATAGAATACCTAAGCGGTTGAACTGAAAATTTGTTGTGAGGGCTACAAAATATGTAACCTCGAACGATATAGACCAGGCTCAGCATATACTTTATTTATGAAATGACACAGGCCGTAACATCAAAAGGAGTGGCTAACAAATGTGAATTCATACAGTTGTGCATGTAGAACGTACTCATATTCGTAGTCATGATTCGATGTGCAGGGTCATCTTCCTGCACGTCTTACTATCAGCAGTATCTTCTGTATAGAAACACCCCTAAAAAACTGAGCTCTAGAAAACACAAGCCGCTGGTGCTTCTACACTTCTTTTCTTAAATCTTCTTCTAAACTCATTAGTTTCCCCTGATTTTCAATTTTCAGATATACACGCGTTGCCTTCTCAATCCAAACTAAGTGATTTTCAATTTTCAAATATACACGCATTGCCTTCTCATCCAAACTGACTAACCGATCAACTATCATATAACATCACTATGTCAATTTAAGGTGCCACTCCACCTTTTGTTGAAATTGTAAAAAAATTAAACGATATTCCATTCATATGACTCCTATCTTTTGGACAGGATCGCAGGACTGGTTATGCAAGAGCTAGTTGTTTGGAGTGAGAGAGTTCCCTAAGAAATCAACACCTAAAGATTCTCTATCCTGCAAAGATACATCAAAACAACCTTTGCGGCAAGATCCTTTGGCCAGAACTGAATGATCGAACATATAAGAATTATGATCTGTATATTTTGAAAAAATGATTCTTTAATTTGTTTGCATAATCAACGCTCCAGCCATTCTACAGAGATTTGTTCCTAGGTGATTGCTCGTCGGTTGTGGTCCTACTCTAAATTGAAGTTTCTTAACCTCTTAGAGACTATTAGGTTTATATGGTGTTTGTACAGTTAAACACAATGAGTGGGATCTTGTGCTGAAGGGAAATTAGATGTTCGGAGGAATCCATACCAAATGTACAAAACGTTTGCACAGATCATTTATTCTCTTCGGGTCCTAAACTTATCACAAGCACACCTTCTCATCCTAAACAGGATCCTGAAGCCAGTCTTGCTAACAAACCTAGCACTCGCCTTCTCTTTTTCATCTACAATCTGTGTTGTGATTTTCAATTCTTTTAGCAGCAATTAAAAAAGTAGATACCATCGTGGTATAAAACATACTTAAATTACCACCTGCAAAAATAAAATAACAAAAAAGTCAAATTAATCTGATTGCAATCAGCGATCCTTCAAAGAGAAAATCAAAGGATTCCTCTAGGTCCAAACCAATAGCCTACACTTAGATAAATCTTGCCTAAACTCACATTATTCTGGTAACCTATTTTAGATCTTGTGATACATTGGAGTACTCATTCAGAATCTGACTACCACACACCTACTCAATATCAATACAACAACCATGTTGTTGTTTCAGTGACACAAAGTGTCCACTCAAGGTAATGTTCGACACACTAAAGCATTGAACCATCCAAGAATAATAGTAGGTAATTAATAACATAGGCCTGACATCAAGAAAAGAAATAATTGACAACTAGAGTCATCTATAACAGTAATTTTGCCAATTAACAATATGCTTGACATCGTGAAAGGGGGAGAAGGCCAGGAACACGCGACAAGCTTGCTGCCGAAGCATGAAAGTGGGAAAGGTGAGGATCCCACTATCATCTCGCCGCCGGCAAGCTACTGCAAGGGCCTGTTCACAACTTGCGGGAGTTGGCTAAACACAAGATTAAAATAAAACTTGGTTAATCTCCACCCATCCCCAAAGCACAGTACACAGAAATCCACAAAATCTAAGGCCCCGCATCTCTGATCCCTGCTTGCTTACTTATGAAATCAATGTTGAGGAGATTGTAGCCAATCTATATGCACTTGAACGACTCAAATTGTAATCCAATTTGTACAGTTTTTTCTATGTGATGCTGCTAATTAATGGAACGAAAATAATCCTAAAGATTTAACTAAATGATATGAAGTTGGAGAGAAAATGACCTTGGACTCGTTCTTGTCAGCTACAACGATGGGATCGGCAACATTGCTGCCATGGCAAAGAAACAGAAAGTCGTTAGATAACAAGGCAGAAAGAAATAGGAGAAAATGACCAGAGATTCGTTCCCCTCCTCACCTGACGCCATGATTCATTCCCGACTAATCACCCGACAACGTCTCCAACAAAACAAAAAAGACTAATCACCCGACGGCGGCGGCGGTGGGACGCCAACCTGGGCAGCAGTGGGACAGCGAGCTGGGCGGCGGCGTTGACCGAGGCGGGTAGGACGGACGGCTCTGGAACTGTACTGGCTGGATGTGCACCGTGGGGCCACGACATCCATAGAGGCGGCGAGCTAGTCGGCGAGGAACTGCACGCAGGAGGCGAGCGGCGCAGAGTTCCTTCTGCTCCGTTAGGTGGCTATCTCTTCTCACGCGCGGCTGAACCTATTCGTCGTCTCCGTTGACGCTATCGTGAAGGGGACTGGCCTGAGATGGCGTAGATATGGCACCTGTGACCTGTGAAGAGGACATGCCAATGAAGGCCACAGCTGAAGGCATTAGCGGCGTGCTTGCTCTCGGGCAGGCGGAGGGGACGAAAATGGGAGGCGACTATGCGAGGAGCTAAAGGCTACCTTGTCGCCGGCCCGGGCGAGATCTAATTCGAATTAGGCTGAGAGAATGAGGAGAAGGTGGACGGACCTTCTTGACGGTGGCGTCCGGGAACGCGACTGAGCTATCCCTGTTGGCTGTCCAGCGCGTCCCCATCGGTTGCGCGGCGCGCGGCGAGGTCCCTGGCAGCCTCCGTAGATCCTGCACGGCTGCACCACTTGCTTCGGGGCCTGTGCGTCGCCGGCCATTGTATCGCGGCGGGAGATGGAGAGATGGGGGAGCGGTGTGCATTATATCCTGTGCGTGTAAAAGTTGACCTCCTACAAAACGGATGGTTGAGATAGATTCACTCTTTGATCCAACGAACCATGAGCGTGTAAACCGCTGGAGCAAGGAGAGCTCACCATTCCCGGGAGCTTAGGTTTGAAAAAGATTAGCTCCGCGTAGAGATAGAGGAGGCTTCGTAGCTTAGTCCCTTGCTTCATAGAATAGATGGCTAAGTTGTCTTCTTTCCCCTTCTTGTTAGTGTCATATCTTTTTGAGTTAATAACGCCGCTGGCACACAAACTTGACCTCTATGTGCAAAGTCATACACAAACTTTCAAACCGTGGTCCACTAGTCCTTAAACTCTGATGCGGATTGGTTTTGGTCCATCAGCGCTCTGGAGCCGACGCATGGCATGCCAGGTAGGTTTAGTGGCATGCGTTTGTGTTTTATTATTTTGCAAATACCCCCCAATGGTCTTCGTAGTTTTCACAGAGGAGGGTCGCCTGGCGATCAGAACAGATATGACAGTCAATTCCCCAATCAAGCAAATCCCCTGAACAGAGAGGGGCGACGGGAGCGGATGGTTGGCGATGGGGAGCGCGGCCGATGGGCAGAGGCAGGAGTACCCCGGGCGTCTGACCATGGTCGTGTTCATGGCGTGCCTGGTGGCGACGACCGGCGGCTTCCCTCTGCGCCGCGTCTGTCACCCGCCTCACCGGCTGCAAGTCCTCCATGTTCATCGGCGGGGTTGCCTTCTTCGTCGGCTGCGCGCTCAACGGCGCCGCCCAGAACGTGGCCATGCTCATCCTCGGCTGTGTGCTCCTCGGCGTCGGCTTCTTCAACCGGAGCGTGCAGGTCTACCTGTCCGAGATGCCCCCCGCGAGGATGCGCGGCATGTGGGGGTGGCGACTCAGCCTCGCGCTCGCGGTGGTGCCCGCGGTCATCATCACCGTTGGCTCCATGTTCCTCCCTGAGCTTGCCGTGGAGGGCGGCAAGCCGGCAAGGCCGACGACGCCAGGCGGATGCTCCGGCGCATGCGCGGCACCCACGACGTCGACGACGAGTACCACGACCTGGCAGTGGCGAGCGAGGCGTCCAGCGCCCATGGCGTGACATCCTGCGGTAGAGGTACTGGCCGCAGCAAGTGATGGCGGTGGCGATCTCGCTGCTGCAGCAGCTCACGGTCATCAACATCATCATGTTTCTACGCGCTGGACCTCTACCTCATACGTATTTGGACAAATTTGTGTCAATCATATCCTATCAGAGGGAGTACTAAATATGAAGTTAAAAATGGATTTCACGCTGTTAACCTAAAGCAGGTCCTCGCTTGAACTCTTCATGAGCGGAATGACAAACATATCGAAATGATGACATATTTACAAGAGAACGAAATGTCAGGCTTAAGGATTTGTCCTTAAAATGCTTCTTCAGGCAACAACAATGCAACATTGATTATTGCAACACTTAACTGTACAAGTAGAAAGAAAAGCTGTGTGACTAAATTCAGTGTCATATATTAGGTGTTTCCTCGGCAAAGTTTGGTACAGGCAATCTTCAGATGAAGAAAGAAAATTGGAGAGTCGTCAACTTACAATAACTGATGAATAACAGAAAACAATTCCCGAGAACTAAGCGTATTAACCAATGATGATGGCAGTGTGAGCCACAACCCACAATTCACTAAACACAAAAATTGTATTCTATCGATCATCTCCATTAGCGAAACAAAATGTACGCCTCTCAGATCCAAGAGAAAACTACAGGTATTATTGGACTCCTCTGTCCTTGTTATCCAATAAGGCTCCATACAGCGCAGGATCTGTTGCAATCGCCCCGGATGTAGTTCCCCATAATATATTAGCTCTGAGGCACAAGACCGGACTGAGAAAGGACGGCCATATGTACGGTGGTTTTCTGGGGCACTTAGGGTTTGCTACGCTTTTTGGATTCACTGTAAAGAATGACTCCTATAACTGTGAGAGTGTAACCAAGCATCCCGGTTATAGACACTGGATTCTTGAATATGAGAATTGAGACGACAACTGCCACAGCACCTTTTGCATTACCAAGGACCTGGAAAGAAACATGATATGTTAAATCGTTGAAACACTCAAGAAACCAACTATTTAATGTTTACTTGCTGAATGAACAAGACAACCTCGTGAACAGAAACTCAACAGCCAAAAAAACAGCTCACCAAATGATATGCATTAAAATCATCATAATACAGCAGTCCTGATATTTTTCTTCTTAATAGACGCAGATGAATACATATTATTCAACATTTTTAATATCAGAGAGCCAATACAAATTCCACAGGACACTTGCGTTCTCAAATTGGATTACCAAGTGGCTTGCTGACCACAGCCACAATGGTAGCAGTTTAGCATAATGGGGGTGTTTTTTTTGGATTAGGGATATTTCTTTAGAGGGATTTGACATTCAGTTCAAGTTTAAACTACATTCTGAAGCTCTTCAAAACACCCCTTTTGCTTGACACAAAGACCTGTAAATCGTTTCAGGTGCATGCACACTAACATGCGACAGTTCCTTATGGCTATTGCCATACTACTTGTCGCTCATGCCAATAGTACTGTTAACTCGAAGGATTCACATGGTATCCTTATCGCCCCTTTTTTAATATGGTTGCAACATGACCCGTTTGACAGTAGAGCATTAGTCCACATTAAAAAAAATAAAACTTGAATGTTGGTGGCCCGTTGGAGCAATTAAAAACTTAAAAAGGAACTATAAAACTCACACCTAGTAAGATGAGACAGCGGCAGTTAGCATATTTGCAGGCTCAACAACGGACTAGGGTTGACAAGTACAAAACATCAGTATCCATCCACACCAAGATTTGGAAGGAAAGATTTTTATCCCGTTATCTGTGTTAGCTAAAAAGGCACGATGGATCAATTAAAAGCCATACTTGCTGCTGTGGATGTGAATAATGCAGGGTCATGAACTGATTAACCAAGTCTACAAGGTGGTAGGTTAAACATAAAAGATTTTGGCATGAAAAAACGCATGTTGCACAACTACTTGGGAACATTGCTAAATTATGCTCCAGTACCTTATGCACAATTATTAAGTAACAGCGAGAAAGCATGAAATACCTGTAGAGTCAATGCACTAGTATGTTTGGTCACCAAGAAATTGGTCAAGTTGACGAAATATGCCAAGCAAGAGTTAAATAACAGCAACCAAACGATGGTGAAATCCTTTTTTGCCAGTTCTATTGTAACGCCAACAACATTATCCTCCATAAAGAGAGTAGCAGGAAGCAAGAGAATAACAGCAACTGGAGCCATGTACAAGAGCAGATTCATCGAATTAAGCTTCTCCCTGCAAGATAGTAGAATAGTAAAGACTCAAGATTGACCTAAGAACACAAACCCT
This sequence comes from Poa pratensis, assembly GCA_947311845.1. Lineage (NCBI taxonomy): Eukaryota > Viridiplantae > Streptophyta > Magnoliopsida > Poales > Poaceae > Poa > Poa pratensis. The sequence goes on along the minus strand of CAMZMU010000096.1, from coordinate 71,345,064 downwards.
AGAAGTATATATACAACACCAAAACAAACAGAAACATCTATTTGCTCATGAAAGTAATATTTGAATCTGAGAGCATGCATACACAATGTGTCATCTACACAAATACAGAGAAAAACTCATTACCCCTCAGAAGACAGAAGAATTCCTTGCAACACAGTCTTCAATGCCCTTGCAGCAGTGGCTCCAATGCACATGATGAATCCAAACAGATGAAAACTAGGCTCGCTCTGTAGATTCGAATTGTGCCATATTAGTTGATAAAAAGAACATGGAAAATATGAAATCTCTGTAATAGACTGCAAGAAGAGCAACAGTTTGCTAACTCCAGAAAATAAATGCAAGTCATAATCTTTCTAAATGTAGTGCCACTAGCCATCATCCCACATAAACTGAAGTAGATGTTGTATTACACGTTACGACGGCTACATAAGCATTATCTATTGCAAAGGGATCAACTTGCACAATTAACACCACAAGGTCTAACGGAAGAACAGAAAATATTCCATGTCAGGATAATCAATTCTACATATCATGAGCATCCAAGTTTTATTTTCATGTCTAACAAAATCAAAGGGTTTTGCCAGCGCCAATGCTGAACCAGTAAGTTCGCATACAAATAAATGTGAGTTATTCCTACTACTACACGACGAAAAGACAACTTCGAGACTAAAGTTTTCACTGTGGAGTTTACAGCAGAACAAAGTATATTTACAGGATCCCATCCCCCGAATGACCGTGTGAGCATCCAAACAATCAATCAACCGAATAACTCTCCTAGCCAATGAAACAACTTTTAAATGATGCATTGACATGAGAGGAACTACTGCTCAACTAATGTAAGTCATAATCTTACAAAACCTCTCTAATATATGCTGTAATAACAGAGAGTTTACTAACTTAAGTAAATACATGCAAGTTATAATCTTACTAAATGTAGTGCACTAGACATCCTCCCACAATTAACTGACCTAGTCTTTGCAGTGCATGCTATGACAGGTACACAGTGCAGTATCTATCACAAAGGGACCAATTTAGCAACAGCATAATTAAAACTACAAGGTTTAACTGGAAGAATACAAAAAAAATCCATGTCTAGATTAGCGATGGTATATATCATGAGCATCCACATGTTATTTTGATGTGAATCAAAGCAAAGTGTTTTTCCAGCCCCAATGATAAACCAATAAATTGGGATACAAATAAATGTTAGCTTTTCCTAGTACTACAAGACGAAAGGACAGTTTGGAGACTAATATTTTCACTGTAGTCCTTTTACGGCAGAACAAACTGATTTCCTCAGGGAACCATCCGTGTGATCATGCAAACAAACGATCACTCTCCTAGCCAATCAAACAGGTGTAAAAAGATGCCTTGACATAAGGCGAACTACTGCCCAACTCATTATCCGCAAAATTCTAATGGAGAAATTATCGCCATGTGTCACACCTACCACGTTACTCCAATTCTAATTAGACACTATGCCGCACTATGGGTATGACAGACGCAGATCAAACTCTCTTATTTAGCAAGATCTCAGTCTGGCTGCTCCTGAATCCGAGCTAGCCGAACCCGAAATCTCGAGCTCAGATCCAACCCCAGCACCACCAGATCTATCGAAAACGAGTGATAAAGGGGGAACAGAACAGGTAATCACTTACTCCGCTGGCGATGACAACGCCGGTGACGACGGGGACGAGGGTGAGGTAGGTGATCCAGGACTCGCGCTTGACGGTCATGATGGCGGCGAATACGGCTGTGAAGAAAGGGGTGGTGGCGCCGACGGCCTGGTTGAAGGACACGGGCAGGTAGCGTAGCGAGACGTTCCCCGAGACGACGGAGCCGCAGAAGACGAGGCTGAGCGCTGAGATCTTGGCGAGCTGGACGCGGGAGCGCACGAGCTGCATGGGCACGATCCGGAGCCAGGCGATGGCGGCGTAGGAGAGGAGCGCGCAGGCGGACATGTGGCACATGGTGAGGAAGATGGGGTACTTGAATCCGTAGTTGCTGAGGAGGTACTTGTTGAGCAGGAGCACGCCGATGTTGGAGGAGTACCAGGCGGTGACGAGCCCCACGGTGAAGAACCTCCCGTTGGCCGCGGCACCCGCGCCGCCCGGCGACGGCGAGGCGCCGCCCTTCGCCGTCATCGCGGCTGGTCGCGCGCGGGCGCGCGTGGATCTGAGGAGGGGGGAGGCGCCGGTGGTGCGAATGACGGGTGGGCTGGGTCGCGGTTGAACTGGTTTGGGCTCGGAGCTTGTGTTTAAGGGCGGAATTGGGAGTAGACGGCTCTGTCGGTGGATGGAGGGAGAACGGACCGGGGCGGCTAGTTTTCTGCTTCCCCTCCCCCTTGTGCCGTCCCCCGTCCACACTCTATGCATCTTTTTTTTTTTTGCGGGAAAGTGAAGAATATATTAAAGCATAGTCCTTACAAGGAAGTCCAGAACAAACACGAAATTACAGAAAAGTCCTGCTGGATCCCGATGGCGTTGACGAGCTACAGGCCGTGCCGCCGGCGCGCCGCCGCTACTCCTCCCAAGCCTTGGATCAGACGGAGCCCTTCTACGGTCGGGAAGTCGACGAACCTCGAACTCAGAGAGCCTCCACCCTGGAGCTTCGCCGCCATCGCCATGCTTCAACATCTCTTCAACCTTCAGATCTCTGCACAACCGGCGCCGCCGCACCCCGGCCACCGGCGAAGGGAAATCACCCAGCACAACTCCCGGGAGCTGCGAGGGTGATGGTGGTGGAAGACCCGTGGCGGAGCTCCGACGAGCCGCGCCACCGAGGAAGACGACCTCCACCTGCAAACAACGCCCCGACCGCACCGCCTCCCGAGCGCCGCCAGGGAAGAGCCTACCCAAGCCTACCTGTACACGAGACGAAGACCGGGGTTCCCCCACCCTCCCGCCGCCGGAGCGGCCGGCGGAGGGCAGGGGAACCAGCGAGCTGCCGCCGGCGAGGTGGTTTGACCGGGCGATTTCACAAATCGCCTTCTCCTTACTGTAGCGGGGGAGAAGGAGGAGTCCAAGTTCTCCTCACACTCTATGCATCAGCTTGTTATTCCTATGTTTATTTAGCAAGTATTTGTAATTATTTATTGACTATTAAAATTTTGTTTAGATTTATTGACTACTACTGTACTACAGCTATGCATTGCTAAGAGTAGCTTGTCTTTGGCAGCGTAGGAATAGAAAATTATCATAATTGAGCAAATAGAATGTACTGGTATCAAGTATTATAGAAACCAAGGACGCATAGATCGCCGCGGGGGAAACATATTACATAAACAAAAAAACACATGGATTACTGGAAGAAGCCTTTGGGAATGAATTTTGGGTACATATGTATTTGATTAGAGTGAAATACATGAAATGCATTAAGCTTTCAGGGCACATTGGTTTCAAATAATATTTATCGTAAATTTCTATCCAATGGAATATCTTTCGGTGCAATCCGGTGATCCAGCTTATATAAATAATATTTTTTGTAAGGGTCGCAATCCTCCATGTTTTTTCTTCAAAATGTCTCTGGTCATAAGAGACTCTTAAGGGGTTTGGAAACTACAATACTCGATAAGCTTTTTCTCTTTTCTAAATTCATGATTCATATTACCTAAGATGAATTGAAGACATATCACCTCTAGATTGTGAGCTTGGATAACATACCAATCTACTATAGCCAATAGCATTCACATGATGCCCAAAATAGGTGATATTGTACTGGTAATGATAATTGAGTTCTCGGTTGTCGCGTTAACCTTTTGAAATTCACCGACCAGTCACAAGAAACATAGATCGGTAGGGAAAGCCAGAAGGAAACAAATATGCCACCGTTCATGAATTTGGAGGCAAGCCATCTACAAAGACGACAACGCCGAGAGATGATTGCAGTGGGTGTTAGGCTGGCAACAACGCTGAGATAGACAAGGTGATGCAATAAAGGTATGCAATTGAGCATATGCAAGTTGACCGACTATGCAACATGACATATATGACGAACATGGTTGAGCTGGATATTGATATGGGTTACTCCAACATTAGCTTGCTAGCATCATGCCAGTATTTAGTGATCTTTTTAGCCTCTTACAGTTGTAAGACCAAACAAAAGAGTCAGCATGATTCTCATTAACATTTTAAAATAAAAGATCATGATTTGAAAGAAAGGAGAACAGTTATGTGAGGTATAAAAGTTTTGCCTATGTCTTTATAGATGTCTAATCAACATAATGATCACAAACTCTAAAGGAAAGCTGAAAAGAACATGGGTTTTGATCTCGTAGCGGCGCAAAAGACAAATATTTTGTGGTTTTAAAATTGTCATGCATGTAGGTACGGGTAAAATTTACATTGAAATATTCATAAATAATATGATCATTTATGACTTTGTACAAAAAATGGATTTATGCAACACAAGTTAGAAAATGCGTATTGTGATAGTTAATTTGGTAACTCATTTTCTGTTTTTGCACATGTCACAAAATTGTTCTAATGTTATATGAGATTTTACAGATGTAAATTTCCATGCAATACCAACTTGCATGTTTTTCTAAAAAAGGTATATTTATATATGAAATCGCAAAACACTCACAGCACCTCGGAGAGACGAGCCGACAAATTTTAAGATTGGCGAAGTCGTCATTGGTGTCTCATAGTCCGAGCCTCCGAGGTGAGTTAGTTCCGCAACAAGGAATCTAACACTCGCTTCGCTTAAGAACTTAAACGTGTGAATTTTAGCTGAATTTAAAATAAAAAGATCAAATGTGCGAGGTTCAATAAAAATGCACCCTAAGCAATCCATCCGGTACCAATATAAGGCTTGCATATCACGTTGGTCATAGGTTTGGCAGAAACGGATCGCCGGTGGGCAACAACGACCTCAAATTTGGCGGCAGCGCATGACAGCACCTGAATTTACGGATCCATCTAAAACCCAGCACAACTCCATTAGGAATTTTACTAATCAAACTTTGGGAGCCTAGCGAACGAACGAAATAGCACACCGGCGGCTGCGCACGCGGTGCGATTGGATTGTGGAAACCATCGCTCTCAACATCTTCTACGGTCTACGGCAGCAGCGGAGTGATTGCCTGCCTAATTGCTGGACCCGGTCCGGCGACGACGGAAGGAGGCAGAGGAGGCAGAGGAGAAGTAAGTTTATAAATTTTAACTGCCGCTTGCTTCCACCGAACCCAAGAGAGCAAAGTACATGCTTGAACCGTACGAAATTTGTTTGGCATCTACTCCACACAAAAGTGATGCAAAAATCGTACGCTAATGAGCTGTCACTAGCAAGACCAATTTCACGCCATCCAGATCTTTAAAAAAAAAAACACGCCATCCAACATATTCGGCTATGTGTGGAACAGAGTCGTTGACCTATAGACCTGGAGTATAATGTAAAAAAACGTTGACATCACATCTTATTAAGGAAGAGAGGATTATATTAATATAGGTAGATACCAGTATCATAGCATGTATAACTAGAAAATTAAATGGCAAATAGATCATGCACACATATTTACAATGATATTCTACAAAACAATAAATAGAATGAGAGTATGATGCTGAGCATTGTTATAACTACGACACTATTTGTACGATCATCGTCCGACACACCGCATCAATCCGTAAGTGGCATCAAACCGGAGTACTCCGTCGTACCATGCGGGAAGTGTCGTACGTGCATAGTTCCGAGGCATTATAAAGATTGTGTCATACACTAGTATTATATGCATGATACAGTATTTTTTGCCAAATCTGGCCCTTTGGCCGAACTAATCTCGTATCTGGCCCCTCTGAGAAACTATTCTCGGATCTGGCCCCTCGGGTCGGCGCCAATGGACATGGCGCCGAAGTTGTACAGGTCGGCGCCAACATTTTGCATCGTTTTGAAAATTCATGGGTTCGGCGCCAACCCACTTGGCGCCGACCTAGCTCGGCCAATTTTTTTCCTGGCGCCGACCTGTACAAGGTCGGCGCCATCCTCGTTGGCGCCGACCTCGGGGGCCAGATCTGAGAATAGTTTCTCAGAAGGGCCAGATACGAGATTAGTTCGGCCAAAGGGCCAGATTTGGCAAAAAATACCATGATACACTATGACTAGCCTCGCACAATTTCTTTTACCCGGTATGATGAATGATAGTTACTGGCGCCTGATGTACTATAACCATGCATGATGCGTCATCCATGCATATGAATGTTATATGCTAGTTATTCTTGCTTATTCCTTGACCAATTTGAGATAAAAGAATAACCTTTTCAACACAGACACTAGTAGAAACGAGGCCTTTGGTCCAGAGCCCCATTTGGCTCTAGTCCCGGATTGAGTTTGAACCGGGACTAGAGGAGGGAACTAGTCCCGGTTCAACGGCTACGAGGCCGCACTGAACTAATCCCGGTTCGAACAGGACCTCTAGTCCCGGTTCGTAATACGGACTGGGACTAGAGGTGTCTCGCCCGACAGGGCCACGTGCGGGAACCTCTAGTCCCGGGTGGAATCACGAACCGGGACTAGAGGTCCTCTGTTTTCCTATAAAATCATTGCCCTGCTCACCCCTCTCCTCTGTTTTTTTTATCATTTTATAAGGTGAGAGGTGTGGTAGTTTGTTGTTCCTTCCTATGCACAAGAGGTGTTCGATGAAATGCCCGAGCTAGCCAACTTCCTTCTCCTCTGTTCTTCACCACTGAGCTCGAGTTCATCCCCATTTTCCCCGCGATTTGTCAAGATTTGGCGGCGCCCCTTCTATTGAAGTGTTCCAAGAGGTTAGCAACTAAACCCTTTCATCTTTCATTGATAATTTTAGTATCGTGATTGCGTTTGACATACTTATATAATGCAGATGAGCCATCCATGGATGTACGCTGACCGACGCTCTAACGAGTACATTCAAGGCGTGCGTTCTTTTCTCAATGTGGCTGAGGCAAACACGCGGAATGGTTTTATGTATTGTCCATGTCGTGCCTGTCGGAATGAGAAGGATTACTCTTCCTCAAAAATCCTTCACATCCACCTGATTCAGTTCGATTTCATGTCCGGCTATAATTGTTGGACCAAGCACGGAGAAAGAGGGGTTATGATGGAAGACAACGAAAAAGAAGAGAACGATGACAACTATCCTATGTTCCCTGAATACTGTGGTAATGCAAGGGGGAAGCTGAAGATGAAGAGGTACCATATGAGCCCATCTTAGATGATGATTTTTGTCGGGTCATCGTTGATGCACAGACCGAAGCAGAAACTGTAAATGAGAAGTTGAAGTTGGAGCGCATGTTAGAGGATCACAAAAAAAGTTGTACCCAACTTGCGAAGATGGCAACACAAAGCTCGGTACCACACTGGAATTGCTGCAATCGAAGGCAGAGAATGATTTATCTGACAAGGGATTTGAGAAGTTACTGAAAATAATGAAGAAGAAGCTTCCAAAGGATAACGAATTGCCTGACAGTACGTACGAAGCAAAGAAGGTTCTCTGCCCTATAGGATTAGATGTGCAGAAGATACATGCATGCATTAATGACTGCATCCTCTACCGCGGTGAGGAGTACGAGAATAAGAATGAATGCCCGTATGCGGTGCATTGCGTATAAGATCAGACGAGATGACCCTGGTGATGTTGAGGGCCAGCCCCCAGGAAGAGGGTTCCTGCCAAGGTGATGTGGTATGCTCCTATAATACCATGGTTGAAATGTTTGTTCAGAAACAAAGAGCATGCCAAGTTGTTGCGATGGCACAAAGAAGACAGCAAGAAGCACGAGATGTCGAGACACCCCGCTGATGGGTCGCAGTGGAGAAAAATCGATAGAGAGTTCAAGGACTTTGCAGGTGACGCAAGTGTCGGGGGAATACTTTGCGGATTAACCCGCGGCCCATATTGATAAAGTGCGACTCATCTTATTTGCACAATAAAGGCCTGCGTGAAAGCAAGCCCAACATCGTACCGCCACAAGGAGAAGGATCTAGAAGACATATCCTGGAAGACGTGAGGAGGAGTTAGTCTCCGAGTAGGTTCCGGTCGATATATTCCTTGTGGAGGAAGTTTCCTTTGTAACCTAGCGAGCCTCTGTGTATATAAAGAGGACTCGCAGGACTTAGACAGGGTCAAGCTATCAAGCCCTAAAACCCTAGCTCTTACGGCGAGTTCCCAGATCGGATCGCATCCATTGTAACACCACATATATCATATCAATACCAATCTAGGGTAGGCAGGAAGTAGGTCTTTACCTCACATTGAGGGGCCGAACCTGGGTAAATCTGTGTTTGTCCTTGTTCCTGCGATCCCAAGCTCGGAGACGATTGACTCGCGCAAATCCCACACCTACGAAGTCATCCATGACATCTGACGTGACAAACCCACGACAGTTGGCGCCCACCGTGGGGCCTGCGGTCAAGAGCGTCACGTTCCGCAGGATCGGAATCAGGGTTCAAGGACATCGCCATCGGCCAAGTGGAAGATATCAATGGTGTTCCCTTCATCGACGACTCAGAGTGGGGACCAGAGGCAGATCACGTTGAATTTGGGTATATTATTCCCGTCGGGTCTGTGAAAATCTTCGTTGGGTCCGTCAGTCGCAGATCTTCAGACGCGACTCAAGGGGACGAATCAGGAGAGGAACTGCGGCCAGTTAGGGTCCGCGTGTTAGAAGAACTGCAACAAACCGGGCAAAAACATCTGCCTCCGTCCCGTCAAAACCAATCTGGGAACCTCTGCCTAGCCGGGAAAAAATCCCAAAATTGAAGAAATCGAAGCCGTCAGGGCGGAACTTTGTGAAGAAGCGCAAAGGCTCGCGGCAGAGCGCAAAAAACTCCAGGAAGAAGATCAACGACTGAGGCGTTGGCAGCAAAAGCAGCAGGCAATTTGCACCAAGACTGACAAAGGGAGGCAAGAGATGAAGCAGAAGTTCCACAATAATCCGGAGAGCAATATGCACGACGCGATCGGGATATTATCAAAAATAGCACCAGTCGGAGATACGCGAGCTGATAAGGAAGCTCGCCATGCGATTGATCTGCTACAGACTGCCGCCCTACAGCAAGCAAACATGTATGGAGTCACGCCTAACGAGCCGCAACACGAGGTATCGTGGGGCGAGGAAGGATGCAATGTGGAAGAATTAGACAACCAGCTAGCAGGTCTGCAAATATCACCAGGTAAAGAGAGTAAGGCTGACGTAAGCCGCAAATGCTTGATGCGACTCAACCAACCCAGTTTGAAACTGATTCAGATGAAGATACGGCACCTGTGAGCTCCTATTCGTTATTGAAAGGACCAGCATGTTTCGGGGAGGAAATACGGCTCACTCGTTTCCCACCGAACTTCGGCGAGTCGCAGCAAGTCACCACCTACCATAATGATCTGACCCTGTCCTATGGATAGAGGATTATGAAATAAACATGACAGGAATCGGTGTAACTCAGGAGTGCTCGCAAAGTATTTTCACTTGGTACTACAGGGAGAAGCCAGGATTGGCTGCTAAGGTTGCCACCAAAGTCAATAAACTCATGGGAAGAATTGAAGGATAAGTTCATCAAAAGGTTCCAAATAGAGGGCGTGAAGAACCTCAGACAGTGGATCCAGAAGGAGAACGAATCAACCAGCGACTGGATAAAACAAGTCACAGGGATCCTTGACTCTGCCAAAGATACCACGGCGCAATCTGAAGTGCAAGTTATGAGAAAGAACTGTAGGTTTGAGCCGCCGGTGCATACCTTAAGCCGCACTGGACATAAGATCAATACTTTCGGCCAACTCTCGGGACTACTAACAAGCACGCAGAGACAGACAAGATGGCAAGCGGCTCCTTGCCAATCTCAAAGGAAACAGAACACTGTAAGTATCAACTAAGGGAGCAGAAAAGAGACAAGGAGTCACTCCCCAACAGCGCCAAAGGGATTTTCGATAGTCCTTGCGACTTACACCGCAGAAGAGATGGAAGACCCGCGGGTCACACCAAGGCACAGTGTCACTACTACAGGCGATGGAAGGAAGGTGATTCATCAATCGCGACTCACAGCGGACCAATGCAGCATAGGGACAAGGAGAACTCCTGTCAAAAGCCTGAAACTTCAGTAAGAAGAAACATAGGGCAATTTCATACCGTGGATGTACAAACAGCGGGCAACAGAAGGCAAATGAATAGCAGATGGAGCCGCGACTCAATCCCAACTCTGGAAAGACACCGCCGTTGGACAGAGCGATCGGTTGTTTGGAGTCGCGACGATCATCCCCAGAAGTAAAAGATCCAGGACAGTTGGCTCTCGTTGTTACACCGCAAGTCGCGGGATACAGGTTGAACAAAGTCCTCATGGATGGAGGAGGAAGAGTAAACATCCTATACCAAGACACGCTCCGTCGAATGAACATACCCGAGCGGGGCTACAGCCAACAAGGAAGGATATCCAAGGCATAATTCCAGGAATAATCACTCGACCTATAGGAAAAATTACCCTCGAAGTCAGCTTCGGGACCGAGCGAAACTTCCGCACAGAGTTCCTGAGCTTCGAGGTCGTAGCAGTCAAAAGCCCATACCATGCGATCTTCGGGAGAGAAGCTTATGTCAAATTCACTGCCCGCCCCTGCTACGTATACCTGCAGTTAAAGATACCAGGACCAAACGGCGTGATCACGGTGCATGGAGACAGACAGAGAGCGCTAGAATGCGAGGAAGCAGGCTCAGTAATTGCAGAAGAAGCTTGCATCGCCAACTCCTCACATGGTCTCAGGCCATCAGTAAACCTCCGCAGCCCAAAGCGAGTCGCCTTGGGGACTCAGAATGGACGGACAGCAGGACGCGCCCACCAGATGGTGAATTCCAACCATACAGTCGCGAATCAGGAAGATAATACTCCAGGAATCGCTTTGATACAAAAACAAAACAAGAGATGGCGTATATGCATAGATCCAATATCAATCAACAACCCAAGTCAGAGAGGCCCAACTATTGTGAGACCTTACCCCCCGACTCATCCCCAAGGACGTGAATCAGCATAAGTCGCAACTCAGTGCGACTACCTATCAAAAGATTTGACCCTCACTTTGGCATGAAAACATCGGAGCTATCATGCTCGACCCGAGTCGCTTTTAGCAACTCAAACATGAACCAACTAGGTGTTCAACCCACTCCGTCAGGAGTATTATTTCGCAAATGAGTGCGATGAGTATCAAGTATGCATGACCTGCGAGGAACAGAAAACTCGCATTAAAGGGTCTGCATCGTCTTTGTCTCACCCTGTAATAAATTGAGTGGTTATGAAATAAAGCCGGCACCCTTGACATTCAAGGGTTCGTCGTTTCGCCTCAACTATCATTGAGTCGCTGAGTCTTTTGAATTTCATACATCACCAACCCTGAGGGCTTTTTTACAAAGCACAGCGAGCACAGCTCGCTACCTCAACCCTTGCCAAACGAGTGGCAGTCCTTAAGCTAGAAGCGTCTTGCATTATGCGGCCAAAGTACTGGGGTGTGGCGTCAATCGAGCTTGATTGCCTATCATGGCCGCTCTCGACCCTGAACACACATGTTCCTAGGAAATACTGAGCCGCGCGAGCGTCTACTTAATGGAAGTATCATAAAAGAACCTGCTTATAGGTCACAAAAGTACTGCTTATAGTACACAATTTTTTACAGACTAACGGGCAAGTCACTATTGACGAGTCGCACATTACTATTGGATGTTTATTTCTGCTTTCGAGTCGCAGGAACAGAAGCCTTCGCGGCTTGTCCGAGGTTGGAGCAGCAGGTGTCCTTATAACCAAGGCACCACCAGATGAAGTGGAAGGACCACCAGGTCCTGAGGATGGATCGGAAGCTCGGGATGATTCAGCCCCAGTGGATTTCTCCTTCGTAGCTTGCTACCATCAGGTTGAACTTTCCCAGATAAGAGCCCAAGTCTAAATTCTTAACAAGTAATGTGGCGTATCCACGCATACCCTTCCAGATGTCGAAGTATTCACTCATTGGAAGCTCAGTACCATCCGCGCGCTTCGCCCGGTCATGAAGAGCAATCTTGCCTACCTCTATTTCTGGATAATATGCCCGGAGTAATGTTAACACATGAGCAGCTCCGGAGCGAGCAGAAGACCCCTTCCAATCAGAGACATAGTGAGGAGCCTTAAATAGCCTGTTCAGCCAAAACTCACATGAATCTGGAGCATCAGCGCAGGGGCGATTTTTGTCATAACCTCTTTGGTTACTTTAAGAAGGCGCAGGCTAAAATCTTGAAGATATTCCAGTTGATCCTTCAAATTGGAGCGGTACACCGGAGCACCAGGCCCTGCATCAAAAAACAAGATATTATTCAGATCAGCAGCTCATGATGGTCACCCAGATGTAAATGATCAAGAGACAAAGGATTAGGGATGTACCGGCGAGTTGCAGAATGGCTGATTTAACAGCAGATCCAAAACCCTCAAAAGCCTTGAGCAGCGAGTTATATTTTTCATCTCGCGCGGCGAGCTCCCTCGCATGGTCTCCTTTCAGCCGATCAAGCAGCTCAGATTTGAGATTCAGCCCCTCTCGCAAGGATTTTATCAATTCATCCTTCTCCATTAGTCGCTGCTTGGAATCTGCTTCGAGTCTTTAAATTGCTCTTCACAGGAGTCAAGTTGATCTTTGAGTATTTGTATTTCTTGCGCTTGGTTCTTAATGATATCGCTATGATGTCCCAAGGCAGATCGCGTCACTTCAGGTTTATCTAAGGAAATGCCCTTGACTTTCATTGCGTCAGAAGCAGCAAGCGAGGAAAGCTCAAGCTGCGAGTAAACGGAATATAAGCAATTTTGAAAGGTACTTGGGGGCTCAAAGCTTGGAGAAAAGAAAGAATCAACACCCTGCGAACTGACACAAGGTCTTGATCCTTGGGGGCTACAGTATGCGTACCAGGCGACTTGAAGATAATTGCCCAACCAGGTCGCGCAATAAAGCAGCGTGCTTATCTCCAGCATCGATTATGGCATCTGCAATTGATTTGGAACTACTAGCGCTGGGGAGGTCAGCCGCTTCAGAAATAGGAGCTCCAACTTGAAGGGGCATCCCATCAACATTAGGAGTCGCAGATGGCGCTGCGACTGGAACCACGGCAGGAGCCGCATCGGCAATACCCTCTTCTAAAGAAGGCTTCAGATAAGTCGCGCCATCGCTAGTTCCCATGTTCTCGCCAGCAACATCACCTTCACTCGTGGTTGGCTGAGAAAGATCAGTGGAGGAGGTAGACTTTGTATCTCCTCCAACCATGGCCCTGCAAGATATTGATGGTTATAGACCAAAATGGCAGCGCAACAGTTATAAAGGAAAGCAAGTCTTACCCAGAAGCAATACGGACGCTCTCATCAGGCAACCAGAAGAAGGAGAGACAAATCTTGCAGGTCTGAGCCTACGGGATAGAAAAAACAACAGTGAATAAACAACCCTTCATGAGACACATGAATACAAAGAAAAGAATGTCACAAGGAAATACCCGAACTTGTCGAGGGCAATTCTTCACCGCAGGCTCGGAGGAAAGTACAGCGCTGTCAGGCTTAGCAAGTTTTAAAGATTTGGCAGCTTTGATATCCACAAGCAACGCCAAGGCCTTGCGACGTTTCTCAGGTTGCGAGGGATCTTCTGAGCTCTCAGATAGAAGACGCTTAGAGGACCTGCGAGGTACTTCAGGAAGCGCCAGGAAAGATGTGCCTGGAGCCGTGGACAAGAGAGCATTGGCCATTTGTTGCTCCTCTTCAGATGTGCTACCACCAGGCTCGAAACAGTGCCATGTGCATCATTTCCTCGCCAGGATCAGCGACTTCTTCTGGTGACTTGACAGTGGTTTCTTGGCCTGAGCCGGTCTCCTCTTCGGATGGGAGAGTCCAAAAGTAGGGATCGATCTGAAAGAGAATCAACGTCAGAAATAGTCAACTTTGAAGGAAGGTCCTAGAGGAAAAAGTTACAAGAATAATTACCACAAAAGGCTTGTGTTCAGCCCAGAAAGGAGCAAGACCGACGTTATCATACGAGTCAATGTCCTCGTTCGTCACTCGGCGAATGAAGTTTATCCACTCCCCTTTGTCCCAATCTTCAGGGCAAGTGCGATCAACGTCATCGCATGGCAGGTGAAGTCCATCATAAGTCGCAGACGGCGACTCACGGGCTGAATTCGCCATTTGGTCCAGCAAGATATAAGATCCAATCCGGTAAGGCCATGGAGCGTCAGCGCCCTCACCTTATCTAAAAGAATCTCGATGGAGGGCAACGAAGAAGGATCGGGCTTGGAAGACAAAGCAGGGTAGCCTCGAAAGGGAGTGGAGACCAAGGGGGAGATGAATCTCGCCCTCAGGAGAAGTATCTTTGCAGTAAAAGAAAGTTCTTTGCCAGTCCTTAACTTTTTTGGCAAGGGCTAGCTTTGGGAAAATACTACCCTTACGGCGTTGGAAAGATATGGCGCCGCATTGGAGGAAAGATGCATCTATTGCTTCTTTTTGACTATTGCAGCTAAAGAGAGCGAGCCAGAAGTCTATTGAAGGAGAGATGCCTAAGTAATCTTCGCAAAGGACGTGGAAGTTACTCACTTGCAATATTGAATTGGGACCGATGTCATGAAGGCGAAGACCCAGCCGCTGCATCAGGGAGCGAAAGAAAAGAGAACCAGGAGGCTTGAATCCGCGCTCGACGTGTTCCGCAAAAATCACCACTTCTCCTGGCTGTGGATCGGGAATTATCTCCATTCGCATTGATCCCTCGGAGGAAGAAGGCCGCAGCGGCTAAAGACTCCAAAAATACCTCATCAATCCACGAGCCTTCCCAGTTGCAGCTACGGCGAGACATCTCTTTCAACCAAGGGGATTTCCGCCAGAAGATTGCAAGCGCAAGAAGCGGAACCAAAGGCGGCGAGAAGAGTAGCGGCGGCGTAATGAAGTAGAGCGCAGGGAGGCCGATGGGCCAAACTAAAAAGCCCAGGCGTGGAAGGCGTTCAGATTCGAAAACCAACAGGCACACCAGATGAGTCGCGCCCTTGAGCCGCTAAGAAGGTTATAAGTCGCAAATGGCGATACAAAAATTGGAGTTCAGCTGGGACATTCATGAGCGGTTCAGCAGTTCAATAAGACAAAGAAGCCTTCATCCGAAGTCCAAGCAGAACTTGGGGGCTAATGTCGGGGGAATACTTTGTAGATTAACCCGCGGCCCATATTGATAAAGTGCGACTCATCTTACTCGCACAATAAAGGCCTGCGTGAAAGCAAGCCCAACATCGTACCGCCACAAGGAGAAGGATCTAGAAGACATATCCTGGAAGACGTGAGGAGGAGTTAGTCTCCGAGTAGGTTCCGGTCGATATATTCCTTGTGGAGGAAGTTTCCTTTGTAACCTAGCGAGCCTCTGTGTATATAAAGAGGACTCGCAGGACTTAGACGGGTCAAGCTATCAAGCCCTAAAACCCTAGCTCTTACGGCGAGTTCCCAGATCGGATCGCCTCCATTGTAACACCACATATATCATATCAATACCAATCTAGGGTAGGCAGGAAGTAGGTCTTTACCTCACATTGAGGGGCCGAACCTGGGTAAATCTGTGTTCGTCCTCGTTCCTGCGATCCCAAGCTCGAGACGATTGACTCGCGCAAATCCCACACCTACGAAGTCATCCATGACATCAGACGTGACAAACCCACGACAACAAGGAACTTAAGGTTTGGTCTAAGTACGGATGACTTTAATCCTTTTGGGGAGCAGAGCAGCAGTCATAGCACCTAGCCTGTGATTCTATGTATCTATAACCTTCCTCCTTGGTTGTGTATGAAGCGGAAGTTCATTATGATGCCAGTGCTCATCCAAGACCCGAAGCAACCAGGCAAAGACATTGATGTGTACATGAGGCCATTAGTTTAAGAACTTTTACAGTTGTGGTGTGATGAAGGGGTAGTGTGTGGGATGAGCACAAACAGGAGCCATTTGACCTACGAGCGTTGTTGTTTGTAATCATCAATGATTGGCCTGCTCTTAGTAACATTTCAGGACAGTCAAACAAGGAATACAATGCATGCACGCACTGTTTAGGTGAGACTGAAAGTATATATTTAGGTAACAAGAATGTGTACCCGGGGTATCGTCGATTTCTTCCAAGGCAGCATCCCTTAAGAAAGAAAGGCAAGCATTTCAAAGGTGAGGTAAATCACCGGACGAAGCCTACCCGCCCTACTGGTGATGTTATATATGATATGGTTAAGGATTTAGAAGTAATCTTTGGATAGGGTCCTGGCGGACAGTCTGTTCCGAATGACGCTAACGGACACGTACCCATGTGAAAGAAGAAGTCTATATTTTGGGAGCTACCCTATTGGAAAGTCCTAGAGGTCCGCTTTGCAATCGACGTGATGCACGTGTCGAAGAATCTTTGCGTGAACCTGCTAGGCTTCTTGGGCGTGTATGGGAAGACAAAAGATACGCTGGAAGCACAGCAGGACCAGCAACTTATGAAAGACCCAGACGACCTGCATCCAATGAAGACGGATAAAGGACGTCTAAGCCCTGCTAGCTACGCTCTTACCAAAGAGAGAAGGAAATATTTTTTGAAGTCCTGAGCAGTATGAAGGTCCCGTCTAGCTTCTCGTCGAATATAAAGGGAATAATAAATATGGCAGAGAAAAAATTCCAAAACCTAAAGTCTCATGACTGCCACGTGCTTATGACTCAATTGCTTCCGGTTGCATTGCGGGGGATCCTACCGAAAATGTTCGACTACCCATTGTTCAGTTATGTGCATTCCTCAATGCAATTTCTCAGAAGGTAATCGATCCACAAATTCTACCAAGGTTACAGAAGGATGTGGTTCAATGTCTCGTTAGTTTTGAGTTGGTGTTCCCACCATCCTTCTTCAATATTATGACGCATCTCCTACTACACCTAGTCGAAGGGATTACCATTCTGGGTCCTGTATTTCTACACAATATGTTCCCCTTTGAGAGGTTCATGGGAGTCTTTAAGAAATATGTTCATAACCGTGCTAGGCCAGAAGGAAGCATCTCCAAAGGCTATGGAACATAGGAGGTCATTGAGTTTTGTGTTGACTTTATTCCTAACATTAAGACGATTGGTCTTCCTGAATCGCGACATGAGGGGAGACTGAGTGGAAAAGGCACTCTAGGAAGGAAATCAATAATATGTAGGGACAGGCATTCTTTTACTCAAGCACACTACGCAGTTCTACAGAATTCCACCTTGGCAGATCCGTATATCCAGGAACACAAGAATATTGTATGCTCCACCAACCCGGGGATGCCTGACTCCTTGATTACAAAGGAACACATGGAGACTTTCGGCGGTTGGTTGCAAACACATCTCAACAATAACAACACTGTCTCAGATCAACTGTACTTGTTATCCAGGTCACCATCTTCGACTATATGGACTTTCAAAGGTTACGAGATAAATGGGAATACATTTTACATGATCGCCCAGGATAAAAAGAGCACCAACCAAAACAGTGGTGTCCGCTTTGATGCTACAAACAACAATGGGCGAAAGGACACATATTATGGTTACATAGAGCAGATATGGGAACTTGACTATGGACCTTCTTTTAAGGTCCCTTTGTTCTGGTGCAAATGGTTCAACCTGAAAGGCGGGGTACAGGTAGACCCGCAGTACGGAATGACTACAGTGGGTCTTAAGAATCTTGCGTACAACATCGAACCATTCGTGCTAGCCAATGATGTGGTTCAGGTTTTCTATGTGAAGGACATATCTACCAAACCGAAAAAAGAAAAGATAAGCAAGCGAATACATCAGCCGATGAGCCAAAGTGCCACATAGTTCTTTCAGGGAAAAGAAACATCGTGCGAGTGGAGGACAAGACAGACATGTCAGAAGATTACAATAAGTTTCATGAAATTCCACCCTTCAAAGTGAACATTGACCCAAGCATCAAGTTAAATGATGAAGATTGTCCATGGTTACGGCGCAATCAGAAGAAAGGGACACACACGAAGAAAAAGTGAACACTAGATAGGGATGTTGTTGGTGATGTGTAATAATGTATTAAAACTTTTATGTAACTGTGTTCTGAAAACTCAGAAGAAAACTCTAAACACTGATTTTTGGTTCTAAAAACTCCAACGGCTTACAAGCACTCGAAAAAGTTGGAACAAAACACACGGTTTCCCCTGCATACAGCCCGACAGTGGCTCCTGAGTGCCCGCGTATCAAATGCACCGTCGGATGTATGCTGGGAATCCGAATGATTTGTATTCGGTCGATGAACTGAAGGATTTTGTAGATAGAACAAAACACACGGTTTTCTCTGCATACAGCCCAACGGTGGCTCGTGAGTGCCCGCATATCAAATGCACCGTTGGACGTATGCAGGTAATCCGAATGCTTTGTATACCAAAATGAACTACAATGAGTACACACTGAGTGTCGAACATGTCCGAGAGGGGGGCTATATATAGGGTCATGTGGCTCACGAAGTGGTCGTGATAGTGCTGATCCAATAGCTCACAAGCCCTCAAAAGAAACACACCCCCGATCCAACGGCTCACAAGCGCTTGAAAGAAACACACGATCTGTATGCTTCTTTAGTCCCGGTTGGTGTTACCAACCGGGACTAAAGGCGGGTGATACGTCCATTTTGCATCACTATTTTATATCATAATTTACTGCTATTCATTGATATATTTCATATTTGGATGATATACTTATGTTATTTTATCTTGTTTTGCATGTTTGATGATTGTTGGAGAATTAACTGCCGGAGTCAGGATTCAGCTGGAAAAAGCATCGTCAAGACACCCTATTTCTGAAGATCAACAATTCACGGAAAATATACAGATGTTCCTATTTTGTCAGATGCCAGAGCCACCAAAAGGGGAGGCTGAGATGGGCCACGAGGGGCCCACACCACCCCACGTCGCGGCCCCCCTCTGCCGCACCGTGGCATGGTGTGGCCACCCTGGCCCACCTCTGACGCTCCCCCTTCGCGCATTTCATCCCCAGAAACCCTAAGACGCGGGGAGTCATCGAGGAAATATTCCGCCGCCTCCACGAGGCGGAAACCACAGAGAGAGAAAAAGCTCTCCGGCAGGCAGAAATCTGCCGGGGAAATTCCTTCCCGGAGGAGGGAAATCATCGCCATCGTCATCGTCATCATGCCGGACTTCATCGAGATCATCATCATCATCTCCATCGCTGTCACCATCATCTCCACCGCTCCACTTTGTTCCACTGTAACATCTAGGGTTATACTTTGTGTAGCTCATAGGGGAAACTTTCCCGGTGTTGATTACTACTTGTGGTTGATGCTATTAAGTTTTATCGGTGAACTGAAGTATATGTCCAGATTGTTATTCATCATTATATCACCTCTGATCATGATCCATATGATGTCTTGTGAGTAGTTCGTTTAGTTCTTAAGGACATGGGAGAAGTTATGCTGTTAGTAGTAGAACTATGGTGAGTAATATTTAATGGTTTGATATTTAAGTTGTGGTGTTATTCTTCTAGTGGTGTCGTGTGAACGTCGACTACATGACACTTCACCTTTATGGGTCTAGAGAAATGCATTGTGTATTCGGCTACTAATTGTGGGGTTGCCGGAGTGACAGAAACCTAAACCCCCGTTAGTAAACCGGTGCATGAGGGAGTGTAGGATCTCAGAGTTTAAGGCTGTGGTTAGATTTATCTTAATTACTTCCTTATAACACGGATGCTTGCAAGGGGTTAAATCACAAGTATGTATTAGTCCAAGTTAGGGCAGTGCATTAGCATATGTTCACCCACACAACACTTATCAAAACAATAAAGATTAATCAGCTGTAGGAAGCGAAAGCACTTGACGAAATTCCCGTGTGTCCTCAAGAACATTTTGCCATCATAAGTAAACCAACCAGCTTCTCCTTTGCTCTAAAAAGGATTGGGCCACTTGCTGCAATTATTATTACTGTCTTTTATTTACACATATTTTATTTATCTGCAATATCAAAAACCCCTAAAAACTTGTCTGCTAGTATTTACAGTGATTCCTCGATCAAAACTACTTGTCAACACCTTCTGCTCCTCATTGGGTTCGACACTCTTATTTATCGAAAGTACTACGATATACCCCCTATACTTGTGGGTCATCAAGACTATTTTCTGGCGCCATTGCCGGGGAGTGAAGTGCTATTGGTAAGTGGAATTGGTAAGGGAAACCTTTACTGTAAGTGTTGTTTTTATTTCTGCTTGTTGCTTTATTTTATTATGGAGAGATCTCCATT
Source organism: Poa pratensis (assembly GCA_947311845.1). Taxonomy (NCBI): domain Eukaryota; kingdom Viridiplantae; phylum Streptophyta; class Magnoliopsida; order Poales; family Poaceae; genus Poa; species Poa pratensis. Next base: position 71,324,848 of record CAMZMU010000096.1, on the reverse strand, counting down.
CGAATCCCTGTTTGGGAATACTACTGCCACTGCTAAGGTAGTAGATGAACCGCCGCCTGCTGAATTAGATCCATTTAAAATACCTATGAAAATTGTTGAACGTGTTATGGATAACCGCTATGTTGGAGATGGAACCATCCATCCTGGTGATCATTTACTATTTATACATGAATTATGCGAGTTGTTCAAGTGTGCAGGTATTTCAATGGAAAAAGTCAAGAGGAAGTTATTCTCTATATCATTGAAGGGCCGAGCTGCGGAATGGTATAAATGTTGAAGAATGGCCGATCTATTGGCTGGGAGGAAATTGTACCTCTCTTTTATCTAAATTCTATCCTCCTAGTGAGATTCATCAAGATCGAAATCGCATATATAATTTTTGGCCTCATGATGGAGAGAGTATTGCCCAAGCGTGGGGGAGATTGAAGTCACTAATGCTCAAATGTCCCATCATGAGCTCCCAAGTAATATTGTTATCAATAATTTTTATGCAAGGCTTTCTCTTCATGATAAGGATTTATTGGATGCTTCTTGTTCTGGATCATTTACACGTACTGAAGAAGAAGTTAAATGGGACCTTCTTGACCGTATTCAGGAAAATACTGAAGGATGGGAGAACGACAAAGGTAGAAAGTCAGGTATAAATTATGATTATGAATGCATTAAATCTTTTATGGAGACGATGATTTCCGTAATGTTAGTGTTGTTTACTGTCTTGATTCTCAAGTTGTTGCAAATTATTACAAAGTTTTTGCCTCTTATCTTGATGTGCCTAAGAAGGATTTGAATAAATATCATGAACCTTATAAAGATAAAACCAATTCGGCCATTGCAGAAGTATTGAAGTTCATACTGTTGATCACATTTTGCCAGAACCTTATATTGAAAAAAACCTTTTCCTGTTAAAGTCAAGCAACATTCTCTGATAGCTAGTGTGGTTAATAAAAGTGCCAAGAAACCTTTAGAGCCTGATGAACAAATAACTGAATTGAAGTAGCAATTATAAAGGATTTGGTAACTGAAAATGTAGATGGAGAACATATTATCTTTTGTGAAGATGCTTCTAATATTGTTTCGCATCCTGGTAAATTTAGGAAAACAAGTGTTCATGTGCTTTCAGTGAAGATAGGAGAACATTGCTATTATGGTTTATGTGATATTGGTGCAAGTTCTAGTGCTATTCCTTTTGAACTTTATAAAGAAATTATGCATGAAATTAGTCCCTGTGAACTTGAGGATATTGATGTGGTTATTCAACTTGCCAATAGGGAAACATCTCTCCATTGGTATTGTGAGAGATGTGAGGTTTTATGCGGTAAAACTAAATATCCTACTGATTTTCTAGTACTTGGTTCTAAAGCTAGTAAAACTTGTCCTATTATTTTCGGTAGACCTTTTCTGAATACATGTGGTGCTATTATAGATTGTAAGAAAGAGAAAATTTACACTAAATTTAATGGAGAATCTTATGAGTTTAATTTCTCTAAGTTTGGTAAGAAACTTTATGAAACTGATTTGCCTAATGAGGCCTAAAATTGAACAACTTGGCTGCTATTGCTATTGCTCCTAACAATGCCTTGCAGCAATTTATGGAGGAACACGAAAGTGAGGTCTTTATGGAGGAAAGGAATGAAATTGACAATATCTTTCTTCATCAACCACCATTACTTAAGCATAATTTGCCGGTGGAAGATTTGGGTACCCCTGCACCTCCTAAAGAAGATCCTGTTTTTGATTTAAAACCTTTGCCTGATAACCTTAAATATGCTCACATTGATGATAAGAAAACATATCCTGTTATTATTAGTTCTAAACTTTCAGGTACTGAAGAGGCAAGGTTATTGGAAGTGTTGAGGAAACACCGAGGGGCTATCGGATATACTTTGGATGATTTAAAAGGGATTTCTCCTGCTATATGTCAACACGCCATCAACATGGAAGATGATGCAAAACCTGTTGTGGAGCACCAGCGTCGTCTAATCCCTAAAATGAAGGAAGTGGTAAGAAATGAGGTATTAAAACTCCTCGATGCTGGTATAATTTATCCTATTGCTGATAGTAAATGGGTAAGTCCTGTGCATTGTGTTCCTAAGAAAGGAGGAGTTACTGTTGTGCCAAATGAAAATGATGAACTTATTCCTCAAAGAGTAGTTGTTGGATATAGGATGTGCATTGATTTTCGAAAGGTTAATAAAGTTACTAAGAAAGATCACTATCCTTTACCTTTTATTGATCAAATGTTAGAAAGGTTGTCTAAGAAAACTCATTTTTGCTTTCTTGATGGTTATTCTGGATTTTCACAAATTGCTGTTAGAGCGAGAGATCAAGAGAAAACTACTTTTACTTGTCCTTATGGAACTTATGCTTATAGGCGTATGCCTTTTGGTTTGTGTAATGCTCCTGCTACATTTCAAAGATGCATGTCTGCTATTTTTCATGGTTTTTGTGAAAAAATTGTGGAAGTATTCATGGACGATTTTTCCGTCTATGGAACTTCTTTTGATAACTGCTTGCAAAACCTTGATAAAGTTTTGCAGAGATGTGAGGAAACTAATCTTGTTCTTAATTGGGAGAAATGTCACTTTATGGTTAATGAAGGGATTGTTCTTGGACATAAATTTCTGAAAGAGGTATTGAAGTGGACAGAGCTAAAGTTGAAGCAATTGAGAAAATGCCCTGTCCCAGGGATGTTAAAGGTATTCGTAGTAGTATTCTCGGTCATGCCGGTTTCTATAGAAGGTTTATTAAAGATTTCTCTAAAATTTCAAAACCTCTTACTAATCTTCTCCAAAAAGATGTACCTTTTGTTTTGATGATGATTGTAAAGAAGCTTTTGAGCTCTAAAAAGGCTTTAACCACTGCTCCTGTTGTTCAACCTCCTGATTGGACTTTACCTTTCGAAATTATGTGTGATGCTAGTGATTTTGCTGTAGGTGCTGTTCTTGGACAGCGAGTAGATAAGAAGTTGAATGTTATTCATTATGCTAGTAAGACTCTTGATGCTGCTCAAAGAATTATGCCACTACTGAAAAGAGTTTTTAGCAGTAGTTTTTGCTTGTGATAAGTTTAGACCCTATATTGTTGATTCGAAAGTTATTATCCATACCGAATCATTGCTTTTTTGCAATTATTTAGATACCTTATGGAAAGAAAGATGCTAAGCCTAGACTTATAAGATGGGTGCTTTTATTACAAGAGTTTGATTTGCTTATTGTAGATAGGAAAGGTGCTGAAAATCCTGTCGCTGATAATTTGTCTAGATTGGAAAACATTTCTTATGATCCTGTTCCTGTTAACGATAGTTTTCCAAATGAACAATTGGCTGTGATAAAGGTAAGCTCGCGAGAAAGTCCTTGGTATGCTGACTATGCTAACTTTATTGTTGCCAAGTATTTGCCTCCAACCTTTACAGCTCAGCAAAGAAGGAAATTCTTTTATGACTTGAGGCATTATTTTTGGGATGACCCACACTTATATAAAGAAGGAGTGGATGGTATAATGCGAAGATGTGTTCCAGAATTTGAACAAAAGAAATATTGGAAATGCCATGGAAGTGCTTATGGAGGACATCATGCTGGAGATAGAACTGCACAAAAGGTTTTACAATCAGGTTTTTATTGGCCTACTCTTTTTAAAGATGCAAGAAAATTTATTTTATCATGCGATGAATGTCAAAGAGTTGGTAATATAACTAGACGCAATGAAATGCCTATGAATTATTCTCTTGTTATTGAACCTTTTGACTGTTGGGGATTTGACTTTATGGGTCCTTTTCCTCCTTCTGATGGTTATACTCATATACTTGTTGCTGTTGATTATGTTACTAAATGGGTAGAAGCTATACCAACATCTAGTGCTGATGGTGAGACATCATTAAAAATGCTTAAAGATATTATTTTTCCAAGGTTTGGTGTGCCTAGATATCTCATGACTGATGGTGGTTCTCATTTTATCCATGGTGCTTTTAGAAAAACCCTTGCTAAATATGATGTTAATCATAGAATTTCTTCACCTTATCATCCTCAAACAAGTGGTCAAGTAGAATTATCAAATAGAGAGATTAAATCTATTTTGCAGAAGACTGTTAATAAATCTAGAAAGAATTGGGCTAGGAAGCTTAATGATGCTTTGTGGGCTTATAGAACTGCTTATAAAAATCCTATGGGTATGTCTCCTTATAAAATGGTTTACGGAAAAGCTTGTCATTTACCTCTAGAATTAGAACATAAAGCTTATTGGGCCGTAAAAGAACTTAATAGAGATTTAAACTTGCCGGTAAAAAGAGGTTACTTGACTTGAGTTCCTTAGATGAATGGAGAAGTGAAGCTTATGAAAATGCTAGATTTTTAAAGAGAAAGTGAAACAATGGCATGATAGGAGAATCCTAAAGAGAGAGTTTAATGTTGGTGAGAAAGTTCTATTGTATAGGTCTCGTCTCAGATTTTTTGCAGGTAAATTACTTTCGAAATGGGAAGGACCTTATGTTGTTTCAGAGGTTTACCGTTCAGGTGCAATCAAAATTACTTCGCTTGATGGTGAAATCTCAAGTGGTTAATGGTCAAAGACTCAAGCATTATATTTCTGGGGATTCTTATAACGAAGACGTTGATATTATTCAAGTAGTGACTCCGGAAGATTTTATTAAAAGTCAAATTCAGAAAACTGCAGAGTCTGTTTTCGAATAGGTAACAGTTTTGGTAAGAAAAAGTTCGCGTTTAACTTCCAACTTATGTTTTTGTTGTTTTATTAAATATGGAAAATTACGAGCCGAAAACGGGGAGGAAACGGTGCCCGAGGGCACACCACACCAACGGCGCGGGCCCACCCTTGGCCGCGCCGGGCATGGTGTGGGCGCCTCGGAGCCCGTCTCCAGCCCGGTTTCGACCTGGACTTTCCTTTTGTTATGAAACTTTTTGCTATATAATCCCCGGATCCCCGAGGTCCGTATATCGTTTTCTCGTCGTGTTTTGTTTCGAGCTGTTTCTGCCAGGAATTGTTTCCAGATTTAGAAGCATCATGGTCTCCACAACAACAACAACAACAAGGGCAAGGAGGCTCTGGAAGATGATCTCAAGGATCCCAAGCTGGAGGAGGAAGTCAAGAGTGAAGCTGAAGATGAAGTAGAAGAAGACCCGCACTCGTACCCGGCGCCACCATTGCAAGTATCGGAGTGGTGGCAAATCCATTCAACCCAAAGAGGAATGCGCGGATGAGCACAGGGGGGAAGGTTCCGCGTCATTCTTAGCTCCAAGAACATCTTCTCCAGGCACCAATAACCCTTTCCACACTTTAATCCATAAATATCAGTTTGAAAGAGTTCCTGAGGCAGAATTACCCACTAGTTGGAATATAGATCGTTCTAACAATGCAGGAAAAGGAAGCTCTCAGTCTGATGAGAAGTGGGGGAAACAATTCCAAGAGCTGGGACTCACAGTCTGATAGGTTCATGAACCGTATTGAACACAACACGGAGTTGATTCGTGCTCTCACTTACAAGATTGACGAGTTGAAGGAGTTGGTTGAGAAGCTTATTAGGGATTCACCATCACCACCGAAGGAGTAATTCATCATTGGTATTGGCATCCCTCAGCTTGTTCCAAGCTTGGGGGGAGTGCCGCGGTATCATCACCATTATCTTTTACCTTTTACTTTTCAGTCGAGTCATATCATGAGTAGAGAAGTTATCATATGGATGGTTTGCAGTGTGGAAGTATCTCCTTTAGTTGGTTATCTATGTATCCCTTGGTGTGAGTTGCCGTTATTGGAATATTAATGAGAAGTTTTATCATTTACTTTCTGCACACTTTATTTTACTTTGCAAATTTCTGTCATATGAATGATCTTGTTGTTAGTATTGGCATCACTTTGGGAGCATCAAGTAAATCTATTTGGTTTTGGCAAACTTAGCATTGGTCAGTAGCAACAATACTTTGAGGCTTAAGTAGAAAAGAGGGGATTGCATGTAGATACATTATCTCATTATCTTTCTTTCTTGTTGGCTCATGAGCTTAGTATTCTCAAGTTAAAATTATTTGTGTTTACAAGGAAGATTGCATGATTGTTTCTATTACATTTATATTTGTTTGTATCCCTCCACTCTTATGCTTGCTACCCAGCCTTGCTAGCCAAAAACCTGTACTGAGAGGGAATGCTTCTCGTGCATCCAAACCTTGAGCCAAAACCCATGCCATTTGTGTCCACCATAACTACCTATATGTGGTATTTCCTTGCCACTCCAAGTAAATACTTCATGTGCTACCTTTAAACTATTCAAAAGCTACTACTCCTTATTTGTGTCACTGTTTACTAGCTCATGAGGACGGGGTGGATGTCTTTATGTCAACTGTCAAACAGACTTTACCACCGGACTAGCGGCATATACATCCGCTTATCCATTAATTTTGCAAAAAGAGCTGGCAAATGGGGTGCCCAGTCCCAATTAATTACAACTTTAACCGCTTAATTCTCTTCACATTTTTGCCCTGATTTATCAGTCAAGCAATGACAAACAGTGAATATCTGCATGTGTAAACAAAAGAGAAGAGGGATGATCTGCCTTGTGTGTAGAAATAACGTCCTTCATGGGAGCCGCTCTTAAAAGTCTGGTTGGCAGGGGTCATATTGTACTTTCCATTTTCTGATTCGTTGACAATTCTCATACACCACTCAAAACTTATATTTTTATTCTCTATATGATTTCAAAAACTTAAAAAGCTCTAGCACATGATTTAATCCCTGCTTCCCTCTGCGAAGGGCCTTTCTTTTACTTTTATGTTGAGTCAGTAAACCTATTCCCTTCTTTCTTAAGCAAGCATTTGAGTTGTTGTGATTCAACCATCTATATATTAATATTATCAATCATGTTTGTTATCCTTCCTTGTTTTGCACAAGTCTTTTATCTGAAGGAATATAACTTTGAAAGTTATCAATGACTGTAAAGAAATTGTGATAATTGAGCATGTAAGTTCTGCAATATAGCTCCGATATAAGGACTCTACTCGAAAGATAAGTACAATCTGTTAATTGTTCTCTGACCAAGAACGAAGTTTGCCATCACCAAACTATGATTTTCTTTATGCACCTTTATTGTGATTTCCATTACTCTTTCCAAGATAAGTTATATGAGGGGAAGTTGCTGTCTAAAATGATTTGTGTATTAATACATGTTGATGCTTCTTGTCCGTATTCTTTATTATCGACGCTTCACTCCATAAACTGTGGTCTTGTTTACTGAGTTCAGCTTTCGCTTGGGGACAAGCGAGGTCTAAGCTTGGGGGGAGTTGATACGTCCATTTTGCATCACTATTTTATATCATAATTTACTGCTATTCATTGATTATTTCATATTTGGATGATATACTTATGTTATTTTATCTTGTTTTGCATGTTTGATGATTATTGGAGAATTAACTGCCGGAGTCAGGATTCAGCTGGAAAAAGCATCGTCAAGACACCCTATTTCTGAAGATCAACAATTCACGGAAAATATACAGATGTTCCTATTTTGTCAGATGCCGGAGCCAGCCAAAAGGGGAGGCTGAGATGGGCCACGAGGGGCCCACACCACCCCACGGCGCGGGCCCCCCTCTGCCGCGCCGGGCATGGTGTGGCCACCTGGCCCACCTCTGGCGCTCCCCCTTCGCGTATTTCCCCCAGAAACCCTAAGACGCGGGAGCCATCGAGGAAATATTCCGCCGCCTCCACGAGGCGGAAACCACAGAGAGAGAAAAAGCTCTCCGGCAGGCAGAAATCTGGGGGAAATTCCTTCCCGGAGGGGGGAAATCATCACATCGTCATCGTCATCACGCCGGACTTCATCGGGATCATCATCATCATCTCCACCGCGTCACCATCATCTCCACCGCTCCACTTCGTTCCGCTGTAACATCTAGGGTTATACTTTGTGTAGTTCATAGGGGAAACTTTCCCGGTGTTGATTACTACTTGTGGTTGATGCTATTAAGTTTTATCGGTGAATTGAAGTATATGTCCAGATTGTTATTCATCATTATATCACCTCTGATCATGATCCATATGATGTCTTGTGAGTAGTTCGTTCAGTTCTTGAGGACATGGGAGAAGTCATGCTGTTAGTAGTGGAACTATGTTGAGTAATATTTAATGGTTTGATATTTAAGTTGTGGTGTTATTCTTCTAGTGGTGTCGTGTGAACGTCGACTACATGACACTTCACCTTTATGGGCCTAGAGGAATGCATTGTGTATTCGGCTACTAATTGTGGGGTTGCCGGAGTGACAGAAACCTAAACCCCCGTTAGTAAACCGGTGCATGAGGGAGTGTAGGATCTCAGAGTTTAAGGCTGTGGTTAGATTTATCTTAATTACTTCCTTGTAACGCGGATGCTTGCAAGGGGTTTAATCACAAGTATGTATTAGTCCAAGTTAGGGCAGTGCATTAGCATAGGTTCACCCACACAACACTTATCAAAACAATAAAGATTAATCAGCTGTAGGAAGCGAAAGCACTTGACGAAATTCCGTGTGTCCTCAAGAACATTTTGCCATCATAAGTAAACCAACCGGCTTATCCTTTGCTCTAAAAAGGATTGGGCCACTTGCTGCAATTATTATTACTGTCTTTTATTTACACGTATTTTATTTATGCAATATCAAAAACCCTAAAAACTTGTCTGTAGTATTTACAGTGATTCCTTGATCAAAACTACTTGTCAACACTTCTGCTCTCGTTGGGTTCGACACTCTTATTTATCGAAAGTACGATACAACCCCTATACTTGTGGGTCATCA